>JAVGWX010000007.1:20719452-21919452 GCA_036924085.1 Ariolimax columbianus
CAACATCAACAATAACAACAATAGCAACAATAACAGCAGCAACAATAACAGCAGCAACAATAACAACAGCAACAATAATAACAGCAACAATAATAACAACAGCAACAATAACAACAACAGCAACAATAACAACAGCAACAATAACAACAACAGCAACAATAACAACAGCAACAATAACAACAACAGCAACAATAACAACAACATCAACAATAACAACAACAGCAACAATAACAACAATAGCAACAATAACAGCAGCAACAATAACAACAGCAACAATAATAACAACAGCAACAATAACAACAACAGCAACAATAACAACAGCAACAATAACAACAGCAACAATAACAACAACAGCAACAATAACAGCAGCAACAATAACAACAGCAACAATAACAACAACAGCAACAATAACAACAACAGCAACAATAACAACAATAGCAACAATAACAGCAGCAACAATAACAACAGCAACAATAATAACAACAGCAACAATAACAACAACAGCAACAATAACAACAGCAACAATAACAACAACATCAACAATAACAACAACAGCAACAATAACAAATGTTAAATTGGGAACTGGACTACGATAAGAGTATAATAATGGAAAAAGAATGCAATGACTTAATCTCACAGATAGTCAAAGTCATTAGAAGTGAATTGATTTGGGAACTAAAGAATGCTAAATATGTAATTGTACTGCTAGATAGTGGAGCGTGTCACCTTGCCTTATTGAGACTGGGATTACATCGTGCCAGGGTTCGAAATCACAGACGATGACAAAAACAACTCGAAATAAATATTTTCAAGAACAATTCATACATACCCTTTAGCAAGTTTCACAGCTATGAAAGGAACTGTTCATCTAGTACTGTGCCTGGCTTCTACACCTTTTACCTAAACCCTAAACAGATTTATCACCCTGTACAGTGAAGTCTCCATCACTTCATCCTCAACACCATTGTCTGCTGTGGGACTAACCCACACCCCATCCAACCCCAACCCCCACCCTCCCCCCACCCCACCAATCCGCCCTGACATGAACAAAACTGACGCGCACCAAGCTACTCTTCTCGCCTCATGGTTCGTCTGTCACTTTTGAAAGGCTAATGCGAGAATCCAGGAAACGAACGAACAAGCGACAGGAAGGCCACTGTGACAATTACAAAGGCGTATCTGATAGAACGTCAAATTAGGGTTGAAACCTTCAGAAAGGTGGGACATTTGTGAGCCGTAGAGGCGATCCCGAACCGCCATTTGCTGGGCATATTTATTCTATCTCACTCGGATTATAATACTGAATGACGCAGCCAATTGCAGATTTATTAGCAAAGATAACGATCGTCTGAGCAGCGGTACCTGATTCACGATCTATATCAGCGGCAAGCTCCGCTGTATATTGGTACCTGACACTGTTAGGCAAGACGATGGACAGAGGAAGGGAACCATGAAGCCCTTATACTTCAAACAATAAGCTGATAGCTAGATCAATGACGTATCCAACCCTCGCACAATTTGATATATGATTCAATGACGTGTATAACAATTCACACAACAAACTGATATCCAGGTCAATGAAGTCTCTAACAATTCACATGTAAACTTCACTAGCCAAAAAAAGGCAAAGGCCGCCGTCCATCGTAGACCTGGATATTAGTTTGTTGTGTGAATTGTTAGACAGGCCATTGACTTATATTATATATCAGCTTGTTGTGTGAATTGTTAGACATGCCATTGACTTATATATCAGCTTGTTGTGTGAATTGTTAGAGACTTCATTGACCTGGATATCAGCTTGTGTGAATTGTTAGACAGGCCATTGACTTATATATCAGCTTGCTGTGGGAATTGTTAGACATGCCATTGACTTATATATCAGCTTGCTGTGTGAATTGTTAGAGACTTCATTGATCTGGATATCAGCTTGCTGTGTGAATTGATAGACATGCCATTGACTTATATATCAGCTTGTTGTGTGAATTGTTAGACAGGCCATTGACATATATCAGCTTGCTGTGTGAATTGTTAGACAGGCTATTGACTTATATATCAGCTTGTTGTGTGAATTGTTAGAGACTTCATTGACCTGGATATCAGCTTGTTGTGTGAATTGTTACACACGTCATTGAATCATACATCAAATTGTGCGAGGGTTGGATACGACATTGATCTAGCTATCAGCTTATTGTGTGAAGCATAAAGGCATAATGATTCTCTTCCTCTGTCCATCGTCTTGCCTCTCTCTCTCTCTCACTCTCTCTCTCTCTGGTACTCAACTACACTGATTCAGTGGCAAGACATAGTCTAGGCAAACGAAGGCAGAAGAGCATGCAGCTTCCCCCGAAGCCTTTCCTCTAAATAGGTATCCCACCAGGCAGTTAGGGCAGAACCGATGAAGTCACAAACTTCTACTCAATTGTATCCTACATTCACATTTCAAGGTGTCTGAAACTAATGGGCGGCAGTAGACCAAGTTGTGATGATATGCGCGAATCAAAAATAAAGTTAGAAAACGCTATGCCCCTGGAAGCGTACTAGACCTCAACAATACGTGACCTAAATTAATAAACGGGATACGTTATGAGAATGTGCATATTTCTTTATGGTCAGCGATGGCCATTCCGGGGGCGACATGAGTTTTTGGAAAAGAAAGTACACATCCTTGCATATTTTGACAATTAGTACCGGTCAGACGCGACATGAAACTTCTTCCTTTAATTGCCGCTGTATCGTCAATGGATACTCGAACATAATCATACATACATTCATACATACATACATACATACATACATAAATACATACATACATACATACATAAATACATACATACATACATAAATACATACATACATACATACATACATACATACATACATTCATACATACATATATTCATCCATCCATTTACCCATGCACCGAGCCACCAATCCAAAAACAGATACACACAATCAAACACACACTCAATCACATGCACACAATCACACACATACACACACATACATACACACATACATACATACAGCACATTACATCACATTGCATTACGTACATACACGTATTACATTAAATGTACACCCCGTTAAATTACACTACATTACATTAAACACATTACATTACGTTACATTTCATATATACTTACATACATGCACGCATGCACTACATTGTATTACATTGCCATACATACAAAACAATGCTTTATATTACATCCATACACGCATACATAACATCACATTACAGACATACAATGCATTCCATCACATTACATTACGTAAACACTTACACTTTCAAATTTACATACATACATTACATTACATTACCACAACCAACATACATGCATTACTTTACATACATACACACATTACTTTACATACATACACACATTACATTACATCACATTACATAGACACATATATACATTACATTACGTTCCTACATACACACATACAGTACATTGCATAACATCACATACATTACAGTACATCATATTACATTACATTAGATACCCACAAACATATGTTACATAACATTACACACATTACATACATGCATACATTACATGATGTTACATTACATTACATGATTTTATATTACATTACATAATATTATATTCATACATACATACACACATTCAAACACAAACATTACATCATAATACATCGCATTACATTACATTACATTGCTTTACATTGCATACATACGTCAAATCACATTACATGCACACATGCATTCGTGTATACACAACAGAAATTACATTACATTATATTACATTGCATTACATTACATGCATACATAAATTACGGTACATTGCACAACGTTACGTACATACATACATTAGGTTACAATACATAACATACATATAACCATCACATTACATTACCATACATCGTACGTACATACGTACATCCGTACGCACGTCCGCACGCACGCAAAATCCCACCCATACACACACACACAGATACAAAAAACACACACACACAAACACACACAATAGCACGCACGCACGAACGCACGCACGCAAATACATACATACATACATATTTACATACATACACGCATACACGCATAAACGCATACACGCACGCATGCACGCACGCACGCACTCAGGCACGCACGCACGCACACACACACACACACATACCTACATACCTACCTACCTTCCTACCTACCTACAGACAGACAGACAGGCTTACAGACAGACAGACAGAGAGACAGGCTTACAGACAAACAGACAGACAGACAGCCAGACAGGCCTACAGACAGACAGGCCTACAGACAGACAGGCTTACAGACAGACAGACAGACACAGACACACACAGACACACACACGCACGCACGCACGTACGCACGCACACACACATATACATACATACATACATATATACATACATACATACATACATACATACATACATACATACATACATATATACATTGATACATACAAACATTTGAAATACAAAATTAAGCACATACGAAATACAAATAAACAACAAACTAATAAGAACATGTGCTTAATATAGTTCTTATTTCTTTATTAATCTTGCATAGTTTGTATTCATATTCACTTAGTACTCTCCGCGTCTTTTTTGTGATTTTTCATAGTTGTTGGCCATGGTAAAAACGACATTTTTGTGAGTCTGGAATAGATAATCGGAACTTTGAGGTGATGTTTCTAATTTTAGATCGTAATAATAATTAAATGTCCATATAGGGCGACCTGGTTACTTTGCTGGTCACAACGGGGTTCGGGGTCAAAGTCACAACTGTTGGCGAAAGAGGTTTAGAAGCTACATCTCGACACGACACGTTGATCCAGTGGTACAAAAAGGCAGGTTTGAAAAATAGCAATGGCAGATCTAAGGGAAACAGCTGAAGCAGTTTTATGTTGTCTGTGGGATAACAGTAATGGGCATTGGATTTACAGGGAAGGGAATGTACATCTGAATAAACGTTCCATCGTCGACACATATTGGTTGAATAGATAAACCACCGATCTGATACCAAGTAGGCGGAGTTCAATTCACAAGTTTGATGTGAAAGGACAAAAATCGGGCAACAGGTGGATGGCATTTGGGAAACACAATTAAATAATGACGCCGCTTCCATTAGAGTAGAAAGACATTAAAGATGGAAACACTCGCTAAACAACGGAACCACTTCTGACGATCTGATTTCCTCTTCTTACGTTGTTTGAATAAAATAGTTTCGCATCACTTTGAGGAAGACATTAAATAACAGTACGCACAATTGATCCCTCCAAGGGGTTTCTGCTTTGTTAAGCGGGTCTGCTTATTGTACATATTGTTTGAAGACCGAAACATGAATTTGAAATGTATATAAGCTTGAATCTATGTTAATTGCATAAATGCCGTTTGTTCTATCAGTCTTCTGAGGAAAGTTGCATCAACGCTGTTTGCGTGTCTTAACGTGCCCACAAGGCGGGACTTCGCAAACAATTTAAACATTGGTGTTCTGGTGACGTGTTCCTGGTTGCACAGATCTTCTTCACGAGCACAGTCAATTGCAGCGAATGGATGGGCATCTGGTCTGAAATGATTTTCTGCAGCCATAACATACTCTCTCTTACTTCTCAGTGTCTGTGGGTCACGTCCCTCATAAAACATAACCATTGTCATTTCGTGGTCGTTCAAAAAATCGTTGATGTTTCTGGAGGTTATGGTGTGTACGGCCTCTGATTCGAAGAATGGGTCGAACCGGCAAGATAGAGAGGCTGCAGGAACAGGGCCAGCGCCTAGCGGAATAGGTAGACCAGGACGTCGTGGAAGAGGTGGTGGAGAAAATGGAGGAGGACCTAACGGATCAACTGGCGGAGGATCTGGCGGACCAAATGCAGGACGTGGAGCAACTCGTGGAAGTCGTTTCTTAGGATATGTCGCCATTATCACCTTGGTTTATTCCTTTTTTTATTTTAAAAGAAGTTAATTGCTTTATTTGTATTATTATTTCTTTGTTTTTTTCACGTACTCTTTGTTTTCTTAATCATGCCGTCATGTATTTACCTCTTATTGAATGCTTCTATTCCATGTTAGTTAATCCTCCACCTTGTCTATTCTTCTAAGTTATTTCAGTTTGTGTCTGACAAGAATCTGCTCAAGATGTTGCAGGGCTGGCTAGCGTCGTCAGAGAGATGCAGTAGAGTTAAATGTCGTTTGTGTTCAGGCTAACAGCTGTGTTTCTATGTGAAATGTCAGTTGATCAAGGTACGTCACAGTTATAGACGGTGCCAATTGGTGCCCACATATTATCAAAGAGTTACATGGTGTGTACTGTTCATCATCATCATCCTATGTAGCCTAGAAGGTCGTTGAGGCACCGTTACTGCAATCTATCAAATCAGTATATTAATGTCTGCATAAATTTACGGTGGGTGGTGAGGAAATAGATCAGGTCATATTTGAATATCTGGGCTCCAGAATTGACAAAAATGGCGACTGCTCGAAAGAAATCAGAAGAAGACTAGCTATGGCAATGCAGAGACTGAACAGCCTGAAGACCAACAAAATGATAAAAGTAAAAGTCTTGAGAGCCTGTGTTTTTCCTGTGGCAGCTTATGGCTGTGAATTATGGACGATTACCAAAACTTCTAGACGAAGAATCGAATCCTTACAGTCAAAATTTTACAGAAAGATCCTCAGAATACCATTGACAAAGAAAAAAACAAATGCAGACATTCGGCAAGAGTTGAGCATAGATAAGAACTGGTTTTTCAATTCCATTTTGGCCAGAAAATGCAAATACTTTGGTCACATCAAGAGACACAACGGTCTCAAGAGAACAGTGATGGAAGGCATAGTGCCAGGTAAAAGAGGAAGGGGTAGACCAAGAAGACGATGGCACCAAGATATCCAGGAATGTCTGGGTATGACTGGCGGAGGCTGGAGTTTTGGCAAGAGAACGAGTTTCTTTCAGACAGACTATGATGGGAGCGACGTTCTACAAAGGACATGCAACATGATGATGATCAAACCAGTTCCCGCTATACGTCTCGATGTTTTCGCCAGGGTATTAGTTCCAGCAATAGACATTCCTGTCCACTCTTTTATATTGTCCGCCCATCTCTTTTTTTGGTCTCCCTATTCCATGCTCACAGGCACAATGCCTTGCTGGACGGTGTTGGTCAGCTCCCCCTCTTTTTCTTCTTTGCGTTTGTTTTCGTATGATCGTTTTATGCCACCAGATGGGCTGCCTACATGAAGTGACACGTCAGTCGCAGGTCCTCAATGGTTCCCCACAGTTTGTCTTGTATGTTTCTTTCCTCGGGTCAGGTCTTCTCGCGGGAGCCTTGGTGCAGTGGACATGTTTGCAGGATGTGTTCTGGAGTTTGGGATCCTCTCTGACATGTGCATTGTGCAGTCTCTGCTGCTTTCATTTTATGCATGTGTGAATTTAGTCTGCAATGACCTGTTCTGAGGCGAAACAATTGTGGTATACTGTTTCCTTTTCAGTCCTTTGATTGGGTCCTGTGGGTATTTGCTGTTTGTTCTCTCTATCCACTGTTGTTTATATTTTTTGTGTGTGGATGTGTGCCTTGACTTCTGGCAGTGACACTAGCTGGATGAATTGTTCTCTTTGTCTTCTCTCCATGGCCAGAATGTCCGCCTATTTATTCCCAGGTATGCCGCAGTGAGCTGCAATCCACTGGATGGTGATTTTATTGTGGTCTGAGAGTTTATTTAGCGGGCATGTCAGTTCCCTTTCCATACTATTTCGTGGTTCTCTTTGTGTGGCCTACAAAATGTCCATGCAGTCGCACAAAAACACTATTCTGTTATCCTTTAACCCCTTTTCATCCAATAGTTTGACTGCTTCAATTATTGGCTGTTGCTCTGTTCTTAGATTTGTCCAGGGCTCCCTGGCAGCACTTGCTTTTTCTATAACGGTTCCATCCTGTAGAAATATGACGAGTCCCACCCCTGTCTTTGATGATCCATCTGTGTAGACGTGCGTCCACATGGGTTGAGGATAGGCGTCTCCAATATCCAGTATTTTTCCTTCTCTGCGCTCACCGAGGCTCTGGAGGCCTGCTACCGCTTCGAGTTCTCTAATTGGGGTGCTTCTCAGACCTCCGGTAATAATTGTGAGTCCGGTATCCTGTATCTTGTCTAGTTTCTGTAGGTTGGTCTTTGCCGTTGTTACATAGGCACCCATGCCAATTTCCAGTGTTGGCCGTACATATCCAGTGTAGACCTGTCTGACTGTGTTTGCATCTGTACCCCAATTTGTCCCTGCCAGTTTTTTCATCAGCCTTAGTATGAGTGTGGCCTTCTTTTGAGTATCCTCTATGTGTACGCCCCGTGTTAATCTTTTGTCATATCTCATTCCTAGGTATGTAGGATTGTCTTCTCTAGGAAGTAGGTTGTTTTCTAAATATAGGTCAACCTGCTCTGGCTTTGTAGAGAGCGAGAAGAGTGTCTTGCTTTTGTTTATTGTGACACCCCATGAGTCTGCCCATTTCTTTACTGCATTAATTGCTTCAAGCATTCTTGTTTTTGCATTTCCAATGTTTTCTGCCTGTGTCCAAAGGGCCAGGTCGTCCACATGGAGTGCCTTGTGGATGTGTGGTCTGAACTGTTTTGGCAGATCATTAATGAAGAGGATAAACAAGGTAGGGAATAGTGATCCTTCCTGGGGAACCCCCTCATGTAGTTTGACCATTTTGCTTTTGTGTTCTTCCAGCCTGACTCTCGCACATCGTGAGTGGAGGTAGTCTTTGATCCAGTCAAGCATGTCCCATTTTATTCCGCAACCCGCTAATTTTAGCATTAGTCCTTTCTTCCAGACTTTATCATAAGCTTTGCTCAGATCAAAGAGGTTGGCCAATAGTTTGCATTTCCTCTGAAAGGCATCTTCAATTTCCTGGGTCAGATAAGTGTTCTAGTCGTGTGTACTCCTGTATTTTCTATAGCCAGAGTGGCACTCGTCCAGGATTTTGTTTTTCTCAAAGAGAGTTAGCATCCTATTGTTCACCAGTCTTTCCATTGTCTTTCCAAGACAGCTAAGGGGGCTTATTGAACGGTAGCTTGTTTTGTTTTCTTTTGGTTTCGGCTTCTTGAGGATTGGGATTATCTCTGCCTCCTTCCATTCTTTTGGGAACAATCCCTGAGTCCACGATTGGTTTATCAGGTCCAGGAATCGCTGTCTGCCTATTCGTCCCAAGTGTGTTATCATTTCATGTGTTATCGTGTCGGGCCCAGCTGCCTTTTTCATCTTAAGTTTTCCTATTGCCCAATTCAATTCTTGGATGCTGAAAAGCTTGTTTATTTCATCCTCAATGTTTTCTTTCCTTTAGCTTCTTTTTTATTAGTTTATTTTTCACCTCTCTTACTTTGGACATGTTTATTTTGGTGTCTTCCACAAAACCCGCGGCAAGGCGATTGGTTGCTTGTTTTCCTGTATATGTCTCGTCACTCTCTTCAAGTTTTCCTGTATATGTCTGGCCACTCTCTTCCTGTATACGTCTCGCCACTCTCTTCAAGTTTTCCTGTATATGTCTGGTCACTCTCTTCAAGTTTTCCTGTATATGTCTCTCCACTCTCTTCAAGTTTTCCTGTATATGTCTCGTCACTCTCTTCAAGTTTTCCTGTATATGTCTCGCCACTCTCTTCAAGTTTTCCTGTATATGTCTCGTCACTCTCTTCAAGTTTTCCTGTATATGTCTCGTCACTCTCTTCAAGTTTTCCTGTATATGTCTCTCCACTCTCTTCAAGTTTTCCTGTATATGTCTCGTCACTCTCTTCAAGAACCGTTTTGCCTGACTGATGGTGTTCTCCATACCAGACTCCAAAGTTTTGTGGTGTCTTAACTTAACGTGTTTATACTGGTTTAGAAGACTCATCAAAGTTTGTAGACAACCAGTCCCATCTGCATTCCCCTGCTCTAAAAACTATGCACATCCAAACTATTCTTAAATGCATTAACTGTGTCTGACTCCACCACCTCCTGGGGTAATGCATTCCAAGCAATCACCACTATCCGACTAAAAAAATATTTCCTAATATCCAATCTGGACCTTTCTTAAGTTATTTGGATCTGTGCCCTCTTGTTCTCGTTGGTGGTTATATTTTGAAAAACTTGTTATAATCTAATTTAACCTTTCCTGTAATTATCTAATAAACCTGTATTATGTCACCTCGAATTCTTCTTTGTTTCTATACAATGTAGGCCGGTTTTTCTGAGTCTTTCCTCATAACTGTAATTCTGAAATCCCACAATCAGTTTTGTCGCTTTTCTTTGTATCCTTTCCAACATGTCTATATCTCCTCTACGATATGTCTCATCTATGTCTATACCATGTCAATGTTCGTGTTTTTAATATAGTCAATAGGTTTTTATATTGATCTAACTTCCTCCCAACAGTTTTAAGAACAATCTCGTTTGTAACACGATCCAAATAGGAAATGCCAACAATTTTACTGTTCAAATTCTAGTGAATTCGTTTGTCTGCTTTTGTGTTTTTTTGCGCATAAGATGGCGCAGCGACGGTCTCTCTTTCAGCGATTATTTGCCAAAATGAAGTAGATCGGTAGTCTGAATAAATTAGTTCTTCATGTTGTACAAAGCTAAAATCACGTAACTGTTGATCTTTCCATTCTCATTTTCTCCTTCTTTTCGCCTATTCTGTTTTGATTTTTTGATTTTGAAGAGATTTCTAGAACGATCATACACAATAGCACTCGCCACGACAGATTTTAAAACTAAATGTATATATCAAAATTCAAACAAAGACAAAGGCCGCCGTCCATCTTTGCCGATGATGGCATAATTTTATTTGCTAGCGCTATGTTTTAGTAAAGATTAACTGCGCTACTTTTTATCCCCACTCTCTCGTCACGAGCCGCCGGACCCCAGTGGCAAGTCAAGGAAAAGACGACTAGGGGGCGACTATGAGATGCAGGGGACTCCGCATCAAGCAACCGTGTAAAAAGACGGCGGAGTCTGGAGTCAAACCCACACCACCTGATCACGAGGCCAACGGCTTAACCACTTCGCTACGGAATCCTCAATATAACAAAATATATTCACGTCAAAAATGTGAATTTGTACATCTACTTGGGTCAAGAAATGACGAACTCCCATGACATGCATAACGAGATTTCACGAAAGTTAGCTGCGGGGTAGTTCAGCTTAACCAACATCAAGACAGTACTGCAACAGGTAAGAAACTTCTTCTTCATCGTACGCAGTCAGACAGTAACCATTATTTTTTCGAAAAAGGCAACGGTCATCATGAGGCTGTCGACACTGCCATAGAGCTTGTCTAGTATTGCCACTGGTGATGGCCACATCTGCTCTCTCTGATCCTCGTATGTCGGGCAGTTTTGCAGCAAATGTTCAGCGGTCATTTTCCCGGTACCACACGAGCATTCGTCGGTGCCACCTATCTTCAATTCAACAGGTAAGAAACAACAAATTGAGAGCTCATACCTTCAACAACCTGGTCATTTCAGCCATGGTATATGGGTGCGAGGTGTGGAACCTACAATAAATTGACATAACGTGGCTCCATGCTACTTACTGTCACTTTCATTACGAGACAACATCCACAACACGCACATCAGGAGTCAAACCTGCTTCAATGACGTCGTAAATACGTTGTTAATAAGAAAGTACAGGTGGGCAGGCCACGTGGTACACATACCTGACAATAGTGGGTCACGTACAGTGACGTCATTGTGGCCATACACCTATAATTGTCACTCCGGATCTCCATCAATGAGATGGAGAGTTGGCCTTGACAAAACATTGGTCCGGCATGGTACTTGATGGCAACAAGACAGAGACGAGTTTTGACGACCTTTAGCTTCCTGACAAAGGGAACAAAAATGGGCCCGAATAAAAACCAGTATTACAGGAGACGATGAGGCTAACGTCTGGTCAGGGAAAACACACTGATCAGAGAATGTTAGCCAGGGTCAGGAGAGATATACTGGCCAAGACCCTCACCTGACCTCCTCGTTGGTCGTCCTGGAAATAGGCTGATGTCGTGGACAACAGTCTGGCTAACAAGGTAAGGTTCCACGTGATCTCCGTAGTAGTCAGCGACACGCAGATGAAGCCAAGCATAGCACAACCGCCTGGATGACCCCGGTCCACCTTCATCAGCACGCTCTAGATGTGAGGAAAGCTACTGCAACCCGTTACTTAACGCCCTTTTCAAGGTGCACCTAAGAGTAACCTACTCATTGTGGGCATTCGAAACAACAACAACAACAGTATTACAGTATTATACTATTTGAGCTTAGATACCTGTTAGCAAAACCATTGGCTAAATTGTATTCTAAAACTCTTTAGAAGGGGATTATTCCAAGGGATTGAAAAGATGCAGGTGTGATCCTGTTGTCAAGAAAGGGCAAGAAATCAGATCCAGACAATTACAGACCAATGAGTTTGACAAGCATACTCTGCACAATTTTAGAGTCAGTTATCAAAGACAATTTAGTTATGGACTTGGGCAAGTTTAATCTTACCAGGAAGAGTCAGCATGGGTTTACTAAGGGGACATCGTACTTAACAAATCGATTAAAATTTGTGGAGGAGTTTACCAAAATGTTGGATGCTGGAGATCCAGTGGACGTTATTTATTTAGATTTTGCAAAGGCCTTGGGTTGAGTACCTTATCAAAGATTGTTTCGGAAGTTTCAATTAGATGGAATAAGTGCGGAGTTGACAGTTGGATAGAGAATTGGTTCACGGAAAGAAGACACGGTATAAGGTGTAAGCATACATAAGGAGTACTCTGATTGGTGTGACGTAATAAGTGGAGTGCCACAGGGATCGGTATTGGGACCAATTTTGATCTTAATATATATATACATGTTTTAGTCATTGATATCGCATCCATGATTGCCAAATTTGTGGATGACACACAATTATGCGACAAGGAAGTGATAGTCAAACTGTATAAAGCATTAGTTAGACCTAGATTGTCTAGAAGAGAGAAGAATTCGTGGTGACTTAATACAGGTTTATAAGATGATCAGAGGAATCGATAAATTAGACTATAACAGTTTTTTTTTTAAATACAGCCACCCACAAGAATAAGAGGGCATAGCTACAAGCTGACTAAAGAGAGGTCCAGATTAGATATTAGGAAATATTTTTTTAGTCAGAGATTGGTGACTGTTTGGAATGCATTGCCAGGGGAGTTAGTGGAGGCAGGGACAGTTAATGCATTTAAGAATAAATTGGATGCGCATAGCTTTTAGAGCAAGGTGATGTAAATATAACTGGTTGTATACAGACTTTGCAGGGTCTTCTAAGCCATTATATAGACGTTAAGTTAAGTTAAGTTCAGTTAAGAAGAGCTGTAAAATTGTCATGGGATTCCAGAATTAGAGTTATGATCTATAGAAAAGATAGACAGAAGAGCTGTAAAATTGTCATGGGATTCCAGAATTAGAGTTATGATCTATAGAAAAGATAGACAGAAGAGCTGTAAAATTGTCATAGGATTCCAGAATTAGAGTTATGATCTATAGAAAAGATAGACAGAAGAGCTGTAAAATTGTCATGGGATTACAGAATTAGAGTTATGATCTATAGAAAAGATAGACAGAAGAGCTGTAAAATTGTCATGGGATTCCAGAATTAGAGTTATGATCTATAGAAAAGATAGACAGAAGAGCTGTAAAATTGTCATGGGATTCCAGAATTAGAGTTATGATCTATAGAAAAGATTGTCAGAAGAGCTGTAAAATTATCATGGGATTCCAGAATTACAGTGTGGTGGCAGTCTTGTTACCATATTAGCTGCTGTCGTTTGATGTGGGCTGAAACTGGTGTTGTACCTACTAGTCTTCTGATGTGGGCTGAAACTGGTGTTGTACCTACTAGTCTTCTGATGTGGGCTGAAACTGGTGTTGTACCTACTAGTCTTCTGATGTGGGCTGAAACTGGTGTTGTACCTACTAGTCTTCTGATGTGGGCTGAAACTGGTGTTGTACCTACTAGTCTTCTGATGTGGGCTGAAACTGGTGTTGTACCTACTAGTCTTCTGATGTGGGCTGAAACTGGTGTTGTACCTACTAGTCTTCTGATGTGGGCTGAAACTGGTGTTGTACCTACTAGTCTTCTGATGTGGGCTGAAACTGGTGTTGTACCTACTAGTCTTCTGATGTGGGCTGAAACTGGTGTTGTACCTACTAGTCTTCTGATGTGGGCTGAAACTGGTGTTGTACCTACTAGTCTTCTGATGTGGGCTGAAACTGGTGTTGTACCTACTAGTCTTCTGATGTGGGCTGAAACTGGTGTTGTACCTACTAGTCTTCTGATGTGGGCTGAAACTGGTGTTGTACCTACTAGTCTTCTGATGTGGGCTGAAACTGGTGTTGTACCTACTAGTCTTCTGATGTGGGCTGAAACTGGTGTTGTACCTACTAGTCTTCTGATGTGGGCTGAAACTGGTGTTGTACCTACTAGTCTTCTGATGTCATCGTTTCTGAACGTGTTTCTCCTTGTTGCACCAACTATTCTTCGCAGGTATTTCATTTCTGCTGTTACGATGTGTAGTTTATCATCTGATGTTAGTGTCCAGTTCTGACTTTGGTAACATAGTGTCGAGACGGAAACCGTATTGAATAAAATCTATTTTAGCAGTTAATTTCACGTGCTTGCAATTAAGTATTGGAGTTAATTGTCCAATGATCGGATTTACCTTATTCCATCTTTGTTGGATTTCCGCTGTAATTCTTCCGTTTACTGATATTGTGCTCCCTTAGTATGTGAAATCGTTCACCTTTTTGATTTGCTGTTGTGCAAGGAACATATTGGTTTGTCCTGCTTATCTGTATTATCATGACCTCAGTTTTTTACATTGATTTTCATGCTGTATTCTTTACATGTCTAAGAACTCGCCAGCTATGTTGTAGACGTAGATGCCCTAAGCTAGACCATACAAGACAACCCAACGGCAGATAGACCTAATAGAGACGATCTGCACTTATGTCCAGAAAACTCGCCCGCTATGGTGTAGACGTAGGTGCCCTAAGCTAGACCATACACGACAACCCTAAGACAGATAGACCTGAGAGACTATCTGCACTTGAGACCAGACTATCCGCTGAGGGTCAATTATCGGAGATCGGTGCAGGAATCACATTCTTCTGGAATGGGCGAGCCAGTAATGAACCGCGATTCTGGAGTCGGTTTGGCCATCAAATCTACCCTTTTTACACGACGGAAGTGTTTTTTTCAAACCGCAACGGCACCTGGGTCGACCCAGCCTTAAATAGGTACCGGTTCAGTCTATGAAGTAAAAGCGGCGAGGGAGAGAAGAAGGCTACCGCCTTCATTTAGCCGAGCCTATATCGTACCCCTACGAGGGATCAAGACGCTGAGCAGCGCATGAGCTGCAGTCGCCAGCGACCCATAGCTGACTGCTAGCGTCAGGGCCAGCGAACCAGAGCTGCCAAGACCCTTCTACACCTCCACACGGTGATCCTGGATAACAGACTGCAGCAGGGCAGACTGGCTAAGGAGAAGGGATCGAAAAATGCTTGCTGAAGTCGGATGTGTTGGACCGAAAGGTGCAAATATCGCAGTCAAGCTGTAAACCACGACACAACGCATTCTGTTTTATGGACTATATTCTGCTACTTAAGCCCTTTCAGGGTTTGGTAGTGGGAGATTGAGAATGAACGCAGAAGAAGAAGAAGTACCCCTTACCCCTTTACTTACACGACCTTGTAAGACTTATTAGTGGAATAAAGGACTAAATAATTACGCTACCGATTCCAATAGGAGGAAACCAAAATGCCACCGTAATCAGTGTCTACTTACCGACCATCGCCAATCCAGATGACAGCAAAAACAAATTCTACGTAAATTATGACTCTGTTTTCTCATCGGTCCTAAAGTCTGAGAAGCTAGTCCTCCTTGGTGACTTCAATGCCAGACTACCCACCTTAGCTGAGCCATTCTAAGAATTGAATGAATGCTCAACATGTTAGCTATTCCAAGAATTTGAAAGTTAGGCCCCGTGTCCCGGCATCAGATCCAGGGCAGATTACGTAGATAGCTTAAGTGAAAACGATTCAGCTGTCTGGCATGTCTGCTAAACGCGATCCATGTCTCACAGGCATGCAGCAAAGTGGATAACACAACTGCATGATACACCTTTACCTTGTTGAGGTCACTGATGCCTTGTCAGCTAAGCTCATCTTAGCAATCCTGTAATCACCTCAAGTCTATCTTGTCATCTCTCGTGAGAATACTGACTAGGTAGGTGAAGCTAGCAACCGCCTGGAGACGTTGGTTATGTACGATAATGTATGGTTCTATGTACGGCTCCCTAGGGGTAGGCTGGAAGAGTACCTCCGTTTTCCTAGTATTGTTCGTAAGACCAAAGTCATTGCACGCCGCCGACAACTTCGTCATGGTGGACTACATAACTTTTTCTGAGCAAGTGTTGAGGGCGTAATCGTCAGCGAACAGGAGATCCAAGATCGTGGCCTCACTCACTTTGGTGTAAAACTTCAAGCCCCTAAGGCTTCTTCTTCTTCTTCTTCGTTCGTTCTCAATCTCCCGCTACCAAACCCTGAAAGGGCTCAAGTAGCAGAATGTAGTCCAGAGAACGGAATGCGTTGTGTCGTAGTTTACAGCTTGACTGCGATATTTGCACTTTTCGGTCCAACACATCCGACTTCAGCAAGCATTTTTTTAGTACCGGGTTAGCATTCCCTCTTCGATCCCTTCTCCTTAGCCAGTCTGCTCTGCTGCAGCCTGTTATCCAGGATCACCGCGTGGAGGTGTAGAAGGGTCTTGGCAGCTATTGTTCGCTGGCCCTGACGCTAGCAGTCAGCTATGGGTCGCTGACCACTGCAGCTCATGCGCTGATCAGCGTCTTGATCCCACCCCTAGGGCTAAACAGCTGACCCTGCGTCATGTACCTGATATGCATAACAGTAGCTGCACTATGTATAGCATCAGTCAGCATTGCTGCAAAGACCATGCTAAAGAGTGTCGGGGCCAGAACACAACCATGTGTGACACCGGTGGTGACTGGGAAGGCTGAAGACGATTCTCCCTCGTGCAGTACACGAGCCAACATGCAATAGGCGAACAATCACAACGGATCTGCAGGGGCAGCCAAACTTGGCCATGATTGTCAGGAATCCGTCCCAATTGACTTTGGTCAGATCGACAAAAATTGTGTACAAGTCACACTTCCGTTCTTTACATTTCTCTTGCAGTTGACGTGATGCAAATTTCATGTAAACCGTCCCACGACCCACGCGAAAACCACATTACTATTAGAGAGGAAACCCTACTCAGGATGTCCAGTAAGACAGTTGAGCAGGACTCAGACCAGAATGTTGCCTGCGGTTCACAGTATCGAAATACTCTTGGGATTTTCACAGGATTTACGACTACCCTTATGCTTGTACAGGTGGACAACTAATTGTGGCATCTTTTATCTCCTGTGGAAATGTCTCGGTATTCCAAAAACAACAAAAGATTGTAGTCCGTTGCTGATGAAACACAGGACAATCTGCTAGATAAACCTCTGCCGGGATGAATCAGAACGGGGAGTCTTGCCTTTGGACATCGAGCTGATAGCTTTCCTAACCTCTGTCTCGGTAGACTCATGGTCAAGTCTCTGGTTAATAGAAGCCTGAGGCATGTTAGCTACTGCTTGTCCGCTGATAATGGACATGCAAAATGGAGTCAAAATGATTCGCCCAGCGCTCCAAGATCTGAAACTTGTCAGTCAATAGTGACGTGTCATCATCATTAAGAACAGTGAATGAGAGATGGGACGTAGGGACGTATACAGCCTTCAGGGCTCAATAAAATCCATTCGAGTCATTAGCATCAGCATCTCCTTGAATCTCCACCGCCTTGTCGTGATGTCAGACATCCTGCATGGACCTGAGTCTACGTTGCACAAACGTACAGATGTTTCTGAAAGCAGACTTTTTGATTAATGAGAAGGGGTCGCTTTGGAACAGTCCGAACTCACGGTGCTTTTTAACCAAGACTCTGATATCCACGTCGTCTACGAGTCAGATGACCCAAACACTCATTTGCAAAGTGGTGGATATCATCTCTGAGAAAGGTCCATCTATCTTCCACAGTGCAGTGTTGGCAGCTGGACCACCAGACGATTGTTTAGGACCTTGACGAAGGTTTGTGGGTGTTTAGTAGCATGGAGATATTGAATCTATTTACAGGCCTCAGTTCACAATGACGGTACATAAGCACCAAATAAAGTTGAACTTGGAGACAATAAACCTGTGGTTTGGACATCACTAAGCGCCACACAGGACCTTAGTCCCTCGCACGTCTTGTCTATTCCTCCGCCGGGCGATAAGGTAATTGATGAGTAGCGACTGCTTAGATTGAGGGTGCACCCACAAGGTTTTCTTTCGGGTTTGCAGACGAAACATGGTATTCATGATGGAAAGGTCATAAAAGGCACATATGCTCTGCAATAATTGGACATTAATGTTACAACAATCTATGGTATGTGCTCTAAGTATTCACTCCCCCCCCCCCCTTTAAGTATTACGAGCTTGTCGTACTGGGCGGGTGGGACGGGGTAGGGGGTTTGGAGTTGGGGGGGGGGGGTTTGGAGTTGGGGGGGGCAGAAAGAAGGTGTTGAGTTTCTCGTACTTTGCCATATCCGGGTTGGTCATTGTCGGGGCATTTGCACTGGTCAATGTAGCGTAGCGCCCTCGACGCAATAGAAGCCGAACAGACATTATCCTGTCATTGACGCACCTGGGGAGCACAGTAAGCTATCGGACTAGGCGGGATCAGACCGCGAATCCAACACCAGACTTTCAGTTCTGGCACGACCACTCTAGAAAAATGTGTAACAGACCTCAGCCTATCTTCGTCAGGTAATCTAGTCTCACTTAGGGCAGCCATGTCCATCCGGTACAGATCAAGCTCTCTGGTTGTGATCGTTGTACTTCGTACCGTTCTGTGGGGCCTGGCAATGTCCAGCAGGGTGGGCACATTTACAGAAGCCGACGATACAAGTCGGATAAGCATATAAACATCCATCGTCAGCACGTAGCATGTCCTTTGCAGAACGTCGCTCTCACGACAGCCGATCTGTAAGACACAAAACGTCGAGCCGATCTGTAAAACACAGAACGTCACTCTCACAACAGCCGAGCTGTAAGACTCTCGATCTCTAGCCAGAACGTCGCTCTCACAACAGCCGAGCTGTAAGAATCTCGATTTCTAGCCAGAACGTCGCTCTCACAACAGCCGATCTATAAGACTCTCGATCTCTTGCTAGAACGTCGCTCTCACAACAGCCGATCTGTAAGACTCTCGATCTCTAGCCAGAACGTCACTCTCACAACAGCCGAGCTGTAAGACTCTCGATCTCTAGAAAGAACGTCACTCTCACAACAGCCCAGATGTAAGACTCTCGATCTCTAGCCAGAACGTCACTCTCACAACAGCCGATCTGTAAGACTCTCGATCTCTAGCCAGAACGCCGCTCTCACAACAGCCGACCTGTGACTCGATCTGTAGCCAGAACGTCGCTCTCACAACAGCCGACCTGTGACTCGATCTATAGCCAGAACGTCGCTCTCACAACAGCCGACATGTGACTCGATCTGTAGCCAGAATGTCGCTCTCACAACAGCCGACCTGTGACTCGATCTCTAGCCAGAACGTCGCTCTCACAACAGCCGACCTGTGACTCGATCTCTAGCCAGAACGTCGCTCTCACAACAGCCGACCTGTGACTCGATCTGTAGCCAGAACGTCGCTCTCACAACAGCCGACATGTGACTCGATCTGTAGCCAGAACGTCGCTCTCACAACAGCCGACCTGTGACTCGATCTGTAGCCAGAACGTCGCTCTCGCAACAGCCGACCTGTAAGACTCGATCTATAGCCAGAACTACCGTCTCTGTCGCTGTCACCTTCAGGACCTCCGAGATATCTTGTGCCCATCTTCTCCTTGGTCAGTATCTGTCACGCCTTCCACGCACCATCACCTTCAGTATCGTTCTCGCCAGGCTAATATAAAGATTGATGTGGCCAAAATATTTAAACTCTTTGGAAAAGATATTGTTTACTAACCAATTGTCTTCAATATCCAGTTCTTTTAGTAAATCTGCATTTTTTCTTTTCGCTATCCATGGTGTCTTAAGACCCTTCTATAACATTTTAGTTCCAAAGATTCAATAATTTTCTTAAGTGTTTGTGTGGTGGTCCATGTTTCACATCCATACATTGCCACAGGGAAGATGCAAGCTCGCGTGATTTTTATGTTCGTCATTTTATTAGAGTTCTGCCTTATGTTTCTCATGTTATTTAATCTATGCATTGCCAAAGCCATTGTCCGGGGTATTTCCTTCAGGCAATCTCCATTGTTATTTATAATTGAGCTGAGTTATTCACAACTTTACCCACTTTCCTGTTGATCGGGAATAACTTTAAGTTTGGTCTTTGTCTTATATGTGCTCATTTCCTTGGTTTTACTTATATTCAGGTATAGATTTTGATCTTCTTTGTGTTGTTTTACCGACAGGATCATCCGTTCCATTCCCGCAGCGATGTTCGAGAGAACACCTGTGTCATCTGTGTATCTGATCTCTAGTATCTCGTTCCCACCTATTATTAATGACTCGAACCTGTCATACTTTCCATCAGTTTTGACGTTCCTCATTCAGCCAATTCAGCTTATATATTGAACAGATAAAGGGAGAGTATACATCCCTATATCACCCCCTTTTGAACTTCACACCATTTTGACATTTCGCCGGCTATTCTGACCGAAGCATGTTGTTCCTGGTATAGTGATTTAATCAAGTTAATCAAGTGCGTTGGGAACCCCATGTCTCTCATTGTGTTCCACAACGGTTGGTGTTGTATACATTCGAACGCTTTCGTGTAATCTATAAAGTAAGTGTGTACGTCGACATTCTAAGCTCTGCATTTCTCTAAAATATATTTGTTTGTTTGTGCTCCCTCGTGATCCTAATTTGTCTAAAACCTGCCTGGGCTTCATGGACCTTCTTGTTGAACTAGCTTTCTAGCCTATTCCTTGTGTTCCGTAAACAGATTTTACTGGCATGACTTCGATAATATAAACATACATACGGTACATGTGAAATATAAAGTCAAGAGCATACATAATACAAATAAACAAGAAAAATAGTTCTTATTTCTTTATTATTCTTGCATTGTTTGTATTCATAATCATGTTGCACATCTCACGTCTTTCATCGTGATATTTCGTAGTTCTTCACCATGTACTACAAACGACAGTTTTGTGAGGCTGAATTAGATGATCGGAACTTTTAGATGCTTTTTCTATTTTTAGATCGTCATAATAATGAAATGTCCATATACAGCGACCTGGTTACTCAACTGATGCCAACGGGGTTCGGGGTCAACGTTACAGCTGTTGCAAGATGGGGTTTAGTAGCTGCATCTGTAAATGGCATGCTCAAGCAGTTGGTCCAAAAAGTCAGGTAAGAAGGGGAGTAATGACAGATCTTCGAGAAACATCTGAAGCAGTTTCATACTGACTGTGGGATAACAGTAATGCACATTGGATTGTAGGGTAACAAGTGTACATCTGAATAAATGTTCTATCGTCGCCACAAGGTGGTTGAAATGGATAAAACACCGCTCTGATGATACACTGTGGGCAGGGTTCAATCCCCAAGTTTGGTGAGTTAGGTCATAAAGCCGGTAACAAGTGGATGGCATTTCTGAAACACGTTCAAAGATGTTACCCCCCACCCCCTACCCCTTTCCCCCTTTCATTAGAGTATGAAGACATTAAAAAACGAAATACTTGCTAGACGACGGAACAACTTCTGACGGTCTGAATTCCTCCTGTTAGTTGCCATGAAAAGAGCAGTAACGTATCACTTTGAGGAAGAAATTAAGTAACAGTCCTCACAGTGTTTCACTCTACATGGTTTAGGCTTTGCTAAGCGGGTCTGCTTATTTTACTAATTGTTTGAAGACCAAAAAATGAATTTGAAATGTATATAAGCTTGAATCTATGTTAATTGCATAAATGCGGTTTGTTCTATCAGTCTTCTGAGGAAAGTTGCATCAACGCCGCTTGGTTGTCTTAAAGTGCCCACAACGCGGGACTTCGCAAACAATTTAAACATTGGTGTGTTGGTGACGTGCTCCTGGTTGCAAAGGTCTTCTTCATGAGCACAGTTAACTGCAGCGAATGGATGGGCATCTGGTCTGAAATGATTTTCTGCAGCCATAACATACTCTCTCTTACTTTCCATTGTCTGTGGGTCACATCCCTTATAAAACATTATCATTGTCAAATCGTGTTTGTTCAGAAAACATTTGAAGTTTCTGGAGGTTATGCTGTGTACGGCCTCCGATTCGAAGAATGGGTCGGTTTGGATTGCCCTGCGCAATGAAGCGGCATAAGCACTTTCTCGTTTTGGAGCAGGTCCTGCGCGTGCCGGAGCAGGTCCTTCGCCTGCCGAAGCAACTGAAGCAGGACGTAATGGCACAGGTGGTGGACCTGCCGGAACAGTTGAAGTAGGACGTGACGGCACAGGTGGGGGGCGTGCCGGAACTGGTGGAGGGTTCGAACTAGAATATGTCGCCATTACTCACTGGTTTAATCCTTTTTTCTTCTTAAAAAAGTTAATTCCTGTAATTTTATTATGACTTCTTTTGTTTTTTCACGACTTACTTGTTAAGCTGTTCCCTTATTCGTGTATTGACTTCTTATTGCGCGCTTCTATTTCATATTAGCTAATCCTCCACCTTGTCTGTTCTTCTAAATTTCAATTTGTGTCTGGCATGAATCTGCTCAAGATGTTTCAGGGCTGGTTAGCGTCGTCAGAGAGATGCAGCAGAGTTAAATGTCGTTTGTGTTCAGGCTAACAGCTGTGTTTCTATGTGAAATGTCTGTTGTACGTCACAGTTATAGACGGTGCAGGTTGGTGCCCACGAGCTTTGAAATAGTTATATGGTGTGTACTATTCATCTTGTAGTCGTTTTCCATGAGAGACCCAGATTCGGCCACAAGCGTTTCTTGGAGGTTGATGATGTCGACTCGAAGCCTTTTGAGTTCCTGGTCTATAATTGAAGTCTCGCGAACATGCCTTAACGCTTGGAGGTGCACAGTCATGGTACGCACGTTCTAGCAGCCAAGCGTCTTTGCTATGAGTTGGGTTCTGACGTGAACCCTCTCTAGTGCCTGCCTTGGGCATATTGATGCGAGGATCGCTGATGGCCAGTCAGCAAATCCTCCCTCTCCACACATCTGGTGTATCCAAGGGAACAACAAGTCGTTACTACTTGCCACCGGAGGCGTCGCAGGAGTTGTCAGACTGGCATTAAGTACAGTGACTGACTGCCTAAGGGATTCCGGCTCCTGATTTGATCTATGGGTTACTCCCAAAGCCTTTTCCACAAATGGATACAACCGCACAGGCATCGGAAGTTATCACGGAGTAAATCACTTCAACTACCTCGGATGTATCATCACCGACAACCTTTCACTAGACGCAGAGCTGGATTTATCATCACCGACAACCTTTCACTAGACGCAGAGCTGGATCTATCATCACCGACAACCGACGTCGACGCATACTTGGAATTTCATGGAGGGACAGAGTGACTAACAACGAAGTGTTAGACCGTGCAAATATTGTCAGTTAGTTACGATCCTCCGCCAGCGCTGCTTGCGGTGGCTTGGTCATGTGCGCAGAATGGAAGATGGGCGAATACCAAAAGATATCATTTACTGAGAGCTGACCACGGGCAAACGTGTAAAAGGTAAACGGCTACAAAGATGTTTGCAAGTCTGGCCCGACGGCGTTGGATATGAACACCTGCAACTGGGAAGAACTTGCCAATAACAGACCCGGCTGGAGGCAGGTTTTGTGTGTTTGGTCTGCAGGAAAGTTGAAGACAGGATGCGTCAAGATGCAGACTATAAACGTTTGCGGCCCAAGCTAGAGCAACAAATGATTGTCCCTTCTCTAGCGTGAAGTCCATTGTCTGTCGAGACTGACAGGATGCCAATCAAAAAACTATTCAACTTAGTTTCCGGTTTTCAAAACGACAGCATGTCCTTCGATGATTGGGCCAAGATCGTGTGTTCTTTACAAACATTCTGGATAAATAACGGCAGAAGTGTGGCTGTGCTTCAACTTGCAGGTCTGGGAAGAAGAGTTGAAGAAGAGAGGAATGCACATCAGCAACTCCAAAACAAAAACTATGGTGATCGCCAGAAATGAAAAGAGACAGCAGATAACCCCGAGAACATGAGCACTGGAGTAGGTCAGCAACTTTCAATATCTAGGAGTGGTAATAGACAGCAGAGGAGGAATCAAAGAGAAGTTAGCTGCACGAAGGGCAGCAGCAAGTAGACTTTTCCGTGCAATAAACAGGGGTTTCCTCAGTAAAAGAGAAATAAGCAAGAAAACAAAGATGGATGTGTACCGCATGACCTATGTGCCTGTCCTGACATATGGATGTGAGTCATGGGCAATGACTACAGCCCAAGAAAGGCAATTACAAACTTCAAAAATGAGGTACCTAAGAAGGGCGGTTCAGGTGACGAAAAGGGACGAGATCCGTAACCTGACAATACGTAGCAATCTTGAAGTTCAACCCCTGCAGACACGAGTGGAGCAGTCACAACTACAGTGGTTTGGCCATGTCTGTAGAATGGAAGAAGATCGGATACCAAAGCGGTCATGGGAGATAAAAGGTCAAGGACGCAGACCCCCCAGGACGTCCCAAAGTACGTTGAGAAGACAACATACGACAGTCCCTAAGTGATAGACGGCTGGATTGGAAAGAGGCCAGGAAAAAGTCAGCAGATAGAGCAGTGTAGCGTTCTCTTTGGCAAACTTCTACACCTCACGGTAGAAGAGGAGCGACTAAGTATGTAAGTATGTGGCTGTGTTTCCGACAAATTTTGCAGCTTGTGATATAGTACACGATAGGCTACAACGTGGAATTTTTCAAACTACATTCTCAAGTGTAACTAATCTGTAACCGAGGCACTGCGACTGGTCTTGTCAACTGGCTGTGCATAACGTTGCTGGATAGTTTTTTCATTCAAAACAAAGGCGCTGTACATACATAACCAGAGTAAATGGCGGGCCAGTGTACATCCACAACCAGAGTAAATGGCGGGCCAGTGTATGCGTCAAGGAGCTGTACATCCACAACCAGAGTAAATGGCGGGCCAGTGTATGCCTCAAGGAGCTGCACATCCACAACAAGAGTAAATGGCGGGCCAGTGTAGGCGTCAATGAGCTGTACGTCCACAACCAGAGTAAATGGCGGGCCAGTGTATGCGTCAAGGAGCTGCACATCCACAACCAGAGTAAATGGCGGGCCAGTGTAGGCGTCAAAGAGCTGTACATCCACAACCAGAGTAAATGGCGGGCCAGTGTACATCCACAACCAGAGTAAATGGCGGGCCAGTGTATGCGTCAAGGAGCTGTACATCCACAACCAGAGTAAATGGCGGGCCAGTGTAGGCGTCAAGGAGCTGTACGTCCACAACCAGAGTAAATGGCGGGCCAGTGTATGCGTCAAGGAGCTGCACATCCACCACCAGAGTAAATGGCGGGCCAGTGTAGGCGTCAAAGAGCTGTACATCCACAACCAGAGTAAATGGCGGGCCAGTGTAGGCGTCACGGAGCTGCACATCCCCAACCAGAGTAAATGGCGGGCCAGTGTAGGCGTCAAGGAGCTGTACGTCCACAACCAGAGTAAATGGCGGTCCAGTGTACATCCACAACCAGAGTAAATGGCGGGCCAGTGTATGCGTCGAGGAGCTGTACATCCATAACCAGAATAAATGGCGGTCCTTACAAGTGTCAACTATGTATCTTCTTTTATCTTTTCTTATTTCTCTTCAAACTTTTCTTGCACTGTTTTTAAATGCTGTGTTGGTCCCTGACTTCCCATTTGTTTTAATTGTTGCCTTTCTGCAATGAGTTTCAGTGTTTCGTCAGATATAGCTTTGTTTCTTTTGCAACATCCTGGGAATCATTTCGTTCGCTGTCGAGATTAAAATATCCTTTGCTTGTGATGCCAACTCTTCAGATGTCATCTCGTCATGTACATCAGGCAACGTCTCAAATTTGTTTTCTACTTTGATGTTGTATTCAGACGTTATTGCTGTTACATCGAAGCATATTGGATGGAAACCTTCGTTAATCATACGAAGTCTTGTCTTGAAAACTGCAAACAGTAAATAGTGGCCCAAATTGCAGTCCGCTCCTGGCAGCGTTTTTTTTATTTTTTATTCCAGCACATTTGACTTCCATCTTTGTTGTACCAGGATGTAATAACAAATATATATTGCAAATATGTATGTATTAGTGTATGGAGGTCGCTGTGGTTGAGAGGTAAGGCACTCGCCTCTCAAAGCGATGAACTGAAACGGCATGGGTTCGAGCCCCGCAAGCTTCAAGCGACTCGTCTCAAAGGAGATGGGACGAGACTGTCTGCATCCTGAATTACCTCCAGTCATCTTGACTTATGTCTTGCCACTGGTGCAATGTAGCTCAGGACCAGAGAGTGAGGTTGATGAGCAGCACAGCTTCTTCCTCACTATAACCCAAATACAGCACAAGTTACATCATCAAGACAAACCCGTCTGACGGTGTCGCCGTCATTGCTTGCGAAAGGCAACAACCTTATGTATGGATGTGAATAGGTGTAATACATGATTTTCTTTTGTATTATTATAATATGTCTGACCATATCGGTGAACACGCCGGTTGTCTTGTGGGTCACCTGTTTTCGGGAAAGGCTTCGTGAGTAAACCCTGATGATAAATCTGCATCCTGTGCTACCTACAATCGCTTGATTACATTTTGCCACTGGATAAAGATAGCGGAAAAGGGGGGGGGGGCGAGAGAGTAGGGTTGCCAATCATTTCCATCTTAAATAATTGAAGCGACAAATTTAGATTACAACATTAGACGATAATCTGCGAGAATGAAGGGTTTCATCTTCGGCTCCTGGAACGAACGGCAAAAAGCAAGTTGATATTGTTTCAACTCCATCAGACCAATACTTTAAGAGATGAAAGACACTCTGGCAGGAGCACATGTCTTTCCAGCAATGATTGACGGATAGGAAGTGTTAAACTTGCTCAACAGAGATGCCCAGAAGCACCGAATCACTCAGAGAGCAATTGAGCGAGGTTTACTGAAGATTCCAACACATGGTAAGATCCCAAAGGGAGAAATTCGATATCAAACTTTGTTTTCACACGTTGTGGAAGCAACTGTATCACGCACACATCTCTGGGCTGCGCTGGACCTGTAGTACGAATGCCTGACAACAGATGGACACGCAGAACAACGCCTTCTTGCCCTATGCCTGCAAATGCTCACAGGTCCGCACGCGTATGAATTGGCAGGATGGACAGACCAAAGACCTGGGCTCGCATTAGTAAAGCACTGCGAAAGATAGAAACGCATTAAGAATGTTGTTGGCTTCCTCCCGTACTCCATTGCCCCCGACGTCACAGCACCTTCGTGCGAGTCGTAAGTAAATAAATGTGTCTGTTTCCGGTTAGTGTGTGGGTATTCTTTTTCGCCGTTATGGCATACTTCTTCTTCTTCTTCTTCGTACGCAGTCAGACAGTAACCATTACTGCCATCGGGCAGTTCTGCAGCAGATTTTCAGCGGTCATTTTACCAGTACCGCACGGGCATTCGTCGGTACCACCTATCTTCAATTTGTTGAATAGGTGGTACCTCAGTCTATTGTGGCCAGTGCGAAGTCTGAAGACAACGACCTGCTCTCTTCGGTTCAACTGGTAATAGGCATCGTTTTTGGTGTAACCAGTATGTTCGGTTTCCCATTTGGTCATGTATCTGGCTTTGATAAGCCACTACCCGTTTTGGTGCGGACTGCTGGCACAGTTTGCAGAGTGCTGCTCTTAAGTCATTAAGCTCAGTGTTTTTCTGGCTTTTTAGCGCTGTGACTACGGCGAGAGCATCTGTAAGCAGGACTATATGGCTTTCATTTTCATTGTGTGTCACCATTTCTTCCACTGCCGCCCTCAGTGCCTCTGCCTCCGCTCTGAAATTGCTTGTGTACTTACCAGTAGCGAATGACAGTGTTATTTGTCTGCCATTTGGTAGGTTCAGGAATGCTCCTGCCCCTCCGTTCTGTGTAGTGTTTGTTACAGAACCGTCGGTGTATGCATGGGTCCAGTCCATGATTGGGTAGCTTTTCGATATGAAGCTTAGGGTAGTATCTCTCCTTTCTTTTTCAGTCTGGCAGTTTTTGTTTCCAATACCTGGTATATTTTCTACCACCTCTGGAAATATATCCTGCCTCCAGGTAGGTTTTCGTACAGTAGTTATGGCATACAATACAAGGGGCTTGTCATAAGTCTCTACCCTGACTATGAAGGGGTAGGAGGAGAAAGTTGAATTTCTAAATATATGTAGCTCATTCAATTTGTACTGGACTTGAGAAGTATGAATTTCCCTCCTCGGCGGGTTTATCCGGTATGGTGCATGGCGCAACACACTTTATTGACCGGATCTGCTACTCTAATGGTTTGTCAGAACAATGGAGAAATTAGAGGCCAGAACTGTGATACAATTCTTGATGTTGCAGAAAAAAACACCTACAGAAATACACAAGGAGGTGGAACCAGTGTTTGAAGAATTATGTCCTTCGTATGCTTCTGTTTGAAACTGGTGTAGGCAGTTTAAGTGTGGCCGTTCCCATGTTGCTGATCTTCCAAGATCAGGAAGACCATCCTCAGAGTGCAGCGATGAAAATGCTGCAAGAGTGAAGAAAATCATTGACCAGGATAGGAAAATGACAATTGCAGAGATATCTAGATCAGCAAAACTGAATGAAAGTAGTTTTTAGAATTTTACACAACAGACTGAACATGAGAAAAGTGTGTGCCCGGTGGATCCCGCGTCTGCTGACATGCGAACAGAAACAAACGACGGTTGATTGCTGTGGCCAGTTGCTCAAAATGTGTCTGTCGAAAAACATGTTGCCGACCAGTAGATGAGAGTTGGATTCACCATTATGACCCAGAATCCAAAATTTCCAGCATGCAGTAAAAAACTCCGGGCCCACCAACACATGTTAAGCCAAGGACACATAAATCTGCAAGAAAAGCGATTCTGACTGTTTTTTTGGGACGTTAAAGGTGTCATATTGAAAAATTACCTGCCTCATGGCAACACGGTCAATGGGCATTATTATGCACATCTCCTTACCAAACTAAGAAAGACTGTGACCAGAAAATGAGGGATAGCTCGTACTCAAATTCTGCCTTAGCTTCAAGACAACGCGTCCTCCTATAAAGCAAGCCTTGTGCTGCAAACAGCCAACGAGTTGAATATTGAAATTCTTCCACACCCATCATAGTTTCGGCATTTAGCTCCATCAGACTTTTTTCTTTTCCCAAATCTTAAAAAACAGCTAAAAGGAAATCATTTTGAAAGTGACGAAAATGCCATACTGGCTTGTGATAACTGGATTAGTTCGAAAAACAGGCTACTTTATTCTGAAGGTCTGAAGCAGAGGTGGCAGAAATGTATAATTGTATGTGGTAGCTAGACTGAGAAGGACTAAGCACTGTGCCAAATTTCAACTTTCTCCTCCTACTCCTTCATGGTCAGGGTAAAGACTTATGACAAGCCCATTGTATTGTGCAAACCTGCTCGAGGGTTGAAAACACAATGAAAGAACGATATTAACTTCAATGAGTCAGGCTGGAAGAACACAGGAGTAAAATGGTCAAACTGCATGAGAGGGTTCCCCATGGAGGATCACTATCCACTACCTTGTTTATCCTATTCATTAATGATCTGCCAAAACAGTTCAGACCACACATCCACAAGGCACTCCATGCGGTTGACCTGGCCATATGGACCCAGGAAGAAAACATTGGAACCGCAAAAGCAAGAATGCAGGAAGCAATTAATGCAGTAAAGAAATGGGCAGACTCATGGGTTGTCACAGTAAACAAAAGCAAGACCCTCCCAACACTCTTCTCGCTCTCTACAAAGCCAGAGCAGGTCGAACTATATTTAGAAAACAACCTACTTCCTAGAGAAAACAATCCTACATACCTAGGAATAAAATACGACAAAAGATTAACAGGGTGCCCACACATAGGGGATACTCAAAAGAAAGACACACTTAGACTAAGGCTTATGAAAAAACTGGCAGGGACAAATTGGGACGCAGATGAAACACAGTCAGACAGGTCTACACTGGAATATGGCATGGGTGCCTATGCAACAGCGGCAAAGACCAACCTACAGAAACTAGACAAGGCACAGAATACCGGACTCAGAATTAGTACCGGAGGTCTGCGAAGCACCCCAATTAGAGAACTCGAAGCGGCAGCAGGCCTCCAGAGCCCCGGTGATCGCAGAGAAGGAAAAATACTAAACCTGATAGAAAAATGCAAGGGTTTGAATAGACATCCAATGCAGGGAAAAGTAAATGAATTAACAAAAAAACCACATAAAAAGAACAAGCTTCAATCATCTATCAAAAGCCCTTACAGCCAGGAACAGTGACATCATATCAAAATGTCCAACGACATGGGAAATGATACAAGTATATGAAAATACAGACCAACAGCCCAACGTCACGGTGGAAGCGAAAATACGAAGTATCGATAGAAAGGTGGAAGAATCAGACCATGCATTGAGAGAAAAAAAACCTAAAGCATATTGGAGACACCTATCCTCAACCCATGTGGACGCACGTCTACACAGATGGATCATCAGAGGAAGCATTGAGGAAAGGAGGGGCGGGACTCGTCATATTTCTACAGGATGGAACCGTTATAGAAAAATCAAGTGCTGCCGGGGAGCCCTTGACAAATCTAAGAACAGAGCAACAGCCAATAATTGAAGATTATCGGCAAATCCATGTATCTCATCCGCTTTATTGCTCAGCCAGGAGACCCACAACTGACGCAGCATTTTGACCTTTTGATCAGGAAAGAGCTTGGACAATGACAATCCGAGATCCATCAGCCCATACCACTCCAGCGCTGGCATGATTGCGTGACGAATGGTGGGGGCATGCATATTCACATCCATCGTCCGCTGATCACTAAGTAACGAAACATGCACGACTGGAATGTAGCACTAGTTGTCTACAGACTGCAGAGTTTTCTGGGGTCGCTGTGGTCGCGAACTCAGGCCCTCGTCTCCCAAAGCGAGGAACAGAAACGGTGGACTTTCGACTCCCACAACTTCTAAAGTTAAAGTGACCCCTGGTCTCACGGGAGGAAGAACCAAAGTGCATGCATCCTGAGTTGCCTCCAGTCGTCTTGACTAATGTCTTGCCACTGGTGAAAGGTAGCTCATGACCAGAGAGTGAGGTGGATGACAAGCGTAGTCACTTCATCACTAAAATCAAAATACAGCGCAAGTTACATCATCAAGACAAAACCGTCTGTTGATGACACCGTCATCTCTTGCGATGAGCAACTAATGTCATTCTTTTTGGCCGCAGTGTGACACTACAAATTTTATCGTTTCCTCTGTCCTTTTTTTTTTCTTCAATAAATAGCGCATTTAGAACTTTTCTGTTCCTAAGAATCAACTTTACTGCAAACTCTCGGCATTACCATAGATGTTCAGTATCTCTCAGTAAATAACGAAAGGTATGGATACTGATGGTTCCTGCAGCTCCTTGGCTGTACACACTTCTCTCCTGCCGTTCTCTCTTTCGTTCCAGTCCGCTCGAAAATCGTTCGATATAAATGATCTGCAGTTTGAGAATGGTTGATTCATCTATTGCTGTTTCGTCATCTAACAAGCAGTCATCGAAAGACTTCTCAATCATCGAAAGACTTCTCAATCATCGAAAGACTTCTCAATCATCGAAAGACTTCTCAATCATCGAAAGACTTCTCAATCATCGAAAGACTTCTCAATCATCGAAAGACTTCTCAATCATCGAAAGACTTCTCAATCATCAAAAGACTTCTCAATCATCAAAAGACTTCTCAATCATCGAAAGACTTCTCAATCATCAAAAGACTTCTCAATCATCGAAAGACTTCTCAATCATCGAAATACTTCTCAATCATCGAAAGGCTTCTCAATCATCGAAAGACTTCTCAATCATATCCATATCTTGTGTTACCATAATTGGTGACTGTGAAGTCAGGATGTCAGATATTTCGTTTCCCTGAACCCCAGAATGACCAGGACAGTAGATCCCCACCAGCTTGTCCAGGTTTGCTGCCCCATCAGCTCTCATCCACTCATGCCTTATCCAGTCCTTCTGTACCTTCCGAAGTAAGGATTGGGAGACACGGAGACATCCACTATTAAAGGTATCTCAGATAACCATCTCAGAGCTGCAGTCACCGCTTCCATCTCCATTCGCGTACTGGAGGTTTCTGTTTTGATTGCCCCGCTCTGGTCATCGGCGACCAGTAACCTCATCCTAGCCAAGAAGCCCCAACTGGATCTCTCAATTCATAACAACGATCAATCAACATAAATGATGATATCACTGCTTACTATCATCATCCTGTTACCACAGCTCTTGTTAACTATTGGGAGCCGTGTAGCGCAGGGGTTAGCGTGCTGGCTTTCGCATCTGAGTGGTCATGGGTTGAGGCGGTAGTGTTTTTTTTCAGACCGCAATGGCTCCCAGGTCGACCCAGCCTTAAATGGGTACCGGTTCAGACCGGGAAGTAAAAGCAGCGAGGGAGAGGAGATGGCTACCGCCCTCATATAGCCGAGCCTTTGAAATGTGAGATCGCTAACACCTCACACCCCTACGGCAGTAATGCTATGGGCTACTTTACTTTACTTTACTAACTCAGCTCTGCTCTCCTATTGAACCACTCTCTGAATTCCCTGTCTAGACTTGTGGTGACTCTGTTGTGATCTGTCATTATTTTACGCATTCCACTTCATTGACTATCGTCTCAAATGTGATCTGGGATCAAGATGCTGAGCAGTGCAGTGGTCAGCGACACATATCTGACTGCTAGCGTCAGGGCCAGCGAACCAGAGCTGCCAAGACCCTTCTACACTTCCACACGGTGATCCTGGATAACAGGATGCAGCAGGGCAGACTGGCTAAAGAGAAGGGATCGAAAAGGGAATGCTAACCCGGTACTCAAAAAATGCTTGCTGAAGTCGGATGTGTTGGATAGGTAGGTACAAATATCGCAGTCAAGCTGTAAACTACGACACAACGCATTCCGTTCTCTGGACTACATTTTGCTACTTAAGCTCTTTCAGGGTTTGGTAGGGGGATATTGAGAACGAACGAAACCAAGCAAAGCCAACTGTGATCAACTGTCCAATTATTCTCTGTTCTTGTGCCATCTGAGTGTACATCATCATCATCATCAAGTGCCGTCCCTACATCACATGCCGACGGTAATGGATCCCCAGTTGCTCATGTCTCATGCCACATCAGTATACTGTCAGACTGTGTACCAACCACATCTTTATGTTGTCTGTCAATCTGTACCTCTGATGCTCTTTGGGCTAATTTCCCGCCACTCTGTCCGTCCAATATACATTTCAGGAGACTGTCTGACACGACCAAACTATTTTAGTTCATGGGTGTATCTTCTTCTTCTTCTTCGTTCGTTCTCAATCTCCCACTACCAAACCCTGAAAGGGTAAGTAGCAGAATGTAGTCCAGAAAACGGAATGCTTTGTGTCGTAGTTTACAGCTTGACTGCGATATTTGCACCTTTCGGTCCAACACATCCGACTTTAGCAAGCATTTTTTGAGTACCGGGTTATCATTCACTCTTCGATCCCTTCTCCTTAGCCAGTATGCTCTACTACAACCTGTTATTCAGGTTCACCGCATGGAGGTGTAGAAGGGTCTTGGCAGCTATGGTTCGCTGGCCCTGACGCTAGCAGTCAGCTATGGGTCACTGACCACTGCAGCGCATGCGCTGCTCAGCTTCTTGATCCCAGTTCATTGGTGTATGACAGTTGTACAATGCGCACCATATGAGACGTGCACACGCATCAGCACAGATTGGCATGTTGAACCGACGCACACAATTCTAACATTCCGACATTTACCATTCCTGACAGGGGTCCGCCGTTAATGTTTTCACCACAGAAGTACCCCCATTAGCAGCTATAAACACACAGCTTTGAAAACTAACTTCTCTACCGAACACCGACGATACTCCACCCGGTTATATCTGCCCTGAAAATCGTAGTCGTTCAAACATCTTAAGCAACATTTTTCCCGAAATACGTTCCAAAACAATGCCACGCAAACTAAAGAAAGTGATTCATCCTTTTGATGTTTATCTACCTCTGGGAGATAACGGCGTCCAAACTATACCAGATCCGTACTTTGCATCAAATGATGTGAGAAGCTTAAACAGCAACAATTTCACAGATTTCCTAATGCAGAGGGGCTTAACAATGGTATTATTCTACGGAGCTCATGACAAGAAGACGAAGAAAGTCGGGGATGAGTTTATTCGAGCAGCAGATAGCAATTTCATTTCAGGCGACTACGCCTTCGCGGCTGTTGACTGTGCAGTTGCAGATAAGCTTTGTTTGGCAGAGGAAGTGAGCAAAACTCCAATGCTTAAAATGTATGATGGGAGTTGGGCTGTGGGTACATTAAGAGACTTGACAGGCGTGGATTATACAATGATAAGAGGATTTGCAGAGGAGTATTCCGCTATGGAACATTGTGTGGCAACATCCAGAGACAGTTACTGACACCCACGAAGTTAAAACATTTCACATTTTACTTCTCTTCTCTCACATCGTCCTTAAACCTCAAAATCAACAGACAAGAAGGAATCTTGATTACTGTGAACTTAACTGTGCACCCCAGCAAAAACAAACAAGACGTGTTCTATATTTTGTCAAGAACAAAATGGAGCTGTGCTGAGGTGGTTATGAGACAGTGTAGGAATTGGGAAGGTGGGCGAGCAGGCCGAAGTAACTTGTTAACGAACGGTAAATAATACGACAATAAATATTCAACTGTCGAGTGTGTCTAGTTTTGTAGTCAGTCGCTATAAATGTTATTATATGTGTGTGTGTGTGAGTGTGTTCGTTTTTTGAAATTCTGCAATTTCTAATTTTGGAATTCTTCTTCTTCTTCTTCTTCTTCTTCTTCTTCTTCTTCTTCTTCTTCTTCTTCTTCTTCTTCTTCTTCTTCTTCTTCTTCGTTCGTTCTCAATCTCCCACTACCAAACCCTGAAAAGATAAGTAGCAGAATGTAGTCCAGAGAACGGAATGCGTTGTGTCGTAGTTTACAGCTTGGCTGCGATATTTGCACCTTTCGGTCCAACACATCCGACTTCAGCAAACATTTTTTTAGTACCGGGTTAGCATTCCCTTTTCGATCCCTTCTCCTTAGCCAGTCTGCCCTGCTGCAGCCTATTATCCAGGATCACCGCGTGGAGGTGTAGAAGGGTCTTGGCAGCTCTGGTTCGCTGGCCCTGACGCTAGCAGTCAGCTATGGGTCGCTGACCACTGCAGCTCATCCGCTGCTCAGCATCTTGATCCCTAATTGTTGAATTCAATAAGACATTTTCGGTATGATATTAGGTAGCAAAAGGGATCAAGAGACTGAGCATTGCCTGAGCTGCAGCTGTCAGCGGTTCATAGCTGAATGTTTGAGTCAAGGCCAGCGGGCCAGAGCTACCAAGGCCCTTTACGCCTTGACTTGATGATCGTGAATAGCAGTTTGCAACAAAGCAGGCTAGCTAGGTAAAAGGGATTGAACACGGTAGGCTAACCTGGTACTCAAAATATGCCTGCTGCTGAAGACGGATGTGTCGGCCCAAAAGATGCAAATATCGCAGTCAAACTGTAAATTAGTTCCTCGAACTAATCCTGCTACTCGCAAAGCCCTGTTTAGGGCTTGGTAGCAGGAAATTGAAAACGAAGAACAAGACAAAGAAGAAGGAGAAGATGTCAAAAATATTTTAATGACCAATCATCGACGTGTGAAATGCAGTGTCCGATGAAAGCATCGATGTTACCAAGAAAGCCAGAACGCGAAACGAAGACATTCGAAGTACGGTTGACACTACGTCTTGTACAAAGTACATTTACAGCCACAAGATGCGCTGGTTCGGTCATCTCGTGAGAATGTGCGAGGCGTGTTCAAATAAAACCGGACCAAACTGCAACAAGTGAACATGTGTACGATGCGCATGACGGCGTCTCTTCTGGTGTAAACAGCACGTACCAGCAGTCGAGTTTGCAAAATTTCATTATCCTCCGAATCATAGTTTCCTCAGCAGACCCTTGAAAACAAGGCAGGTGTGATTCGGAAACCGTCCAGATTTGATCAGCGCACGGTGATTCGGTTTCTAACAGCTGAAGAGGCCAACCAATTTACATTCATCGCAGAATGCAGACAGTGTATGGCGAAATAAGTGTGTCGAAGACAACAGTGAAGAACTGAACAACGATGTTTGAAGAAAGATGTGAGTTAACAAAAGATCTTCCGAGATCAGGTTAGGGGCATATTGTTGCGTTAACTGACATCCTTCATCAACTGTCTGCTGAGGAAACTATGAGTCGGAGGGTAATGAAATTTTGCAAACTTTACGTTTGGTGTGTGCTATTTACACCTGAAGGGACTTACCCCGCACTGGACATCCGTGGCCCAATATAGAGTCCGCTGGAGACGAAGTTGAGAACAACTTCTACGCTGAGGAACGAGTCATCAAAACCAAGATCAAGATCTATAGATGATATAATTATTCTTCTGCTACATGGCTGCGAAATATGAACATTGCATAGCAGAAACGCCATAGAGCTAAATCGTTTACCCACGACATATCTCCGGGGACCGATCTGAATCAGCTGGCAGAACAAAGAATCGATTTCTGAAATTATTAATAGGTCAAACAAGCCTTCTGAAGAAGGCTCAGATAGGGTGGACGGAACATGTCTGATAAACAAATTTTTTAATAATTTTACGTGTTTGTCTCACTAGTTTCTAATCAGGGGCGCGCCTATTCCACCCCAGACCATAGTCAATAGGGCGATATTAAGACGCATAAACCAGTGCTTGGATATATATGTGCGTTTGTATATACCTATGGTAGGTATGTGCGCCCTCAGAAGCCAGCCCAACCAAAGTGGAATGGAAGGGCCTCACCCTGAGGGCGCGTACAAAACATGTGCAAGAGTATGATTGTGGGACAGTCAAATGAAATAGAGTGAGGTAAGAAGGGAGAGAAAGTAGAGTGTTTTTTTCGTTGTTTTTTTTTTCTTTTTTTGATGAACGCCTCCCAAAGCAGCTGCACTAAAGTGTGCTAAGAACAGGTAGGCGCATATTACAGCGACAGAAGAAACTATACAGATACGATTTACAAAAGGATATTTTACTTCTTCTTCGTTCGTTCTCAATCTCCCACTACCAAACACTGAAAGGGCTTAAGTAGCAGAATGTAGTCCAGAGAACGGAATGCGTTGGGTCGTAGTTTATAGCTTGACTGCGATATTTGCACCTTTCGGTCAAACACATCCGACTTCAGCAAGCATTTTTTGAGTACCAGGTTAGCATTCCCTCTTCGATCCCTTCTCCTTAGCCAGTCTGCTCTGCTGCAGCCTGTTATCCAGGATCACCGCGTGGAGGTGTAGAAGGGTCTTGGCAGCTATGGTTCGCTGGCCCTGACGCTAGTAGTCAGCTATGGGTCGCTGACCACTGCAGCTCATGTGCTGCTCAGCATCTTTATCCAACAAAAGTATCTGAAAAGCTTCAACATTGCTCCCACCTCCTTGGAGATGATTGGACAGAACCGTTCCTCCTGGCGCCTTAGCATCACACACAGGGTGCTCAGATCGCAGAGTTACTAGTACAACAAATACAAACCGGATAATAACAGCATAGACAAAATTGGCAGAGATAAGCAAACATAGATCTTCAAACTCAAAACGTGACATTGGAGACTTAAGGGTCACCTCCGCCGAATGTGTCTTAAAGGTCTTAAAGACACCTTCACGTGTGATTGCGGACCACCCAAACAAACACAGGACCATATCCTGCAGGACTGCCCCTTTAAGGAGACCAAAGAGAGGCAGTTTGCTCGGAGGAACTAAGGAGACCAAAGAGAGGCAGTTTGCTCGGAGGAACTAAGGAGACCAAAGACAGGCAGCTTCCTCGGAAGAACTAAGGAGACCAAAGAGAGGCAGTTTGCTCGGAGGAACTAAGGAGACCAAAGAGAGGCAGTTTGCTCGGAGGAACTAAGGAGACCAAAGAGAGGCAGTTTGCTCGGAGGAACTAAGGAGACCAAAGAGAGGCAGTTTGCTCGGAGGAACGTCCATGCCCGAAAAAGGTGTTGGGGGCGGGGCGGGGGAGGGGGGGGGTGGGGGTTGGGCAGTGAAGACGCACAGTCTCCTTCGTGAACCTCTGTTCTGTTCTGTTCTAGGAGTCGACTTCACTGCACTCCGGGCATACCCATAGGTGCTCACTCTCTCTCAGCAGATGGCTCAAAGTGTGGATTTTGATGGTGCCTGTAGCCTGTTGGTTGTACACCTTCCTCTTTCGTCCTCTCAGATTCCCTGATCCACTGAATCCTAATTTGATTCCAAAGTGCCGCAGCCTGTGCCTTGCATACTCATCCAAAGCAGTGTCGTTTTCCAGCAGGTAAACCTCACCGGACTAGAAGCATAGGATCAGCTGATTATTGGGTTGTTAAAAAAAAACACAAGTGGACCTGGCAGATGGTGTGCATGTCTGACAATAGATGGACACGAATAGACGTTTTTGTGGCCATACAACTTTAAACGTTTACGTTACGTCCACCAATGAGATAGAGAGATGGTATTAGTAAAATCGCTATTCCTTCTTCTTCTTCTTTTTCTTCTTCTTCTTCGTACGCTGTCAAACGTCAACCTGTATTTTTTCGAAAAAAGCAGCGGTCATCATGAGGCTGTCGACACTGCCATAGAGCTTGTCTAGTGTTGCCACTGGTGATGGCCACATGTGCTTTCTCTGGTCCTCGTATTTCGGGCAGTTTTGCAGCAGATGTTCAGCGGTCATTTTCCCGGTACCACAAGTGCATTCGTCAGTGCCACCTATCTTCAGTTTATTGAATAGGTGGTACCTCAGTCTGTTGTGGCCTGTGCGGAGTCTGAAGACCACGACCTGCTATCTTTTGTTCAACTAGTAATAAGCATAATTTTTTGTGTAGCCAGTTTCCCATTTGACCATGTATCTGGCTCTAATAAGGCTTTTTGATTCTTCGTGGGTCACACTAGAATCTGGTTGTCGTAGTCTTGCACCTTCTTTTGCCAGTCTGTCTACCTCCTCGTTGCCTTGGATGTTACAGTGGGATGGAACCCCCTGTACCCCTACTCTTTTTGGGGCGGACTGCTGGCATAGTTGACATAGTACTGCTCTTAAATCATTAAGTTCAGTGTTTTTCTGGATTTTTAGTGCTGTGACTACGGCCAGGGCATCTGTAAACAGGACTATCTGGCTTTCATTTCTTTTGCCTGTCAGCATTGCTTCTACTGCAGCCCTCAGTGCCTCTGCCTCCGCTCTGAAATTGCTTGAGTATTTTCCAGTTGCCACTGACAGTGTTATTTTGCTACCATTTGGTAGGCTCAGGAATATCCCTGCCCCTCCGTTCTGTGTTGTATTTGTTACAGAACCGTCGGTGAATGAATGGGTCCAGTCCATGCTTGGGTAGTTTTTCGTTATGCACCTCAGAGTTATGTCTCTTCTTTCTTTTTCAGTTTGGCTGTTCTTGTTTCCAATACCTGGTATATTTTCTACCACCTCCGGAATGATATGCTGCTTCCAGGTAGGTTTGCGTACAGTAGGGATGGGCTTTGGCGTTGTTAATGTGTTTATAGGGTCTTCGCTCATCTTTGCTTTTGGCTAATTCATGCAAAGTTTCTCCGCTTTAGTTTCCCATTTCCAAATCTATTTAGTCTATGAAAATCGCTATTCCAACACGGTACTCCAAGCAAAGAACAGAAATGAATATAAGCAATATTTGGCAACCTAGTTTCTCTTTTGTAACTCCAAGTGGTTCTAGTATGCATTACATCTCTCCCTCTCTCTCTCTCTCTCTCTCCCTCTCTCTCTCTCTCTCTCTCTCTTTCAGCACGTCTGTGATGTGTATTGGGTATGTTTCTAATCGTTTGAGGCCCAACTATCTTCCGAGGAAGGATTACGCGTCGTAAGCGACCCATTCCTTTACAAGGTAGTTCATCTTGTGCTTGTCCCACTCGTGTCCCTATCCGTGTAGTCTTCTCACAAAGTCACCTCCGAACGGTCATACTAGCACTGTCAGGGGCAGAGCTGTTGGCTGTAGAGCTGGAAGGGGCCATCTCATTTCTGAGCATCTGGCCAGGTTTGAGCAGGATCGCTGGTTTTCCTACTTTTATCCGACTGCTGCATCCCTCCCTTTGCCTCCGTTGCCCTCATGCTCCCTGGTAGTTGGTTACTTCGTAGGTAAGTTTAATACGCTCCTTGGGGTGCGATCAATATTTCTGTTTGCCTACGAGACTTGGACCATTACAGCAGATATCCAGGGCAGAATACATGTAATGGAAATGAGGTGCTATAGAAAACTCCTAAATGTTACATATAAAGATCGTGTCACGAACGTAGAAATACGACAGAGAGTTGAAAACGATATGGTCCTTATGAAGATCTGTTCACAACAATCAAAAGACGAAAGATGGCCTGGTGCTGGCACGTCGCGAGGCCCAATGGAATTACCAACTCGATACTCTTTGGTTCCGTACCAGAACAGAGAAGGCGAGGACGTCCAAGGACGGGATGGGTGGACAACATCACTGAGTGGTCAAGCCTTCGTCCCGGTGAGGTACGACAGGCGGCCGCAGACAGAGAAAGATGGCGTGGGATGTTGGGAGTGTCTTCAAGTGTGCCCCAACGACCTGATGGGTTACGGGATGAACTGAACTGAACTGAGGTAAGTTTAGAAATTGCACTAAAAGAAAAGCCAAAATATGGTATTCCAAAGAACTGATCTATAAACACAGGCTGCGTATACACATATCTAGTTTAATTCTCGGTTAGGCGAGGACAGTAGACAAGGTCACGGTCACCTACAAAATGTCAATGACGTTGACTTCGATCTTGGCCTGGTCGGTCGAGCCTTAGTTAGGATTCAATTTAATGTTTGAGATAACTAACATACCGAGTAATGACTAAGTTGAAGAACTCCGATGCACAAAACCATTTCTAGTTTGGTCACTGAGTTATGGTTAGTTAGTTAGTTAATGTTGTTTCTACATGCCATTTCGCGCCATGGGTAGCTTAAGTCGTATATCCTGCGCCAAGTGCGTTGCGTCGGTCGTTGTGATCATGTGTCACTGTACACTAATTCTAATGGCATCTACCAACAAGCCTTGTGGCCTTTCTCTTCCCATGTAGTCAGATCACCCAGCGTTGTAAGCCATGCGTCGAATGTTTTCGTTTCGCAAGTCTGTCTATCATATCTTTTCTCAAATACTGCATTTCACACGTGGATGATACGTCATAAAAAAATATGTTTGCTTCCCAGTATCCAACAAAAAATGACATATTGAATTCCAAGATTACAAATTGCAGAATTTCAACAAACGAACACACACACACTAACATTCATAACGACTGACTACAAAACTAGACACTCTCTACAGTTGAATATTTATTGTCGTATTATTCCCCGTTCGTTAATAAGTTACTTAGGCCTGCTCACCCACCTTTCCAATTCCTGTTCTCATAACCACCACAGCACAGCTCCATTTTGTTCTTGCTTTTGTGTTTGCTGGGGTGCACAGTTTTCACAGTAATGTAGATTCCTTCTTGACTGTTGATTTTTAGGTTTGAGGACGATGTGAGAGAAGAGAAGCAACTTGTTAAATGTTTAAACTTCGTGTGTGTAAGTACTGTCTCATGATGTTGCCACTCATTATCCCCTACAATTTTCCCCTACGTGAATACGTCTCTGCGAATCCACTTATCATCGTATGACCAACGCCTGTCATGTCACTTAACATACCCACAGCCCTATTCTTATCATACATTTTAAGCGCTGGTGTTTTCATAACATTCTCTCGAATACAAAGTTCTTCTGCCGCTATACAGTCAACCGCCGCGAAGGCGTGTTCGATTGAAATTAAATTATCTGTGGCTGCTAGAACAAACTGACGACTGGCTTTTTTCGTCTGCTCGTTATGAGCTCCGTAGAATAAAACCATAGTTAAGTCCCTTTGATTTAGGAACGCTTGGTAAATGCTACTGTTTAAGCTTCTTACGTCATTTGAAGCACAGAAAGGATCTGGTAAAGTCTGGACATCGTTTTCTCGTAGAGGCCGAAGCATATCAAGATCCCAAGCATTTGGTCTTTGTCTCCATGGCATGGTTCTAGAACTTGTTTCGGGGATAAGGTTTCTTCAGATGTTGGAACTTCTTCTTTTAGTCGCATGGAGTATCGTTGGTGTTCAGTTTAGCAATTACCTTTCAGGGAGTCCGTAGCTGCTAATGAAGGTGCTTCAGTGGTGAGACCATTAACGATTGCCCCCTTTCAGGAAGGTCACAAACATGCTGGATTATTACGAATTGTGTGGATTAGTTCAACATGCCATTATGTGCTGATGAGTGTGCACGTCTCATATGGTGCGCATTGTACACTTGCCCTTCACCCATCAACAAAATATTTTGTTCGTTAAAACTTAAATTAACCTAAGTTAACTTAACGTCTGCAGAGTCTGCATACAACCAGTTTCATTTACATTTCCTTGCTCTAAAAGCTATGCCCATCCAATCTATTCTTCAATGCATTAATTGCTCCTGCCTCCACTACTTCCTGGGGCAATGCATTCCAAGCTTTCACCAATCTCTGACTTACAAAATATTTTCAAATATCGAATCTGAACCTTTACAATACAATATCATCAACTTCAGTCGGGCGGGTGTGCCGAATGCGAGGTAGCCAACAATGTCCTGTATGCCGTCCGATCTTTCGCCGTATCGTACAATTTCGGACCTTGGTCTCTCAGCAGACCATCTCGCCATCGTATGGGTTTGCGACCACGTGGTCGTGCATATTCATATAGCCCACAAAACTTCGTTCTGATTGTCCATCTATTATCTGGCATGCATACCACGTGACCAGCCTAGTTGTATTTGCGAGACAACGCAGCCTCCACGATGTCTCGAAATAGAGTGCGTTCTCTTATTTCAGTATTGTGGATTCGATCTCTGATCGAGATTCGAAAGGAAAGGTCCTTCCCAACGCTCGTTGGGTAACTCGTAGTTTCCCTGCATCCTCGCTGCGCAGATTCCATACGTCACATCCGTAGATAATAGCTGATATTACCGCAGAATTTGAAAGGTCCGCCCTTGCCGTAGTGTCTTTCAGATGCAGGAGTATAGGCCTTGTGGTATTGAAACGAGACCAGGCTACAGCTTTTCGTCTTGAGATTTCTCTGTCTAAGGTGTGGGTGGCATTTATTTCTTGCCCTAAGTATATGTAAGCGCTGACATCTTCGATAGACGCATTTCCCAGCTTGATCTCGAAGTTGTGGCAGAAAGGGTTTAGGAGATATTTCGTTTTTTTGTTTTGTTTTTCCGTAGTCCGACACCTCTACCGACCTCATCTGGACCTTTCTTTAGTTCATTTGTAGCTATGCCCTCTTGTTGTTGTAAGACGTTGAATTTTGAAGAAAAATTCTTCGTATAGTCTAATGAATCCGTTCCTGTGATCATCTTATAAACCTGTACTGTCCCCTCGAATTCTTCTCATTTCTAGACACAGTAGGAAGGTTTTTCTGCGTTTTTTCTCATAACTGTAATTCTAAAATCCCACAATCAGCGCTGTCGCTCTTTTTTGTATCCTTTCCAGCACGTTTATATCCACTCTATGATAAGGAATCAACACCTGGACATAGTACTCCAATCTAGGTCTAACTATTTAACTATCACTTCCTTGCTCCTATGTTTAATATTTTTTTATCATACCTAATTCAAGAGACATGACAGTCTGCTGAACGTTTTATTTGACGATAAAAATTGGATGGAAAGATGGCCAAGAGGGCGGCAGAGGTAACAACGGAAGATCTGACATCCTGGTTCACTACCACAAATGAGTGGCTTAGTCACTATCCCTGTCTACGAACAAAAGCAAACGTCAGACAAGTTGAAGCAGCTTGTCGATGTCTTCTCCCGTACCTGGTGCGTACAGTTGCTTGCACCTGCTCGTTAGAAGCTTAACGCTGTCACTCGCGGTATTCCCTCAGCTTCGGGATAAGGAAGAAGTTGCAAGGTGTCAGATCGAGGCTCGGCGGTAAAATGTCACATATTTGAGACGCTCTACTGTCGACTCGTTTTCTTCTTCTTCTTCTTCTTCTTCTTCTTCTTCTTCTTCTTCTTTCTCGTTCATCTTTAGACCTGGGATCAAGATGCTGAGCAGCGCATGAGCTGCAGTGGTCAGCGACCCATAGCTGACTGCTAGCGTCAGGGCCATCGAACCATAGCTGCCAAGATCCTTCTACACCTCCACGTGGTGATCCTGGATAAAAGGCTGCAGCAGGGCAGGCTGGCTAAGGAGAAGGGATCGAAGAGGGAATGCTAACCCGGTACTAAAAAAATGCTTGCTAAAGTCGGATGTGTTGGACCGAAAGGTGCAAATATCGCAGTGAAGCTGTAAACTACGACACAACGCATTCCGTTCGCTGGACTACATTCTGCTACATTGGCCGTAGTCATAGCACTAAAAAGCCAGAAAAATACTAAACTTAATGATTTAAGAGCAGTACTCTGTCAACTATGCCAGCAGTCCGCACCAAAAAGGGTAGTGGTGCAGTGGGTTCCATCCAACTGCAACATCCAAGGCAACGAGGAGGCAGACAGACTGGCAAAAGAAGGTGCAAAACTACCACAACCAGATACTAGTATGACATACGAAGAGTCAAAACGGCTTATTAGAGCTAGATACATGATCAAATGGGAAACCGAACATACTGGCTACACCAAAAAAGATGCCTATTATCAGTTGAACAGAAGAGAGCAGGTCGTGGTCTTCAGACTTCGCACTGGCCACAATAGACTGAGGTACCACCTATTCAACAAATTGAAGATAGGTGACGAATGCCCGTGTGGTACCGGGAAAATGACCGCTGAGCATTTGCTGCAAAACTGCCGGACATACGAGGATAAGAGAGACCAGATGTGGCCATCACCAGTGGAAACACTAGACAAGATCTATGGCAGTGTCGACAGCCTCAGGATGACGGCTGCTTTTTTCGAAAAAATTAAGGTTGATGTCTGACTGTGTACGATGAAGAAGAAGAAGAAGAGACCTCAGTCCGAGTTGCTTTTATGATGTCAGACCTCAGTACGAGTAGCTTTTATGATATCAGACCTCAGTACGAGTGGCTTTTATGATATCAGACCTCTATCCGAGTGACTTTTATGACAAACACTCCTCAGTTTGAATGGCTTCTATGATAAACAACCAGTAAATCTGCACTTTTTCTTTTCCGTTCATTCTCAAACTCTTTCTACCAAGCTCTGAAAAGGGCTTTACAAGTAGCAGGATGTTGTCCTAAGAACGGAGTATGTTGTGTCGTACTTTGCAGCTTGACTGCGATGTTTGGACTTTTCGGCATAAATAATACGACTTCAGCGCGACATCTTTGGGTACAGGGTTAGCTTTCGGTCTCTTTTCTTTAGCCAGTCTGCCATGTTGTAGTCTGTTATCCATGATCACCGCGTGGATGGAGAGAAAGGTCTTGGCATCACTAGGTCGCTGGCCTTGGTGCAGGCAGTCTGCCTTGGGTCGCAGATCGCTACAGCTTCTGCATTTTGATCTACTCAAGAGTTCAGATATGGGTGACGACTATATTTGTTTATGTTCATGCGTCCTGATATAGTCAAATGCAATGTGTGTAATGGATCAATATGCTGAGCAGCGCATGAGCTGCAGTGGTCAGCGACCCATAGCTGACTGCTAGCGTCAGGGCCAGAGAACCAGAGCTGCCAAGATCCTTCTACACCTCCACGCGGTGATCCTAGATAACAGGCTGTAGCAGGACAGACTGGCTAAGAAGAAGGGATCGAAGAGGGAATGTTAACCCGGTACTATAAAATGCTTGCTGAAGTCGGATGTGTTGGACCGAAAGGTGCAAATATCGCAGTCAAGCTGTAAACTACGACACAACGCATTCCGTTTTCTGGACTACATTCTGCTACTTAAGCCCTTTCAGGGTTTGGTAGTGGGAGATTGAGAACGACGCAGAAGATGAAGAGGAAGAATGTGTGTATGGTTAACGATAATAAAATAGTACGCTAAGGCGACCAGGGCCTGTCGCTTGGAATGACCATGTCCATGACCACGTCTGATAGCCGCATCTCATGCGACTTACAGTTCTGTAGGGAAGGTGGCAATCTGTTTTAGCCAGGTATTGCTAGGGCGGCCCCGAGGACGTCTCCAAGATGAGCAGGGCTTCTTCCCGTAACTCGCCCCCACAGTCTGTCTGAGCATCTCGTGGGCTGGGACTTCCCGGGAAAGGCGAACAACGTGACCGAAGAGGGAGAGACGATGGCGATCAGTCGTTGAGACAATGCCTGCAAGTTGAGTACGTCGAACTACTTTACTGTAAGGAAATCATGTCATGACAGACGATCCCCAGGATGCGCGTCTGGTTGTACAGGTGGGAACCTCAAGACGCTGCTGGTCCTGCTGTTGTAGTGTCCAGGACTCCTCGAAGCCGCACATGAAAATGGGGACAATACAAGAGGAGTAGATCCAAGAATGTTGAACTTAGTTAACTAACTCACACCAAAGAGCCGATGTATCGGTTCAAAATCCTCCCTATATTACCATAAAACGGATACATTGCCATGTGCAATTGTCAAAGACAAAACTTTCCCTGTACCAAGGTTTATCATATAGATAAATGATAAATGTACCTGGACTTCTTAGTAGCAGTTTACAGTGCAAGAAAGGGAAGGAAGGCTAACGTCTGGTCAGGCAAAACGTACTGATCAGACATGTTAGTCAGGGTCAGGCAAAATATACTGATCAGACATGTTAGTCAGGGTCAGGCAAAATATACTGATCATACATGTTAGTCAGGGTCAGGCAAAACGTACTGATCAGACATGTTAGTCAGGGTCAGGCAAAATATACTGATCAGACATGTTAGTCAGGGTCAGGCAAAACGTACTGATCAGACATGTTAGTCAGGGTCAGGCAAAACGTACTGATCAGACATGTTAGTCAGGGTCAGGCAAAATATACTGATCAGACGTGTTAGTCAGGGTCAGGCAAAATATACTGATCAGACGTGTTAGTCAGGGTCAGGCAAAATATACTGATCAGACATGTTAGTCAGGGTCAGGCAAAACATGCAGATCAGATATGTTAGTCAGGGTCAGGCAAAATATATTGATCAGACATGTTAGTCAGGGTCAGGCAAAATATACTGATCAGACATATTAGTCAGGGTCAGGCAAAATATACTGATCAGACATGTTAGTCAGGGTCAGGCAAAATATACTGATCAGACATGTTAGTCAGGGTCAGGCAAAATATACTGATCAGATATGTTAGTCAGGGTCAGGCAAAACATGCAAATCAGATATGTTAGTCAGGGTCAGGCAAAATATATTGATCAGACATGTTAGTCAGGGTCAGGCAAAATATACTGATCAGACATGTTAGTCAGGGTCAGGCAAAATATATTGATCAGACATGTTAGTCAGGGTCAGGCAAATAATACTGGTCAGACATGTTTGTCAGGGTCAGGCAAAACATGCAGATAAGATATGTTAGTCAGGGTCAGGCAAAATATATTGATCAGACATGTTAGTCAGGGTCAGGCAAAATATACTGATCAGACATATTAGTCAGGGTCAGGCAAAATATACTGATCAGACATGTTAGTCAGGGTCAGGCAAAATATACTGATCAGACATGTTAGTCAGGGTCAGGCAAAATATACTGATCAGATATGTTAGTCAGGGTCAGGCAAAACATGCAAATCAGATATGTTAGTCAGGGTCAGGCAAAATATATTGATCAGACATGTTAGTCAGAGTCAGGCAAAATATACTGATCAGACATGTTAGTCAGGGTCAGGCAAAATATACTGATCAGACATTATAGTCAGGGTCAGGCAAATAATACTGGTCAGACATGTTAGTTAGGGTCAGGCAAAACATACTAGATAAGATCCTCACCTTGGCTCCCTCGTAGCCCTTCTTTGAAACGGGCTGTTTTCATGGCATTCTGAACAACCAGGTGAGAGATCAACGTGATCGCCGTAGTAATGAGTGGCAGGCAGATGAAGCCAAGCATAGCACATCCGCCTGTAGGATCCCGTTCCACCTTCATCAGCATGTTTTGGATGTGAGGAGAACTACTGCAACCCGCCACTTAATTCCCTTTTTAGGGCGCACAAAATATAACCAACTCATTGTGGGCATTCGAAAAAACAACAACAACAACAACAACAACAATGCAAGAATAAATGTCTCCTGAGGTCAGACATATTCTGCAGGGAATTTTTCAAAACAACAAAACATAAATTAAACAGCTATAGGTACTCACTGTGAATATGGGCTGGATTGAGGTGTCCGATCTCTCTGTCTCCTATTCTTGAACCAATTGCTGACCTGGGTAAGGGTCAGCCCAGTAGTCTTTGCCATGCCTTTCTTCTCTTCTGGAGTTGGATACCTGTTCTGTTTGTAGCAATCCTTCAGAACCTCTCTGGACTTTTCTTTGAAGCAATAAATTGTCTCTTCTCCGTCCCAAATAGTTTTGGGCAGTGGATGTTTCCGTCGAATTCTGTATTTGTCGACTGCTCCAAGAGGTCGTCCCCTGACTCTCTGGGCCTCTAGATAACGTGCTTTATACCACATCTGCTGCAGGAATGGGTGATTCGAGCTGTCAAAAGTGTGAGTCTCCAAAATTGTGTACAGCTCCGTGTAGTTTTCTCTGTGGAATGCTACTGTTGCTCTGGCTTTGTACACTGCTTCGTTATCCCTTAGCAGTTCGCTTGATGGAAGAGACCAGAGAAACCTTGCTAATCTGTGTATATCATTTTTCTGCTGGAGAGCCTCACACATACAAGCAACCTGTTCCGAAGAAAACGCTAAACTGCTGCCAGGCAGATCATCGGAGAATTCGGACGCTGCAGGAGACGTGGGTTTGTCGTTGAGATGTGCTGTTGGACTGTTTTCAATGTTGTGTTCCATGGACGTTGATTTGTTTCTTTCACAACTAACTTTATTCCAATTGTGGAGTATTGATGGTGACATCCTTGTAGCGAACCTGCTCCCCGAATCATTGTTGCGAAGAGGTAATGAAGGTCCTATACCCGACACACTTGGTCGCGTGCAAACAATGTCAAACATAGTGCCATCACAAGTGCCCATAATGGTTACCATTACCGAATAGTTAGTGACAAAAGTTGCTAACACTTTTCTTAACACAAATAACAAGATGTAACGGTATTACATGTTTTCATGGTCATTTGATTTAGATTTCATCATTTTTCCGCTTAATTGAAACCGGTTTTCCGAAACGCCTACAAAATCTTTGTAATCTGGATCAGGGTGGAAACATTTCAGCTATCGCTTTACAGCCCGGCCTAGTTTATTAGATTCGTGTCTTAAGACACTAACCGAATCAACTATGCCGAAATGTACAGAATTAAGACACGAATCTAATCAGTCAGACGAGACCTTAATGGGTTAAGACACGGGTCAAATCAATCAGACGAGACTGTAATGGGTTAAGACACGGGTCTAATCAATCAGACGAGACTGTAATGGGTTAAGACACGGGTCTAATCAATCAGACGACACTGTAATGGGTTAAGACACGGGTCTAATCAATCAGACGACACTGTAATGGATTAAGACACGAAGCAGTACTAAGTGGAGAGATTTTGTGTGTATGTGTGTGTGTGTGATAGAGAGAGAATGAGAGAAAGAGAGAGAGAGGGAGAGGTAGAGAGAAAAAAAGAAAGAAAGAGAGAGGGGAGAGAGAAAGAGGGGAAAGAGAGAGAGAGAGCAAGAGAGAGAGAGAAAGAGAGAGAGAGAGAGAACACCTTTTTCCGAAATAGCTGCACTTTGTATCGCGATTTGCGCCTAATCGCCCAGCATATCCCATTTCCGCATCCTTTTTTATGGATTCACTTTCCATAGGTGCACTTCTTCTTCTTCTGCGTTTTCCTGAAAAGGACGTTGTGTCGTAGTTTACAGCCAGACTGCGATATCTGCTCGTATTTTCACTCTCTCCCGATTTCATTATCTCCCCTTTTCACTCTGTCCCCTTTTAACTCTCTCCCCTTGTCAACTTTCCCTTTTTTATTCTCTCCCTTTGTCACTCTCTCCCCTTTTCACACTCTCCCCTTTTCACTCTCTCCCCTTATCACTCTCTCCCCTTATCACTCTCTCTCATGTCCAATCCATTAGCTGTCAGTCTTGCCTAATAGGAAGGCTGTTTTACTGAACAATCGAGTCTTTCCTACCGGTCAGAGCGTAAAGTTGTAGACCGCACGCTTCTCACATCCAATGTAATTGGTTCGAGTCCCGTTATTTACACGCTCCGTCCGACCCAGCTATAAATGGGCACTTGGTTTACTGTTAGGAAAGATAATACATTTAGAAAGGAAGCTGGCCTCATTGATCACTTCATTCCTGACAGCAGTATTTACGGGGGCGGGGTGGGCTAGTGGTTAAGTGACACGGCTCACAACCCAAAGGTGCTGGGTTCGATCCTCAACATAACACGGCCGTTACTCCGAGGAAGCAGACCCTTACATACAATGCATACTGAAGTCGGATGCACTGGGCCGACAGGCGCAAAATAAAAAAACCCAGTGCAACGCACACCGCCTTGGGGATTAGAGAAATAAGGATTTTGCAAATAAAGAAACAAAAAAAACAAAAACAGTTATTTACGTCGGACCACCTTTACCCACCCGACAGTGACGCCTATGTACTCGCGTGCATGCAGCGAGCATGGACCAAACTCGACCTCCATGCTGCTTGAAACAACAGTTCTAGATGACGTGTTACTCGGACTAAAATAGAAATAGTAAATCTCCTCTGTTCAGATTTTTAAAATTTAAAATTGTGATTTGGTATCTAAGTAAGAAGCCCATTTTCAGTCATGCCAGGCTGCAACAGAGCAGACTGGCTAAGGGGAAGGGATCGAAAAGGGAATGCTAACCGGGTACTCAAAACATGCTTGTTGATGTCGGAAGTGTTGGACCGAAAGGTGCAAATATCGCAGTCAAGCTGTAATCTACGACACAACGCATTCCGGTTTCTGGACTACATTCTGCTACTTAGGCCCGTGTCAGGGTTTGGTAGCGGGAGATTGAGAACGAACGAAGCCAAGCCAAGCCGTCATACCCGACTCTAGATTGATAGAAACTTGGAGTAATAACTCTCTCCTGAGTTTTTGGGGTTTCCTATTCCAAATGGCGTTTTTTTCTCCATTTGCTGTGTACCAAGAGCTAGTTATCGATAAGTCTGAAGTGGCTCTTCAGACTGCAACTCTATTTAGATCGGTCTGGAGCTATGTCTTCCCAAAATGTCAGATCCATATCCAGTGCATCCATGGCTCGCTAATATGCCTCAGTGATGGTATATCTGAATATACAAAGCATATTTGAGGCACAGTATGGAGAATATAATCGCCGAGGACCGAGGGAGTGGAGGGAGTCTTGCTGCTGTTCATAAATATGTTTTCAGGCGGGATAACCAATTATCGATTTTCAGGTCATTGACCTTTGAGATAAGATGTCGCCTCCTGGGAGTTACTTGCTCCTAATCGGTCCGCCTAGCGCACTGCCGCCGTACACTGTACTCGCATTGTTGTGAAATAATCATTAATGAGGCGTTGATAAAGCGGTACTGCACGAAAAGACAGAAAGCAAAAACATCAAAACTACTTATGCTGTCCGACTGTGCCCCACATGCAGTAGAGCTAGTCGTGTTCGGATCGAAATGTACTTTCGCATGCGTTCGCATCTGAATACATATGTCTGACGCAGTGACATCTTCGCGGCGATGAGCACCAATTATTATTATTAAGAGGATGAAGTACGATATGAGAATAAGAAGTCAACAAATGGTGCTAGGCTATTTCAATCCATTCAAAATGTCAACAATTTAGCAATTCCAATCATGTATTAAAAAGCGATTAAAGAGGGTTAGCGTGGGACTAGCAATATTACACTTGAAAACAAAATACTGCAGAAATCACTCGTATTAGCTTTTACACAGGATGCCTGAAATGACTTCAAATGTAATTGACGTGTATGCTCCGTAAGGAGCGGAAATGGAAATGATATATTCTATTTAATTTTGTGGTCATTAAAAATATATCTAGAATACTCTGGACAGAGAAAAAGACAAATGCAGACATTCGGCAAAAGTAGAACTAGTTTATAAATTCCATTTTTGCTAGAAAATGCAAATACTTTGGTCACATCAAGATACACAACGGTCTCGAGAGAACGGTGATGGAAGGTATGGTGCCAGGCAAAAGAGGAAGGGGTAGACCAAGAAGACGATGGCACCAAGATATCCAGGAATGCCTGGGTATGACTGTGGCGGAGACTGGAGTTTTGGCAAGGGAACGAGTTTCTTTCAGACAGACTGTGATGGGAGAGACGTTCTATAAAGGACATGCTACATGATGATGGTAATAAAAAATAACTATGACTATAAGAATTATGGGAATGAGAAATAAATGCCACTTGCTCCTACAGTTGTCACGCATTGTACAAATTATGTTTTTGTTTTAAATTTAACAACATTTATTCTTCCTGTCTTGTCAGACGATAGAGATTGTGCTTTGAAAAAAGGGATGTTACTGCAGTTCGTGAGGAAAACGAATGTGACTCGTAAGACCGATCCGGGCAGAGAAGCGTCGTCCACAGTGTGTGCAAGGAAAGTGAGGACCGTTTGCGGCATCTCATGGTGTGGCGTGTCTTCTCAAACGTTTAGTCATTAGCCTTTCAGAAATCAGTATCTCCTTGGTCTGTATTCCATGCTTAATCCTGCCCCTCAATGTAACACGATCCATGACGTCCTGTCCCCATGATTCCAAATCGATGCATCAGTCATTCATATCCCGCTTGCATACATCTTTGTACCGAAGCAGTGGCCGGCCCCGAGACCTTTTCCTCAACTGTAGTTCCCAATAGAGAAAATATTTGTATTTATATGGCAAAAGAAAAAACTTTTCTCATTGATAACATCAACATTCTGACAATGTGCTGGGGGTTCGCCTGCCACGCCTGCAGAAGGTTTTGGAACAATTGGAAGACCTCACCACCTGGTGGAGGGTTCGCTCTTCCTGGTCGTCTTCAGACTTACCAGAGATGTTCAATAAGGTTCTTCTGCTTGTTCTTCGTTCTCTCACTCCCGCTACAAATCCCTGAACGTTTTCTATCTCCTTCTACCAGGCCCTGAACGTTTTCTATCTCCTTCTACCAGGCCCTGAACGTTTTCTATCTCCTTCTACCAGGCCCTGAACGTTTTCTATCTCCTTCTACCAGGCCCTGAACGTTTTCTATCTCCTTCTACCAGGCCCTGAACGTTTTCTATCTCCTTCTACCAGGCCCTGAACGTTTTCTATCTCCTTCTACCAGGCCCTGAACGTTTTCTATCTCCTTCTACCAGGCCCTGAACGTTCTCAATCTCCTTCTACCAGGCCCTGAACGTTTTCTATCTCCTTCTACCTGGCCCTGAACGTTTTCTATCTCCTTCTACCAGGCCCTGAACGTTTTCTATCTCCTTCTACCAGGCCCTGAACGTTTTCTATCTCCTTCTACCAAGCCCTGAACGTTTTCTATCTCCTTCTACCAGGCCCTGAACGTTTTCTATCTCCTTCTACCAGGCCCTGAACGTTTTCTATCTCCTTCTACCAGGCCCTGAACGTTTTCTATCTCCTTCTACCAGGCCCTGAACGTTTTCTATCTCCTTCTACCAGGCCCTGAACGTTTTCTATCTCCTTCTACCAGGCCCTGAACGTTTTCTATCTCCTTCTACCAGGCCCTGAACGTTCTCAATCTCCTTCTACCAGGCCCTGAACGTTTTCTATCTCCTTCTACCAAGCCCTGAACGTTTTCTATCTCCTTCTACCAGGCCCTGAACGTTTTCTATCTCCTTCTACCAGGCCCTGAACGTTTTCTATCTCCTTCTACCAGGCCCTGAACGTTTTCTATCTCCTTCTACCAGGCCCTGAACGTTTTCTATCTCCTTCTACCAGGCCCTGAACGTTTTCTATCTCCTTCTACCAGGCCCTGAACGTTTTCTATCTCCTTCTACCAGGCCCTGAACGTTTTCAATCTCCTTCTACCAGGCCCTGAACGTTTTCTATCTCCTTCTACCAGGCCCTGAACGTTTTCTATCTCCTTCTACCAGGCCCTGAACGTTTTCTATCTCCTTCTACCAGGCCCTGAACGTTTTCTATCTCCTTCTACCAAGCCCTGAACGTTTTCTATCTCCTTCTACCAAGCCCTGAACGTTTTCTATCTCCTTCTACCAAGCCCTGAGCGTTCTCAACCTCCCGCTACCAAGCACTGAAAAGAGCCTTGCAAGTAGCAGGATGTTCTGAAGAGAACGGAATGCGTTGTGTTGTAGTTTACAGCTTGACTACGATATTTTGCATATTTCGGTCCGACGCATCCAAATTCAGCAGGCATTTTTTAATACCACGTAGCCTTTCCTCTTCGAGCCCTTCTCCTTAGCCAGTCTGTCCTGTTGCAGCCTGTTATCAAGGATTACCGCGTGGAGGTGTAGACGAGTCCTGGCAGCTCTAGTTCACCGACTCTGACATTAGCATTCAGCAATGGGTCGCTGACCGCTGCAGCTCATGCGATGCTCAGCATCTTGATCACCAAAAGGGGTGAAACCAGCCCATCCTAGTGACATGTTGCTGATGTGGGAAGTCCTTTCCAACAAGTCTGGGACGTCATGGGACGATCAGAGCCAGCCATAAAACCAGGTGGTGCCCTTAACCAATTGTTTCAAAACCTTCTGCAGGCTTTGCAGACGATCTCCCATCACACTGTCAGAAAGTTAATTGTATCCATGAGCCGCTGCTCTCTTGCTTGTATCAATTGCTGTGTAGGTCATTCATGTTACAGATCATTACCAGCAATTTCTTATGAAACTGTCACATTCTAATGTTCATTTGACTTAACATGGATCAAAACGCTGAGCAGTGCATTGTCTGTGTCGGCTAACATCAGGGCCAGCGAACCAGAGCTGTCAAGACCTTTATCCACTTCCACGGGGGGATCCTGGATAACAGGCTGCAGCAGGGCAGACTGGCTAAGGAGAGGGGATCGAAGAGGGAATGCTAACCCGGTACTAAAAATGCGCACTAGTCGGATATGTTTGATCGAAAGATGCAAATATCGCAGCAAAGCTGTAAACTACGACACAACCCACTCCGTTCTCCGGACTACATCCTGCTACTTGAATAGCGCATTTCATAGTTTGGTAGCGGAAGTTTGAGAACGAATGACCTAGACGAAGAGAAACAGGAAGAAGAGGAAGAATTAGAAGAATAAGCGGAAGAAGAAGAAAAAGAAAAAGGAGAAGACGAAGAAGAAGAAATTACTGAAAAACAAATTGATTAAATAATAATTGACTTCACACTTGGGGTATTTATGTAAGATCTGTTTTTATAAGAGGCCCGTAACTTATTTTGAGTAGTATTCATAGGCAATGTGAAAAGACACTATCGGTTGGAGATACAAATAGTGGAAGACGTGGTTTCCTGGAAATACGCGGGTATCTAGGAAGACGCGGATTCCGGGAATGGGACAACCCAAAAGAATATAATATCAAGATATGAATGACAGTTTGAAGATGCTTTTTTAATGACGCCATTTGGCTTGCTTGATACCGCGATACGTTCACTGTTACTACGGGGAGGAAGACTAACGTCTGGTCAGGCAAAATATACTGATCAGACATGTTAGTCAGGGTCAGGCAAAACACACTGGCCAGGACCCTCACCTCGACTTCCATGTAGCGCTTCCTGGAAATAGGCTGTTTTCGTGGCAGCCTGGCTAACGAGGTGAGGGATCGACGTGATCCCCGTAGTAGTGAGCGACACGTAGTTGAAGCCAAGCATATCACATCCGCCTGGAGGACCCCGGCCCAGCTTCATCAGCTCGATCGGAATGTGAAGAAAGCTACAACAACCACTACTAAACTTCCTTTTCATGGTGTACAAAAAAGTAATCCTACTCATTGTGGACATTCAACAACAAAACAACTGCTGCCTCAACAGATACTACGTTCTCGAAAGAATATACCACATGATGATAGTCAAATTGTAGATGCATTACACGTTGCACTGATAATCCAAACATCCAAAGAAAGAAATCACAATACCTTGGAGCACACCTTCATAAAAACCAACATAACTCTGTGCTCTAAGTCGAACTGCCTAGCCAAAATGAGCCGAAATCCTAGCAGACAAACAAGTTGATAAAATATGTTACTACATACTTCAGCTTTGAACATCTTGACTCATGATCTGTAGCGTCAGTCTAACCACAACTTGTCTTTCAGAGCCTTCTGTATGGACAGGGCTACCGAGCTTAGCAATGAGGAACGCCAATAACACAATCCTCAAGTCTTTCACAGAAACGATATAGTCCACTTTTACAATCGCCATGAATTTTGACACAGTTTCACAAAAGACACTTTACACAGATAGAAATGTCGTCGACTCAGTGTTATTAAGTTCCAGCAGTACCCCCCAGGGCGATTACCGACAGGGGCTGACAATCATTAGAATTTGACAACGACAGACGGTGAGGAACTACTTTTTAATTTGCCGCTTGAACCCTGTTTGTAGTTCCGCTTCAAATAACACCGCCCATTTAAAAAGACAAACGAATATTATTGGCTCAAAATGTGTCAATCTCTCCTCCTTCACTGCACTAGGTAGGCGGAGTTTTTGAGTCAATAACAGCGATCCTGCTGACAGATTCCGGAAGTGTATTCTTACAGGCGCAGTGAGGCGTGGTTTTATTCAGAAGGGCGGATACGAAAAGTTGATAAGCTTGCAGGAGGGATCAACACGACCTTGCTTACAGGAGGATCCAATGGGACACCAGGCCATCTCATTAGGTGGTTCTTCCCACCCATCTCCCCTGTCCCTGATTCTCTTGTTGATATGACAAATATAATTAAATGACATGTCAACTATAGTTGGATTGAAAGTGAAAAGGAAAGTCCCGCAGTTGGAGACTAGACAAAATGTGAACCAGTGTTCAGCACTGTCAACTTATCTCATAATCGAATCAGTGGGTCAGCGGGAAGTGTTCCTCTGCTCTGTAGGGATCCGTTTTTTTTATTAAAAAGTATTTAGCCAAGCAAGTGGTAGAGCACTTGCTTTTCGTGACAAATGTAAAAGGTGCAAATCCAACTTTAGGTACGCTCTAGTCGACTTTGCGGTAAATGGGAACCTGACATACGACTAGGGAAGGTAAAGGCATCAAAGAAATAAAACTGGGCGCTCTACTTCATACAATATGTGGCTTACGAGATTGAAAGATAAACATTTACTGAAGTCTCTAACAACTTCATTCCATAACAGAAGTCTACTATAGGACAAACCTTAACTTAGTATACTGAAGTCTCTAACAACTTCATTCCATAACAGAAGTCTACTATAGGACAAACCTTAACTTAGTTTACTGAAGTCTCTAACAACTTCATTCCATAACAGAAGTCTACTATAGGACAAACCTTAACTTAGTATACTGAAGTCTCTAACAACTTCATTCCATAACAGAAGTCTACTATAGGACAAACCTTGACTTAGTTTACTGAAGTCTCTAACAACTTCATTCCATAATAGAAGTCTACTATAGGACAAACCTTTACTTAATACTAAAGTCTCTAACAACTTCATTCCCCGGTAGTAGCCTAACTACTATAGGACACACCTTGACTTAGTATACTAAAGTCTCTAACAACTTCATTACATGACAGTAGTGTAACTACTATGTGACAAACCTTAATAGCACGATAAAGAGCACATGACAGATAGGTAGACTACAACATAAATCCAACAATACAAGCATACAACAGCCGGCGTAACACACTTGACCCAAAACACGAGACTTCACCTTATAAATGGCCTGGGCGACACAAGTGGACGAGAAGAGCAATAAAACATTGTGTCTAGAGAAGTGATAGGTCTTAGCTGTTTGGGGATCTATCTATCTATCTATCTATCTATCTATCTATCTATCTATCTATCTATCTATCTATCTATCTATCTATCTATCTATCTATCTATCTATCTATCTATCTATCTATCTATCTATCTATCTATCTATCTATCTATCTATCTATATGTCTGTCTGTCTGTCTGTCTGTCTATCTATCTATCTATATATCTGTATGTCTGCCTCTACCTGTCTGTCTCTCTGTCTGTCAGTCAGTCTGTCCGCCCGTCCGCCTGCCTGCCTATCTGTCTATCTACCTGTCTGTCTGTCAGTCAGTCTGTCCGTCCGTCCGCCTGCCTGCCTATCTGTCTATCTGAATGTCTGTCTGCAGTGGTACTAACTTCAACCTTTTATAATAGCATAAGCAAGTATGGTTTGGTTAAACCGGGACAGAAAGAAAACGAAGGCCGGGATGCAGAACCAGCCACAAGATAGGGACAAAGAACAGATACTTCTTCGTTCGTTCTCAGTCTCCCACTACCAAACCCTGGAAGGGTAAGTAGCATAATGTAGTCCAGAGAACGGAATGCGTTGTGTCGTAGTTTACAGCTTGGCTGCGATATTTGCACTTTTCGGTCCAACACTCCGACTTCAGCAAGCATTTTTTGAGTACTGGGTTAGCATTTCCTCTTCAATCCCTTCTCCTTAGCCAGTCTGCCCTGCTGCAGCCTGTTATACAGGATCACCGCGTGGAGGTGTAGAAGGGTCTTGGCAGCTATGGTTCGCTGGCCCTGACGCTAGCAGTCAGCTATGGGTCGCTGACCACTGCAGGTCATGTGCTGCTCAGCATGTTGATCCCGAATAGATACAAATACCTAACGAATCGCTCAAAGGGTGAGGATGGACTTGACACCGAATACAATGCGTCTAGAGGCGGCAGACATTAACTAGAATAGCCAGAAATATGCGAATTAAAGTATGCCAGTTATGATATAGAAGACCAAACAAGGAATAATCAATGTGATTGCACAATGATTGATCAATTAATTGTTTGGGCCACATTGTGAGTATGCAACCAGACTAAAACGCGGTAGAAAGTGAGTCGACAAAAAGAAGAAGAAGAAGAAGAAGAAGAGGAAAATAATAATAAGAAGAAGAATACACATGAACACATATTGTACGATGTGTACAAATGATATATAAACCAAAATAAAATGAGCACAGTCAATGCAGAGAGTCAATGCAGACAATGCAACTCAGGCTAATCATCGATTCTTACAGATCGGCTGTTGTGAGAGCGACTTTCTGCAAAAGACATGATACATGTCGATGCACAGATAGTTAGCCTAATAGTTGAGAACTTATTTTTCACGACAGAAGTTTGATTTCTTCAACTCTAGTTACCAGTGCGCTCGATTTTACTCAGCTGTACTTTGGTACCTGATTACATTACCTTACAAACACGCTGTGGTCTCGTACAATGAAGTCTGTAACACATCATCCCCGACGACATTGTCTGCTGTGGGACTATCTTTACCATTTGTAGATGTGGAGGGGAGACTAACATCAGGGTCAGGCACATCCTACTGATCAGACAATGTTAGTCAGGACCAAGGTGAAACATGCTGATCAGACAATGTTAGTCAGGACCAAGGTAGAACATGCTGATAAGACAATGTCAGTCAGTACCAAGTAAAACATGCTGATCAGACAATGTTAATCAGGACCAAGTAAAACATGCTGATCAGACAATGTTAGTCAGGACCAGGTGAAACATGCTGATCAGACAATGTTAGTCAGGACCAAGGTAGAACATGCTGATCAGACAATGTTAGTCAGGACTAAGGTGAAACATGCTGATCAGACAATGTTAGTCAGGACCAGGTGAAACATGCTGATCAGACAATGTTAGTCAGGACCAAGGTAGAACATGCTGATCAGACAATGTTAGTCAGGACCAATTAAAACATGCTGATCAGACAATGTTAGTCAGGACCAAGGTAGAACATGCTGATCAGACAATGTTAGTCAGGACCAAGTAAAACATACTGATCAGACAATGCTAGTCAGGACCAAGTAAAACATGCTGATCAGACAATGCTAGTCAGGACCAAGTAAAACATGCTGATCAGACAATGTTAATCAGGACCAAGTAAAACATGCTGATCAGACAATGTTAGTCAGGACCAAGTAAAACATGCTGATCAGACAATGTTAGTCAGGACCAGGTGAAACATGCTGATCAGACAATGTTAGTCAGGACCAAGTAAAACATGCTGATCAGACAATGTTAGTCAGGACCAGGTGAAACATGCTGATCAGACAATGCTAGTCAGGACCAAGTAAAACATGCTGATCAGACAATGTTAGTCATGACCAGGTGAAACATACTGACCAAGACCCCACCTCACCTCCAGCCAGTGCTCCCTGGAACTATAGGCTGTCTCATGACAGTCTGGCTAACATGGTAGGGATCGACGTGATCCCCGTAGTAGTCTGCAAAACACAAATAAAGCCAAGCAAGAGAACCAGCTTCATCCATATATCAAACCACCTACACCAACAATATGGAGAACTAGTTCACAACCAACCTACAGAAATAGAAATGCTTATTAACTATGAAGAGCCAAGCTGCAACGTAAACCAACATCGAAATAAGTACAGAGATCCCAGGAATAAGAAGAAAAGACCAACACTGTGTCCACGAGCTGACAATTTTAGCACAAACAATGATTGAGGAGAAATATAATACCAAGGAATGGACACAGGTGTACACAGATGATTCAGCAGAGGGGGCAGGCCGAAACGGGGGAGGAGGCATATTCATAAGACACAAAAGTGGAAATATAAGAGGCCCTCCCAACAGGAAAGTTGTCCACAAACCCTAGAGCATAATCGATGGTCCTCCTGCGAGCACTGAGAATACTTCAAACAGAAAGGCAACCTCCAACATAAATTGCTGTATTCACGGACTGCAGAGAACTATTAGAGACAATACAAAATACAAACAACGAGCCACTGTTATCAGAGATCAGAGCAGAACTGGGAAAACTCCAGAGATCCTCTACAATAGCACTCCAGTGGCTACCCTCCCATTGCAGAATCACGGGAAACGAGATAGCTGATGCTCTGGCAAAAGAGGGCAGCAAAAAGGCACAATTTAATCATCGAGTACCATACAGAGAAATCAAGAACATCATCAGAAATCAGTATATACATCAATGGAGAAAAGGCAGAAATATAAGCAATACGCCAGACCCAATTCACTAACTCAAAAGAATTTAACAAACTACCTTATTTCGCCTGAGAACTGGACACTGCAGACTACTAGAACATCTTTACCGACTGAAGATCTCACACACTGATGAGTGTCCATGTAGAACAGGATGCCAGAACCCTTAGCATATTCTACAGGAATGCCCAATCAATAAGGAAATGAGAGGCCAGAGGGTGCGGAGCTGAGACAAAAGCTGTGGGGCAGCCGCTCTGACCTGGTGAAGACTACATGTACCATGGTTAGGCGTGTGCGCTATCAGAAGCCAGCCCAACCAAAGTGCAATGGAAGGGTCTCACTCTGAGGACGCGTGTGAAAGTTGTGCAAGAATGTAATTGTAGGACATAGTCAAATGAAACAGAGTGAAGTAAGAAGAGATAGGAATACTTATCTGGGTAGAACAGGCACTTGGCAGGCATTTAAGGAGAAGCGACTTTGTCTGAGAGAAACTATGAGTCAATCAATCAATATTACGCTTAGGCGGCCATGACCTGTCGCGTCTAATGACCTTTGTCCGTGAACACGTCTGATGGTCAGTTCTCAGGCGACTGCAGTTTTGTTGCAGAAGTGATTTGTTTCAGCCAGGTGTTAAGAGGGCGGCCCCAAGGAATCCAATGAAGAGCACAGCCTGTTCCGGTCCCTCGCCCCCACCTCTTCCCGTTACATCTCGTTGTTGGTCGGGACTTCCAGTCGGAGGCTGGCCCCGTGGCCGAAGAGAAAGAGGCGACCGTGATCTATCGTTAAGGCAAAGTCTGCAAGTTGAGACTACCTCACGGTTGTTGGAAATCAGGTCGCGTCGTTTGATTGCGAGGATGCCTCTCTGGTTGCGGAGGTGGAACGTCCCGCTGCAGTAGTGTCCAGATCTCGGAGCCGTACATGAGGTGGGGACGGCACAGGAGGAGTATATACAGAGCCCGGTCTTCAGTGAAAGCCTCCGATGGGACTAGACTCTGCAAAGGGAGTGCATGGCTAATCCTACGTGTAGGGTTGTGACTGCTGCGTTATCCGAAAGATCTGTTTTGGCGCACAGGTACTCAATCCTTGGTAGCTGGGACAGGGCTGTCGTTCACGGAGATTTTCAAGCCCAGGTGGGCAGCTGACTAATGCAGTGTCTCCAGATAACCTACCAGGGACTGAGAATCAGGCTTCACCATGGAAACAGTCTTCACTGGCGTAGTCTGTTAAGTGAATAGGGATCAAAGAGGGAATGCACACCTGGTCCCAGAAACTTCGTGCTAAAATCGGACGTGTCAGGCTGAACGGTGTAGCTATCGCAGCATCTCTGTAAACTACGACATGTAACAATAATTTGTTTCCCCGAACAAACTCCAGAAAAAGAAAGAATACAAACATGGCCTCTGTCCTGGGCGCGCGAGAGCAGATTTTCGTCTTGTGAAATGAAGTGTTTGAGGAAGGTCATTGGTGTTACCAGGAGATAAAAAAATGCGTAACGACGACATTCGAAGCATGGTCGGCACTAAGTTTCCAGGCAGAAAATAAGTTGGTTTGGTCATCTCGTGAGAATGCACCCTTATCAACTTCCACTGATGGCATATACCGCGGGTAGATCTGGCTACAGGGCAAGCGGGCGGCCGTGAGGTAGGTGGATAGATGACATTAGAGTGATTGTGCGGCGACAACGGCTGACATTGACCGACGTAACGTACTTGGCGCAGGATAGACGACGTAAGCTCCCCACGGCGCTTAGTGGCACAAGTGGAAATGAAACTAACAGACTCAATAAAAGAGCTCCATTGCTAACAATAATGCAATATGTCTTCGCGATTTCCTGTATTGAAGTGAAATGGGTCATGTAGAATAATTGTATATTCTTTTTAAATTTGACCTCGTGCTTCAGTTGAGATTGGAGGAAGGTGGAGAAAGGGTGGGGGGGGGGGGGCGACGATATATCGATAACTGCAGAGGGAGGATTCACGGCGTGTCAAAGATTGGAGACCCCTAGTTTACCGTTTCCGTCGATCCCCGAGAAGTGAGTTATTCTTACTTGTATCTGACACTGGGAATTGTTTCTACAGCTGTGTTTGAAACACAGAGGACAAGTATATTCGCAACTAAGCAGATGTGAACTTATTGTAAAGTTTGAGCTCCGCGAAAAACACAGTCGATTGACATGCCATCTGTTTAACACACTAAGGATAGTGGAGGTACCGATTAATGTGCTCGCGGTACTGATAAAATGACTGCAGAGCGTCTGTTTCATAGTGTCCAACACACGAGGAACAGAGAGAGCCTGTGTGATGGTCACCAATACCATTCCTGGACAGGCTCTGTGGAGGTACCCAAGTTAGTTGCCTATCGCAAGCGATGTTGGTGACACCATCAGGCGGTTTTGTCTTGGAGATGTAACTTGCGCTGTATTTGGATTAAAGTGAGGTCTTGGAGATGTAACTTACGCTGTTTTTGGATTATAGTGAGGTATTGGAGATGTAACTTGCGTTGTATTTGGATTATAGTGAGGTCTTGGAGATGTAACTTGTGCTGTATTTGGATTATAGTGAGGTCTTGGAGATGTAACTTGCGCTGTATTTGGATTATAGTGAGGTCTTGGAGATGTAACTTGCGCTGTATTTGGATTATAGTGAGGTCTTGGAGATGTAACTTGCGCTGTATTTGGATTATAGTGAGGGAGGTACTGCGCCGGTCAACGACTTTACTCTCCGGTTCCGAGCTACCTTGGATCGGTGGCGAGATGATAAGTCGAGACGACTGGAGATGATTCAGTGCAGGATGCAGACTCTCTGGTCCCACCTCATTTCATAGCCGGGGTCGTTTGAAACTTGCGGGGCTAGAACGCCCTCAGTTCCAGTTCATCGCTTTGAGAGGCGAATACCTTACCTCTCCACCACAGCTACCCTTACAAGGAGATACATATAGCCTCAAGCTAACCACTGCTTCCTTCCAGCGTAATCAAGTTGATGTCTGAAAGCGACCGAAGAAGATGTAAGAAGTAAAGATCTCATTTCATACCTGTGAATATCATGTTAGGTCAATATCTTCCTTGACCAACGTCACACTATGGACGATGTGGTTAGCATTACTTTACTTGCCCAGATCAATCTCGTATCCAATTGTTGAGGCTGGGTAGACCCCCGGAATCGTTTTGCGATTGGAAAATGTCCCGCCCCAACTTGTAACAGAACCCCGATCGTTCAGTTGGAAAGTCAGAGCACTAACCACTGCGCTTAATCGAAAGAAAAACCATAAAAGACTACTCTACACTCAGCAGGACTTTCGGCTTTATGAATGACGGGGTACGCAAAGATATACATTGGAGAGTCTTTTACCCGGCAGGTTTACACTCCAATCCTGATTTAATTATTCTCAGTGGAACCGTAGTCATATTCTCGTCTATGTCACAGACAGAACCCAAGTGGAAACCCACTCGAGTCAAACCCCTAGAATGTCATAAACCCAAACCAGAAACAAAAGAAGCGGCTTCTTAAAGTCACACCCGTCAGAAATCCTTCAAATAACTAACACAAAACATTTCAAGTCTATCCTAGTCTTTTATTCTCGTTCAGAAACATTAAAAAAACGGGGCGACAAAGATTATTAAGAACTCTCTTGAGATCACGCATCACGTACCAATAAAATGGAGGGATAATCATTCTCCATCCTCACGCAGAGCATCCTTTTCTGACAACACAAGACAGCAGACAACCACCGCGGCGACGACAACATGGACGGATTGTTCTGATATTTGTACTTCATTTAGGCAGTGGGCGTCTTCTAAATCGCGCCGAGGTCTTTTCATACGCGGGGAGCTGTACGCCCCAAGGCAAGCTTCGACGGTCCACCGGATTGACAATGCGTTGGCGTTGGAGCGAATCATTCGCGGGTCTGCCTTCACAGATCTTCGCGGTCAGTGGTAGGACATTCAATCACTAACAAATGTCCTGGAAACAGCTAGGATATAGCTCCGAAATTTGGGAAAACACCATGCAAAAACCATCTTGGGCGGATTCTTCGTTCGCTCTCAAATAGTGACATGTCTTTCCGACATAATTACAACGATCTATATCGGATTTCTCTCTCATACAGTTTACCTCTTAGATAACATATGGCTTTCTCTTCTGTTGTTATTGTTATTGTTATTGTTGTTGCTGCTAATACCACTCGTACTTTAGTTAGGTACTCTTGACGACTGTCTTTTGTCACAGATTACAGTGGTTTTATTTAAATTCCGAGGTTCAATCGAGAAGGTCGACCGGGGTCCTCCTAGCTGTAGTGCAATAAAAAGCTCCTAAGTAAGATCCCCATTATGGGCACCATACTGCTTATCACTATCTCGTTCGCCAGACGGGCATAGCACATACTGTTCCTAGGAAGAACTGTTTGGGGGCGGGAGGGGGGGGGGGGGTCTTGATCAGTATGTTTTGTCTGACCCTGACGAACATTGTCTGATCAGTATGTTTGACCTGAACCTGACTAACATAGTCTGGTGAGTATGTTTCACCTGACCCTAACTAACATAGCCTGATCAGTATGACCTGACCCTGACTAACATAGTCTGCTGAGTATGTTTCACCTGACCCTAACTAACATAGCCTGATCAGTATGTTTTGTCTGACCCTGACGAACATTGTCTGATCAGTATGTTTGACCTGAACCTGACTAACATAGTCTGGTGAGTATGTTTCACCTGACCCTAACTAACATAGCCTGATCAGTATGACCTGACCCTGACTAACATAGTCTGCTGAGTATGTTTCACCTGACCCTAACTAACTTAGTCTGACCAGTATGTTTCACCTGACCCTGACTAACATAGTCTGATGGGTATGTTTACCTGACCCTAACTAACATAGCCTGATCAGTATTTTCACCTGACCCTGACTAACATAGTCTGACCAGTATGTTTCACCTGACCCTGACTAACATAGTCTGGTGAGTATGTTTCACCTGACCCTGACTAACATAGTCTGACCAGTATGTTTCACCTGACCCTGACTAACAAGTAGCCGCATATATTTCCCTTCAGAATGGATATGTCCAGTCTGAGGCTTCGTTCATTGTCTTATAGTCCTTAACAAAAACACATTTAATTCCCTTATAATACTTGAGGACCCGCGTCAATCTCCCCACGTCACCGAACTGAATATCCCTCAAATAGCCACTACATATGTATGCTTCACAATACCAGAGAACTTTCTCATTATTCCCTCGAATCAATTCTCTTCTTGTTCTTGTTCTTCTTGTCCTTGTTCTTGTTGTTCTTCTTCTTTTTCTTCTTCTTCTTCTTCTTCATCATCTTCTTCTTCTTTTTCTTCTTCGTTCATCCTCAGATCAAAGTTAAAACTTCCTTTACAAAGGACACAGTTGAATGTAAGGCTGTTTTATATTCAAACAGTTTTAGTTTTTCATCTGTTTCGGTATTGTTCTTTCTCTTCATACGTGAATATGCAGCTTTGTAGGATGTGTTTCTTTCAGGGTATGTTCCCCACATGGACTTGTCATCAGTGCCAATCTTCATTTTGTTGTAAAGGTGACCCCTGAGTATGTTATGCCCAGTTCTTAGTGTCACTATTATGGCTTGCTGTTACTAGTTAAATTAAAGAAGCTGTCTTCTTTTCGGAATTCGAAGAAGCGTCGCAGCGGAAATCGAACGAGAAAAACAGGAGCACGACCCAAGGTACCCAATGTTTGGACATCAGGCACAAAACACAAGACTCAAATCCAGACATGGCTTTCTAAAAACAACAAATCCCATACAGACTAACCCTGAAAGTCGCCGTATCGAGAGGTGGCACGAATTGGTGCAGGCCCCAGAGATGGAACTTCGGGAGGAACCTGCTTCTGCACATCATCTACCATACACAACATGGAAGTCGCTGAACAGACTCCGAACTGGTGTATCACGGTGCGAGAGGAATATGAAGCGATGGGGATACACAGATGATGACACGTGACGGGGATACACAGATGATGACACGTGACGGGGATACACAGATGATGACACGTGACGGGGATACACAGATGATGACACGTGACGGGGATACACAGATGATGACACGTGACGGGGATACACAGATGATGACACGTGACGGGGATACACAGATGATGACACGTGACGGGGATACACAGATGATGACACGTGACGGGGATACACAGATGATGACACGTGACGGGGATACACAGATGATGACACGTGACGGGGATACACAGATGATGACACGTGACGGGGATACACAGATGATGACACGTGACGGGGATACACAGATGATGACACGTGACGGGGATACACAGATGATGACACATGTGAATGCGGCGCAATACGGGACCTAGACCACCTGATGTCCTGCACCAACCTCCAGGAAACATGCAATAGGTACGACATGCTGGAGGCAAATGACAAGGCAATCCATGTCGCTGAAAACTGAATGCAAGATATGGCTTGGCTTCGTTCGTTCTCAATCTCCCGCTACCAAACCCTAAAAGGGCTTAAGTAGCAGAATGTAGTTCAGAGAACGGAATGCGTTGTGTCGTAGTTTACAGCTTGCCTGCGATATTTGCACCTTTCGGTCCAAGACATCCGGCTTCAGCAAGCATTTTTGTTAGTACCGGGTTAGCATTCCCTCTTCGATCCCTTCTCCTTAGCCAGTCTGCTCTGTTGCAGCCTGTTATCCGGGATCACCGCATGGAGGTGTAGAAAGGTCTTTGCAGCTCTGGTTCGCTGGCCCTGACGCTAGCAGTCAGCTACGGGTCGCTGACCGCTGCATCTTGATCCCGGATGCAAGATATATAACGTGGTGCTTAGACACGGAAAGTAAAGTATTGTCGTCATGGGTATGACCGTTACCTCTCACTTTTAAGAAATTTAACGTTGTATTGTACGATTCCATTTTTTTTTAGCATCAACGTGTCAGATCAAGTAAAGTGCGTGTCTGTTGCAAAGACTTCTAGTCTCGACACACTCCCACCATCTAATAGGTGGTCTCATATCTGGCACTATCGCCTAGCACCGAGAATGAATTGTTGGAGACTTTATTGTACTATGTTTAAGCATTCTTATTTCTTCTATTGTTCATCATGTCAACTGTCCACTTATGTAGTTAGACGGCGTCATGGGGAGATTCAATCATTCGTGTGTCACTTGTGTTGCTCTGCGGGCAGGCTTAGACAACTCTGAGGCGTAGTGAAATGACAAATTTAGCACATCATTGGAAACTCCCTTGTCTACTACGTAGCTGTCTTTTTTTTACTTCCCTTTGAACCATGTTCAGAATCAATTTGTCAGAACGTAGACTATCTCCCGTAGCCACTCCTATTTTACCCATGTGGAGGTGTAGAGATATTTGTTTATACTTGCAATTGTGTGTGCAAACAAGCACGTGATTGGTGTGTTGTGTCTTTGCATGATGGAGGGGCTGCCACATTTTGGTCTTCATGCCGACCATCACTAGGTAGGAATCTCGTAATCTTTATAATTTTGTACCCTTTATAACGTGTATGCGGTGTCTATGAGTTTATCATACATTTCCGATAAGACTATACGCCGATTTCATATGACCAGCAGAAGCTTGAGACTTGGGGATTCGAATCAACCACAGTTTCTCGTTTTCGTTCGTTTCTTGAAAGGAGTGCGCTTACTTTGCAACAATAGCGCAGAGTCATCACACATTATTTGCATTAAAGTGTAAATTCGTGAGCAGAGCCCTCAAATATTTAGCCCTTCTGAAGGTTGAACTGGGAGGGATCTGACATCTAATAAACTTTAAATATAAGCAGCCATGACATGGAGAGAACAGTAAACGTACGGTACACCGTTTGTAGTTGACAAATTCTGTTGTTCGTTGTAGCGCATATATCTATTTCTTGAGTCATATCTCCCTTTCAATCTCAGACATACCTTTTTAGGTTATGATAGGACCCATTAGTAGTCTTTCCAACTTAGAGATCTTGGTTCAATTCCTAAGTGGTGCGAGATATTTTTAGAAGCGTTTTATTTAACATGACATGGTATTTGTCCGTTTGCATGGACTTCTATTTCTTCTATTTTAACTAACTTTCCCATAGCATAGAGAGCTGACAATTTGTGTATTCATCTTTTACCACCCGTTAATCTGTTAAAATTAAACTCATGTATTCTCAAAAAACCAAAACAAAAAAATTACATGTAAAAATTAAAAGATAAAAAGAAATAATAAAAAAAGGATCAATAAAAGCTTGTTTTATATTTACTTGTTTAGGCAGACAGACTAGAAAAGAAGGGATCAATACAAGAACAACCCCACACGGTAACAACTCTGCAAACAGCCAAACAGCTCATACAAACTGAAAACAGAGGAACTGGGCTGAATACATGGGCCATGGGAAACATACGCACGCCCCAATCCAAATAAGTTTCAATCAACTCACAAGGAAGGATCAAAGCACTATTTCCGAATGAGAACACAGCACATCCCACTTTACACGCACTTGAACAGAATCAAACCACAACACACTCCTGAGTGCCAGCTATATGAAACCGTTGATCATCATCTCTCTCAATACTTTTCCCTCCGAGGCCATAGACACGGTAACACTTTGTATGGCACAAGACAATAACGGATAAACACGTGCAGATACAATTGGGCCGATAGACGAGAGCTCCGATGCTGCTGGATTCGTAACAACAACGACAACAACAACGACAACAACAACAACAACGACAAGAACAAGAACAACAACAACAAAACACAACAACAACAATGACAACAACAAAACACTAGAACAACGACAACAACCCCAACAACAACAACAACGACAACAACAACCACAACAACAACAACCACCACAACAACAACCACAACAAAAACAATAGCAACAACAACATCAACAACAACGACAACAACAACGACAACAATAACAACAACAACAACGACAACAATAACAACAACAACAACAACGATAACAATAACAACAACAACAACGACGACAACAACGACGACGACAACAACAACGATAACAATAACAACAATAACAACAATAACAACAACAACAACCACAACAACAACCACAACAACAACCACAATAACCATAACAATGACAACAACAACAACAATAACAACAACAACCACGACAATAACAACGACAACAACACCAGCGACAGCAACACCGTATTTACTTGTTACCGGCCTTTTTCCAGGGATCATTAATAATGATTTAACCCGGCGTTCTTGGAACCTCACACCATAAACAGAGCTTCTTCATTTTGGGTCGTAATCCATGAAAAATCGACATTTGGGTCGTTATCCATGAAACATCGACATTTTAAAATACATTTTTGAATGCATCTTCAACGTAAGTGTTGGAGTGCATCGTTCAGAAAATACTTGACTTATTGTTATGGAGGTACGAGTTGAAGTGATGGATTAGGGTGTGTGGTTGGAGGAGCGGAGGGAAGGATGGGGGTGGTGATAGATTGTTGGGGGATGGGAGACAGACGAAGGGTATGGTCATGGGGATACGAAGGGTATGGTCATGGGGATACGAAGGGTATGGTCATGGGGATACGAAGGGTATGGTCATGGGGATATCTTTACAATGTTAAACTGCTGTTATTTATTTCATTTGTTACAGTCGATTGGTGGGCAGATAGTATGAACGTGTATTACTACGGTATATAAATATATCTACCTTTAATCTCCGATGAATTTTAAAGGTTGTACGTTTTCGCTGCTAAGAAAAACGGATAACAGAAAGCTAATCCTATTTAGTGTACAGCAATGGCGGGATGCCATCTTGTAACTGCAATATGACGTCATCTTGTTTGTCTGCACCGTGATGGCACGTGCAGGACATTCTTGACATTCATAGCAACCATATTAACAAGTTGCAATACAAAAACATGGTTTTTCTAACTTCTATTTCACCGTTAAGGTCTTCATTTGAAGCCCCACGTATATCCGTCGTCTTTTTATTGTGGGTCATGAAACATGTCATTGATTGCTGACTTAAATATTTCTCATATCATACATGCGGGGACGGCGTGGGCTAGTGGTTAAGTGACACGGCTCACAATCCGAAGGTGCTGGGTTCGATCCCCATCACAGCACCAGCCGTTACACCGGGAAGTAACCCTTACAAAATGCAGGAGGAAGCAGACCCTTACATAAAATGCATGCTGAAGTCGGATACACTGAGCCGACAGGCGCAAAATAAAAATTACAGTGCAACGCACACCGCTTTGGGGAATAGAGAAATATAGGGACGAAAATGAAAAAATAAATAAATATCATATATTGCAGAAAATGCCATCTTCTTCCGAATCACGAAGACCACGTAGGCCTCTGAAGGTTTAAGACTTCAACGTCTGCTGTCTACTCATCTGTAGAATATTCACTCTGTACCATCAGAAGCAATGATGGACGGAATATAAGTTTTTACCGTTGGGTGGAATACGAACACAGGCCTTTAACAACTCGGCCTGGTTTGACATAAAACGTTACGTTGATTATGTCAGCCGATATTTGCTGTAACTATAAAGTAACAACACAAACATGCAAAGTTTCAAAATGTTACATTCTTTCAAGAATTAAGCATATATTTCCAAATTATTTAATTCCACGCTGTTAAACCACTAAACATTTTTTTAAAGTCATTACTGCATGAAAAACGCTTTCGCATTTTTTTTGTTTTTTGTTTTTTCATTTTTTTTTGTGTTCACTTTATTTTTCAAATCCCCAAGGCGATGTGCGTTGCATTGTGGTTTTTATTTTGCGCCTGTCGGACGAGTGCATCCGACTTCAGCATCCATTTTATGCAAGGCTCTGCTTTCCAGGGGTAACGGCCGGTGCTGTGTTGGGGATCGATTCTGTTTGTGAGCCGTGCCACTTAACCACTAAGCCCCGCCGTCTCCTGCTTTTGCATTTAAAAATACCAGTCTCTCAACAATCTCAAGCAAAAGGCATTAGTTTGTCTGAAAGTGTGTTGTCACAATGGTTAACAGGCTTTGAGTCGTGATAATGGTAGACGTATGATCTGGGTGGACTGAAAGAAAGGCAAGTAGAAGACACGCGGTTCATTCAGGAACGTAATAAGTTACTCTTTTTAAGGACTGAAGTTCCAAATTCTTGCTGCTCTTGGCATGTTTGCGCAGAAACCCATTAAGTCCAAAAATCATTGGATTAGTGGATTTTCATATTTGACTTATTTACTCTTGTGAATGATAGTGTTGGCATCTTGTGATGGATTTAATGGTGATTTCCACAATGTCTTTAATTTTGTGTACATCAGTTAAGAAGTTCAGTTTAGTCTATTGACCTAATCCTGCAGAAACACCAAACAATTTATGATAAAAAAGACCAGAAAATCAGAGTTGTAAAGCTTTTTTAATTTCTCGATCTTCTTCTTCTTCTTCTTCGTACGCTGTCAGACATCAACCTTTATTTTTTCTAAAAAATCAGCGGTCATCCTGAGGCTGTCGACACTGCCATAGAGCTTGTCTAGTGTTTCCACTGGTGATGGCCACATCTGCTCTCTCTGATCCTCGTATGTCGGGCAGTTTTGCAGCAAATGCTCAGCGGTCATTTTCCCGGTACCACACGGGCATTCGTCAGTGCCACCTATCTTCAATTTGTTGAATAGGTGGTACCTCCGTCTATTGTGGCCAGTGCGAAGTCTGAAGACCACGACCTGCTCTCTTCTGTTGTACTGGTAATAAAGCATCGTTTTTTGTGTAGCCAGTATGTTCTGTTTCCCATTTGGTCATGTATCTAGCTCTAATAAGCCGTTTTGACTCTTCGTATGTCATACTAGTATCTGGTTGTGGTAGTTTTGCACCTTCTTTTGCCAGTCTGTCTGCCTCCTCGTTGCCTTGGATGTTGCAGTGGGATGGACCGCACTGCACCACTACCCTTTTTGGTGCGTACTGCTGGCATAGTTGACAGAGTACTTCTCTTAAATCAATTATTTCTACATCTGACTTGTAACATTTTATCAGCACATATGTCGTTCTACAGATGGGCCAGAGACGAGTAGCTTGAATGGCTAACAGCACCACTAACAAACGTGCAGTTCAACTCTTGATCCCACGCATTAGTTGTTGAAAAAGCTTCAGAAATGTCACAACGTGAATTCAAATTGAAAGTATTTCAACTTTTTGAGTTTTAAAATATGGCGGCGTCTTTTGGCATAATTGTATGCTCTTAGAGAGAGCAAACACTCACAGCATGTCTTCGTTGGTTAGGGCATCTTTACTGCATGGAGAACGGAAGGCTGCTAAAGGATATCCTCCTTGACCAGTTAGCCACTGAAGTTAGAAGAGTCGGCCATCCTACACTGCGATTCAATGATCTTCGAAAGAGGGACATAAAGTCATGCGACATCCAACCGAGGACTGGGGAGAAATTGTGAAGGATCGAGTTGTTTGGAGACAGTCAGTTGGAGGGGGCATAGTGACTGCTGACGCTCGTATAGGCCTTCTGGGTACAGCGAAAAGAGAAAGAAGAGATCAAGGAACACTCCGGTGATACAGCCTCTTCAGCATAAATCTGTGGTAGGGACTGTCCTAGCGGATCGGCCTTTACATCTAAAGGAGACATTGTCAAAATATAGGACACAGAACTGGACAAAACTCCCAGGCGCCACGCGCATGGTCTACAGAGACTGAGACGCCTATGACGGTGATGCTTACTCGTTTGAAGGGATCTATTCTAGCGAACGCGAATAATCCATAAAATGTACTATTCAGGACGGAATCGAATACGAATCACCTATAGGGAAACCATATTCTGAAGTAAGACAACTCTGCCAGCCATGATGAATTATCTTTTAAAAGACAACAGTTTTACGTAATTAATTTCGACGGTGTTTTGTTTATTTTGAGAATTACAATTTCTAAGAAATTAGCGTTTGCATAACAACAATTATAATTCATAACTAAAACATTAGTAATTCATGGAAGAACTTTACAGGTGATAGGTTGGACAGTGATAAGCAAGGTCATTTTATCACAATAGTTATTTCAAGATTTCTGGAACAGGCTAAAATAGAGTCCGACGAATTGCGTTAGTGTTTTCATGATATTGCAATGAACAAACAAAGACAAGCAATCAATAATATATTAATACCTACTCTCTGGGATCAGTGTCGGATACGGACCCTGACCATGCCATTGGACGAAAGATCACACCAGGTGAAGTAATATATTTGCGAAAAGCGGTAAGTGTCATCAGAAACGACGGAGTGCATATCCAAGATAGAGAAGAAACAACGTCATCCATGACATATATTGACAGACATTCCTTACTTACCACATACAACACAATAACGTTTTCTAACTTACCACCTACAAAACAAAAACGTTTTCTAACTTACCACCTACAACACGTTTCCTAACTTACCACCTACAACACGTTTCCTCAGTTACCACCTACGACACGTTTCCTAACTTACCACCTACAACACAATAATGTTTCCTAACTTACCACCTACAACACGTTTCCTAACTTACCACCTACGACACGTTTCCTCACTTACCACCTACGACACGTTTCCTAACTTACCATCTAAAACACGTTTCTTAACTTACCACCTCTAACACAATAATGTTTCCTAACTTACCACCTACGACACGTTTCCTCACTTACCACCTACGACACGTTTCCTAACTTACCATCTAAAACACGTTTCTTAACTTACCACCTATAACACAATAATGTTTCCTAACTTACCACCTACAACACGTTTCCTAACTTACTATCTACAACACGTTTCCTAACTTACCACCTACAACACGTTTCCTTACTTACTATCCACAACACGTTTCCTAACTTACTATCTACAACACAATAACGTTTCCTAGCTTACCACCTACAACACACTAAAACTATACAGTATGACTTCTGGACAAGTAAAAGGATCAAGAAAATGATGGATAGCTTGCGTTGAAGAAATACTAGAGAAGCATGGATTGAAAACATCAAAAGCCACTCAAACGGCACATGAAAGAAGACTGAACCTCCCCCAGATAGAATTCAAAAGATGAGATCGTCACATTATTTACTGAACTAACAAACCGAAAATCTGAATCCGGCTACAAGGAACAATGTTTGAAACTATGCTGAATAGTAGTCAAGCCCAGCTTTGTCAGACAAATTGAAAGCTTTATAGCCTTGTAAAACTGTGTGTGCGTGTGCGTGGGCGCGTGTGTGTTTGTTCGTGTGTGAGTACACCGTGGTAACGTAGTTGTTAGTGCACTGGCCGCCCAGACGAGCCGTCTAGGCTCAAGTCCCAACTTGTGTGGTATATTTTTTCTATCGCAAACGGCTCCGACGGCGACCCATCCTAAAACAAATAGGTACCAGAACAAATCTGCGAAGGTAGAGCGGTCTTTCTGATGCTAACCACATCCATCAAAAGCATGTCGCTGTTTTAAAAAGCGGGCATAACCACAGCCTACTGCAGATACAGGCCTTCTGTCTCACGGAGAAATTCGTTTGCAGCGTCATATTCCAGGGCTGACTAAAAAACGGAAGAAACCATATCCTTTAATGTGAAACTTTGCTTTTTACACAGACGTTCACATATATACACGCATGCATTCATAGATACATAAACATACATACGCATACATACCCACACATTCACATACATACACATACACACACATACATACACACAAACATATGCATACACATATTCTCAGAAATACGCATACATACACATATATTTACACACACATATACACACAAACACAAACAACACACACACACATATAGATATACACACACACATATATACACACACTTACACAAAAACACATATAGACACAAAAACACATACAAACACGCATTCACACATATTTACGTACATGTATTCACACAAAGACACACACACATAAACACTTACACAACCACATATATTCATACAAATACACACAGATATAAACACGCGCACACATACACATACATACACATACATACACACATACATACACACACAATCACACACACACACACTCATACACACATACGTACACACATTCACACACACACCCACACTCACACAACCACAAATATACATACACAGCCATAAACACACACATGCATACTCACAAAACACACACATACTCAAACACATACACACATAAACACTGACACGCATAAACACACACACACACATACACACACATACACACACCCACACAAAAACACACAAATTAACACACACACACATAAACACACATGTATACACAAACACATATACACATAAACACACACACATAAGGACACATACATAAACACACACACACTTAAACACACACACACATACACAAACAAAGAACACACATACACACACAAACACACACCTACACAGACACACACATACACAAACACACACACAAACATACACACAAACACACACATAAACATACAAACACATAAACACACACGCACAAAAATACATATGCACACAAATACACAAACACACACATACACATAAACACATACAAATAAACACACACATACACACACACATAAACAAACAAGCATACACACAAACAAACACACACAGAAACAAACAAGCACACACACATTATCACAACGACAAGGAATGAAAGTAACAAGTAGACATCACAAGTTTTGGTTATCAATTGGACACTCATTAAGAAAACGAAAACCAATGTAGACAGGAAATAGGCTCTACTGATAAGAACGAACAACGAAACACAAAAACGGATCAATCGCTTTTATTATCTTGGACACATTCTGGCGGACCACTGGCGACGTCAGATACAAATTGTGAATAGGAATGGACACCGCTGTTTCACAACAATGAGACAAACATTGATTTTACAAACGGACTCACAAAGAGAAAATAAAAATAAACAAGTCCTATACACACGGGTAATTACTATACGGCATAGGTGCAGGGATATTTCATTTGGAGAAGAGAATTGAGACCTTTGAAATGTGAATATATAAAAGAAATTTAATGAAACATAAATACGTATGTTGCATTCAATAGATTTAGAGGCAAAAAGACAATTAATTAACGAAATCAAAGTCCGACATTTTGTCAAATTAAAAGACATTACGGTACTTGTGCGTTAATTCATCGACGGATTATAACAGGTCAAATTTAGTAGAATGTAGCCACACGAAGCACCATACTTTTCAATTCATTACACCTAGCTGAACATCTAACTGGCGTGAACTGTTTGATGGGAAAACGTGGCAGTTGAAAACAGCGTTAAACTTGGCAGGGAAGAATCAAGACACTCAGAGAAATGCATGTCAGATTTCACCATCAAGGAAAGAAACCCAAGAGTTTAGAGGTACATTGAAGCCTTCAATGTAGAGATGGCAATTGATCTAATCTGATTCGAATGAAGAAGGACAAAGAAGGAAACTCGCTTGGTACGGTCACATATCAAGATAAAATGACCTTGCAAATACGATCCTCCACGGAAAGGTGCAAGGCAGACGACGAAGAGGCCAGCCCAAAAAAAGAGGTGGGAGGACAACATAAAAGAATGGACCAATCTCCGACCAGAAGAGGCACAGGCAGCGGCCGCTGACAGAGAAGGGTGGCGTGGCGTTGTGAGGATGTCTTCATGTGTGCTCCAACGACCTTACCGGTAACGGGATGGCCTGACCTGATCCGACCGTATGTTTGTTTATCTACCTATGTCTGACACAGAATAAGAGTTTTTTTTTTTTTAATCAGAACTATATTTGACAATCAGCTTTAACTGTTCTTGCAAAATTAACATTGATGCAAAAAAAACAAAAAAAAACATCGTATTTAAGTGGTTTTCGAAATTCGTATTTTTGCCACCTGCGTGTCAACTTTCCGAAAGCATTCATCGACAGACGACGATATATCTATATTTATGACAAGAATACAAATCCTGCGAACTTGCATCTTCCCGCTGGCAAAATACGGATGTGCCACGGGGACCGCCACACAAACACTTAAGAAAAAGAGTGAACCTTTTGAACTACAATGCTACAGGAATGTGTTCAAAATACCATGGATAGCGAAAAATAAAAATGCAGAGTTACTAAAAGAACTGGATATCGAGGAACATTGGCGAGTTAGCAATATCTTGTATACAAAACTGAAATATTTTGGCTACATAAAACTTCATAATGGCCTAGAGAGAACGATATTGAAGGGTATGGTGCCTGGAAAGTGGGGGCAGAGGCAGATATAGGAGTAGATGGACACAAAATATCACGGAGGTCACTTGATGACAGCGACAAAGGCGGTAGTTCTGGCTAGAGATCGAGAGTCTTACAGATCGGCTGTTATGAGAGCGACGTTCTGACTAGAGATCGAGTCTTACAGATCGGTTGTTGTGAGAGCGACGTTCTGGCTAGAGATCGAGTCTTACAGATCGGTTGTTGTGAGAGCGACGTTCTGGCTAGAGATCGAGTCTTACAGATCGGCTGTTGTGAGAGCGACGTTCTGGCTAGAGATCGAGTCATACAGATCGGTTGTTGTGAGAGCGACGTTCTGACTAGAGATCGAGTCATACAGATCGGTGGTTGTGAGATCTACGTTCTGGCTAGAGATGAGTCTTACAGATCGGCTGTTGTGAGAGCAACGTTCTGGCTGGAGATCGAGTCTAACAGATCGGTTGTTGGGAGAGCGACGTTCTGGCTAGAGATCGAGAGTCTAACAGATCGGCTGTTGTGAGAGCCACGTTCTGGCTAGAGATAGAGAGTCTTACAGATCGGTTGTTGTAAAGTGACGTTCTGGCTGGAGATAGAGAGTCTTACAGATCGGTTGTTGTAAAGTGACGTTCTGGCTGGAGATAGAGAGTCTTACAGATCGGCTGTTGTGAGAGCGACGTTCTGGCTGGAGATCGAGAGTTTTACAGATCAGTTGTTGTGAGAGCGACAATTTGCAAAGGACATGCTACATGATGATGATGAATGAATTTATAATCATAAACCAAAATTGAATTGTGACAAGTTGATGTCCTGTTGTTTATTTGTTGTTGCATTTTTATCCTTCCGCATCACTTCATTGAACTTACTCGATCCATACTTGTAGTAAGATCTTCTCAAGGGTTTGGATAGTTCAATAAGGATACAACAGCTTGCTTGTCAGAATTGCACGCTTATAGCATTACCAACATCTCAACCTCGTCATCTTTACAAGCGGGCTTCTTCTTCCCAGACTTGCCTTCCCTGTGAAAAGAGAGACATATAAGAAATTGCTGCCTAAAACTGGTTCACTTCCCAGACTTGCCTTCCCTGTGAAAAGAGAGACATATAAGAAATTGCTGCCTAAAACTGGTTCACTTCCCAGACTTGCCTTCCCTGTGAAAAGAGAGACATATAAGAAATTGCTGCCTAAAACTGGTTCACTTCCCAAACTTGCCTTCCCTGTGAAAAAAGAGACATTCAAGAAATTGCTGCCTAAAACAGGTTCACTTCCCAGACTTGCCTTCCCTGTGAAAGGAGAGACATTCAAGAAATTGCTGCCTAAAACCGGTTCACTTCCCAGACTTGCCTTCCCTGTTAAAAGAGAGACATTCAAGAAATTGCTGCCTCAAACTGGTTAACAACCAGGTCTTTAAATAAAGTGACTTTAACCATTGATCTGCAAGCACATGAATTATTCACTCTTATTTCGTTTCATATTTGGCTGATTATTTTGGTTGTTTGATTTGAACGTTGCATCGCTTCTCCACGTTCAGCATTAGCTGGCTTTCTTTTTCTTCATTATCATTATTTGATGTTATTGTCGTGAATTCATTTATGCCGATGATACTGCAGTAGCTGCTCAAGAAGAAGTCGAATAGAAATTGACAAATGTCCTTGATGTCCTTGATGTCCTTGCTCTATACAACCATAAAAATCCACACAAGCAAAACCCCAGTAAGACACAAATATATTCCTACAAACTCAGAAACAAAGAAGCAAGAAGTAATGGCAAGGACAGGAGCTGGAACACAGTTTTTAAAAAAAATATCCCGCCACGCCATGCGGCGGATAGAAAAGATGGTGTTAGGCCCATATTGTTTTGTAACCCACGGCACATAGTGGATGATGTACTCAGCATTACGCCGGCTGCCTTTACTTCCCGGACTGAACCGGTACCAATTTAAGGCTGGGTCTACCTGGAAGCCATTGCGGTCTGAGAAACCATTTCCGCCTCAACTGTTGAATGAACCCAGAATCACTCAGATGCGAAGCCAGAGCGATAACCACTACGCTACGTGGCTCACTGCTGGGACACAGTACGGCTTCCAAATATCTGGGAGTACAGTTGAATCGCTGTCCTATGTGGTATTGTGCGACACGACAAAACATAAAATACACACAAGAAGCAGCATCATTCGAACACGGAAATGCACGACGTGGGGAGCAAAGTCAGATGTCCTCAGAACATCAATACTCGCCCTGTGTTTTTTCCGTAGATGAGTACACTACCCGAGTCTGGAAGAACTCAGCACATGTCAAACTTGATACAGTAATACATGAGATAGGCCGGTTAGTCACTAACTGCCCAAGACCTACACCAACGGAGAAAATGTACCCCATACTCGGTGTAGCGTCATCCGAGACACTACGAATTGTCTCATCAGGGGTGGAAAGAGAGAAACAGGTAAATGAACCTAAGGACCCTATGTTTAGACATCATGTGTAGTGCTCAAGATTATAATCAAGATAAAGTCAACCCAGTCCCTTACAGACTAGTCCTGAAAAATGTGGCATCAAAAGATGGAAAGAGCTAACGTAGGTCTCCTGGATCGAATAACGGGAGGAACCTGCGGATGGACATAATCTGCCTTACAGAACATGGATGTCACTATATAGATTTCGAACTGGTGTATCACGATGCAGGAAAAACCTTCACGATGGGGATACATGGATGATGGAACATGCGAATGGGGAGCAACACAAGAACAAGCCAACCCGCAGATCTGCCCAAACCTCCCGGAGACTTGTAGCATGGATGATCTGAAAGTGCAATCAATGAGACTGAATACTGATGTGGGATGTAGTGCCTGGGACACACGGTAAAGCAAGTATTGTCAAGAATTCGCGGGCTGTGACTTTATTTCTTGCTGTTGTTTTCTTAGCTAGGCTTATCAGTTTCGATTCTGGACAAATTGTTTGGGAGAATATATATGTAGTGGCCCTTCTTTCATTGTAGAGAGTACTGAAGGTGGCGAACTTGAATAATCCTGATTGTAGTGCAATGTAAGGAACCCAGCATGTTTCTAGATTCATGACGTGGACGAGAGGTCGAGTCTTGGTCAGTATAGTAGACCTGACGTGAGGTGGAATCTACGTCAGTATGGTGGACTTGACGTGACGTGGAGTCTTTGTCAGTATGATGGACTTGACATGAGGTGGAGTCTAGGTCAGCATGATGGACTTGGCATGAGGTGATGTCTAGGTCAGTATGGTAGACTTGACCCTTACGTGAGGTGGAATCTTGGTCAGTATAGTGGACCTGACCCTAACATGAGGTAGAGTCTAGGTCAATATGTGTGGACCTGACGTGAGGTAGAGTCTTGGTCAATATGGTGGAATTGACGTAGAAGGTGGAGTCTATGCCACTATGGTGAACATGAACCTGACGTGAGCTGTAGTCTGGGACAGTGTGGTGGACCTGACCCTGGCGTGAGTTGTAGTCTATTTCAGTGTGGTGGAGTTGATGTAAGGTGGAGACTTGGTCAGTATGATGGACTTTTACCCTACTAATGACAGGGCGTTGCTACAGTAATCCTGCTCAATCCGAGAGGAATCGCAGGTTTCAGACACTTGGTCATCTGGGGTAGTTGTCTCGCCGCGGCGACTCAATTTCAACCAGTGTTCGTAAAGCGATCTCAGTCCCGCCAGGCGGAGCGATAGCGCGGGCTTGCGGAAAACGCTCGCCTGCCTTTCCCCGTAGTGCGAATTGGGTGCGGTTTGTGGTAGTGGCTCCTCCACCGAGGTGCGCTAGTCTGGTCCGTATCAGGAAACGTGGTCCGTCCGTGGTGATTTATCTAAGGCTTATAGCAGAGCTCGACAGTACGTCTCGCTGGTGGTCCGACTCTCGCAAAGAGCTTGTGACCGGCAAATGGAAAGCAGGAATCGTTGCCTCGAGGCCCTGCGTTCTCCCTACGGAGAAGAAGGGCAGGCCAAATTGTGTCTCTAGTCCCAGTGAAATTCGTCGCCGAGGTCGTTGGGATCCGTTCTGCACAGAGCGCTGCCATCCCTCCTCGAGCGAGCCCGGTCGGTCGGTCGTCTGGTGCGTGTGGGAGGCCCCTGTCAGGCGGTCCTAGGTCGACGGAGTGAGGGACGGGTGGAACAAACCGTCCGTCCCGTCAGTCGGTCCCTGCGGCCGTCGTCCCAGCGAGGCTTTTTACACACCCTTCCTCCGCCGACCGGTGTGTGCTGTACGTACGTCTCCGACAGATATCTGGTTGATCCTGCCAGTAGTCATATGCTTGTCTCAAAGATTAAGCCATGCATGTCTAAGTTCACACTGTCTCACGGTGAAACCGCGAATGGCTCATTAAATCAGTCGAGGTTCCTTAGATGACACGATCCTACTTGGATAACTGTGGCAATTCTAGAGCTAATACATGCTTACCAAGCTCCGACCCTCGCGGAAAGAGCGCTTTTATTAGTTCAAAACCAATCGTCGTTTCCCCTCGCGGGGTTGCGGCGTCCCCACTGGTGACTCTGGATAACTTTGTGCTGATCGCATGGCCTCATGTGCCGGCGACGCATCTTTCAAATGTCTGCCCTATCAAATGTCGATGGTACGTGACATGCCTACCATGTTTGTAACGGGTAACGGGGAATCAGGGTTCGATTCTGGAGAGGGAGCATGAGAAACGGCTACCACATCCAAGGAAGGCAGCAGGCGCGCAACTTACCCACTCCCGGCACGGGGAGGTAGTGACGAAAAATAACAATACGGGACTCTTTCGAGGCCCCGTAATTGGAATGAGTACACTTTAAACCCTTTAACGAGGATCTATTGGAGGGCAAGTCTGGTGCCAGCAGCCGCGGTAATTCCAGCTCCAATAGCGTATATTAAAGTTGTTGCAGTTAAAAAGCTCGTAGTTGGATCTCAGGCGCAGGCGGGCGGTCCGGCTCGCGCCGGTTCACTGCCCGTTGTCTCCTGCCCTACCGTCTGCCGGCTCTCTCCCACGGGTGCTCTTCGCTGAGCGTCCTGGGTGGCCGGCGCGTTTACTTTGAAAAAATTAGAGTGTTCAAAGCAGGCCTCGGCTGCCTGAATAATGGTGCATGGAATAATGGAATAGGACCTCGGTTCTATTTTGTTGGTTTTCGGAACTGGAGGTAATGATTAACAGGGACAAACGGGGGCATTCGTATTGCGGCGTTAGAGGTGAAATTCTTGGATCGCCGCAAGACGAGCTACTGCGAAAGCATTTGTCAAGAATGTTTTCATTAATCAAGAACGAAAGTCAGAGGCGCGAAGACGATCAGATACCGTCGTAGTTCTGACCATAAACGATGCCGACTAGCGATCCGCAGGAGTTGCTTCGATGACTCTGCGGGCAGCTTCCGGGAAACCAAAGTGTTTGGGTTCCGGGGGAAGTATGGTTGCAAAGCTGAAACTTAAAGGAATTGACGGAAGGGCACCACCAGGAGTGGAGCCTGCGGCTTAATTTGACTCAACACGGCCAACACTGAAATGATTGACATGCCGAGACCACTCTTCTGGAGTCTAATATGGAACTGGTGCTGGACTTAGACCCCCAGAAATCTGGGGTTATGTCCCCTGTGGCTCGGTTTTGTCTGCATCCAGTGTTTGATAAAGGAATTGACGGAAGAGCACTATCAGGAGTGGAGCCTGAGACCTAAGTTAACTTACCACGCCAATACTGCAGAATGACTATCAAAAAGTACACCTTAGTGGGGTCTAATAGAGAACATGTGCTGGAATTAGACCCTCGAAAATCTTTGGGGCTACCCTTTAAGAAACTTGACTATCTCGCTAAGGGAATTGACGAAAGGGCACCACCAGGTGTGGAACCTGCGGCTTAATTTGACTGAACACGCCAATGCTGTAGAACAATTGACAAATTGAGAGCGCTGCCGTTTGGGTTTAATAATGAACGTACGCTGGTATTAGACTCACGGACGACAAGTCAGCTCAAATGAAAGAACGCTACGGAAATCGTGTTTAACTCCGCAGATTTCAAATACCTGGTCATTGACAAACAAAAGCCCTCAATAAATTCGTCTGACCAAATAGTGAACGGGTGCTGGAAATAGATCTGAAGACAGGTCAGTTTTACCCTACAAATGACAGGGCGTTGCTACGGAAAACCAGCTCAAATCGAGAGGAGCCGCAGACACTTTGGTTCACGTACCAGGCTGATAAGCCAAGGGCGCGAGGCTACCATGTGGGGGATTACGGCCGAACCCTTGAAAGCCGCAATCCCGCCCAAAACCTCAGCACCACTGCAATGGGAGGCCCCTACATGCTCGGGACCTGGGGCTTGCGCCCCAGCCCTATCAGGTAGAGCCACAGTAAGAGGTCCTTGCCGCCCGCAAATCAAAGCGGGCGGAAAACTGCTTGATACTCACCCTATACGGCGATGGGGTGCGAAAAACACCAACTAAAGACTTAGAACCTGGTCGGGGTGTCGAAAACAGTAGAGCAGCCACCACACTGTGAACTGTCAAGACTCAACCACTGACCATGAGAGTTGTCCGCACACCAGGCGACCAACATCTCTGTGACATTACCAGGCTTGTCCTCTGGCTAAATGCACTCCGGTTACGATATCTACCTCTGTACGTTATCAGCCATAACTATCATGCTGGACGCAGAAGAGATGCAGACCAGCGGACATTGCACACCTGCCCCACTGTGTCAACACCCCAGGTGGCGGGGAATGCTAGGCGTACCATCCCTGCATAGAAGCCAAGAAAATAAAGGGAAAAAGAGATACCCCACTCACATGCAAATGCTACGTTTCTGGCAGGACGTGACGATCCTGGGATACAGACACACTGGACTGCCTCTCTTCCGGGTAAACCAGTCCATCTCATATATCACATACCATCATTGCACCCTATAGACACGAGTAGTGAAGACTCGATAGTCTGGAAAGACAACTTCCATAGGAGAGAAAACTCTGATCGTAAACAACTGCTGCCTTGCAGATAGGCTGGGGACAGCCAAAGGCTAAGGAGGGCATCCCTACAGAAACGCCTGTTGAAATCGGATGCACGGGGCCGCAAGCCTAACAAAACAGTGCAACGTAAATCACAGTATGATGGCAGCACAACCTATTCGAAAAACGTATGGCGCTCATCCTGAGGAGACCCGCCAGGCAGCGATAGCGCCGGGCCTCACGCCTCGAAGGGGCCCACCCTTGACTACTGGTGGTCACCCACCCATGTGTCGTGGAGTCAAGGCACATGGCTATGGGGTAACGTCTATTGGCCAAAACTTCAAGACCCTCAGAATACTACAGTGGAATGCGGAGGGAGTCATTAACAAAAAACTTTCCCTAACACACCACCTGCATGAAGGTAAGATTGACGTGGCATGTATCCAGGAAACGCACCTCAACAATAACCATAAATTCTCAATCAGAGGATACCAGACCTTCCGTCTAGATAGAGAAGGTCACAAAGGAGGGGTCCTGATACTGACCAGAAACAGCATACCGAGTAGCGCGGTACCTGTCAATCACACCGGACAAGCAGAAATTGTAGGAGTTGACATAATGGCTCTAGAGACGAAACTCCGCATTTTCAATCTGTACGGACCACCAAACAGAGACCTATCGCTCTCGAGTATGGAGGTCAGAGACTCCAACTGCATAGTAGTTGGAGATTTCAACAGCCACTCGGAGAAATGGGGATACTCTGACACAGACAGTAGAGGTGACGAAGTGGAAGATTGGGAGATAGATGCAAATCTCTCCCTAATCAATAGGCCGGAGGATAGCCCTAGCTTCTATTCAAGAACATGGCATACCACCTCGACTCCAGATTTGGCCTTCTCCACACAGGACATACACTATAAAATAGACCGCCAGGTGCTAAACCAACTGGCAGGTAGCGACCACAGGCCGATCAGGCTAACCATTGACATGGAAGTAGGCCCACAGGAAACAAAACCGCTCCGACGTTGGAATTACAAACGAGCCGACTGGGACAGATTTGCAATCCTGACAGATGGGCTGTGTGAAACCATCAACACACGAAACACCAAAATGAAGCCCATGGTAGAGAGCCTAAGCAAGGCAATAATGCAAGCCGCCACTGAAACCATCCCAAGAGGAGCTAGGAAAAACTATAAGCCCTACTGGAATGATGAGTTACAGAAAGTGGAAGATGCAGTAACAAATGCGAGGAACATGGCAGAACGAGAAAAATCCGTGGAGGCAAACATCGCCCTCAAAGCCGCCGCGGCGAAGTACAAACACACTCTCAAGCAAACAGCAAGAGAAAGTTGGAAAAATAAAACGGAAAGTTTAAACCTGGACAAAGAAGGGAACAAGCTATGGAAGCTAGTCAGAGCCATGAACGACGAAACCCCGTCAAATAAACAAATTACTATCAAGCAAGGCGAGAACTTGATCACAGGTAAGAAAGCCGCAAACGCCTTTGTCGATCACTATGCCAGAGCAAACCACATCGAGGTCCCTGCAGATAAGCATACAGACATTAGCGAAGAGCTAAAGGGGCACGAAAACATAAATACGGCTCCTGAAGAGCATATGATGGCCAAACTAACAATGCGCGAAATGGAAGAGGCTATGAGAACACTAAAGAGAAGGAAATCTCCCGGAAAAGACGGGATAACAAACGAAATGCTGATGGGGCTGGGCCAAACAGCGAAGGAAAAACTACTATCAGTCCTGAACCAAAGCTGGAAAAAGGGTATTGTACCCCAGGCATGGAAAGATGCAATACTGGTACCAGTACCAAAAACAGGAAAGGACAAAACAGATCCGAATGGATACAGGCCCATAAGCCTACTGAGCTGTGTCGGCAAGCTGATGGAACGGATGATAAACACCAGACTGATGTGGCATCTGGAAGAAAAACGAATACTAATTCCACAGCAAGCCGGCTTTAGACAGCACAGATCCACTGAGGACCAGGTCATCCTCATAGCCCAGGAGATAGAAGATGCCTACCAGGCACAGAAACACACAGTAGCTGTTTGGGTGGATCTGGAAAAGCATTTGACAAAGTCTGGAAGGATGGACTTAGAGTCAAGCTAAGAAGAAGTGATGTTTGTGGGAAGATGTACAAGTGGATCAACCACTACCTCAAACAAAGAACGGCCAGAGTCCAAGTACAAGGGCAGATGAGCAAAAAGGTGACACTCGAGCAGGGAGTACCCCAAGGGGGAGTACTATCACCCACACTCTTCCTGGTATATATAAACGATATTACAGAGAATATACCAAGAAGAGTCCATAGCTCAATGTTTGCAGACGATCTGGCTATGTGGACCTCTGAAAAGAATCTCACCATAGCAAGAAATCGGATGCAAACGGCCCTAACATCGCTGGAAGAGTGGGCGAACTCATGGCTGGTCAAAATAAACGAGGAGAAAACCACGTGCACAATATTCTCGCTCTCATTAAAACCCCAAAGTACCAAATTAAGCCTAAATGGCAAAATCCTGCAGCCAAACGACAACCCAACCTATCTGGGAGTCACATTTGATCGGCGCATGACATGGAAAAGTCAGATTGAGAGAAACCGAATGAAAGCCAGAGAAAGAATGGCGATCATGAGGAAACTTGCTGGCACAAGCTGGGGAGCAGACGAAGGCATACTAAAGAAACTGTACACTGGAAGAGTGAGACCAGTTCTCGAGTATGGCATCGCGGCATGGACAACAGCAGCGAAGGCGAACTTCGATAAAATTAACAAACTTCAAAACCAAGCCATGAGAATCATAACTGGTGGCATGAAGTCAACGCCAATTGTAGAACTTGAAAAGATTACAAAACTGCAATCCATGACCGACAGAAGAGACTGCAGAGCCCAGCTGCAGTCAGAGAAACTCCGAAGACTGACGGACCATCCAATGTACCAGAGGCTAAACAATTTGGGAACTGGGAAACTAAAGCGGAGAAACTTTGCAGAAATAGCCAAAGCAAAGATGCACGAAGATCCCATAAACGCACTAACAACACCAAAACCCATCACTACTGTACGAAAACCTACTTGGAGGCAGGATATATTTCCAGAGGTGGTAGAAAATATACCAGGTATTGCAAACAAAAACTGCCAGACCGAAAAAGAAAGGAGAGACACTACCTTAAGCTTCATAACGAAAAGCTACCCAAGCATGGACTGGACCCATGCATACACCGACGGTTCTGTAACAAACACTACACAGAACGGAGGGGCAGGAGCATTCCTGAACCTACCAAATGGCAGAAAAATAACACTGTCATTCGCTACTGGTAAGTACACGAGCAATTTCAGAGCAGAGGCAGAGGCACTGAGGGCGGCAGTGGAAGAAATGGTAACACACAGTGAAAATGAGAGCCATATAGTCCTGCTGACAGATGCTCTCGAAGTAGTCACAGCGCTAAAAAGCCAGAAAAACACTGAGCTTAATGACTTAAGAGCAGCACTCTGCAAACTGTGCCAACAGTCCGCACCAAAAAGGGTAGTGGTACAGTGGGTTCCGTCACACTGCAACATCCAAGGCAACGAGGAGGCAGACAGACTGGCAAAAGAAGGTGCAAGGCTACCACAAATAGATACCAGTATGACGTACGAAGAGTCAAAACGGCTTATCAAAGCCAGGTACATGTCCAAATGGGAAACCGAACATACTGGTTACACCAAAAACGATGCCTATTACCAGTTGAACCGAAGAGAGCAGGTCGTTGTCTTCAGACTTCGCACTGGCCACAACAGACTGAGGCACCACCTCTTCAACAAATTGAAGATAGGGTGTACCGACGAATGCCCGTGCGGTACTGGTAAAATGACCACTGAACATCTGCTGCAGAACTGCCCGACATACGAGGATCAGAGAGAGCAGATGTGGCCATTGCCAGTGGAACTGCAAGACAAGCTCTATGGTAGTGGCGAGAGTCTCAGGATGACCGCCGCTTTTTTCGAGAAAATAATGGTTACTGTCTGACTGTGTACGCAGAAGAAGAAGAAGAAGACACTTGGTCATTGACTGACTAAAAGCTCTCTCTTGCTTCGTTGGGTCTAATAGGGAACGGGTGCTGGTATTAGACCCTCGGAAGACAGGTCAGTTTTACCCTACTAATGACAGGGCCTTGCTACGGAAATTCTGCTCAATTCGAGAGGAATCGCAGGTCTCAGACACTTGGTCCACGGGCCTGGCTGATAAGCCAATGGTGCGAGGCTACCATCTGAGGGATTACGGCCGAACGCCTCTAAGCCGGAATCACGCCCTGAATCTCAGCACCACTGCGACGGAAGGCAACGATATGGCTGGGACCTGGAGCTCGCGTCTCAGCCCGACCCGGTCGAGCCGCAGAAAAAGGTCGCTGCCGCCCCGCCGATCAAAGCGGGCGGGGAGCTGCTCGATATTCACCCCATACGGCGTTGAGGTGTGAAACCATTAGTAAAATACTTAGTTCTCGGTCGAGGTGTCGTAAGAAGTAGAGCAGCCACCTCACTGCGGACAGTTGAGACTCATCTCTTGATCATGAGATATGTCCGCACACCAGGCGAATAACATCTCCGTGCCATGACCAGGCTTGTCCCCTGGTTAAATGCACTCCTGCCTCGCTCTTTGCCTCTGTTTGCTATCAGTCATCCCAATGGACGCAGAAGAGATGCAGACCAGCGGACATTGCACCTCTGCCCTATTGTGACAACCTCCCAGGTGGCGGGGAATGCTAGGCGTGCCATCACTGCAGATGAGCCGAGAAAATAAAGGGAGCAAGGGGATACCCCACTAACATGCATATGCTACGTTTCTGGCAGGACGTGACGATCCTGGGACACAGACACACTTGACTGCCTCTCTTCCGGGATAGTACAAACTAGTACATAGTCCATCATATCAAACCCTATAGACACGAGTGGTGAAGACTCGATAGTCCTGCAAGACAACTTCCCTAAGAGAGACAACTCTGACCTCAAACAACTGCTGCCTTGCAGATAGGCTGGGGACAGCCAAAGGCTAAGGAGGGCATCCCTACATAAACGCCTGTTGAATTCGGATGCACTGGGCCACAGGCTTAACGAAACAGTGCAACGTATATCGCTGTATGATGACGGTACAACCTAACAGAAAAAAGTGTGGTGCTCATCCTGTGGAGTCCCGCCAGGCAGCGAGAGTGCTGCGCCCCACGCCTCGAAGGGACCCAATGCTACTGGTGGTCACCCACCTATGTGCTGTGGAGTCAAGGCACAAGATGATGGGGCAAAAACTATTGACCAAAAACCCAAGACCCTCAGAATACTACAGTGGAATGCGGAGGGAGTCATTAACAAAAAGCTTTCCCTAACACATCACCTGCATGAAGGTAAGATTGACGTGGCATGTATCCAAGAAACGCACCTCAACAACAACCACTGATTCTCAATCAGAGAATACCAGACCTTCCATCCTGATAGAGAAGGTCACAAAGGAGGGATTCTGATACTGACACGTGACTGCATACCGAGTAGCGCGGTAGCTGTCAATCACACTTGACAAGCAGAAATTGTAGGAGTCGACATAATGACACAAGAAACGAAGATCCGCATCTTCAATCTGTATGGTCCACACAACAAAGACCTGTCGCTCTCGAGTATGGAAATCAATGACTCCAGCTGCCTAGCAGTTGGAGACTTCAACAGCCACTCGGAGAGATGGGGATATTCGGACACAGACAACAGAGGTGATGAAGTGGAAGACTGGGAGATAGACATAAATCTCTATCTTATCAATAGGCCGGAGGACAGCCCTAGCTTCTATTCTAGAACATGGCATACCACCTCTACTCCAGACTTGGCCTTTTCCACGGTGGATATTCACCACAAAATAGACCGCCAGGTGCTCAACTAATTGGCAGGTAGCGACCACAGGCCAATTAGGCTAGAAATTGATATGGAAGTAGGCCCACATGAAATAAAACCGCTCCCACGTTGGAACTATAAACGAGCCGACTGGGACAGATTTGCAAGTCTGACAGATGGGCTGTGTGAAACCATCAACACACGGAATTACAATATGAAACCTATGTTGGAAAGCCTAAGCAAAGCAATTATGCAAGCAGCCACCGAAACCATCGCAAGAGGGGCAAGGAAAAACTACAAGCCTTATTGGAATGATGAATTGCAGACAGCGGAAGACGGAGTCTCAAATGCTAGGAACATGGCAGAGAGAGAACAATCTATGGAGGCAAATATCGCCCTCAAAGCCACCACGGCGAAATACAAAAGAACACTAAACCAAATAACAAGAGACAGCTGGAAAAACAAAACAGAAAGCCTCAACTTAGATAAAGAAGGGAACAAACTATGGAAGTTAGTCAGAGCCATGAATGACGAAACACCATCAAATAAACAAATTACCATCCAGCAGGGCGACAACATGCTCACTGGAAAAAAAGCAGCAAACGCCTCTATAGAACATTATGCCAGAGCAAACCACATTGATGTCCCTACAGACAGGCATACAGACATTAGTGAAGAACAAAAGAGCCACGACAACATCAATATGGCACCAGAGGAGCACATGATGGCAAAACTAACAACGAATGAAATGGAAGAGGCCATCAGAACTTTAAAGAAAAAGAAGATGGAGTAATAAACAAAATGCTGATGGGGTTGGGCAAAACAGCAAAGAGGAAGTTTCTATCAGTCCTGAACCAAAGCTGGAAAAGGGGAATTCTACCGCAGGTATGGAAAGATGCTGTACTTATACCAGTACACAAGCAAGAAAAAGATAGAACAGATCCAAATGGATACAGGCCTATCAGTCTACTGAGCTGTGTAGGAAAACTGATGGAGCGTATGATAAACTCCAGACTGATGTGGCATCTGGAAGAAAAACACATACTAATTCTACAGCAAGCAGGCTTTAGACAGCACAGATCCACCGAGTACCAGAACACTCTCATAGCCTAGGAAATAGAGGATGCTTACCAGGAGAAAAACACACAGTAGTGGTTTGGGTGGATTTAGAGAAGGCATTTGACAAGGGGTGGAAAGAGGGACTTAAAGTCAAGCTACGAAGAAGTGAAGTTTGTGGGAAAATGTACAGATGGATCAGCCACTACCTCGAAAACAGAACAGACAGAGTTCATGTTCAAGGGCAGATGAGCAAAAAGGTGACACTGGAGCAAGGAGTACCCCAAGGGAGAGTTCTGCCACCCACACTTTTCCTGGTGTATATAAAAAACATCATAGAGAATATACCAAGAAGAGTCCACAGCTCCATGTTTGCAGACGATCTGGCTATGTGGAATTCTGAGAAAAATCTCACCATAGCAATCAATCGGATGCAGAAGGCCCTAACATCGTTGGAGGAGTGGGCGAAATCATGGCTGGTCAAAATAAATGAGGAAAAAACAACATGTACGATATTCTTGCTTTCAAATAAAACATAGAACACCAAAATAAGTCTTAACGGTAAATAAATGCGGCCAAACGACAATTCAAACTACCTGGCAGTCACATTTTATCAGCGCATGACATGGAAAAGTCAGATCGAGAGAAACCGAATGAGAGCCAGACAAAGAATGGCAATCATGAGCAAACTTGCTGGCACAAGCTGGGGAGCAGACGAAAGTATACTAAAGAAACTGTACACTGGAAGAGTGAGACCAGTTCTCGAGTATGGCATTGCGGCATGGACTACGGCAGCAAAGGCGAACTTCGATAAAGTTAGCAAACTTCAAAACCAAGCCATGAGAGTTATAACAGGAGGCATGAATTCAACGCCAATTGTAGAAAAGATTACAAAACTGCAATCCATGACCGATAGAAGAGACTGCAGAGCCCAGCTGCAGTCAGAGAAACTCCGAAGACTGACTGACCATCTAATGCACCAGAGACTAAACAATTTGGGAAATGGGAAACTAAAGCGGAGAAACTTTGCAGAAATAGCCAAAACAAAGATGCACGAAGATCCCATAAACGCACTAACAACACCAAAACCCATCACTACTGTACGAAAACCTACCTGGAGGCAGGATATATTTCCAGAGGTGGTAGAAAATATACCAGGTATTGGAAACAAAAACTGCCAGACTGAAAAAGAAAGGAGAGATACTACCCTAAGCTTCAAATCGAAAAGCTACCCAAGCATGGACTGGACCCATGCATACACCGACGGTTCTGTAACAAACAATACACAACGGAGGGGCAGGAGCATTCCTGAACCTACCAAATGGCAAACAAATAACACTGTCATTCGCTACTGGTAAGTACACAAGCAATTTCAGAGCGGAGGCAGAGGCACTGAGGGCGGCAGTGGAATAAATGGTGACACACAGTGAAAATGAAAGCCATATAGTCCTGCTTACAGATGCTCTCGCCGTAGTCACAGCGCTAAAAAGCCAGAAAAACACTGAGCTTAATGACTTAAGAGCAGCACTCTGCAAACTGTGCCAGCAGTCCGCACAAAAAAGGGTAGTGGTACAGTGGGTCCCATCACACTGCAACATCCAAGGCAACGAGGAGGCAGACAGACTGGAAAAGAAAGTTCAAGACTCCCACAAACAGATACTAGTATGACGTACGAAGAGTCAAAACGGCTTATCAAAGCCAGATACATGACCAAATGGGAAACCGAACATACTGGTTACACCAAAAACGATGCCTATTACCAGTTGAACCGAAGAGAGCAGGTCGTTGTCTTCAGACTTCGCACTGGCCACAATAGACTGAGGTACCACCTATTCAACAAATTGAAGATAGGTGGTACCGACGAATGCCCGTGCGGTACTGGTAAAATGACCGCTGAACATCTGCTGCAGAACTGCCCGACATACGAGGATCGGAGAGAGCAGATGTGGCCATCACCAGTGGAACTGCAAGACAAGCTCTATGGCAGTGGCGACAGCCTCAGGATGACCGCCGCTTTTTTCGAAAAAATAATGGTTACTGTCTGACTGCGTACGAAGAAGAAGAAGAAGAAGTATCAAACATACCAACTCCCTGTTCTACTTACTTACTTACTTAGTCGCTCCTCTTCTACCTTGAGGTGTAGAGGTTTGCCAAAGAGAACGCCACACTGCTCTATCCGCCGTCTTTTTTATGGATTCTTTCCAATCCAGCCCTCTATCACTTAGGGACTGTCGTATGTTGTCTTCCCAACGTACTTTAGAACGTCCTCGGGGTCTGCGTCCTTGACTTTTGATCTCCAATGACCGCTTTGGTATCCGATCTTCATCCATTCTACAGACATAGCCAAACCACTGTAGTTGGGACTGCTCCACTTGTGTCTGCAGGGGTTGAACTTCAAGATTGCTACGTATTGTCAGGTTACGGATCTTGTCCCTTTTCGTAACCTGAACCGCCTTACTTAGGTACCTCATTTCTGAAGTTTGTAATTGCCTTTCTTAGGCTGTAGTCATTGCCCATGACTCACATCCATATGTCAGGACAGGCACATAGGTCGAGCAGTATACATCCATCTTTGTTTTCCTGCTTATTTCTCTTCTACTGATTAAACCTCTGTTTATTGCATGGAACAGTCTACCTGCTGCTGCCCTTCGTGCAGTTAACTCCTCTTTGATTCCTCCCCTGCTGTCTATTATCACTCCTAGATATTTAAAGTTGCTGACGTGCTCCAGTGCTCGTGTTCCATGGGTTATCTGATGTCTCTTTTCATCTCTGGCGATCGCCATGGTTTTTGTTTTGGAGTTGCTGATGTGCATTCCTCTCTTCTTCAACTCTTCTTCCCAGACCTCCAAGTTGATCTGGAGATGTGCTTCGGTTTTCGTGATCAGGGCCACATTGTCTGCAAATGCTAGTTCCGATATGTAACTTGGTCTCATCTTCCAGTACCCTACTTCAACTTTTTTGTCCGTTCCTTTCAGGCTTTGATGACTTCATCCATGAGGAGTATGAATAGGTACGGTGATAGAATGTCCCCCTGTCTTACTCCGCTAGTGGTCTTGAACTTTCCTGACTTATGATTTGATGTCCGCACATAATTTCTGCATGTTTTATAGAAACTCTGTATGGCAGAGATCAGGGGTCCTGGGATGTTCTTCCTTGTCAGGCACTCCCAGAGTTTGTCCCAAGGAACTTTATCAAATGCTTTCTCCAAATCCAACAAGCAGAGATGCATCTCTTTATCATATTCAAGAGCCTTTTCACCTAGCTGTCTGAGTGTAAAGATAAGGTCTTGAGTACTTCTGTTTGCCCTAAACCCACATTGAGTTTCATCCATGTTTGGCTCTGCTAGACCTCTTAATCGCCGTTCTAGAATCCTATAGTAGACTTTCCCGGGGACACTGAGAAGGGAAATACCTCTGTGATTTTCACATTGTCAATTTTTTAAATATTGGTATTATTATTGCAACCTCCCAGTCTCTTGGTATCTTCTTGTGGCGCCAAGCTGCCTAAAAAAAACCGATTACAAGTCAAAACTCCCTGTTATAAAAACAAAAAAGAACAAGCTGAAGAGGAAGAAGAAGAAGAAGAAGAAAAAGAAAAAGAAGAAGAAGAAGAAAAAGAAGAAGAAGTAGAAGAAGAAGCAGAACAAGAAGAAGTTTCTACAGATTTGCCGAATGACAAACCCTACTAAATCAACTCAGTAAAATTACAGATTTATTATTCTTAGCTCCCATTTTGGATCCGGTGGCATTCTGGTAGAGATTGCCCTTTTACCGATATCTATTATCCACAATGTAGGTAATTTGAAGTCAGTAGATAACAAATTAAATGATTTGACTGATTTCGCCGATTTAATTGATGTCATTGTTAAAACTGGTTCTCCTTTTCGTTCAAAGTAAAGCATGATTTTTGGAATTTTGCCCAGACACCAGTTGACAACATTGTCTTCTCGATTTTCAGCTGCCATCAGGGATCAAGATGCTGAGCAGTGTATAAGAGGCAGCGGTCAGCGACCATAAACTGACTGCTAGCGTCAGGGCCAGCGAACCAGAGCTGCCAAGACTATTCTACACCTCCACGTAGTGATCCTGGATAACAGGCTGCAGCAGGGCAGACTGGCTAAGGAGAATGGAGAAAGGAGAATGGGAAGGCTAACCTGGAACACAAAAAATGCTTGCTGAAGTCGGATATGTCGGACAGAAAGGTGCAAATATCACAGTCAAGCTGTCAACTACGACACAATGTATTCCGTTCTCTAGACAGCATCCTACAACTTGCAAAGCCTTTTTCATGGCTTGGTAGCGGGAGATTAAGAACAATCGAACGAAGAAGAAGACAAAGACAGAAAACAAGAAAAACAAGAAGAAGAAGAAGAAGAAGAAGAAGAAGAAGAAGAAGAAGAAGAAGAAAAAGAAGAAGAAGAAGAAGAAGCTGCCAGGTTTTTTTTGCGTGCAAACGTGTACACGAGAGGTCCGAGTTCTCCGTAAATCTCCAACGTGACTAGACGCTGGTCTCACCTCCATTGAGACCAGGGAAGTCTTGACACTTGAGGAATTTGTAACCCCCGCGGTTGTTAATTGGTACTTGACGTACGATTGTGGAAACAAAAGGCAGCAAGGAAAGAAAGTCACCACCTCACGTTATACAAGCAGTGGCTAAGTATACTAATGTGCATACTTTAACTTAGTATACTGCATTCTAGCTACTATGGGACAAACCTTTACTTAGTATACTGATGTCTCTAACAACTTCATTTCCGGACAGTAGTGTAACTGCTATGGGACAAACCTACACTTAGTATACTGATGTCTCTAACAACTTCATTTCCGGACAGTAGTGTAACTGCTATGGGACAAACCTTGACTTAATATACTGAAGTCTCTAACAACTTCATTTTCAGACAGTAGTGTAACTGCTATGGGACAAACCTTGACTTAATATACTGAAGTCTCTAACAACTTCATTTTCAGACAGTAGTGAAACTGCTATATGACAAACCTTTAACCTTATTTCTCTGGTAATGAAATTAATAATGAAAATACCTATTTCCCCCTCATTTTTAGTAAGAAGTATAAAATAAACATTGCAAAATAAAGCATCGAGAACGTTCCGAGTGGCCCTCCGGGGTCTTTGTATATGACAAGGACCTGAATAGCATCCCTGCCCCACATAGAGCCTGTCGTAAGAGGCGACTAACACCGGCCGTGGTTAAGTGGTTTGTTTATAGAAGCATACATGATGCCTAACAGGCTGCGGGTGTACTTTGCTCTAGTGTTTGAGTCTATTAAGATGGACACGCACATCGGTTAACCTCCCTCCGCGTCACTTGTGCTAACGCAACGAAGTAATAAGCTGCTCGAGGCTAGCCCGCTAAGCAGGAAATCCTTCTCCCGGCTACACCAACTCATGCCAGAGCTGGAACTTGTACAAGGGTATCTGTACTTGTAGAAGTACAGGTCGTTAATGCTAAGACTTCGTATTGGCGAATGACTTCTGCTACATGGCAGCATGAATAAACTGCCTGTTTGAATACCATGATTCCAAGTATTCCAAGTAAGAGAAACACAGAGCCACCACTACAGCTGGCCACCTCACATGAATACTGTATTCAATTTTCATTGACAGTTTTAACGGCAATGGTGTTTTACATGATGAGGATGCTAACCTCATTCGCGAACCCACCTTAGTCACCTTTTACGACTTGCCGGGAAGGTTACAGTTATTTTAATCAATTCAACTCGGATACCAATTGAGTGAGATCAGTAACAGAGCGTGACTGTTGAAGTCTTTCATACCTTGAGCCATGTGCAGATGATGACTGCTGGCTGGATTTATCCTTCGTGAAGAGGCTGGAGAAATAATTCGCGTAAACTGAAATTGCCTGAAATGAAAAACTGCTTATTTGTATGTATGAGCGTTCACTTTTATGGCAATCAATTATGCAAGAAAATATAATAGAGTGAAGCGAAATGTTTGAGAAAAGTGGCAAGCAGATCAAGAATTATACATTTCTTTTGCTTAGACGTTCATTCTCAAATAATCGCATATACTTTCTTCATAAACTTGGCGCTGTTTTAGATTTTTTTTTGTGACAAACTGCATCTTCTTCGTCTGCGTTTGTTCTCAATCTCCCATTACCAAGCCCTGAACGTTCTCAATCTCCCGCTACCAAGCCCTGAACGTTCTCAATCTCCCGCTACCAAGCTATGCACAAGGCTTTGTAAGTAGCAGGATGTAGTCCAGAGAACGGAATGCGTTGTGTCGCTAGTTTACACCTTGACTGCGATATTTGCACCTTTCGGTCCTACACATCCGTCTTCGGCAGGTTTATTTCTCAAATAATCACATCTACAAACGCGATTTGAAAAGTTTGACCTCTAGCGCCGTAACTATGACAACGGTGCTTACAGATATGTGATACCTATGTGAAAATAATCTCGAATGAAGGGATTTTATGGGCATGCGCCTGGAACGTGACGCATGCACACAAGAGACAGTAAAATGGTGGCCTACCCAAAAATACGGTTGAAACAATGTGCTGTGATTTAATTCCTATTGGACGGAAGGTTGTATGCCCATCGACATGCATCTAAGAATGACTGCGGTATATGGTGACGGCTGTGTGGATCAGTACTGTCAGGATGTCGGCTCGGAATGTAACAAGCCACAATCCAGGCACAACCAACCTACACGACCGGGATGACAGCTGTGGAGACACAGCACCAAGCTCGTGTGGACGAAGTGCTTCGTGCCAACCGCCATGTTAAGCAGGACGATTTCGCCGCAATGATCACGATTTTGGTTAGGCTAGACCCTCACGAAAACCGAAGCACAGCTCCAGATCAACTTCGAGGTCTGGGAAGAAGAGTTGAAGAAGAGAGGAATGCACTTCTGCAACTCCAAAACAAAAACCATGGTGATCGCCAGAGATGAAAAGAGACATCAGATAACCCTGGGAACGCGAGCACTAGAGCAGGTCAGCAACTTTAAATATCTAGGAGTGGTAATAGACAGCAGGGGAGGAATCAAAGAGGAGTTAACTGCATGAAGGGCAGCAGCAGGTAGATTGTTCCATGCAATAAACAGAGGTTTCCTCAGTAGAAGAGAAATAAGCAGGAAAACAAAGATGGATGTATACTGCTTGACCTATGTGCCTGTCCTGACATATTCATGTGAGTCATGGGCAATGACTTCAGCCCAAGAAAGGCAATTACAAAATTCAGAAATGAGGTACCTAAGAAAGGCGGTTCAGGTTACGAAAAGGGACAAGATCCGTAAACAGACAATACGTAGGAATCTGGAAGTGCAACCCCTGCAGACACGAGTGGAGCAGTCCCAACTACAGTGGTTTGGCCATGTCTGTAGAATGGAAGAAGATCGGATACCAAAGCGGTCATGGGAGATCAAAAGTCAAGGACGCAGACCCCGAGGATGTCCCAGAGTACGTTGGAAAGACAACATACGACAGTCCCTAAGTGATAGAGGGCTGGATTGGAAAGAGGCCAGGAAAAAGACGGCGGATAGAGCAGTGTGGCGTTCTCTTTGGCAAACCTCTACACCTCACGGTAGAAGAGGAGCGACTAAGTAAGTAAGTAGGTAAGAGACCATCACAGTATCCATGTCCGCCTTATATAAAGGAAAGTCAGTCCGATACGCTTTTGAAGAAGAGGTGTAAGCAGCTGATCACACCTGGTGTCCCGAGAAGACGTCTGAATACAAGAACTTGTCTGAAGTTGACGCTTGTGTGTGGGCCGGGATGGTGACTATTTTGACAAATAATGACACATCACTGGAACGACATTCCAAGCTTTAAGAAAATGCTTAATTCATGCGTAAATCTAGCACATTAATTAAATTTTCTCTTCATATGCAAAACTTCTCATATCGCCCTCGTATTACCCTTACAAACTTGACAGTATGTCTCAGGTAACTTACCATACAATTTATCCTTAAAGTAATTCTAGCTTTTCTTTTCCTAAACTTAACTGTCTTTAGGAGGTTTCTCGGGTCACCATTCAGTTTAGCACTCACGCGATTTCTCCCACAAACTTGGCGTGTTTCAGACCTTTCACCTCACTATCCATGAAATAATTTCATCGATTTCCCTCACAAACCTGACGTGTTTCACACCTTTCTCATCGCCATCCAATTTATCCTTGAAATAATTTCATCTATTTCCCTCACAAACTTGGCGTGTTTCAGACCTTTCTCATCATCATCCAGTTTATCCCTGAAATAATTTCATCTATTTCCCTCACACACTTGGCGTGTTTCAGACCTTTCTCATCACCAACCAGTTTATCCCTGAAATAATTTCATCTATTTCCCTCACACACTTGGCGTGTTTCAGACCTTTCTCATCACCATCCAGTTTATCCCTGAAATAATTTCATCTATTTCCCTCACACACTTGGCGTGTTTCAGACCTTTCTCATCACCCTCCAGTTTATCCCTGAAATAATTTAATTTATTTCTCCCACAAACTTGCCGTATTTCAGACCTTTCTCGGGGACAGCGTGGCCTAGTGGTTAAGTGGCACGGCTCGCAAGACGAAGGTGCTGGGTTCGATCCCCTTCACAGCACCGGCCGTTACCCAGGGGAAGCAAACCCTTAGAAAATGCAGGAGGAAGCAGACCCTTACATAAAATGCATGCTGAAGTCGGATGCACTGAGCCGACAGGCGCAAAATAAAAACACAATGCAACGCACACCGCCTTGGGGGATTAGAAAACTTAGGCGAACGCAAAAAAAAATTTAAAAAATTAAGAAGACCTTTCTCATCGCCATCCAGTTTATCCCTGAAATAATTTCATCTATTTCCCTCACACACTTGGCGTGTTTCAGACCACTCTCCATGCAGTTTATCCTTAAAACAATTGAAGTTATATATTTCCCAAACTTAGTTGTCTTCCTAAGGTTATACACGTCACCATACAGTTTGTCCCCGACATAATCACATGTTTCCCTCGCAGAGTTGACGAGATGTATCATACCTCTTTTATCACCGTATAGTTTATCCCTCAATTGATCCTTGGAAGCAACAGAGATGTGGCTTAACAGAACAATGCTGCGGATGCTATGGACTGCAAGCAAGCCAGCAAGCAAGCAATGATACAGTAATCGAACACAAAAACAACTCATTACAGAATCAGAACAAGGCACTCATCATTTTATGAGAAGAGGCAGTTTGGAGCATGTGACAACGTATAAGATCATTTTTTTTTAATTTAAAAAAAATTTAAGCGGGGGCTCGACTTCATTGCCTCGGTTTTTTCCCCCCATTTTAGCTCTGTCTCTCTCGGCAGATGAGTCGAGAGCATCGCACAAAGCACGAACTCCTTAGCTCCAGCTACAGTGGAAAAAATTGACATCATGGACCGACTCGTCGCAGCTCGAAATTGAACCCCGACCGTCTTCTTCTTCTTCATCGTACGCTGTCAGACATCAACCTTTATTTTTTCGAAAAAAGCAGCGGTCATCCTGAGGCTGTCGACACTGCCATAGAGCTTGTCTAGTGTTGCCACTGGTGATGGCCACATCTGCTCTCTGATCCTCGTATGTCGGGCAGTTTTGCAGCAAATGCTCAGCGGTCATTTTCCCGGTACCACACGAGCATTCGTCAGTGCCACCTATCTTCAATTTGTTGAATAGGTGGTACCTCAGTCTATTGTGGCCAGTGCCAAGTCTGAAGACAACGACCTGCTCTCTTCTGTTCAACTGGTAATAGGCATCGTTTTTGGTGTAGCCAGTATGTTCGGTTTCCCATTTGGTCATGTATCTAGCTCTAATAAGCCGTTTTGACTCTTCGTATGTCATACTAGTATCTGGTTGTGGTAGTCTTGCACCTTCTTTTGCCAGTCTGTCTGCCTTCTCTTTGCCGTGGATGTTGCAGTGGGATGGAACCCACTGTAACACTACCCTTTTTGGTGCGGACTGCTGGCATAGTTGACAGAGTACTGCTCTTAAATCATTAAGTTCAGTATTTTTCTGGCTTTTTAGCGCTGTGGCCTCCGACCAAAGCAGATGTAAGCAGGACTATATGGCTTTCATTCCTTTTACCTGTCACAATTTCTTCCACTGCCGCTCTCAGTGCCTCTGCCTCCGCTCTGAAATTGCTTGTGAATTTTCCAGTAGCGAGTGACAGTGTTATTTTTCTGCCATTTGGTAGAACCCCGACCGTCTGATCACGAGGTAAACGGCTTGACCACTTCGTCACAGATACCCAGCGGATAAGATAGCAGGAAAGAGAGACAGAGGAACGCCCGAGAGAGAAGATGTTGAACAGCTTGATAGAATGACACGGCGACAATCAACAACAGACTTGGTAAACGACACACGTGTTAGAAGTGGATGGAGGTCCATGATCGTCAGCGCCAACCGGCAGGGCACCTGATGATGATGATAATGCTACCGTTTAGTGTGATGAAACATGTATTGGTCGTCTTCCGTCAGATTACTGTACCTGTGGCATCATATTCGTGAGGGCAACCTTCCATGCGGCAGGGGTGGATTTCGAATCGTGCTGAGAATAAGAAAAGTTAATGTTGTTAGCACTGAAATACAGAAGATTGAAGGTAGTTCCAGACATTGTCGTCGGGGATAAAGCGTTAAAGACGTCAGCGTTTTAGGTCTCATAGTCATTAATGTAGTGCGATCTTTCTTTCTGTTTTCGCTAACTATCTAGGTCTTGTATTCATTTACAACTGCATAGACTGGAGCGTGTCGATATCGTGAATTGATCTATGCACTTTTACGGAGAGAAGAAAGGGCTCTAGCCAATCTTTATTCAGGAGTGGCAGATGCAGAAGTGCATTCTGGCACCGATTTCCCAAGCATGTACACTCTCATTAGGCAGTGTAGACTACAATGGCTTGGTTATGCCCGTCACCTGGAAAGTGGTTGCATTCCCGTAGGCCTCCTCTATGAGCATTTGGCGGATGGCACGAGAAAAGTCGGTCGACCACAGTTGAGGTTCAAAGATGTGTATGGACGTGACATAAAGACCATATGCATCACCCTGGCATCCTGAAATGACGAAGCTGCAGACGGATCCTGGTGGAGATGTATCAGGAAAGAGTCACCTCATGTTGGCTGAAATGAAGCTCTTCCAATACGGAAAAGGGGAGGCGATTACACCACAAGGAGAAAGAAAACCATAAACTCAGTTGAGAGTTACCATCAGCATATAAACAGTCATAACCGGGGGAAGGGTGGTGGTGGGGGAAGGCTACAACAACTACTACTATTGTTACTACTACCCAAACCCTCACTGTTACTACCCAAACCCTTACTACAACTACTACTACTGCTACTATTACTAATACCCAAACCTTCACTACTACTACCCAAACCCTCACTACAACTACTGCTACTGTTACTACTACCCAAACCTTTACTACAACTACTGCTACTATTACTACTGCCCAAATACTCACTACTACCACTGTTACTACTACTCAATCCCTCACTACAACTACTACTACTGTTACTACTACCAAAACCCTCACTACAACTACTACTACTGTTACTACTACCAAAACCCTCATTACAACTACTACTACTGTTACTACCAGTACTACTACTGTTACTACTACTACTACTACTACTACTGTTACTACTACTAGTACTACTACTGTTACTACTACTATTACTACTACTACTACTACTACTGTTACTACTACTATTACTACTACTACTACTACTACTGTTACTACTACTATTACTACTACTGCTACTGTTACTAAAACTACTATTACTACTGTTTCTACTACTGTTGTTACTACTACTACTACTACTACTACTACTATTACTGATACTACTTCTACTACTACTACTTTTACTACTATTACTACGACTACTAACTACTACTACTAACTACTACTACCACTACTTTTACTACTCCTGCTACTACTGCTACTACTACTTCTACTACTACAACTACTACTACCCAAACAACAACTACTACTACTATTACTACTACTACTTTAGCAATACCTACTTCTACTCCTACAGCAAGAACTACTACTACAACTACTACTACTACTACTACTACTACTACTACTACAACTACTACTACAACTACGTCTACTACTACTACAACTATTACTACTACAACTACTACTACTTACTACTATTTTACTAGTCGTAAACAGGCGCACTTATTAGCCTAGAATATACGAGTGGAAATATATTTTGTTCATTACCAAATATAATTTCGATTCTCTCTATTTCTTGTTCACTCTCTCTCTCTCTCTCTTCCTCTCTCTCACTCTCTCTCTCTTTCTCTCTCTCGTACATTTACAACCCACAAATTGGTTTCCGCTTGTGATACACCCAATCAGGTCACGTTTAGCTACCATCATACCTGGATTGCCGTCGGTGGATTGACTTGCACGTCCACCAGGTTATCCACTTGGAAATAATTGGCCCATATCATGACTTTCTTGTACTTAACATTGAAGGTCAGTCTGAGGTAATAAATGGATTATTAGTTAACATTGAAGGTCAGTCTGATGTAATAAATGGATTGTTAAAAAACATTGAAGATCAATCTGTGGTAATAAATGGATTATTAGTTAACATTGAAGGTCAATCTCTGGTAATAAATGGATTGTTAGTTAACATTGAAGGTCAGTCTGATGTAATAAATGGATTGTTATTTAACATTGAAATTCAGTCTGTGGTAATAAATGGATTGTTATTTCTTCTTCTTCTTCTTCGTACGATGGTTACAGCGATATACGTTGCACTGTGTTACTTTGTTAGGCCTGTGGCCCAGTGCATCCGATTTCAACAGGAGTTTATGTAGGGATGCCCTCCTTAGCCTTTGGCTGTCCTCAGCCTATCTGTAAGGCAGCAGTTGTTTTTGGTCAGAGTTGTCTCTCTTAGGGAAGTTGTCTTGCAGGACTATCGAGTCTTCCCCACTCGTGTCTATAGGGTGTGGCAATGATATGATATGATGGACTATGTACTAGTTTGTACTATCCCGGAAGAAAGGCAGTCCAGTGTGTCTGTGTCCCTGGATCGTCACGTCCTGCCAGAAACGTAGCATATGCATGTGAGTGAGGTATCTCTTTGCACCCTTTATTTTCTCGGCTCATCTGCAGTGATGGCACGCCTAGCATTCCCCGCAACCTTCGAGGTTGTCCCAATAGGGCAGAGGTGCATTGTCCGCTGGCCTGCATCTCTTCTGCGTCCATTGGGATGGCTGATAGCAGACAGAGGTAAAGAGCGAGGCAGGAGTGCCTTTAACCAGGGGACAAGCCTGGCCATGGCACGCAGATGGTGTTCGTCTGGTGTGCGTACATATCTCATGATCAAGGGTTGAGTCTCAAAAGTTCGCAGTGAGGTGGCTGCTCTTCTGCTAACGACACCCCGACCGAGAACTAAGTCTTCTAATAGTGGTTTCACCCCTCATCGCCGTATGTGGTGAATATCGAGCAGCTTCCTGCCCGCTTTGGTCGGCGGACGGCATAGACCTCTTTCTGCGGCTCGACCGAGTCTGGCTGAGACTCGAGCCCCAGATCTCAACCATATCGTAGCCTCCCATCGCAGTGGTGCTGAGATTTAGGGCAGAATTTCGGCTTAGAGGCGTTCGGCCGTAATCCCTTATATGGTAGCCTCGCACCATTGGCTTATCAGCCTAGCACGTGGACAAAATGTCTGCGACCTGCGATTCCTCTCGAATTGAGCTGGATTACCGTAGCAACGCCCCGTCATTAGTAAGGTAAAACTGACTTGTCTTCCGAGGGTCTAATACCAGCACCCGTTCACTATTAGACCCAACGAATCAATAGAGGGCTTTTTAGTCAGTCAATGACCAAGTGTCTGAAACCTAGGATTCCTCTAGGGTTAAGCAGGTTACGGTAGCAACGCTCTTTCATTAAGAGGGTAAAACTGACCTGTCTTCCGTGGGTCTAATTCCAGCACACGTTCCCTATTAGACCCAACGAAAGTGCTCTCAGTCTGTCAGTCATTTTACAGTTTTGGCGTGTTGAGTCAAATTACGCCACATGCTCCACTCCTGGTGGTGCCCTTCCGTCAATTCCTTTATCAAACACTGGATGCGAGTTAATCGAACCACCGAGAGGCTAGCCCCATATTTCCGAGGGTCTAATTCCAGCACACGTTCCCTATTAGACCCAACGAAAGTTCTCTCGGCCTGTCGATCATTTCATTGGCGTGTTGAGTCAAATTAAGCCGCAGGCTGCACTCCTGGTGGTGCCCTTCAGTCAATTCCTGTAAGTTTCAGCTTTCCAACCATACTTCCCCCGGAACCCAAACACTTTGGTTTCCCGGAAGCTGCCCGCAGAGTCGTCGAAGGAACTCCTGCGGATCGCTAGTCAGCATCGTTTATGGTCAGACCTACGACGGTATCTGATCATCTTCGCGCCTCTGACTTTCGTTTTTGATTAATGAAAACATTCTTGACAAATGCTTTCATAGTAGCTCGTCTTTCAGATTTTCAAGAATTTCACCTCTAACGCCGCAATACGAATGCCCCCGTTTGTCCCTGTTAATCATTACTTCCAGTTCCGAAAACCAACAAAATAGAACCGAGATCCTATTCCATTATTCCATGCACCATTATTCAGGCAGCCGAGGCCTGCTTTGAACCTGCTTTTTCAAAGTAAACGCGCCGGCCACCCGGGACTCTCAGCGAATAGCACCCGCGGGAGAGAGCCGGCAGACGGTAGGGCAGGAGACAACGGGCAGTGAACCGGCTCGAGCCAGACCACCCGCCTGCGCCTAGATCCAACTAAGAGCTTTTTTTAACTGCAACAACTTTAATATACGCTATTGGAGCTGGAATTGCTGCGACTGCTGGCACCAGACTTGCCCTATAATAGATCCTCGTTTAAGGGTTTAAAGTGTACTCATTCCAATTACGGGGCCTCGAAAGAGTCCCGTATTGTTATTTTTCGTCACTACCTCCCCGTGCCGGAGTCGGTAAGTTGCGCGCCTGCTTCCTTCCATGGATGTGGTAGCCGTTTCTCATGCTCCCTCTCCGGAATCGAATCCTGATTCCCCTTTACCCGTTACAAACATGGTAGGCATGTCACGTACCATCGACATTTGATAGGGCAGACATTTGAAAGAGCGTCGCCGGCACGTGAGGCCATGCGATCAGCACAAAGTTATCTAGAGTCACCAGTGATGATTGGTTTTTAACTAATAAAAGCGCTCTTTCCGCTAGGGTCGGAGCTTGGTAAGCATGTATTAGCTCTAGAATTGCCACAGTTATCCAAGTAGGATCGTGTCATCAAAGGAACCTCGACTGATTTAATGAGCCATTCGCGGTTTCACCGTGAGACAGTGTGAACTTAGACATGCATGGCTTAATCTGTGAGACAAGCATATGACTACTGGCAGGATCAACCAGATATCTGTCGGAAACGGACGAACCACACACACCGGTCAGTGATGGATGGATGGATGTGTAAAAAGCCTCACTAGGACGGCCGCAGGGACAGACTGACGGACCTACGGTTGTTCCGTCGACCTATGACCGCCTGGCAGGGTCCGTACACACACCAACCGACCGACCGACCGGGCTCGATCGGGGAGGGATGGCAGCGCTCTGTGCAGAACGGATCTCAACGGCCCCGGCAATGATTTTCACTCGGACTGGAGACGATTTTTGCCTGCCGGCCTGCCCTTCTCCGACCGGTTGGTCGGACGAGTGTAACAGTTCCCGCCGGAGCAAGGGGAGTTTAGGACAGGGGTGATGTAGTTTCTGATACCTGAACAAGTTAAAGCTTAAAGCTACCTGAATTCGTGTCAAGGTCACTCACCGTCTCAACAAAGGAGAATAGAGTTGGGGTAAGGAATGTGGACAGGTAGAAACTGACCACTGGCCTTCCGATTTTGGTAGGGGGTGATTGATTGACAGACGGATTGGCAGCGGGGCTTGCTGCGAGAAAATGAGTGACAGGTGTGCAAAGTGTTTTGTTCCAATAAGACTGAATAGAGTCATTCCCTGAAATCCATTGGTCGAGCTCGGACTTTGCTTGAGTGTATATAACTCGAGAGAAAGTTTGGCTCAGGAAGCTGGATGGAGAGGAGGCTAGATAGGGAGATGAGAGCGAGAGAGAGAGAGAGAGAGAGAGAGAGAGACTGAATGTAGACAGTATGTTTAGCTCACCGACTTAGATAGAGGAGCGATTGATAGACTGTTGAACTAATGTTAGTGATAGAACAGGTTCGCTCAAATAGCTGTGTGAGTTTTGCATTAATAGATAATCTGAACATTGTAAACGAGTTATGACCAGATCGCCCTCTGAGGGGATTTGAGGGAGGGAGAGTATTTGATAAGGTGTGTTGAGGACGCAGTTAAGGCGAGGTGTATGTGATGTAATTGCAAGGCAATAGAACTGGGTTTAGATAGTTGGAAATTCCATCAATAGCTCATGCTTAAACTTTCCGCTTTATTGAATAGTTATATTAATTTATATATAACATAGGAATAATTAGTTTAGATGCTATGTATTGTATTATGTTTGTAATTCCACTACTAATTTTTATGATTTGAATATTATGTAATAAATATGCCATCTGATGTGTGCTATATTATTTGAAGTGCGTGGTCATGATGATGTGGATGAGTGTGAGAATGTTCTAAGAATAACGTCCAGGGCAAAAAGTGGGTCTGTTACACGAGGACAGTGCCTTTAGGCACGATTCCTGCTTTCCATTTGCCAGTCACAAGCTCGTTGCGAGAGAATGACCAACAGTGAGACGAACTTTCGAGATTGGCTATACGCCTTCGACGAACCACACACGGACTGACAAAGTTTTTCGATACGGACCACAGTAACGCACCGTTTCCAGCGGTACGACTCCACCAAAATGGTTCCGCTACAGTGCCGAGCTAGCGTGTTAGGCGAGCCCGCACTTTCACTCCGCCTGGCGGAACTGAGATCGCTGTACGTACACTGGATGCGAGTCAATTGTGCCACCGAGAGACCAGCCCCAGATGTACAGACCTTCTGAAGTAGGTACGACTGACAAGACGATCATACCTGTACAGACCGTCTGAGTGGACACAACTGAGGTAACGAACATGCCCGTACAGACCTTTTGAAGTAGGCACGACTGACAATACGAACATACCTGTACAGACTGTCTGAGTGGACACAACTGAGGTAACAAACTTACCTGTACAGGTAGTCTGAAGTAGGCACGACTGAGGTAACGAACTTACCTGTACAGGTCGTCTGAAGTAGGCACGACGGAGGAAACGAACTTACCTGTACAGGTCGTCTGAAGTAGGCACGACTGAGGTAACGAACTTACCTGTACAGGTCGTCTGAAATAGGCACGACTGAGATAACGAACTTACCTGTACAGGTCGTCTGAAGTAGGCACGACTGAGGTAACGAACTTACCTGTACAGGTCGTCTGAAGTAGGCACGACTGAGGAAACGAACACATGAGTAGTATTGCCATGAATATCTTTCTGTGAGCATTTCGGATTGAACTCTAGTCTAATCTCTCTCCAGATGCCGCATTTGTTGTCCTGTAACAGACGATAAACAGATTACGCAATCAACTATTTATTTCAAATAACAACAGTTGCTTCATGCATTAGTCAATCCGCTACCGCCTTTAAATTCCCCGATCAGTTACTAACTGCAGTTACTAAATTAACTGTTTCCATTTTACTAACCAATTAGATCATCACATGGATCAAGGTACTGAGCAGCGCATGAGCTGCAGTGGTCAGCGATCCATAGCTGAATGTTAGCGTCAGGGCCAGCGAACCAAAGCTACCAAGACCCTTCTACACCTCCACGCGGTGATCCTGGATAACAGGCTTCAGCTGGGCAGACTGGCTAAGGAGAAGGGATCGAACAGGGAATGCTAACCCGGTACTCAAAAAATGCTTGCTAAAGTCGGATGTGTTGGACTGAAAAGTGCAAATATCACAGTCAATCTGTAAACTACGACACAATGTCTTCCGTTCTCTGGACAGCATCCTACTACTTGCAAAGCCTTTTTCATGGCTTGGGAGCGGGAAATTCAGAACAATCGAAAGAAGAAGAAGAAGATGAAAAACAAGAAAATCAAGAAGAAGAAGAAGAAGAAGAAGACTAGGAAGAAGAAGAAGAAGAAGAGGAAGAAGAAGAAGAGGAATAATAAGAAGACAAAGAAAAAGAGGAAGAAGAAGACAAAGAAGAGGAAAAAGCAGGGCAGGACAGACTGGCTAAGGAGAAGGGATCGAAGCGGGAATGCAAACCTGATACTAAAAAACATGTTTGCTGAAGTCGGATGTGGTGGACCGAAAGGTGCAAATATCGCAGTCAAACTGTAAACTACGACACAACGCATTCCGTTCTCTTGACTAAATTATAATAGGTCTTTTATCGATCTATATATCTATGTTGTTTGAGCGCCAAATACGGCGCATAAGGCAGAAACAAATTATCTCCTGTTAGAACGGTGTTACGTCACTGTTTTTATATCTCGTATGGTGCTGAGACCCATAGTTGAGCCTTGGTCCTCTACACTTAAGAAGGCCTACGGACTCACTGAAAAATCCCCTTCAAAAACTGACGACTAAATAACGAAACTTTCATGTGTCAACTATTGTCCGTTTTACAATGGTTGCCGTCAATTACGGCATAATAACTAAATAACCCGTACACCAATATGCGCGATTATTTGCACTTCAACTTATCTTTTCAATGCCCCAATGACTTAACAATTTATATTGTGTCAGGTAGTGCAATTTTCTTAAAGTGGCTAGTTCTTTTGATATTTCTAAGTCAAGGAATTATTTTGTCCTTTAAGAAAATAATTTACTGTAAATTTTTAAAAAGACATTAATTTTAAGCATAGGCGTCTCTTCAATTTGAATGAGATTCTCTACATTAGGTTCCACATAATTCCATCTTGTAGTTCATGTGTTTTAGGAGCTGTAAGAAGTAACTGGGCATTTAATTGAAAAAATGTGTGAAAATGTAAAAACACACGATATATAGAACAAATTAAGTACAGACTTCAGATGGATTGGTTCAGTTTCATAAATAGATGTTGGAGCAAATAATAGATGGTTTTAATTCAGTTCTGAGATCCATCTATATATTTTCAAAGTTGCAGGACAATTACTTTTTTAAAAAGTTATCACACAAACCGTCTGTACATTGGGGTATTGGGCAAAAAGTTTAGGAAACTATTTGTTTGCATTTTCTGATGACTAAATACCTTGACTCTTATTAATGATCTCCAACTTGATACATAAACCCTTCATTAACTTCCTGCCAATCATCCAGCACAAATTTCTTACTCTTTTCTTACTCTCCTGGCATCATAGGATGCCTTAATAGCTTTTACCTGAGTTCATTTTTTTCGACAAAATGTTCATGTGTTCACAGGACGTTCTCAAATACCTGCAAGTATGTAATTCCACTTCCTCCATTACCAAAAGAGATTTTGTTCCATAATTATAAACAGAAACTATAATAACAACAACAGCTTCGACATTAGTTAGACCATGATTCTTATTCCTGGGACATAATTTCAAGATAGCACTGTTCAGTCAATCATTGACATATTGTGTATTTCCTTCAAGACACTTTTTCAATAGTTCATTCCTGTTGCGGTCCTAAAATACTGGTTTTATATTAGCCATAACAACAGCAGATAGGATACTGGTATGTTTGAATGAACAGTTTCATCTGCTACAGCTTTCTGATATGGACACCATTTGTTGTGGTTGTTTTTCTAATTTGGTAGTGATAAGTTCATAACACCACAGAACATCTGCAGGTCTGCAAGCCTTTTTCCAACAATAATACACTCAATGCTAATACAGACCCCCTGTTAATTGAATTCACACACAAATTACACATTTATATTTGATTACATGAAGAAAATTATGTATATTATAACTGTTTTTTTTGGAACAATGAAACTCAAACTCACTGCCTAGACATTTTCTCTTTGTCTCTAGCAATTGTGCATTGGAATAACAAAAGGGACAAACAAGTTCTGTAACCATCAGTGGTCTGTGAGCTTTTCAAAGATTCAATGTTGATGTTGTTAAGTTTACCAGAACGTAATCACGCGACACAATGCAATCCGTTCTCCGGTCTACATCCTGCTACTAGCAAAGCCCTGTTCAGAGCTTGGTAGCGGGAGATTGAGAACGAACGCATAAAACGAAGAAGAACAGGCCCAACATACAGTCCATTAATTAAATTGTCACATAGAGCGACATCTGCTCCTGTGCTAAACCAATCCCCATAGAACTTACGTTTCGTATTAACTTTCTTTTTTATCTTAGAGTCACAGGATTTTATTTCTCAAAATTCTCACATAATTGTTCTTCTTTGAAAATTACAATTTGTATGAGCTAAAATTGTGACAAACATATCCTGCCATATGCATTAAGTGTGGAGTACTCATTATATTATATTTTTAAGGGAGCTTGAAAACCCCTAATTGTTTGTTGTGATAACTAAATTCTAGGGGAGTAATAATTTTTAACTAGTAACTGGAAGCCATCAACAATTTTTGTTTTTATTTTTGGTTCTGATCCCAGGCCTGTTTTACAATCTATATCTTAGAAACTACTGATGCTAGACATTAAATTCTAGTTGAATTTGAAAACAGATTGATTATGCTTCCCCAACAGCCCAACGAAATTCAATTTACCGAAAAAATGCATTTTGATCGGATTTTAGGTAGCACTCCCACCTTAACTTTTGCCCAAACGAGTTCAATTGGGATTAAGTGTGAATGGTAAAGTGTTGCTCAGTTCAAATATCTTGGAGCAGATAGTAATGCGGATGGGTCTAGAGCGAAGATTTAGTCAAGAACAGCGATGGCCATGGTCGCCCTGACAATAATCTAGATAGACAGGAACATTAGCCGTAAATTGAAGCTGAGTTTAATGTATACAATAGTCAACTCGGTAAACTTGTACGCGTGTGAGACTTGGACTCTGACGGCTGCCCTAAAACGCAAAATGTGAGCAATTGAAATAAAATGCGTGTAAAGAATTCTTGGCATTTTATATTTGGATCGCGTTACAAACGAGAGCGTTCTTGAAATTGTTGGGAAAGAAATAGGTCAATATAATAACCTATTGACTATAGTTAACACACGAAATTGACATGGTTTGGATATATGTCACGATCGGTGGGGCTGAAAAAACCATCCTGCTAGGCCCTGTGCCTGCGAAGTGTGGGAGAAGAAGACCAAAAAAGAGATGGAAGGACAATATTAAAGAGTTAACGAGAAGTTCTATAGCTGAAACTAATACCCAAGCAAAAATCGAGACAAACTGCCATGTAGGTGTCTAAACGATCGTCTAGGTTACGGGGCTTGTAATGTTGATGATGATGATATATATATATATATATATATATATATATATATATATACACACACATTTATATATATATTTATATATGCATCAGTCGATGGCGTTGTGTTGATCCTAGCTTTGTCCACCATCTCCAATACCTTCCCAGTGCTTGTAGCAGGGTTCAGGTTTCCACTATCTATAATGTTACCACACTCATCCACATCATTCACGACCACACACCGCAAATAACATAGCACACAACAGGTGGCATATTTATTACATCATACTCGTACAACAACTATTAAAATGAGTGCAATTAAGTTACAAGCAATATAAGAAATTAAAACTTATATAAATTTATATTCGGAGTTTATAAGCATAAGCTATTGATGTTTATCCCAACTAGCCCAACCCAGTTCTAGCCTTACACTCCCCTCCCCTTAACTGTACCCTCAACACACTCTCCAAATCTCGTCCTCGCGTTGTATTCTGTGATACTCAAATCTCCTCAGGCGGGTGATCTGGACATAATATATTAAATATATTCAACGTATACTCACATGTGGTCACACACTCAATCGATCTGCGTATACACACGCTCTGGAACATACATCGTTCCCTCTGTGTCTACACTCACCACACACACATCCAGATCCTTCCTAGTCGAACTGTACACTCGCGTAATTCTTCAGAACATACATCGTTCCCTCGGTGTCTACACACACCCCATATACATCTAGATCTCTCTTAGACACAGGGCGCCCACCACACACCTTATAGAGCGACTGGCCAAAACTCGAAGGCGTATGCTGGTTCAGCGATCCTGTTCTCACACATTCGTAAAAACAGCGTATCAATCACTCCTCTATTAAGTCGGTGAGCTAACCAGACTCCAAGCTAAATTCTGTCTCTCGCTCTCTCTCCATGGCCAGTCTGCTTGAGTTAAACGTTGTCGAGTATTATATAGTCTCAAGCAGTATCAGAGCTATCCAATGGCCCTCTGTGGGGTGGCTCTGGGAGATGGCCTCTTGGCTGTCACTCATCCCACACTACCCAAATCGGAACGCCAGTGGTCAGCACCTAGCCTCTCCCCTGTAAACACATTCTTTCCCCCAACCCGTTTTCCCCTGTTGACTTAGAATCGAGACGGTGAGTGACCTTGGCACACATTCAGGTACCTTTGTTCTCAGAGTCGCCGACCATATTACCCCTGTCCTAAACGCTCATTCTCGGGCTGGAAATGTTACAAGCTTTTTAGAACCCAGAGAATGGGTCACAGGCTCTAATCTCTTATGCTTGATTTGTTACACCTATGTACTTGCTCACATACTTTTTAACTACATATGAACGCACCGAATGCTGACATAACTGTTCAATACCGTGCGCTTTGGGTTGAAACTGAACAGATTTCGTAAAAACACTGGTAGCATTTAAAAAAATACTCACTGTCATGAAAGGGGTAATCATTTTAAAGAGACTAGTTTCATTAGGAGTGTTGGTTGTTGTATACCGTAAATAAATAAAAGAAGATCGGTAATCAGTTTGTTAATGGTAGGATTCTGTGAAAGGATCACTCACAACAGTGAATTGTGTTTTGTAGCTTTATTTGTTTTATTTCTCTGTGTGGATGATGTATGAATTGATTATAACCCTTGGCACAATTTGAGTGCTGATGAGTTTTGTAATTTAGCTGGCATCAACATGTGACGTTTCATGGTTATTTTCCCAAATAGTCCGACGACCTTCTAAACTACAGATGGCCATGGTTGAGCCCTCTCGGATGATTGTTCTTCTGGGTGTTTCCTTGGATCTCTTTCTTCTCCAAACGTCTCTTGATGTCCATTCGAGTGCTTACAATGGGCGACCGTTGTTGTTCATTCTAAAAACTATTCTATGTTTAATATTTATTTTTAGCGTACCTAACATTGCATTTGCCTTTTTCACTGCTACCTGGACTTGCTCACTCACCCTACCTGTATGATCTATTTTAATCCCTATCTCCCTTTCCTTGTCTATCTTTCTAATATTGTTGTCTCTCATTTTGTAAATATGTTCCCTATTTGATCTACCCATATGGATGACTACATTTATCTACATTAAACTCCATTTGCCAGCTCACAGACGATTCTCAAATTTGATCTAAATTCGACTTCATTATACGTTCTTCTGCTTTAGATGAGACACTACAGCATAGTTTTGTGTCATCCGCGAATTTTGCAATCATGGATCCGATATCAATGTCCAAATCGTTTATATATATCAAGCGCAAAATTGGTCCCAAAACCGAGCACTCCACTTTTTACTTCACACCACTCAGAGAACGTTTAGTCCAACACTTAGCCATTGCACAGCGCGGAGTGTAAATCCATTGCACAGCGCGGAGTGTAAATCCATTGCACAGCGCCGAGTGTAAAGCCATTGCACAGCGCGGAGTGTAAATGCTCTCACTGTGGTCGGGAAAGAGCCATAATCTTGGTAGTTGATGCTGCCCAGAGTGGGAAACTAGTCCACCATATTATTATAAAGGATGCGATGAGCTAATCTGACTGGGAGATGGGGATTAACAAAATCTTCGCCATCTGATCGGGAAAGAGCTGGCCAATGACAACCCCAGATCCATCAGCCTAGATCCCTTCAGCACCAGAGTGACTGTGCCGGGGTGACTTCTGGGTACATGAACATCTCAATTGTCCGCTGGTCACTTTTTGACGAACCTACACGACTGGGATGTGACACTGGTTGTCTACAGACTCTGCAGTTTTCTGAGGTCGCTGTGGTCGAGAGGTCAGGCACTTGCCTCTCAAAGCGATGAACAGGAAGGGTGGAGTATCGAATCTAACAAGTTTTAAAGTGACTCCTGGTCTCCCCAGAGTGCCTGCATCATGAGTTGCCTCCAGTCGTCTTGACTAATGTCTTGCCACTGGTCCAAGGTAGCTCGGGACCAGAAAGTGAGGTCGACGACAAGCGCAGTTACTCTCTCACTATAATCCTCATACAGCGCAAGTTACATCATCAAGACATAACCGTCTGTTGATGTGGCCATCATCGCTTGCGGTGGGCAACTAATAATATAATCATTAACAAAACACAAACCACACTTTTACAGCCATAAGGAAGTCGTTAAGATAACTGGCAACATTATCAATGTAATGTTTAAAACCAAAAAAAATCAATCATGCCTTTAACACCCCATCCCTGACAGCAATACCTGCTACGGATCCACCTTTATACAATATAAATTAAACATAGACACAAACACTTCTCTGAATTTTGAACTCATTCTCAAATAAATGAATATATTAACTGTAGAATTGATTGCCTCCAGGAGAAACACACACACCCCCAGAATGTTTAAGACAGCCCTATATCTTCCTGTAATACTCAATTCTGTCTCAAACGTGATAACGAAGAAGACAACGATAGTTGGGAAGAAGCAGACGATGAAGTTAATGGAAATGAAGATTATCTTTTTCACAACTTGAGTGTCGTTGATGGACATCTTTACGTTTTTAGTGGTCGCTGAATTAAAATTTCGCCATTTTGCCCTTTTGTTCAGTTCGCGCACTAATATAGTTGTCAGGACAGCGGTGATGGTAAACGACAACAGTTGAAAAAAGTTGTTGATGCCAGACATTATATCAATAACAAACTTAGCGTTCAAAGTATAAATGAGGCCAATTATTGTTCTATTTTTGACCAAAGCGAATTTGGGGGCTAGATTCATCGTAGCGAAAGCAGGGGCCACATCAAGCGCCATAAAGGCGAAGATTGCGATGTTAATAACCGTTGTTCTATTTGGTGTCACTATACTTCGAACTGACAACGGATACGCGATGCACATGTAACGTTCAATTGTGACGATTGCTGTCAGCATCCCTGTTACGCGGATAAAGTAAAGGTGAGGCCATGACGAGGTCAGATATTTGACTTCTAGCATCGCGAAATTCTGAAATCTTTGAATTATCAAGGAGTTTTCGCATATAGTGCCCCACAGAAGAGTTACGAGCGAACCAGTGTCAGCTACAGCAATGCAAAGTAACGTTATATTCGTCGAGTACGTGAAACCTTGTTTCGCGAAGACGATGATGTTGATGATGTTGCAGGTTATCCCGAAGAGACTGATAACACCCAGGATGGAGCAGGACATGATAATAATGAATATCCTTAAATCTTCTTCACTTAAAATATCGTAAATACTGCGCTGCAGCAAGTCAGGTGTTGTCGAGATATTCCTCATTTTTGCATTTATGAATTGTTTCCTTGCTAACACGGTATAATGCAGGTTTTGTCGAGTTTATGACTTTATAAAACTTCTACTTTGCTTTGTTCCGTATACCTCCTACATTCATTACAACTAGCTGTTAAATGCGGTATGTTAAGAAACATTTTAAATTACATCAATCATTGAACATAATTTGTGACTTTGTTAACACTAAATGTTAATATTCATTAAACACATATGGTTGTTGCCTTTAGATAGCTTCGTTTGTTTTTTCTGAAATTCATAACAATTTCTGGTTTTGTTGGTCTCTTCCTACTTAACACAACGATAATGGTATGACACTAGTGAAGTGACGCATCAAAAGATGTCAATGAATTCTCTGGTTCGTCTCGCGTCGAGTCGCTATTTGAACAGAAGGAAATAGCGTTACTTAAATAAATCAAAGATCCACTTTTAGTACATGGACACATATGAGGACAAGGAGTTATTCTTCGAGCAATTAAGCAAACTAGTATTTAGAGAACACCACTTCATCTAATGTGCCTTCCAATTTATTATTTTTTAATTTTAACCATAATTAAAGTATGAAGATTTTCTGTTTATATTAATCGAATATTAAATCAATGTTTAAATTGCGCAAACAAATAATTAGCCAAGCACGAAAGGGTCACGTTAGGTTCTTAGTAGAACAAACTGAAAATGGAAAGTAATCTGTTTAATTGGCTTTCAGTAATGGAAATAATTACTCATTATATTTCACAAGAAAAAGCAGTGAGACAAGGATACATTTTGTTATTTTGTATTTACAAAAAATTACTGCACATACTAAACAAATTTTTATATCGATCGAAAGAATGAACAAATTAAGCATCAAAGGAAAGATCAGAAATAATCCATCAGGTACAAATAGCAAATTATTTTCAAATAAAAGTGAGAAAGAAATGCGCTAACTAGGATGACAAAATAATAGTAATTTGACATAGTTGTTTTATTTTGTACTTTCTGAATGAGATTCCGGTCGGCTTTCTTCTTTAAAATTGCCATTTATACGGCTGTGAGATTTGTTGAGAGGTATAACTTCCTCTTCTTCTTCTTCTTACGCTGTCAGACGTCGACCTTTATTTTTTCGAAAAAAGCAGTGGTCATCCTGAGGCTGTCGACACTGCCATATAGCTTGTCTAGTGTTGCCACTGGTGATAGCCACATCTGCTTTCTCTGGTCCTCGTATTTCGGGCAGTTTTGCAGCAAATGCTCAGCGGTCATTTTCCCGGTACCACACGTGCATTCGTCAGCGCCACCTATCTTCAATTTGTTGAATAGGTGGTACCTCAGTCTATTGTGGCCAGTGCGAAGTCTGAAGACCACGACCTGCTCTCTTCTGTTCAACTGGTAATAGGCATCGTTTTTTTGTGTAGCCAGTATGTTCTGTTTCCCATTTGGTCAGTTGAGAGGCATATAAGACATGAATATTATCATAGCTTTCGTTATCTTAGTGTTAATGTCCAATCCACGTTCTTTACAAATATTTCAAGACATCCTCCTTTTGTAAAAAGAAAGAGGAAGGTGCTGTTGTTGTTAATGTTGTTGTTATTGTTGTTGTTAGAAGCTACTTATGCAGAGTTAATTTTTGACGTGATTTTTTGCGTGCTAAAGAGGCTTTTCTTACCTGCTTAGGAGAACTTGAGAATGTGAATCAGGTAGCTCCTTTCTGTAGTGCAGTGGGATACATTTCAGTAAGCTGACTACAATGGACGTTACCCTGCCGATCCCCACCTCGCTAGCCAGGCTACTGTGACACAGTTTACATTTGTACTAGCGGGGACGTGAGGTGGGGGTCTTCATCAATATGTTTCACCTGACGTGAGGTGGTGGAGGGGGGGGGGGGTCTTCATCAATAAGTTACACCTGACGTGAGGGGGTGGGGCGGGGGGAGGGGTCTTCATCAATATGTTTCACCTGACGTGAGGTGGGGGGGGGGGGGTCTTCATCAATATGTTTCACCTGACGTGAGGTTTGGGGGGGGGGGGGGTTGTCTTCATCAATATGTTTCACCTGACGTGAGGTGGGGGTCTTCATCAGTACGTTTCATCTGACGTGAGGTGGGAGTCTTCATCAATATGTTTCACCTGATGTGAGGTGTGGGTCTTCATCAATATGTTTCACCTGATGTGAGGTGGGGGTCTTCATCAATATGTTTCACCTGACGTGAGGTGGGGGGGGGGGGGGAGAGGTCTTCATCAAATGTTTCACCTGACGTGAGATGGGGGTCTTCATAAATATGTTTTACCTGACGTGAGATGGGGGTCTTCATCAAAATGTTTCACTTGACGTGAGGTGAGGGTCTTCATCAATATGTTTCACCTGACGTCAGGTGAGCGTCTTCATCAATATATTTCACCTGACGTCAGGTGGGGTCTTCATTAATATGTTTCACCTGACATGAGGTGGGAGTCTTGATCAATATGTTTCACCTGATGTGAGATGGGGATCTTCATCAATACGTTTCACCTGATCCTAGCTGTATTTTAAATGAGACTGACACATAGGTACAGCGAACGTCAAACCTACCTCACCTGACAAAATATACTTCATAATCGGTGTAGTAACACCTGAGACACGAAGATATACCGAGTCAGAAATAGAAAACAGAAACAAACATTTGATCCAGTGCCCAAGAATGAAATCTGAACCACGATTCTTACAGTCAACACAGCCTCTACAGACTTACTTACTTAGTCGCTCCTCTTCTACTTTGAGGTGTAGAGGTTTGCCAAAGAGAACGTCACACTGCTCTATCCGCCGTCTTTTTCTTGGCTTCTTTCCAATCCAGCCCTCTATCACTTAGGGACTGTCGTATGTTGTCTTCCCAACGTACTTTGGGACGTCCTCGGGGTCTGTGTCCTTGACTTTTGATCTCCCATGACCGCTTTGGTATCCGATCTTCTTCCATTCTACAGACATGGCCAAACCACTGTAGTTGGGACTGCTCCACTCGTGTCTGCAGGGGCTGAACTTCAAGATTGCTACGTATTGTCTGGTTATGGATCTTGTCCCTTTTCGTCACCTGAACCGCCTTACATAGGTACCTCATTTCTGAAGTTTGTAATTGCCTTTATTGGGCTGTAGTCATTGCCCACGACTCACATCCATATGCCAGGACAGGCACATAGGTTGAGCGGTATACATCCATCTTTGTTTTCTTGCTTATTTCTCTTCTACTGAGGAAACCTCTGTTTATTGCATGGAACAGTCTACCTGCTGCTGCCCTTCGTGCAGTTAACTCCTCTTTGATTCCTCCCCTGCTGTCTATTACCACTCCTAGATATTTAAAGTAGCTGACCTGTTCCAGTGCTCGGGTTCCATGGGTTATCTGATGTCTCTTTTCATCTCTGGGGATCACCATGGTTTTTGTTTTGGAGTTGCTGATGTGCATTCCTCTCTTCTTCAACTCTTCTTCCCAGACCTGCAAGTTGATCTGGAGATGTGCTTCGGTTTTCGTGATCAGGGCCACATCGTCTGCAAATGCTAGTTCCGATATGTAACTTGGTCTCATCTTCCAGTACCCTACTTCATACTTTTTTGTCCGTTCCTTGCAGGCTTTGATGACTTCATCCATGAGGAGTATAAAAAGGTACGGTGATAGAATGTCCCCCTGTCTTACTCCGCTAGTGATCTTGAACTCTCCTCACTTATGATTTGATGTCCGCACATAATTTCTGCATGTTTTATAGAAACTCTGTATGGCAGAGATCAGGGGTCCTGGGATGTTCTTCCTTGTCAGGCACTCCCAGAGTTTGTCCAAAGGAACTTTATCAAATGTTTTCTCCAAATCCAAAAAGCAGAGATGCATCTCTTTATCATATTCAAGAGCCTTTTCACTTAGCTGTCTGAGTGTAAAGATAAGGTCTTGAGTACTTCTGTTTGCCCTAAACCCACATTGAGTTTCATCCATGTTTGGCTCTGCTAGACCTCTTAATCGCCGTTCTAGAATCCTAGAGTAGACTTTCCCGGGGACACTGAGAAGGGAAATACCTCTGTGATTTTCACATTGTCTATTGTCGCCCTTTTTAAATATTGGTATTATTATTGCAACCTCCCAGTCTCTTGGTATCTTCTTGTAGCGCCAAGCTGCCTAAAAAAAACCGATTACAAGTCAAAACTCCCTGTTATAAAAACAAAAAAGAACAAGCTGAAGAGGAAGAAGAAGAAGAAGTAGAAAAAGAAAAATAAGAAGAAGAAGAAGAAAAAGAAGAAGAAGTAGAAGAAGAAGCAGAACAAGCTGCCTTGGGAATCTTCATGAATAGTATCTCTCCTGCCGCTCCCATGTATTTAACCATTTATGGTGTTATACCATCATGTCCTGCTGCTTTACCAATCTTAATTTTCTCCAATGCTGCCTTTAGTTCTTCCATTGTGATATTATCGTTTCCCTCTATGGCTCCCTCTTCTTGAATTGGGACTGTTACTTCCAGAGCTTGGTTTTCCTCCACTCCAAGGAGAACTGAGAAATATTTTTTCCATCTGTTCATTACCTCTTCTGGAGCGGTCAACATCGCACCTTGTTTATCTTTAACAAATTTCAGGGGGCATTCCTTTTCCTTCCTCATGTTCTTTAAGGTCCTGTAGAACAGTTTCTGGTTTTCTCCAGCATTATTTTCCAGTTTCTTTCCAAATTCTTCCCAGGATTTCTGTTTGGCCTTGAGCACAATCTTCTTTGCTTCTGTTCTAAAATTTACATATTCTTTATATTTCTTTGTTTGTTCTTCTGTATTCCTAGCCCCTAGGTATTGCTTCCATGCCTTTTTCTTTTCTCGTATTATTGTTTTCACTTCTTCTGTCCACCATGGTGTACTCTTTCTCTTCCACCCTTCTTTGGTTTGACCGCATGCGTCTGCTGCAGCCTCTTTGAGGATGTCTTTGAATTTTACCCAGAGCATTTCCAAATCTTCGTCAGATTCCTCTATCCTTTCTATTGCTGTTGTTATGAGCCCTTGGTATCTCCTCTTAACATCTGGTTCTCGTAGTTTGTAAGCCTTAATTTTATTTTCTCCTCGTGAATTATGTTTCATGCTTGCTGATGGGTATTGCCTGGCTGGACAGTGTTTTTCAATTTCTCTCTTTATTTTAACTAGGTAGTGGTCGCTTCCTATCTCTAGTCCTCTGAACACTCTAGCATCCTTTACATGCTTGAAATCAGTTTTCCTCACTATCGCATAGTCAATTATAGATTTTTCATTTCTTGCCGGCTCGCATCTTGTGTAGGCATGGATACGCATGTGTGGAAACCTTGTATTTCTTCTTCTTCTTCTTCTTCTTCTTCTTCTTCTTCTTCTTTTTCATCGTACGCTGTCAGACATCAACCTTTATTTTTTCGAAAAAAGCAGCGGTCATCCTGAGGCTGTCGACACTGCCATAGAGCTTGTCTAGTGTTGCCACTGGTGATGGCCACATCTGCTCTCTGATCCTCGTATGTCGGGCAGTTTTGCAGCAAATGCTCAGCGGTCATTTTCCCGGTACCACACGAGCATTCGTCAGTGCCACCTATCTTCAATTTGTTGAATAGGTGGTACCTCAGTCTATTGTGGCCAGTGCGAAGTCTGAAGACAACGACCTGCTCTCTTCTGTTCAACTGGTAATAGGCATCGTTTTTGGTGTAACCAGTATGTTCGGTTTCCCATTTGGTCATGTATCTGGCTTTGATAAGCCGAAACCTTGTATTTGTAATGACAAGGTTTTGTTCTCTGCAGAATCTCAGCAGTCGTTTTCCATTGTCATCAAAGACATCTTCTCCATACCTACCGATCACTCCATCCCATCTAGAATAGTCGTTTCCAACTCCTGCGTTGAAGTCTCCAAGGAGAAGTATTTCATTATAGCAATCGTCAATGGTCCTTTGAGGGAGCTCATAAAATTGATCTTTTATGTCAGTGCTCTCATCTTCGTTTGGTGCATACACAGTGACGATATCCATTTGACTATCCTCCTCTTGTAGTCTTAGAACCATCAATCGTTCTGAAATGAATTTCCATCCTTTAATGTTTGCTTTGTTGTTACTATTCACTATACATCCAACCCCTGCTCTGGCTCGTTCACTCATGGGAACTCCGCTGTAGTATAGCATGTTGCCGTCATGGTCCAGAACGCCCTGTTCCTTTTTCTTTGTTTCTGTAAGTGCCAGGACTGTCAATTTTGCTCTCTTCATCTCCTTTATTAGTTCATGTTCTTTTCCGTTTATACTACGTACATTCCATGTTCCGTAAATCGTGGTCTTTTTTTCTCGCCTGTTCGTCGCCGTTGAGGTCAGTCCGGTTTTCTCTAAGTTTTGACTTGTAATCGGGTTTTTTAAGACAAACAGGTGATTAGCCTGTTGTGTCTTTGCATGGTGAAGGGGCTGCCTCCTTACAGCCTCCATGCCTGCCGACCCGTTTTTGTCCACGGCTGCTTATTTATTCTTAGCTAACCTCCAAATTAGGAGGCCTTTCAGCAATCTGCAACCCTGCTGACGCGCCTGGTAGGAGGTAGGTTCCAACCCCAGGCTCTACAGACTAGTCCCGGAAAACGGAATGAACTAACGAAGATCCAATGCATTAAACTAAAGTATGAAACTGCGCCTGGACACCAATTGCCTTACGCAACATAGAAGTCCCTAAATAGACTCCGAACTGGTATATCACGATGCAGAAAGAAATTAAGGATATAAGGATACAGGGATAATGAGATTTGTGACTGTGGCGCAACACGGGAGGATACCGGAATGATGAGATTTATGACTGTGGAGAAACACAGGAGGATACCGGAATGATGAGATTTGTGACTGGAGCAGCAGAGAAGGATACCGGAATGATGAGATTTGTGACTGGAGCAGCAGAGAAGGATACCGGAATGATGAGATTTGTGACTGGAGCAGCAGAGAAGGATACCGGAATGATGAGATTTGTGACTGGAGCAGCAGAGAAGGATACCGGAATGATGAGATGTGTGACTGGAGCAGCAGAGAAGGATACCGGAATGATGAGATTTGTGACTGGAGCAACACAGGACCCAAACCACCTGGCGATCTACCACAATCTTCTGAAGACGTGCAACATGGATGACGTATTGATGGGAAATGACAAAACAATCCACGTGAGTGAACTTTTAAAACATGATCTCTGATCCGGTGCCGAGAACAAGGCCACTAAAGTTAGTGACTTAGCCCTGATTACTCTTTGAGCCCAATGGAATGAGAAAGGCGTGTTCTCTCGTACAGGCTAACATTCTCCCAAAGAGTTTTCTCCAAACTAAATACGAACCTCTGCACGTATATGTGTCCAGCACCAGGCAGAGAGACTATCAGGAACAATCTCAAAGCTTCTCTTTACTTCAACACACAACTTCAGTGGAACTGCCTCATTTATAGGAATTGTGTTACTACCTGGGACTACAGGATCTGTCCATTTGATTCTTATACCGTATGTGTCCCAAGTATTATCTCCGCTGATGGCCTCAACGAAGTTTTTTGGACGCTGTACTTCAGGATCGCTGGGGCACGCCATACTGGAACCAAATCTGGCGGAAATACGAGATTAACAGTCATCTTTACATAATAATAATGTTCGCGTAGGCGTCGAAGGCCTATTGCGTCGATCGATGACTACCATGTCCAACTGCTGGGGTTTGTAGGGATCGACCATGTCCGACTGCTGGGGTTTGTAGGGATCGACCATGTCCAACTGCTGGGGTTTATAGGGATCGACCATGTCCGAGTACTGGGGTTTGTAGGGATCGACCATGTCCAACTGCTGGGATTTGTAGGGATCAACCATGTCCGAGTGCTGGGGTTTGTAGGGATCGACCATGTCCGAGTGCTGGGGTTTGTAGGCATCGACCACTACCATGTCCAACTGCTGGGGTTTGTAGGAATCGACCATGTCCAACTGCTGGGGTTTGTAGGGATCGACCATGTCCAACTGCTGGGGTTTGTAGAGATCGACCATGTCCAACTGCTGGGGTTTGTAGGGATCACCACATGGAGGTGTATAAGGGTCTTGGCAGCTCTGGTTCGCTGGCCCTGACGCTAGCAGTCAGCTATGGGTCGCTGACCACTGCAGCTCATGCGCTGCTCAGCATCTTGCTCCGGTTTCTGGGGTTGTGTGTATGCATAGCGTGTCGACAGAAATTCATACAGACTCCCCAGGTGGAGCTGAGTACTCCGCTGCCTTGGAATAGGGGCCGCTTAACACAAAAGCAATATCAGGCGTTCCAACTTCTTGTTATTCTGTCCTATACTCTTGTCTTGCGGTGTTGCAGAGAGGAGGTATGTTTAGACTTTTTATTTGCGCTAGGTGAGTGACTTCTGCATCAGACATTTTGAAATTTTGGAGTGTTTCTTGGATCCCCAAAATCTATCGTCGCTAAGGTCGACCTCTTCCACGTTGTCCTGAACCCTCGGTGTAGAATGACCTCGATCCCTCCCTGTCAAATGTCTAAACAACTGCATTTGCTGTTATTCAATGTAGTTATTAACTGATGTAGTCCCCCTACGTTTATCTTAACCTGCTGTTGCAAGTTTTCTCACCAATTGTCTTTTCTGCTGCACTTGGTACACAGCGCACCCCACACGTCTCTATCTGACGTTCGTGACCAGCTTATAGGGATCAAATTTGGCATGGCAATAGGTCTGTATCAAGGACTGAACAAACGAGATTAGAGAAACTGCAAACTTGGCTTTACACATCATGGCAATGTCTGTTCCCCAAGATTGGGATATAAGGGTGGAGTGGGACGTGGGGAGGGGGCTGATTATATAATGGAAGAATTGAGATAACTTGCTATGGCTGTCGTCGAGTAGTGTGCAGACAAGTATTTAAGTGTATCTCCAATACAATAAAACGTATACCCTAGCGAGGTTTAGAACCCGTGGGACTTGGTAAGAAGAACTGGTATTCTTTCTTCTCGACCACCCGCTCCTCACTAAACAAATATCATGTTATTACCGCCTTGAATGCATCCCAAGGCCCTTACCTGAAAGGGAATAATTTGACCACTTCACCTTAATGGAAGTCGTAAATAGCGGCTAATGAGAGCTGTGCATGAGACTAGCAACCTTATGGTGGAAAGAACGAATTGCTACAGAAACTACGCCACCCTAGCACACAAAGTTCTTCTTCTTCTTCTTCTGCGTACACAGTCAGACAGCAACCATTATTTTCTCGAAAAAAAGCGGCGGTCATCCTGAGACTCTCGCCACTACCATAGAGCTTGTCTTGCAGTTCCACTGGCAATGGCCACATCTGCTCTCTCTGATCCTCGTATGTCGGGCAGTTCTGCAGCAGATGTTCAGTGGTCATTTTACCAGTACCGCACGGGCATTCGTCGGTACACCCTATCTTCAATTTGTTGAATAGGTGGTACCTCAGTCTGTTGTGGCCAGTGCGAAGTCTGAAGACGACGACCTGCTCTCTTCGGTTCAACTGGTAATAGGCATCGTTTTTGGTGTAACCAGTATGTTCGGTTTCCCATTTGGACATGTATTTGGCTTTGATAAGCCGTTTTGACTCTTCGTACGTCATACTGGTATCTGTTTGTGGTAGCCTTGCACCTTCTTTTGCCAGTCTGTCTGCCTCCTCGTTGCCTTGGATGTTGCAGTGTGACGGAACCCACTGTACCACTACCCTTTTTGGTGCGGACTGCTGGCACAGTTTGCAGAGTGCTGCTCTTAAGTCATTAAGCTCAGTGTTTTTCTGGCTTTTTAGCGCTGTGACTACTTCGAGAGCATCTGTCAGCAGGACTATATGGCTCTCATTTTCACTGTGTGTTACCATTTCTTCCACTGCCGCCCTCAGTGCCTCTGCCTCTGCTCTGAAATTGCTTGTGTACTTACCAGTAGCGAATGACAGTGTTATTTTTCTGCCATTTGGTAGGTTCAGGAATGCTCCTGCCCCTCCGTTCTGTGTAGTGTTTGTTACAGAACCGTCGGTGTATGCATGGGTCCAGTCCATGCTTGGGTAGCTTTTCGTTATGAAGCTTAGGGTAGTGTCTCTCCTTTCTTTTTCACTCTGGCAGTTTTTGTTTGCAATACCTGGTATATTTTCCACCACCTCTGGAAATATATCCTGCCTCCAAGTAGGTTTTCGTACAGTAGTGATGGGTTTTGGTGTTGTTAGTGCGTTTATGGGATCTTCGTGCATCTTTGCTTTGGCTATTTCTGCAAAGTTTCTCCGCTTTAGTTTCCCATTTCCCAAATTGTTTAGTCTCTGGTACATTGGATGGTCCGTCAGTCTTCTGAGTTTCTCTGACTGCAGCTGGGCTCTGCAGTCTCTTCTATCGGTCATGGATTGCAGTTTTGTAATCTTTTCAAGTTCTACAATTGGCGTTGACTTCATGCCACCTGTTATAATTCTCATGGCTTGGTTTTGAAGTTTGTTAACTTTATCGAAGTTCGCCTTCGCTGCGGTTGTCCATGCCGCAATGCCATACTCGAGAACTGGTCTCACTCTTCCAGTGTACAGTTTCTTTAGTATGCCTTCGTCTGCTCCCCAGCTTGTGCCAGCAAGTTTCCTCATGATCGCCATTCTTTCTCTGGCTTTCATTCGGTTTCTCTCAATCTGACTTTTCCATGTCATGCGCCGATCAAATGTGACTCCTAGATAGGTTGGGTTGTCGTTTGGCTGCAGGATTTTGCCATTCAGACTTAATTTGGTACTTTGGGGTTTTAATGAGAGCGAGAATATTGTGCACGTGGTTTTCTCCTCGTTTATTTTGACCAGCCATGAGTTCGCCCACTCTTCCAGCGATGTTAGGGCCGTCTGCATCCGATTTCTTGCTATTGTGAGATTCTTTTCAGAGGTCCACATAGCCAGATCGTCTGCAAACATTGAGCTATGGACTCTTCTTGGTATATTCTCTGTAATATCGTTTATATATACCAGGAAGAGTGTGGGTGACAATACTCCCCCTTGGGGTACTCCCTGCTCGAGTGTCACCTTTTTGCTCATCTGCCCTTGTACTTGGACTCTGGCCGTTCTTTGTTTGAGGTAGTGGTTGATCCACTTGTACATTTTCCCACAGACATCACTTCTTCTTAGCTTGACTCTAAGTCCATCCTTCCAGACTTTGTCAAATGCCTTTTCCAGATCCACCCAAACAGCTACTGTGTGTTTCTGTGCCTGGTAGGCATCTTCTATCTCCTGGGCTATGAGGATGACCTGGTCCTCAGTGGATCTGTGCTGTCTAAAGCCGGCTTGCTGTGGAATTAGTATTCGTTTTTCTTCCAGATGCCACATCAGTCTGGTGTTTATTATCCGTTCCATCAGCTTGCCAACACAGCTCAGTAGGCTTATGGGCCTGTATCCATTTGGATCTGTTTTGTCCTTCCCTGTTTTTGGTACTGGTACCAGTATTGCATCTTTCCATGCCTGGGGTACAATACCCCTTTTCCAGCTTTGGTTCAGGACTGATAGTAGTTTCTTCTTCGCTGTTTGGCCCAGCCCCATCAGCATTTCGTTTGTTATCCCGTCTTTTCCGGGAGATTTCCTTTTCTTTAGTGTACTCATAGCCTCTTCCATTTCGCGCATTGTTAGTTTGGCCATCATGTGCTCTTCAGGAGCCGTATTTATGTTTTCGTGTCCCTTTAGCTCTTCGCTAATGTCTGTATGCTTATCTGCAGGGACCTCGATGTGGTTTGCTCTGGCATAGTGATCGACAAAGGCGTTTGCGGCTTTCTTACCTGTGATCAAGTTCTCGCCCTGCTTGATGGTAATTTGTTTATTAGACGGGGTTTCGTCGTTCATGGCTCTGACTAGCTTCCATAGCTTGTTCCCGTCTTTGTCCAGGTTCAGACTTTCCGTTTTATTTTTCCAACTTTCTCTTGCTGTTTGCTTGAGAGTGTGTTTGTACTTCGCCGCGGCGGCTTTGAGGGCGATGTTTGCCTTCCTGGATTTTTCTCGTTCTGCCATGTTCCTAGCATTTGTTACTGCATCTTCCACTTTCTGTAACTCATCATTCCAGTAGGGCTTATAGTTTTTCCTAGCTCCTCTTGGGATGGTTTCAGTGGCGGCTTGCATTATTGCCTTGCTTAGGCTCTCCACCATGGGCTTCATTTTGGTGTTTCGTGTGTTGATGGTTTCACACAGCCCATCTGTCAGAATTGCAAATCTGTCCCAGTCGGCTCGTTTGTAATTCCAACACAAAGTTCTTTGACACAGACTTCCTAACGGAGGCTAACTGTAAGGGTCACTCTGTATTCCAACTAGAGTGACAACAAAATAAGATTATTCTACACAAATAAAGCAGGCCTCGCGTACACGAATGCGTCTGAAACAACTAACTAAACTGAATGATATTAATATATTTCAAAATAATTGTAATTTTATCATGATTATTGCATTTTAAAGGTAAGGTGGGTCCCATGGCAACAATTGCCGTCGGGGATGAAGATAACTTTTCATAGACTAAAACATCACCTAAGTGATATGGGTTGCCAGTTCCCTTTCCTTTTCTTCCCCAACTCATACGTCAGGTACCCATTTATAGCTGGGTCGACTGAATAAGCAGACTTAGCAGGAACGAACCACATCCGGATTTGTTGTCTGTCCGTTCGTGATTTTGAACCCTGGCGCGATGATATCCCAGTTTTAGCAAGTTTTAGCTCACTGTCGTCATGGCTAAACGCATTTTACAAGTTCCTTAAATAAGCTACATTCACGGGCTCATTCCGTCTTGTCAGACGATATTAATTGTGCTTTGAAAGAAGGAAATGGCTTGGCTTGGTTGGTTCTCAATCTCCCGCTACCAAACCCTGAAAGGGCTTAAGTAGCAGAATGTAGTCCAGAGAACGGAATGCGTTGTGTCGTAGTTTACAGCTTGACTTCGATATTTGCACCTTTCAGTCCAACACATCCGACTTCAATAAGCATTATTTGAGTACCGGGTTAGCATTCCCTCTTCGATCCCTTCTCCTTAGCCAGTCTGCCTGCTGCAGCCTGTTATCCAGGATCGCCGCTTGGAGGTATAGAAGGGTCTTGGCAGCTCTAGTTTGCTGGCCCAGATGCTAGCAGTCAGCTATGGGTCGCTGACCACTGCAGCTCATGCACTGCTCAGCATATTGATCCCAAAGAAGGATATAATTACAGTCCTTGACGATAACGAATGTGACTCGTAAGACCAATCCCAGCAGAGAAACGTCTTCTACAGTGTGTGCAAGGACAGTCAGGACCGTTTGCGGCATCCCATGGTGTGGCGTGTCTTCTCAAACGTTGAATCCGAAATCAGTATCTCCTGTGTCTGTATTCCACGCTTGTTCCTGCCTCTCCATGTAACACGACCCATGCCATCCTATTCCCATGATTCCAAATCGATGCCAGCATCATTCATATCTCGTTTCCATACATCCTTGTACTGGAGTAGTGGCCGCAATATCTTTCATCCAACTGTAACCCGCACTACGTAGATATTTTGTTATTCTGCCATCACCTATATCATCCGAGTGTGTAAGCTATCAGAGTAATATAAAGACCTCTTTAGCTCAGGGTAAATACAAGCGCATATGTCTCGTTGTTTTATTTAGTTTTATAGACTTTGTCAAAGTGTGGTTGGGGAACAGAGGATGGGGGAAGGAGCATGCGTGCTCCACTAACCCAGTGACCTATGACGACAGGAACGTATGATCTTGGTACGATCACCCAAACTAAGCAGGTCACTCGCTCAGAATTACTGTTGAGGCATTGAAAAGCACTCCAATTACAGAGCTGGGGGAAACAGCAAATATTGAGCCCCTTAGTTAAGGACTAAATATAAATCCCTTACCCAGTTTGAAAAACTAAAGAGGCGGCTCGATCATTCTCTTCACCAGAAGTTCCTAGAGAGAACCACACACAAAAAAACAGACTACTAAGGAAAAGCCCCAACCATCTGGCAAGAGTAATCCATAGAAAACACGCAGACATCCTTGAAGCTGAAACCAAAAAGTGCGGAGCACTCGTTCCAGAGCCTTGGACTCTGAACCAGGACCGGTCCAAAATTATTGTGGAAGTTCCAGGGTTAACAACAACAAAAAGTGAGCAGTCAGCAACCGAACAAAAAAATCCAACTTCTGCAGGAGCTCAAGCGACAGTACCCTAGCAACTCCTGGACACGTGTGTACACAGATGGATCGGCCTCATTGAGCAATAAAAGAGGAGGCAGTAGAATCTACATTGCACACTCAAATGTCGACATAGAAAATCACTCCATACCAGCAGGAGAGACTTGTACCAATTTCAGAGCTGAAGGAAGAACTGTATATGCAGCAACTCAAATTCTTATTTGTCAAAACATAACTACAAGGAAAACTGTCATTCTAACAGACTACATAAGTGTACTCCAAAACATCTTAAGCAACAACCAAGAGAGATTCTTATGAAATAAAATACAACATAGGGTTGATATTTCAAAGAACAGATTTAGTCCTACAATGGATTACGGCTCACTGTAGGATCCCTGGAAACGTGAAAGCAGATGAGCTCGCAAAAGCCGGAAGTGGCGGCAAGCAAATTCCCCATCCACAAAGCTTTAGAAAAGCAAAGACACTCATCAAACGCCACATGAGAACAGAATGGAGAGAACAGCACAGAGAATACAATTTAGAAAATGACAGCATAGACAACCTTGGCAGAGATGGACAGACAAAGAGCTTCAGACTCAAACCGGGACATTACAGACTTAAGGCCCACCTCCACAGAATGGGTCTTAGAGACACTGCCACGTGTGATTGTAGAGCTCCCAAGCAAACACCAGAATAATTCTGCAGAACTGCCCGACCTATGCAGACCACAGAGTGGCAGTCTGGCCTGGGAGAGCCACCATGCTCCAAAAGCTGATGGGGACCGGCGAAGATCTGAAACGCACAGTATCCTTTGTGAACCTCATCGGACTAGAAGCATAGCATCAGTTGGTCGTGAACCTCACCGGACTAGAAGCACAGCATCAGTTGATCGTGAACCTCACCGGACTAGAAGCATAGCATCAGTTGATCGATGAAGAAGACGAAGAGTGGAGAGGGGCCAGACTAAGAATTAAAGTAGCCAGGCAGGTGGGGCTCAATATTCCAGGAAAACAGTCCACCCAAGAGAAGAGAGCTGCGCGGTCGGAGCAGAAGGAGCTGCAGAACTCGGGAGAGCGTCTAGGGCAGTATTCGATAACAGAAAGACAACCTTCTGCCTTGCAGGAAGGTTGAGTACACGACTGTTTAGTTCCTTTCTGAAGACCGTTTTTTGTTTGGTTGGTTGACAATGTTTCTCTAACCAGCTTTGTTTGTATGGATCTTGGTTGATGGCCTTGACCCAACTTATTATACACAAGATGAGTTTTGCGTTTTTAGTCTGACCTCTACCCGTTGACCTATCCTTCTTCTTCTTCGTACGCAGTCAGACAGTAACCATTATTTTTTCGAAAAAAGCGGCGGTCATCCTGAGGCTGTCGCCGCTGCCATAGAGCTTGTCTTGCAGTTCCACTGGTGATGGCCACATCTGCTCTCTCTGATCCTCGTATGTCGGGCAGTTCTGCAGCAGATGTTCAGCGGTCATTTTACCGGTACCGCACGGGCATTCGTCGGTACCACCTAACTTCAATTTGTTGAATAGGTGGTACCTCAGTCTATTGTGGCCAGTGCGAAGTCTGAAGACAACGACCTGCTCTCTTCGGTTCAACTGGTAATAGGCATCGTTTTTGGTGTAACCAGTATGTTCGGTTTCCCATTTGGTCATGTATCTGGCTTTGATAAGCCGTTTTGACTCTTCGTACGTCATACTAGTATCTGTTTGTGGGAGTCTTGAACTTTCTTTTCCAGTCTGTCTGCCTCCTCGTTGCCTTGGATGTTGCAGTGTGATGGGACCCACTGTACCACTACCCTTTTTGGTGCGGACTGCTGGCACAGTTTGCAGAGTGCTGCTCTTAAGTCATTAAGCTCAGTGTTTTTCTGGCTTTTTAGCGCTGTGACTGTAAGTTAGTTAGACAAGTCCATACTCTCCCAGATTTCTTCCTAAGTATCTCTGCCAGCATTTGATGACTGACCGTTCCGGTCCTGTGCTGGTTAACCAAACGTCTATGGTTCCCCGTGTGGTGTTCCTTTCGAATCTTCCTTCCCGCCAATTTTTATAACGGCATTTAGGATATCGGCCCAGTCCATTGATCTCCCGCCCCAGTGGAAGAAATGATGACAAATAAAGAAAATGAAAGCCATACAGTCCTGCTTACAGATGCTCTCGCCGTAGTCACAGCGCTAAAAAGCCGAAAAACACTGAGCTTAATGACTTAAGAGCAGCACTCTGTCAACTATGCCAGCAGTCCGCACCAAAAAGGGTAGTGGTACAGTGGGTCCCATCACACTGCAACATCCAAGGCAACGAGGAGGCAGACAGACTGGCAAAAGAAGGTGCAAGGCTACCACAAACAGATACTAGTATGACGTACGAAGAGTCAAAACGGCTTATCAAAGCCAGATACATGACCAAATGGGAAACCGAACATACTGGTTACACCAAAAACGATGCCTATTACCAGTTGAACAGAAGAGAGCAGGTCGTTGTCTTCAGACTTCGCACTGGCCACAATAGACTGAGGTACCACCTATTCAACAAATTGAAGATAGGTGGAACCGACGAATGCCCGTGTGGTACCGGGAAAATGACCGCTGAACATCTGCTGCAGAACTGCCCGACATACGAGGATCAGAGAGAGCAGATGTGGCCATCACCAGTGGAACCACAAGACAAGCTCTATGGCAGTTTCGACAGCCTCAGGATGACCGCCGCTTTTTTCGAAAAAAATAATGGTTACTGTCTGACTGCGTACGAAGAAGAAGAAGAAGAAGAAGAAGATCTCCCACCCTCCACAATACCTGTACTCGCCAACCTATCAGCTCTCTCGCTGGCTTCGACACCTGCATTTCCCGGAACAAGTATGAAAATGACTCTGCAAACGTGACAGTACTACCGACTCGAACCACTGGCGCCGCGCGTAACCTGTTTCCACCTTCCTGAGCATCCTCATTGAATCATTTAGGATGCACACATGTGTGTTATTCATTGTTTCAAGCCAGACCATCTTCTTCGTAACAGCCATGATCTCCATGGTCAGACTGCTTGTGGTCACCGCAAAAGCCCCAGACTCCTCCTGTATAGTTTTCCCACTCCTCTGAGCCGCGAAGGCCAATGCGCTTCTCAACCAACGGATGACGTATCCATCTGTGTAAATAATGACAACATCCTCCGTGGAATTTTCACTGATCAAAGCGTTAACCTCCGACACCACATCAACCGGATCCAGCTGAACACAGGGACAGTCTGCAGGAAATTCTCAGGTAATTTCATCTAGGCAGCATTCCCTTGCACTTGCGGGTTTAAAATCAGTTCCTCCTCTCCTAGGCGACCTGCCGGAACAGGTTAACGAGAGTCGTCTACCCGGGTTTAGAGCCAGAGTTTACCTTCTGTTAGATTGGCTGCCAACCAAGGCTTATGAGCCCACTCTGACCGTCATGTTATACCGCGGGGTACTCGGTCGCGCCCCAAGCAAGCTCTGTAAGAAACAGTTGGCCTCTCATGAAGGTTCTCCGGGAGATACAATAATGTAGCATAGTCCATTGGCATGGAAACTCCTGTCCGGCAAGCTGAACAGTGAATCCAGCGGCGATCTCTACACCTGGCAAGGAGAGGCTAGAAATACGCTTCACTTTCCTATACCGAGCGGGACGTCCAGCCCAGACCTCGCTACCCCCCACATCTTGCCTCTTCTATTATAATATTCCCACAGTAGTAAAAGCTCTTACCAGTTCTAGCGTTTGATCTCCTATTGTTGTCTGTAGAGTAGGTTTCGAGCCGACTTTGCTAATTATCATAGTGTTTTGTGTGTTCTTTCTGTGTTCACTGATTCACTCGGTATGGCCGATGTATCGACTTGTAAACTTTCTTTCACGATTACAGAGAAGATACTTTGGCTTTAACAATTGTCATACTTATATTTTAAAGTCTCTTCTTAAAAACGTTTACAAAATTAAAAATGGGTCTTTACTTGAAATTGGAAGTTTTACATTTCAAAAATAAATAGGCCTTTCCTTGAAATTGGAAGTTTTACATTTCAAAAATAAATAGGCCTTTACTTGAAATTGGAAGTTTTACATTAAAAAAATTAATGTAAATAAAATACTTCTTAGTTCTTAGTTCCTAGTCGGCCTGTACTTCTACAGGGGGCAGGTCCCAGCTCTGGTATGAGCTGGATGTAGCCGGAGAAAGGTTTCCTGCTTCACGGTCTAGGCTCGAGCAGATTAATACTCTGCTGCTTTGGCACAAACGCTTACGGAGGGTGTTAGTCGATGTGCGAGTCCATATTAATAGACTCAAACACTAGATCAAAGTAGACCCGCAGCCTGTTAAGCGCCATCTATGCTGCTCTTTAAAAAAACACAAAACGATGGCCGGTGTTATGCCATGTCACCCAGTTAGTCGCCTCTTACGACATGCTCTCTGTGTGGCAGTGGTGCTATTCCTGTCCTTGTCATACTCAAAGACCCCGTCAGACCACTCGGGTCTTACTTTCTATTTGAAGTTTAACATTTCAGCAGTAAATGTGCTTTTACTTTCTGTTAAGAGTTTAACATTTCAACAATAAATGTGTCCAGAAGATCCAAATAATTTGAAGAGAATGAGTCTAAATCCATATACTTGACTTTTGGTCTTAATCTGAATCACCAATTCATGTAGTCATTGTTTGTTTCCATAAAAGAAATAAATGTTTCAGGTGATTTAAGACAGGCTTATAAGATGATCGAGAGAAAAATAAATTAGATCATAAAAAATTTTTCAAAATACAGCTACGTACGAGAACAAGATGGCATATCTACAAATTAATTAAAGAAAGAAAGGTCCAGATTAGATACTAGGAAACTTTTTTTTAGTCAGAGAGTGTTGAATGTTCCCAATGCACTACCATGGGAAATAGTGTAGACAGTGTAAATTGTGAAAGTCTTGAGAGCCTATGTTTTTACTGCGGCAGCTTTTGTCTGCGGATCATGGACGCTTACCAAAACTTCTAGACAAAGAATTGAATCCTTCGATTCAAATTGTTACAGAAAGATCCTCAGAATACACTGAACAAAGAAAAAGACAAATATAGACATTCGGCAAGAGTTGAAAACAGAGGAGAACTGGTTTATCAATTCCATTTTGGCCTGATAATGTAAATGTGGTCCCAGTTAAAAGAGGAAGGGGTAGACCAAGAAGACGATGACACCAAGATATCCAGGAATGCCTGGGTATGACTGGGGCTGAGGCTGGAGTTTTGGCAAGAGAACGAGTTTCTTTCAGACAGACTGTGATGGGATCGACGTTCTATTAAGAACATAAGTATATGCTACATGATCACGAGTGTCAATTAATGCATTAAAAAATAAATTGAATGGGCAAAGTTATATTTAGGACAAGTGAAGTAAAAGAAACTGGTTGTATATAGACTCTGCAGAATCTTCTAAACTAGTATAAAGAAGTTAAGTTGACCGACAGTTCGGCCTAAATATGTGTTTATTAATTTCAGCCATCTTGGAATTCAATGTTACTGTAGATCCTCGAACATTTAGAACACATTCTGCGAAATTTGTGTCCTTAATATAGTTTTACCTGAAGAGGCTGAGACTTTGCTGTGAAAGATGTCTAATATGAAGTGCTGTCACTGAAATCTTTACATTACAGCCTGACGCCTACTCACTATAAGCACTGCGCCATTACTATACATAGATTCAATGGTTTAGGTGTAACGTCATTTTTGTGAGACGATTGCGTTCAATTTTGTGCGCACCGGGAAAACCAACTCGATCAAATACTGATAGTTAGTATCCTCTTTGAATCGCGATAGATTAAAGACTGGGATGATCCCTGATTCACACAAAATGGGACAGAGTTGTTGTTGTTGTTGTTGTTGTTGTTGTGAATGCCCACAATGAGTAGGTCTACTCTTTCGTGCGCCCCGAAAAGTAGGTTAAGTGGCGGGTTGCAGTGGCTTTATTCACATCTCGAGCGTGCCGATGTAGGTGGACCGATGTCCGCCAGGCGATTGTGCTATGCTTGGATTCATCTTTATGTCGCTCACTACTACGGTGATCTTCCATCTCGTTAGCAAGACTGCCAAGAAGACCAGTCCTTTTCCAGAGAGGACTAAGTGGAAGTCGAGGTGAGGGTCTTGGCCAGTATATTTTGCCTGACCCTGACTAACATGTCTGATCAGTATGTTATGCCTGACCCAGACTAACATGTCTGATCAGTATGTTATGCCTGACCAGACGTTAGCTCTTCTCCTCAAATGTTACAGAGAAATGGAAGCGAACTACTGTTGAACATGCTTGCTGTCACCATCACGTATCTTGTCCTTTACAGAATGTCGCTCCTATCACAGCCCGTCTGAAAGACCAAGGAAGTGATAGTCAAACTAAATTCATTATTGGTGAGACCTAAATTGGAGTACTGTGTTTAGGCATGGCCATCTGGAGTTTAGACTACAGATGGCCATGTTTTAGGTGAGGAGTCCCTATCACAGAGTGCAAATAGACATGATAGAAGCGATAAAAAGAAGAGCTACAATTATGATTGTGGGATTCCAGAATTATAGTTATAGAAAAAACAGGACTACAGAGTTTAGAACAAATAAGAATTTGAAGTGTTTTAATACAGGTTTTTAATTAATTCAATGAAAAGGATAAATTAGAATATACCAAGTTTTCCGAAGTACGACCGGTTACAAGAATTAGAGAGCACAGCTTCAAATTGTTTAAATACAGGTCCAGATTAGATGTTAGAACATTTCTTTTAGTCAGAGATTATTGAATGCTTGGAATGTATTGTAACAAGATGTGGTGGTAGCAGGGTCACTTAATGCATCCAAAAATAGATTGGATGCTTTCAGTTATTTTTAGTATCGATGAAGTGTAATAATTTGGTTGTATACTCTTTCTCTTACAATTAACTGTGTCTTCTATGCTGGAATGGTCTTCGCCTTTTTTGCAATAGTATTTTGGTTACACTGTGTCGAATTTCTACGGCCAATGGACACAACCTTACTTGTTTGGCTACACTCTGTCGTATTTCCACGGCCCAGTGCACACAACCTAACTTGTTGGTTACACTCTGTCGTATTTCCACGGCCCAGTGCACACAACCTAACTTGTTTGGTTACACTCTGTCGTATTTCCACGGCCCAGTGCACACAACCTAACTTGTTTGGTTACACGGTGTCGTATTTCCACGGCCCAGTGCACACAACCTAACTTGTTGGTTACACTCTGTCGTATTTCCACGGCCCAGTGCACACAGCCTAACTTGTTTGGTTACACTGTGGAACCATCTACATTTGTCGCCGTCTCAATATACAGAACAACCTGGAGCCTGAACTGACAGGACGTCGCCGCGCAGGTTGGCAGTTCAGTTCGGCCATTATTATAGTCCTGGATGGTTTCCAAGACTAGAATTTATGAGCTTATTTCTTCAATTCTGATGTGTACCCTGCGGTGTGCTATGGTACTGAGATATGGACACTAACAAAATCACTGTTCAAACTGAGCATTTTTTTTCCTTTGTTCGCCTTATTTCTCTATTTCCCAAGGCGGTGTGCCTTGCACTGTGGTTTTTATTTTGCGCCTGTCAGCCCATGCATCCGACTTTGGCATTCATTTTATGTAAGGGTCTGCTTCATCTTGCATTTTCTAAGGGTTTTGCTTCACCTGGATAACGGCCGGTGCTGTGATGGGGATCAAACCCAGCACCTTTGGATTGTTAGCCGTGTCACTTAACCACTAGCCCACGCCGTCTCCTCAAACTGAGAGTGACTCATGCCTCTCTTGAGAGACGATAGGTCGGAATCATTCTTCTGAGCCAACGTTTGAAAATTCTCCACTATTCTGACATACAACGATTGTCCCTGGTGAATGATGAAGTAATTTATACAGACAAGGCAAAACATAGATGGGCAGGTCACATGTTACGACGAAACGAGGGTCAATGGAGCACGGCAACAGCTATCTGGTTACCCTCGAAGGTAAAAAGAAGCCAAAGGGCAGACCTCCAATATGTTGGCCAAACTCCCTTGCTGTACACAACAATATCCGAGACGCCTCTGGAGAAGTGCTCACCACCCACTGGATTTCCGTGGCGTAAGGCAGTGTCCGCTGGAGACGAAGTTGGGGCCCGCGGCTACGCTGAGGAATGCGTCATCAAGATCAAGAAGATCATCAAAATCTTGATCAAGAACATTTTGTTTACAGGTCAGGGCATCCCGTAACCGGTGAGGTTGTTGGGGCACACATGAAGACATCCTCACAATCCCACGCTACCCTTTTCTGTCAGTGGCCGCTGCCTGTGCCTCTTCTGGTCGGAGATTGGTCCATTCTTTTATGTTGTCCTCCCACCTCCTTTTGGGCAGGCCTCTTCGTCGTCTGCCATGCACCATCCGTGGAGGATTGCATTTGCAAGACCATTCGATCTCGATATGTGACCGTACCAAGCGAGTTTCCTTCTTTTGGCAGTTGCCAAGAGGTCTTTAAAAGGCCGTATTGCTGTTGTAATTTCTATCTCGTATTTCCTCATTTGTAACTCGATCCTTGTACGTGACGTTTAAAAGTCTTCGGAAACATCTCATTTCAAAGGTCTGTATCCTTCGCTGAAGGTCAGCTGTAACTGTCCATGTCTCACAAGAATAGAGGAATATTGACAGGACCAGTGTACGCATTAATTCTATTTTCGTGCATAGATTTTGTTTACAATTTGTGCTTAATAAAAATAGTAACCATTTGATACCTCAATTTGCAGTTGAACGAAGATGTTTTGTAGACCGAGATGTTCAACCATAAGACGAGCTGTTGATGTGTAGCATGCAGCTCACAGCGAACGTCTGCAACTGACAAGGCACCAGTGTCGCCGTCAAGGTAAAAGTGCATTGTGATGCGTTGTTAACCATTCTGTTGTATGCCTGCGAAACACGTACATTGTATAGCGGACATGCCAGACAGTTTAATCGTGTCTACAAGAGTCGTCTACCCAAACTGCCCAAGGTCAAGTGACAAAACTAACTTTATAACTTACCAAGTCAAATGTGTTGATAAAGGCAAAGGTAATCCCACAGCAAAAACTGCCGTCGGGGATGAAGTTGTAGAGCCTTCATTGCTCTGAGCCACAGTTTTCTGAGGTGGGATTATCAGTTCCCTTTCTTGCTGCCTTTTTCCTTAACCAAGTACCAATTTACAACTGGGTCGACTAGACCTACAAACAGCGGGAGATGAACCGCATACCTTTGCCATGAATAACCAGTGCTCTACCACTGAGCTAATCCTCCGCATTATACGCTTCTTCAAAAAGCAAATAATATAGAAGCGACATGGTGTTCGCATGCTCCTAATTAGCTCCTTTCCAACCTGCTGCTCTACAGTGAGCTCAGAACATGCAAAAGCTCATCAAGATGACATAAAAAAAGGTAGAAATAATAGTAGTAGTAGTAGTAGTAATAGTAGTAGTAGAAATGGTGGTAGTAGTAGTATAAATAGCAGTACTAGTGGTAGTAGTAGTAGTTGTTGTTGTTATAGTAGTGGTACCAAAAGTAGTAGTACTAGTAGTATCAGCGGTAGTAGTAATGGTTGTGGCAACAGTTGTAGTGATTCTAGTAGTAGTAGTAGTAGTAGCAGTAGTAGTAGTAGTAGTAGTAGTAGTAGTAATAGTAGTAGTAGAAATGGTAGTAGTAGTATTAATAGCAATAGTAGTGGTAGTAGTAGTAGTAGTTGTAGTAGTAGTAGTAGTAGTAGCAGTAGTAGTAGATGCGGTAGTAGAAGTAATAATAATAGCAGCAGTAGTAGCAGTTGCACTAGTAGTGGTAGTAGAAGTAATAATAGTATAAGTAATGGTTAGTAGTAATAGCAGTAGTAGTAGTAGTAGTAGTAATTGAAGTAATAGTAGTAGTAGTAATATTAGTAGTAGTAGTAGTAGTAGTAGCAGTAGTAGTGGTAGTAGTAGCATTTGCGGTAGTAGTAAATAGTAGTAGTGGTAGTAGAACTAGTAGTAGTAGTAATCGTAGTAGTTGTAGCAGTAGTAGTAGTAGTAATCTTAGTAGTAGCAGTAGTAGTAGTAGTAGTAGTAATCGTGGTAGTAGTTGTAGTAGTAGTAGTGATCGTAGTAGTAGTATCAGTATTAGTAGTAGTAGTAATCGTAGTAGTTGTAGCAGTAGTAGTAGTAGTAATCGTAGTAGTTGTATCAGTAGTAGTAGTAGTAATCGTAGTAGTAGTAGTAATCGTAGTAGTTATAACAGTAGTAGTAGTAGTAGTAGTAGTAATCGTAGTAGTAGTAGTAGTACTAATCGTAGTAGTAGTAGTAATCGTAGTAGTAGTAGCAGTATTAGTTGTAGTAGTAATCGTAGTAGCAGTAGCAGTATTAGTATTATTAGTAATCTTAGTAATAGTAGTAGTAGTAGTAGCAGTATTAGTAGTAGTAGTAATCGTAGTAGTTGTAGCAGTAGTAGTAGTAGTAATCGTAGTAGTAGTAGTAGCAGTATTAGTAGTAGTAGTAATCGTAGAAGTAGTAGCAGTATTAGTAGTAGTAGTATTCTTAGTAATAGTAGTAGTAGACGTATTAGTACTTATCCGCCTAGACAACGAGAGTTCGTTGCTTCAACCGACCGTGTCTACAATGAAAAGCTGTGGTCCAGGCTGCACGCAGTGATTGTAAAGTCATTCCTGCGTGGCCTAGACAGGAAGGGCGCGGTGACCGCGGGACCACGAAGAAGAGGAACGTGTTCCATCCCCAATGTCCATGGCCTGCTTCAACATGAAATAGGCTAGGACGTACTCGGAAAGTCAGGTCACGTGATAGAACAGGGACACACGCCGTCGGTTTAGCCTGGTGCACGTGCTGTCTCCAAACAGCTGTACAGGCATTCATAAGGCATGGCTCTGAAACCGAACTTAATAGAAAGGAAGTGACGACAGCTTCAATAAATGAGGGATTATCGAGAACAGCGGGCTGTTTTGACAATAATAGGAGGTGAGCAGAAGACTTTAGCGTTGGATATGAAACAGACTACGGAAATAAGTTGATAGTACGAGCCGTGTTCAAATTAAACCGGACCAAGCTGCAACAAGTAGAACATACGTACGATGCGCATGGTGACGTCAATTCTGGTGTAAACAGCACATACCAACTATCGAGTTTGCAAAATTCCACTATCCTTTGACTCGTAGATTCCTCGGCAGACCGTTGAAAATATGGCGTGTGTGATACGGAATCCGTCCAGAGTTGATCAGCGAGCGGTGATTCGGTTTCTAACAACTGAAGGATTTCGACCAGTTGACATTCATTGCAGAATGCCGGCTGTGTATGGTGACAAAAGTGTGTTGAAGACAACAGTGAAGAACTGGACAACAATGTTTAAAGAAAGACGTGAGTTAACGAAACAATATGTGCCTGACCTGGTCTCAGAAGATCTTTCGTTAACTCACGTCCTTCTTTAAACATCGTTGTCCAGTTCTTCACTGTTGTCTTCGACACACTTTTGTCGCCATATAGTGCCTGTATTCTGTGATGAATGTCAATTGATCGACATCCTTCATTTGCTAGAAACAGAATCACCGCTTGCTAATCAACTCTGGGCGAATTCCGTATCACACCCACCATGTTTTCAACGGCCTGCTCAGAAACCTATGAGTCGGAGGATAATGAAATTTTACAAACGTGACAGTTGTCATATTCTGTTTACACAAGAAGTGACGTCATCATGCGTATCGTACGTATGTTCACTTATTGCAGTTTGGCCCGGTTTCATTTGAACACGCCTCCTATTATATAGTGTTCCTTTTCTTTGACCACTAGGTTATGTGCAATAAGTGAGGATTGAAATTCTTTAAGAAAAGAGAACCGAGACAGACAAACGAGACATAACTGCGTGGAAAAAAGTAGAACGAATGATGTGGCTTAGGTTATCTGCCCCTCGCAAGCAAATGATGACGTCATCATCAGATAATTGTTGTCTTGGTAATGTAACTGGCGATGTGTTTGGATTATAGTGCAGACGAGAAATGCTGTGGTCATCAACCTCACTCTCTCGTCCCGAGCTACATTGGACCAGTAGCAAGATGATAAATCGAGACGACTGCAGGTACAACATGATGCAGGCACCCCGGTCTTATCTCCCTTGAGACTAGGTGTCGCTTGAAACTTGTGGTTCGATCGCCCACCGTTTACGTTAATTGATTTGTGATGTTATAGCAACACAGCACAGCTGGCCCAGCTAAACGTGAATTGAAATGCTGAAGAAATGTTATATACGAAGATTAAAAGCTGTTACTGATTTATTGAATGACTGATTTATTGATTGCTTGATGGATTGATTGAACGTTAATAATTGTCCCAAACAAAGAAATATATCACCTCATAAAGTGAGTTTGAATATCAATAGCTTATTTTATTGTAAAGAAAGTCAGCATTTTCGAACAATCAATATTGTAATTTATCAATATAGTAATTCATCAATATTATTATTCATCAATAATGTACAAACAATCGAGACTTACACAATAAAATCAAGTGAAATGTTCAAACTTCCTTCATTTATATTGTTCGCATAATATTCTGCCAACTACTACAATGAAGTTTCTAACACTCCATCCCTGACAGCAGTGTCTGCTACAAAACTGCCTTAACGTCTTTTTTTTTCTAAATGATATTCGAAATAAATCTTTCAGAATGGTGTACTTACCGTAAATGTCTAAAAAAATACATCGCTATATATTTAAATTAATTTTACATAACATGTATCCTTTGTTAAAAATTGTATTTCACATTTCTGTACCCCTATTCTGGGGTAGAAGATTATCCAACTCAGGGTTTGCGACCGCCTGATATTCACACATGCCCGTCTGTCACTAGGGCCTGAAAGAGGAAGAAAGAATAGAAACACTATAACCTAGATGGCATGTTGTAAGATACTGCCACTATGGGGAGCTCGGCTTGGAGCCGGCTATCTCATCTTGCAAAAGCTACAGTCCCCAAGACAAATAAATGGAGATTCCTACTCCATATAATTAATAAGGAACAACTAAGCCAAACTATGGAGGGTTGTGCATGTGGTAGACTATCCTATCCTGTTAAAACTGTAACCCACAAGAAAACAAAAAGGCAAGTAAATAGTTAGGTGGGTAGGTATTTAAGGTAGATAAGTGGGTAGATAGTCCGTCAGCTTTAACGACAAGCGTAAGACAATTGTCAATGAGCAGAATGAGTCCTATGCTGCATACAATGACGATGATGTCTTTTCGGTCTGACCTACCATGTGGTGCGTAGACTGGCACGGGGCGGGATCAAAGCTATGAGGGTCGCCTCCCATCCTTGACGTCCTGTGTTGTTTTTGTTTGTTTGTTTGTTTTGTTTGTTTTTGTTTTTTTGCGTTTGCCTTATTTCTCGATTCCCCAAGACGGTGTGCGTTGCACTGTGGTTTTTATTTTGCGCCTGTCGGCCAAGTGCATCCGACTTCGGCATTTATTTTATGTAAGGGTCTGCTTCCTCCTGCAGTTTTTAAGGGCTTTCTTCCCCGTGGTAATGGCCGGTGCTGTGATGGGGATCGAACCCACCACCTTCTGGTTGTTAGCCGTGTCACTTAATGACTAGCCCACGCCATCCCCGGTGTCCTGCGTTGAGAACTAGTGGATGGAGACATTCTCGTTAAAGCAAGCTACATCTTCAAATAACGTCAAACATCGACGGTTCAGCGCGGTGAATGGGCCTTTGAGACCTGTCCATCGTGGGACAAGATTACCTCTGCACCACATTGTAGACGAGTTGTGAATATGTTAAACTTTTCATGCACGTCAAAGCTCTGTTGAGTATGGAGATCATACAGAGTAGAGAGGAATCTCTAGAAATAATTCCAACAAACATCAAACAAAGATTATATGCATATACGAGGCCTATTCAAATGAAACCGTGCCTAACTGCATCAAGTAAACATACGTAGGATGCGCCTGATGACGTCAATTTCGGTATAAACAGCACATACCAACCGTCAAGTTTGCAAAATTCCACTACCCTCCGACTCGTAGTTTCCTTAGTAGACCGTTGCAAACACGGCTGGTGTGATACGGAATCCGTCCAGAGTTGATCAGCGAGCGGTGATTCGGTTTCTAACAGCTGAAAGATATCGATCAGTTGACATTCATCGCAGAAAGCAGACAGTTTATGGTGACCCGAATCGCTGCATTAATTTTGGCGATGTCATCTTCTGACGCAAAAATAGGCGCATGACACGGTCTCGGGAGATCTTTCGTTTACTCACGTCATTCTTTTATTATCATTTTCTAGTTCTTCACTGTTGTCTTCAACACACTTTTTTCACCATACACTGACTGCATTCAGCTGTTAAAAACCGAATCACCGCTCGCTCATCAACTCTAGACAGATTCCGTATCACACCTTCCATGTTTTCAACGGTCTGCTGATGAAATTTTGAGTCGGAGAATAACGAAATTTTGCAAACTTGACGGTCGTCATCGTGCGCATCGTACGCATGTTCACTTGGTGCAGTTAGGTCCGGTTTCATTTCAACACGCCTCGTAGAAGATGTTTTTGCTGTGGACGAAAATATAAAAGGATAAAATATTATCTGCATACTTTTATCAGTGTCTTTTTTTTAGAAGTGCATGTTTTGTTTTCATTTTAAAAATACACGTTTTGTATCAAAGAAGCCCACATTTGTATACATAATTCTACGTTTTATTGAAAGGTCATGTTTACACCTTCTTTGTCCTCACCGTTCTCTGTTTGTCTGCGCATGTCTTTCCATTTGACTCTATCCTCTGGTTGGTCAGTCCTAAAAATGGTTGAAAGGTTGTATGAGCATGTCTTTCCATTTGACCCTATCCTCTAAAACTCTCTTCATTTCAGCATATATGCGTACTTTAATATCTCTGCATGCCTGAGATGTAAACGTGAGCCCTGGTCATCCTCTTCTTCTGTTGATCTGAATCTTATGATCTAATTTCTCCTGTAAAAGACGTTCATGTAACGTATTGTGTCACATCAGCACAGTCTTTGTTTATGTATCATTTTTCACATTTGCCTTTGTGCGCCATGTCAGTGAGGACATTGTAATTGGGTCTTAGTTTTTTCCAAATTACTCTTTCAATTCTACAATCGTACCACGTTTCAAACGTTTTCCTTCCTGTTTATTTATCCTTCTTTGATAGAGTCCATGTTTCAGCCCTATAAAGTGCAATTGGCCATTCATGAGTAGTTATATTTCTTCGAAATTCTTTGAGGCCAGCAATTTATGTTTTTCGATGAAGACCTTTAATACATTTTGTAAAATAAGTAACAAAGTTTGTGAAATTTTAGAAAAAAACCGTTTCTTTTTGTTTTTTATGGCTTTTTTTCTTTCGTTTTTAGGTAAGGTGCAAGTAGGAAATATAACCTGGCGCGCAAGAGCAGTCTGAAACCGATAGTAACTATAGCCGATCTGTTTAAAGGATACCTGTAAGATTATTTGAGATATTTGTTTTGTATTTTGGTGTTCTGTAGCTGTTCAATTTGCGTGATGAGGATGCTAGCCTCATGAACAACCCTCTTTAGTGGCTTTTTACGACATGCTTTGAAGATTACAGTGGTGATATTCTTTCGTCCCATGGAAATCACTTCGGTGTGTTCAGTTACTTCGCAGTCATACTCGCTCTGGTCTTGGTGATGTTGCTAGTTTCTCTAGGGTACAGGCGGCCTAATGTGGCCTGCAAGCCCTTGTTATAGTACACAAAATGGCGATCGTTGACAAACTTATAAGCTTCTGTAAACGATAGGTTACTGTTCATAGCGTAGATGAAACTGATCAGGATTGAACCAGAGCGTCCTCGACCGTTGCGACTTGCGACCATGACCTTCGTGCATCTGTCACTCATGGCACGGAGCCATGACACGCAGTCCTGCACCAGATCGTCGCTGTAGGATAGAAATTGTAAACTGTTAAGGTAGGGGCCTTAGAAGATACTAACATTGCAGAGACATCACTATACGGGAATCAACAGAGGTATCACTATACGGGAATCAACAGAGACATCAATATACGGGAATCAACAGAGACATCAATATACGGGAATGAAGAGAGACATCACTATACGGGAATCAACAGAGGCATCAATATACGGGAATGAAGAGAGACATCACTATACGGGAATGAAGAGAGACATCACTATACGGTAATGAAGAGAGACATCACTATACGGGAATGAAGAGAGACATCACTATACGGTAATGAAGAGAGACATCACTATACGGGAATCAACAGAGACATCACTATACGGGAATCAACAGAGACATCACTATATGTGAATCCACAGAGACATCACTATACGAGAATCAACATAGCCTTCCAGGCACCAAGCCGTGAAAAAAATGCACGTGGTTATGTTACATGCTCACGTGGCATCCTCTCTCGTTCAGTTATCTTCCCTAATGCTAAGTTGTTCATCAAGGAGAGGTCTACATGCAAGTTCGAAACTTCATTTGCTCCATCATTTGTCGCCAGTGCGGTTTGACATACATTGGGGAGACTGGTATGGGACTGTCTCAGCCTTTCAGAATACACCTCAATGATATCTAAATCCGCACGGGTTCTCCAATCGAAAGCCATTTAACTGGTCCTGATCACTGGGGCAAGGCTGATGGTAGAGTCACAGGTTTAGTTCCTTGCTTCTCTGACGATGGTCATCGACTCGATCTTACAGACTGATATCCAGCATAGGTTGCCTCTGTGACAGCGTAAGGCTTTTACGTTGAGTAGTTACTTATCTTATAAATTACATCATGTTTTCACACCACGACACGACTTCACACAGCAAACACTATCCTGACCATAAAACAAAACAATATTATTTATTACAAGAATAATCGTTGCACGATATCAACAAAAAGCATATAACTTCTAATCTAAATAAAGATAATATATATATTTAACTACATAGGAGGTTGTAGGCACTAGCTTTTGATGTTTGCTTCAAAATCTATCGTACCCAGGATTCTTGCCGCTGCACTCGTATATCTGCACACTCAACAAACAATCACAAACTTGTCCTCACGATCGGATTACGTACTCAGTCGATCTGTGCATTCACATATAATGAGTTCACTTACATTCAGGCGATCTGTACATTCCTATACTGTCAGTTTATATATAATCAGGTGATTTGTGTATTCACATGTAATTAGATTATGTCAAGTATAATCGGATCACGTACTCACGTGTGATCACGTACTCAGTCGATCTATGCATTCTCATATAATGAGATCATTTCACATACTCAGACGTATCTGTACACTCACACATAATCAAAACACACAATCATTTTCAAAGTGTCCTGCACATACAACACTACTTCAGATCTCGTCCTTGGGCGATCTGTACACTAGTGTAACAATTAAAAATATACATCGTTCTCATATAATCAGGCGATCTGTGCATTCACATATAATTAAGAACATACATGGTTCACAAAGTGTCCTGCACATATAACACACATTCAGTTCTCTTGCTGTTTGCAGGGTGTCCTTCATTAGCATCTATTGAGCGCGACTGGCCAAACACGAGAAGAATGATGGTACTACCACCCTGCAAACTCTATCATCCAGTCTCTCAGTCAATCTCCCAACCAGTCTGCTGAATTTTTCCTTGCAGTGTATAGTTTAGTCTCAAGCAACAATATGGTTGTTCAATAGTCTTCTCTGGGTTGTCTGTTTTAGCAATCACTCCAACGTGGAACTACCTCCATCTAATATGTTACTGGTCGTCTATCCACGAGTCACTGCCATTCTAAATGTGGTAGCCTATCGTGAATGTATCAGACTGCCAACAACCCTCACACCGATCAAATCTCAACGCCAAAGTGGTCAGCTCCAAGGACACACTCCTGTATCTGACAAAGCCTTCTATCTAACTTGTTCCTAACCCCTCGTTTCCTTTGTCGAACTAACATCGAATCGGTGATTGACCCTAGCGTGACCTACGTTCGGCCAACGCATTCAGGCAACCTTTGTTTCTTAGAGTCGCCAGCTCAATCTCCCCTGCCCTAAATGTCCATGTTCCAGCTGGAACTGTCACACCTCCAACTACATGGCATTAATATCTCCCATACAGTTTCTTAAATTCTCATCTCATACTGGCCCATATCCATTTGCCTTTCCTTCCCCAAATTATATCACCATTTTGTCTATCCTGTATTTGGCCGTTCTGGCTTACAGAGACATCCCTGTATGAGATATCCTACATTACTATATGAAAATCAGCAGAGACATTATAATCGTAAGCAATGACAAACTTCTGACAATTCTGACAAAAATTCCACTTTGTCTCATCAATTAAGCGGCCCATACATGTTATAAATTCCACTTTGTCTCATCAATTAAGCGGCCCATACATGTTATAAATTCCACTTTGTCTCATCAATTAAGCGGCCCACGCGTGCATGCATGTTATAAATTCCCCCATCTTGGCTATTGGTGGTGTCTGCAGTCACCATGAGTTCGACATCCTCAATTTAACTGGCACTAGTATCAATATTACTGTACTGTAATGCTGTAAACTTGGTGTTCATCCAGGCACGACGTGTGCTCTTTGCCAGGTAGCCAAAGGGCGTCTAAATTTATAACTGCCTTGTGTCTTTGGAGTACCATGCCGGGCCAAGGTCTTGTCCCAGGACAATCCTCGATATGTTCATTAGTTGACATTCGGGTAGACGATTCAAGTTGGGATGCACTGTGAGAAGTGCATTCGAAAAGACAATCAGTGACCGAATCCGCAACATCACGCTGATGCAGACAATAGGCACAAACCCAGTTGGGGCCTACATTGACTCCCAACAAGTCAAGTGGTTTAGTCATTTAGTCAGAATGCATTGTGACTAGTCTGTATCAAGAGCATATCATATACAGGTCTCTGGTCCACGAGCTAGGGACATACCTTAACGTTTGTAGATCGATTGTGTCAAACTCTCTCAGAAAGTTACACGTAACGACACGTAGCCTCCAATTTGGTGATAACAGGAAACCTGCGCATCCCACTGCTCTGCAACGTGTTTGAAAGGGCAGTATAGCAAAAGAAGAAGAAGAAGAAGATTAAAAGCGTAGGGTCACTATGACGTCAGTTCCTGTACCCAGCTATGTCAATCAAGCGGGCCGTCATTGAGGCAAGTTTGCTTCAAGATGGCGATGTTTCGAGTGTGGTAATGCAGTTAGATTGTGAATGTTCTAAGCTCCATCGCCAGGTGAGTAATTTAGAGCTGCTCTATGTTCATTTTTCGTAGGTTGTACACCTCACAGTAATATACTACGACCAGAATGATTACTCAATCGAAGGTTTATGCTTTCGCTTTGCTGTTTATCATCGATTATATCGCCGTCCATGTGCGATTGTAGCTTCGTCATCATGGTGCTATCCTTCGTGAGATCTCTACAGAAATTCATAAAGAGTAAACAACTTAGTCCTGGTAACTTCTTCTTCTTCTTCGTTCGTTCTCAATCTCCCACGACCAAACCCTGAAAAGGCTTAAGTAGCAGAATGTAGTCCTGAGAACGGAATGCGTTGTGTCGTAGTTTACAGCTTGGCTGCGAAATTGCACCTTTCGGTCCAACACATCCGACTTCAGCAAGCATTTTTTTAGTACCGGGTTAGCATTCCCTCTTCGATCCCTTCTAATTAGCCAGTCTGCCCTACTGCAGCCTGTTATCCAGGATCACCACGTGGAGGTGTAGAAGGGTCTTGGCAGTTATGGTTCGCTGGCCCTGACGCTAGCAGTCAGCTATGGATCGCTAACCACTGCAGCTCATGTGCTGCTCAGCATCTTGATCCCCCTTGGTAACTTGATATAGCAACAACCTCGAAAGTCCCATATTTACAAATATGTAAGAAGGTAAAGGTCATTCCCATGGCAACAATTACTAACGGGGATGAAGATAACAGACTGGACTAAGCCACCGCCTATGTGAGGTGGGGGTGGCCAGTTCTCTAAATTGATGTTTATACCTTCCCCAACTAATACGTCAGGTACCCATTTACAGCTGGGTCAATTGGAGAAGCGGTCATACATACCAGGAACGAGTCACGCCCTGTTTTGTTTCTGTCCGTCCATAATTTCGAACCCTAGCGCGCTGTAACCCAGTCTAAGCAAGCCAGCTCACTACCGACTAGGCTACACGTCCAAGCATGTACATCCTCATTAAAACACACAATTATTCATTAATGCCCTGTACCTGATTACATAGTCACTTCCTGTTGGAATTGGGTGCTTCTTAAATATAACATAATTGGACAACTGCAGTGGGTAAACTGGAGCGTCTTCTGACATGTTCAGGATACAATCGAATCCCCTCTCAGGTGCCTCCAGAGCTGCCGTGTAGTTGCCAATGTGGACATTATGGGTGATCTATAGAAACAAAGAACGGTTTGGTCAGTATTTTGTCTAAGGCCCACTGACACAGCTATTGCTATGCAGTCGTCGTATCTTTAAAACGTGTATACACAAGTCCCTGAAATGATGATGATAATATGATGATACAATCCCTTTAGTTGTGAGCTGGCAGCTCTTGACGGCCCCATGCCTCCCGGACAAAAGCACACGACTTCCTCAATTGTTGAGGCAACGTCCAATCTTGTAAAGTCTGTTGTCTTAGCGGCGTCATGATTGCGAAGGGTGGTTATGACGCGTTTATCGAGTGTCTCCAAAGGGAGACAGTCCGGTGTATATGTTTCCCATGATCGTCACGTTCTGCCAGGGACATATCATATTCATCTAAGTCTGCTATCTCATCATTCTTCTGTCAGTTTTGCCAGCCCACCTGTAGTGATGTTATGTGTGGCCTCCCCGGCATCTGGAAGATCGTCACAAAGGGGCAGAGGTGCAATGTCCACTGGTTTGCATCTCTTCGTCCTCCATGGGGATAAATTATATGGGACAAAAAGTAAAGAACGAGACAAGAATGCATTTCACGCATGAAGTGGGGATGGATTGGTGCAGCCCAGAACTTGTACCACTCGCGGTGGGTTCGGCAGCTACACCTATAGAACTAAACCAGCTCATCAGCCCTTTTGTCTGGCCCCTCTCCAAGGACCTGTCCGCCATAGTTGACCCTGCCAGAAGTAAAACCCCCGCAGGAATAGTTCCTTGGATCATTAGAGCGCGCAAGCTCTCCAACCTCAGCAGTGTGGTCTTACTTATGGGGAGAACCCCTTATATAGAAGATCCCTTACTGCCGAAGACGGATGTGTCGGACCGAAAGGTGCAAATATCGCAGTCAAACTGTAAACTAGCGACACAAAGCATTCCTTTCTCTGGACTACATCCTGCTACTTATAAAGCCCTGTTCATGGCTTAGTACCTGGAGATTGAGAACGAACGCAGAAGAAGAAGAAGAGGAAGAAGAAGAAGAAGAAGAAGAAGAAGAAGAAGAAGAAGAAGAAGAAGAAGAAGAAGAAGAAGAAGAAGAAGAAAAAGAAGAAGAAGAAGAAGAAGACTCCCCAACACGTAAGATTGCACATCTTGCGGAGTTTGAATAGTAACTTGGTTTGAAATAAAACTTAAGAAATGCATTCCTAAACAAGGGGTTGATTAACATCACGGTAGGATTAATTGCATCTATGCCTTAAGCTCAGAAAATGCTGATGTCATTTATGTTGATGCCATTTATGTTGATGTCATTTATGTTGATGTCATTTATGTTGATGTCATCTATGTTGATGTCATTTATGTTGATGTCATCTATGTTGATGTCATTTATGTTGATGTCATCTATGTTGATGTCATCTATGTTGATGTCATTTATGTTGATGTCATCTATGTTGATGTCATTTATGTTGATGTCATTTATGTTGATGTCATCTATGTTGATGTCATTTATGTTGATGTCATCTATGTTGATGTCATTTATGTTGATGTCATCTATGTTGATGTCATTTATGTTGATGTCATCTATGTTGATGTCATTTATGTTGATGTCATCTATGTTGATGTCATTTATGTTGATGTCATCTATGTTGATGTCATTTATGTTGATGTCATCTATGTTGATGTCATTTATGTTGATGTCATCTATGTTGATGTCATTTATGTTGATGTCATCTATGTTGATGTCATCTATGTTGATGTCATTTATGTTGATGTCATCTATGTTGATGTCATTTATGTTGATGTCATCTATGTTGATGTCATTTATGTTGATGTCATCTATGTTGATGTCATTTATGTTGATGCCAAAGGTATCCCAGTCGCACTGGTCGATGACGGATTCCATGCAGGCGGAAAAAAAGGCTCTGTGTGGTGGGGTCATATTGACATACTCCTCTTTGTATGTGTAAGGAATAATATAAGAGCAGTAATAAATTATTTTCAGGTTAGTATCTCATTTAGTTTTGTTTTCAATCCATTACGCCCTAGTCTACCCAGTAGATTTGGTTTGTAAACCGTAACTATTAATATTATCAATGCAATCTTGCATTGTTATCGTATTACTACATCAGTTTAAACATCTCAGTAAACTTCTTCTGCTGTTGCGTTCGTTCTCAATCTCCCGACACAAAGCCCTGAATAGAACTTTGCAAGTATCAGGGGGCAGTCCGGAGAAGGGAATGCGTTGTGTTGCTGGTTTACAGCTTAACTGTGATATTTGTACCTTTCGGTCCGACACAAGAAATATTAAACAAATAGTATATAAGTAAGGAGAAGAAGAATGTCTATGCTCTTGTGTATTTCCTGTTTCAATGGCTTGAGTGTAAAGGGTTACATAGCCATTTGTGACCTATTTTCTGACTTTCCCACATGATTACCTGCGCTGTTTCGGGCTCCAGAATCCAGGTCGTTAGTTCGCAGATTGGGATCCTTACCTAGGAAACAAACGTGACATAGTTATTGAACTTAACTTAACTTAACGTTTTTTTTATACTGGTTTAGAAGACTCATCAGAGTTTATAGACAACCACGTAGAGAAGATTGTAGACAATTCTTCTAGCTATATCCAGCTTGGACCTGCACAGGGACATCTGCTTCTCTAGAAGTACAGGTTGACTAAAAACTAACAACTAAGAGGAACCAGACGTTTACAGGGATAAATTGTTAATTTTTAAAATCCCATTCTAGCAATTTCACTCCCTCTCCGCCATCCAAACTCTTAATCGTCCACCTTTCACCCGCACTTGCAATTTCTTCTCTCAATCCGCTTTGTACCTCTCTCCCTCAATCCGCTTTGTTCCTCTCTCCCTCAATCCGCTTTGTTCCTCTCTCCCTCAATCCGTCCATTCGGTTGGACCACACCCCTCCCCCTTTTCAACTCACTCATTTCCCTAGGCCCATCTCTACATCCTCCTTCAACCTGCACGTTAACCACCCACCCCGTCCACAACCCAGCCAAGTACCCCGCCAATCTCTTTCCTCTTCAACACGTCTGCACCCCCCCCCCTTCCCCCCTTCAATTGTATCCATGTGAGCCACACTAAGAATTTATTCATGGGGTCACAGATTATATATCTCTATGCTGTGTTTGTAAATACTTTGAGAAGTCGTGTCCAAATTTAAGAACACTCTTCCATAGGGTAAACCGTATGAAAGCAAAGGAAAGGGGTGGTTTCATGCAGCCCGTTATGTGCTAATGGTCCTAAAACGTTATTATGTACAATTTGTTTCAGATAGGTAGCTTGTATTAGAAATAAATAAACAAGCAGACATGTACGAATGCACACACACACACACACACACACACACTCTCCCACACGCACATACGAGTGTATGTACGTTCAAATGAAAACCTCAAAATTGTTTCCCTCCAAAATTTGTCAAGACATGTGCCACACAATTGTATAATTTTTGACGTATTTTGCATTACGTCTGATACATGTATTCTGGTCCGTATATTGTGTCTGACTTTGAATCGACGTCCTGGTCAGTATATTGCGCCTGACCTTGAATCAACGTCCTGGTCAGTATATTGTACCTGATTCTGAATCGACATCCTGATCAGTATATTGTGCCTGATCCTGACGCGACGTCCTTGTCAGTACATTATGCCTCGCCCTGATGCGGCGTCCTGGTCAGTATATTATGCCTGACCCTGATGCGGCGTCCTGGTCAGTATATTATGCCAGACTCCGACGCGACGTCCTTGTCAGTACATTATGCCTTACCCTGACGCGACGTCCTGGTCAGTATATTATGCCTGACCCTGACGCGACGTCCTGATCAGTATATTATGCCTGACCCTGATGCGGCGTCCTGGTCAGTATATTATGCCAGACTCCGACGCGACGTCCTTGTCAGTACATTATGCCTTACCCTGACGCGACGTCCTGGTCAGTATATTATGCCTGACCCTGACGCGACGTCCTGATCAGTATATTGTGCCTTACCAGATTAGCAGCTCCCCAAAAAGATCAGTGTAAATTGTGCACACCAAAAAAAAAATAACGGCTAGGGATTCTAGAATTGCCCCAAGTCCCTACCATAATCCACCCCTGAGCTACACCAAACACGGCCTCACTTCGACGTGTCCATCCACTGTGATCCAGGAAGCCCACGTGAAATCCTCGTCCCGTTTCCGCTTCATCCTGAACGTGAAGCTGTAACAGCCCAGGCACGTAATGATAAGGTCCACACCGTAGAAATATACTACAGATCCATTGTCTCTCTTTGACTGGGTGAACAGATACTTCATAGGTACATCGTGCCATTCTCCTTCGTTGTTCTCCTGGAGATGAGAGTGAAAAAGATAGAGTGGAGGAGAGGAAGAGTGGAATTGAGAGTGAGAGAGTGGGGAAAAGAGATAGTGAGTGAGTGAGTGAGAGACAGAGTGAGAGCGAAAGAAAGGGAGAACATGAGAGCGGTAGAGTGAGAGAATGATTTGGTGAGAGAGTGAGAAAGGGAGAGAGAATTTATGAGAGAGAGACAGAGAGTGATTGAATGAGTAAGAGAAGGATACTTGATTCTGATCTAGCAATTACACCATACAACTAAGACAAGAAAAGCCCACTTCTGAAATAACAAATAACCAAGCCTACAACATCGTCACCCTATAGTTTCTGCTCTAGCGTGCACATTATACAACAAAGACAAGAAAAGCCCACTTCAGGAATTGCTAACATTCAAGCCCACAACTTCATCATTCTGTATTTTCTGGTCTAGCCGGTACATCATTCAACAAAGGCAATGTAAGCTCTTGAACGGCTAAACACGACCTGTCCAAGGCTAAAGAAGCAGAAGGCTGATACATCAGAAATCAAGCAACACAATTTACAAAACAGGAAAATAGTACTAAACCTCATAGACAAATCACACACTAAGTTAATCGAAAGCCCATTAGAGGTTTGAATATAAATTGGGGATCAAGATGCTGAGTAGCACATGAGCTGCAGTGGTTAGCGACCCATAGCTGACTGCTAGCGTCAGGGCCAGTGAACCATAGCTGCCAAGACCCTTCTACACCTCCACGCGGTGATCCTGGATAACAGGCTGCAGCTGAGCAGACTGGCTAAGGAGAAGGGATCGAAGAGGGAATGCTAACCCGGTACTCAAAAAATGCTTGCTGAAGTCGGATGTGTTGGACCGAAAGGTGCAAATATCGCAGCCAAGCTGTAAACTACGACACAACGCATTCCGTTCTCTGTACTACATTCCGCTACTTAAGCCTTTTCAGGGTTTGGTAGTGGGAGATTGAGAACGAACGAAGAAGAAGAAGAAGAAGACGAAAAAGAAGAACAAGAAGAAGAAGAAGAAGAAGAAGAAGAAGAAGAAGAAGAAGAACAGAAAGAGCAGGGCTATGCTGATCCAGCAGCTTCTACAGCCTGCCTTGTTCCAAATGTATCGGTATCATCTTTTCCTTGGAGCAAACAAGACAGACCGAGAGAGGGACCATACTACACGGGCAACACATGGTCTCTATATTTCTGCCCGGACTTTGTGTTAAAAACCCAATTACTATCGACAGACAAAACAAAAACAGCCAATGATGATGATATATAACTACAATTTAATGGGGCATTCGAGTGTCGAAGATGCAGCAACCATTGACTCATAGCTGTCTGCATGTATCAGGATCAATGAACCGCTGCTGATCAAGACCCTGTTCACCTTGAAGGGACGTCCCGGAAACACGATGCTCTAGTGTAGTCTGTCTAACGGAGAAGGATCGCAGCAAGAAGCCAAATTGGTTACTAAAAAAGTTAGCTTAAATCAGATATTCCGGAACGAAAATGTGCCGATATCGCAGCTTCGCTGTCTTCTTCGTATTATTAGTCTATCAACTGAGGCTTTGCTTTTATACTGGCGAAGTTCACGAAGGAGACTGTGCGATTAAGGTTTTTGGCGGTCCCCCCACAAATTTGTCGAACATGGTCGTTGCTTGGGATGCATTGTCAAATGAAGTATTGGAGACAGGGACAATTAATGCATTTAAAAATAGATTGGATGCACATAGCTTTTAAAACGGAAATGAAAATTAAACTGGTTGAATACAGACTAGGCAAACTCTTCTAAACCAGTACAAAGACGTTAAGTTAAGAAAAAGAAGGAGGCCAAGAAGAAAAAGCAGAAGAAAAAAGAAGAAGATGAAGAAGTAGAAGAAGAAGAAGAAGAAGAAGAAGAAGAAAAAGAAAAGAAAAACATTTTTTTTAAACCAAATATTTACGAAACTGTTCAACAGAACTCGACACAGACCAGCTGAACCATAAAAAATAACTCATTTCTCACCTTATGAAATAAATTGGTCCACAGATCATAACTCATTTCTCACCTTATGAAATAAATTGGTCCACAGATCATAACTCATTTCCCACCTTATGAAATAAATTGGTCCACAGATCATAACTCATTTCCCACCTTATGAAATAAATTGGTCCACAGATCATAACTCATTTGTCACCTTATGAAATAAATTGGTCCACAGATCATAACTCATTTCTCACATGATGAAATAAATTGGCCCACAGGTCATAACTCATTTCCCACCTTATGAAATAAATTGGTCCACAGACCATAACTCATTTCTCACATGATGAAATAAATTGGTCCACAGATCATAACTCATTTGTCACCTGATGAAATAAATTGGTCCACAGATCATAACTCATTTGTCACCTTATGAAATAAATTGGTCCACAGATCATAACTCATTTCTCACTTTATGAAATAAATTGGTCCACAGATCATAACTAATTTCCCACCTCATGAAATAAATTGGTCCACAGATCATAACTAATTTCTCACCTTATGAAATAAATTGGTCCACAGATCAACCTTAACGCTGGATGCAGATACAGCTGTGCCATCCTCCGCCAGAATGCCCACTCTAAATTACACAAGACAATAAAAGAAGCACCAAATTAAAATGTACTATACTGAATTTATTACCGCAATATGTATTAATTTGCTGTCATAGCCGGAGGTGGATTTTGCGATCAGCTTTAAATTCAAAGTAGATATAACCAAGCTATGCACAGGACAGTCTGTGGAAGTAAAATCGCATCAGCCAACTGTTACGCGGTACACAGCTCCATTAAGCGGAAGAATGAGATATGAGTATTGGCTTCTGTCAGCTCATTCTCTGAGATACATCTTCGGCCACAAGTCAATGCAATGGGAAGGACTTCACGTAAGAGCTGAAGATGTGTGTTTTTGTGTTGGAATGAATTGATTTTGATTTCCATAGGTGTGCTAATACAATGGAAGTTCATCTCGCCTTTTATATTCTTATTTTCGTATGGCTTTTTTTATTTTTTTTTATTTTTCGGTTTGATTAAAGGTTCGCCTTTCTGGATTGTATTGGCGAAGGCATGTCCTTTTCCACCCCAGACGGAAGTTCTTTTTTTCCCACCCCCTACCGAAGTTCTTTGGGCGATATCAGGGCGTATCGGCTAGTGTATGTAGGCGTTTGTAGTGTTGGGGTATTGGCCAATGTGTGTTTCTGTTTGTAGTGTGGACGTATTAGCCAGTGTGTGTATATGTTTGTAGTGTTGGGGTATTGGCCAGTGTGTGTTTCTGTTTGTAGTGTGGACGTATTAGCCAGTGTGTGTATCTGTTTGTAGTGTTGGGGTATTGGCCAGTGTGTATCTGTTTGTAATGTTGGGGTATTGGCCAGTGTGTGTTTCTGTTTGTAGTGTGGACGTATTGGCCAGTGTGTGTTTCTGTTTGTAGTGTGGATGTATTGACCAGTGTATGGATCCGTGTGTGCGCGTTTGTAATCTGGACGTATTGGTCAGTGGTATGGATGCATATATGTCTCTGTTTGCAATATGGACGTATTGGTCAGTGGTGTGGATGCGTGTCTATAATGTGTTCCACTATGGCAGTTATTATGTACAGTATGTGTGTCAATCCTTTATGTACGTGGAGATGTGCTCATACCGAGAAAAATCCCCGACATGCACAAACAAACCGGACACGAAGTGATTTCGTAGCCGATATGTTAGGATTGTAAACCAAGCTTACGTTCGATTTACACTGCTACACCATGCATCTGCCTACTCCCTTATTTATTTATATTGGTACCAAGATACCTGATTGATCCTACGTCACGTACGATAGTGTATTTGCGACTAGGTACAACATGCATACTTTGCGTTATTGCTCTCTGTAGATAGTTTTTTTTCCTTCAAATTATTTGTATTTATTTGTTCCAATATATTTTGGAGGAAACATCACATCAATCTAGTGAATTGGAATCCTTTTGCTTACATCATGTGAACTCTTCGTCTTCCTATTACATTCTGGTATTTATCGCAATATTTCAAATTGTGTCGTTCTTGCTATATCAGGTCTATAAAAAAAAAAACAACCCCGTAATGGATCCAAAGATTTGAGGTTAAGTCATTCGTCGCTCAATTGGTTTTCTTCTTCTTCTTCTTCTTCTTCGTACGCAGTCAGACAGTAACCATTATTTTTTCGAAAAAAAGCGGCGGTCATCCTGAGGCTGTCGCCGCTGCCATAGAGCTTGTCTTGCAGTTCCACTGGTGATGGCCACATCTGCTCTCTCTGATCCTCGTATGTCGGGCAGTTCTGCAGCAGATGTTCAGCGGTCATTTTACCGGTACCGCACGGGCATTCGTCGGTACCACCTATCTTCAATTTGTTGAATAGGTGGTACCTCAGTCTATTGTGGCCAGTGCGAAGTCTGAAGAAAACGACCTGCTCTCTTCGGTTCAACTGGTAATAGGCATCGTTTTTGGTGTAACCAGTATGTTCGGTTTCCCATTTGGTCATGTATCTGGCTTTGATAAGCCGTTTTGACTCTTCGTACGTCATACTAGTATCTGTTTGTGGTAGTCTTGCACCTTCTTTTGCCAGTCTGTCTGCCTCCTCGTTGCCTTGGATGTTGCAGTGTGATGGGACCCACTGTACCCCTACCCTTTTTGGTGCGGACTGCTGGCACAGTTTGCCGAGTGCTGCTCTTAAGTCATTAAGCTCAGTGCTCAATTGGTTTGACTTGGCGTTGTTCGTTCTCAATCTCTCGCTACCAAACCTTGAAAGGGCTTAAGTAGTAGAATGTAGTCCAGAGAACGGAATGCGTTGTGTCGTAGTTTAGAGCTTGACTGCGATATTTTCACCTTTCGGTCAAACACATCCGACTTCAGCAAGCAATTTTTGAGTACTAGGTTAGCATTCCCTCTTCGATCCCTTCTCTGCTGCAGCCTGTTATCCAGGATCACCGCGTGGAGGTGTAGAAGGGTCTTGGCAGCTCTGGTTTGCCGGCCCTGACGCTAGCAGTCAGCTATGGGTCGCTGACCACTGCAGCTCATGCGCTGCTCAGCATCTTGATCCCGTCGCTCAATTTAAAGCTAGACTAAGTGAGAAAGTCACATTCAACTCCGAGACAGATCAAAATCTAAGTCTGGTGTGCCAAAAGGTTTGCAAAGTTGGAAACGAGGGGAAGAATATTACCATTTGCTGAAGGTTTAGATGAAAATTAGCATTTTCTTTTTTAATAATAAAGTACTCTTTAATTTACATTCCGGAAATACAAACAGTACCCAAAAGATCTAAGCGGTTGTCCTCCATTGGCTACTGGGGGATTACAGAAAACGAGAGAGCCGATGTCTTGTTGAAAGTACATAGCAAAATGAAATAAATCTTCCAAACAGTGCCATACCGAGAGGACAACACTGTCGCTCACAGCCTTGACAACAGTCTATGGAAGAAAGAGATGGTTGTGAACGATATACCTGACAGTCGACCAACTCCAAAGACACCACCGAACTAGCATGTTTCGACTGAGAACAGAACACTGCAGACTATTACGTCAGCTCTACAGGCTCGTGATTTAACTTAACGTTTTTATACTGGTTTAGAAGACCCATCAGAGTCTGTAGACAGCCAGTCACATTTGCATTACCCTGCCTTAAAAGCTATGCACATCCAATCATATTCTTAAATACATTAGCTGTCTCTGCCTCCACCACCCCCTGTGGCAATGCATTCCAAGCATTCACCATTCCCAGACTTTAAAAATATTTCCTAATATCCAATCTGGACCTTTCTTTAGTTAATTTGTATCTGTGCCCTCTTGTTCTCGTTGGTGGTTGTATTTTGAAAAACTTATTATTGTATAATTTAACCTTTCCTGTGATATCCTACACAAGCAAGTGAACATGTCTAACAGGAATCCAAAATACTATATATGCTCTACACGACAGCCCCGCCAAAAAAAAGCCATACGATGTCAAACATAGCCAGAATTAGCAGATGAGGCAGAAGCTATGGGGTTGCCGCGCAGACGTAGAAAAGACCGCACTTCGTCTTGGCGATGGACTGTACATTTAGCATGACCAAATACCTAAACGCAAAAGAAGATATTACATGTGGCGTGTCTTTTAAAGACCTAGCATTACTGCATACTGAATACGCATTGTGTACACATAGTTTAGCCGTTCATATGCGTTGGGAAGTCACATCAAAAACTACAACTACAAAACCGTTGTGGCCTTCTAAAATGCGATATTCGTTGAATTGTAGTAGTCTTGAAACTAACCTGTATTATCTCTTAGACATGCATGTATCTGTTTTTATAAATTAGTAGACATTTGAACCACGTTTCATCTTCAATCAATCAAACAAAAGCGCATGGTTCCTCTCAATACACAAGCCACTGACAACATCCAGCAGCACACACGGTCTTGGGCTGCTTTTTCTGTCTCTCTCTCCAATAATAATAATGTATTCTTAGTCCCTTCTCACATTCACTTCTCCATGTCTTCTTGATATTTAGAACGACAGCCAGCCGTGGTCTGAAATTTTTATTGGGTGTAACAAGGAGAGACATGATCAGAATCGATGACATCGGGAGACTAGGGGGAACAACACCAATATTGGACTACATAATAAAACAGCCACTAAAATAGTTTGGCTACGTACCATGGCTACCACTACTCAGCATCCCCCAACAAGCAATGCTATTTAGATACAACGGATTCAAAGACACAGGCAGACCACGAAAAAGGTGGTTTACATAAATATCTGAGGCGGCGAATGCCACTGTGCATGAGGCACACAGTGGTGTTCGTTCTAGAGATATCTTTATAACCTGACGCTGAAAGGCATAACAGGATACGCGAAATGAGAAAAGAAAGAAGTAATTCTTGGGTTTTCATTTCGGCTATCACCTCATGCGGCATTCTTCTTGTTTCTGAAGGCCCTTCCTTTCCCAAGGCGTTTGCTTTAATTCATTGTCAACATTGTCCGTACCAACTGTTTTTACATATTTGGGTGGTCGACCCTAACCTAACATATTATTGTACTCTAGATGACGTGAACAGATGGCTCCGCCGGCAGAGATGCACACAAGTGCGGTTGGGATTTCGTCGGCTACCAAAATGGCAAGGAGGTGGTGGAGAAATCAGCTGCCTACTCCACTGTCACATCGAGTATGAGGATGGGGATTGAGGCGGTAACAGCGGCCCTGGCTTGGTTGGTGACGCAACCGGTGACACGCGCAGTGATACTGTCAGACTCCAAGGCATGCTCCGTAAGATAGAATAGTGCATCCACAAAAGGGAGTGAGCCTCTTTTCTTAACAACTATGATGTACAGAGTGTCACATGGATCTACAGCCCGGGACATGCAGGCGTCTGGGACAACGAAAGAGCTGATGCAGTGGCGGAACGCGCTGTGGTGAACGAGGCGGTGATGACGAGAGACAGGGTTGAGTTGATAAGGGCAGTCATGGGCAGTCTACAGAATGATGAAGAGACCGGGTTGAGTTGATAAGGGCAGTCATGGGCACTCTACAGAATGATGAAGAGACAGGGTTGAGTTGATAAGGGCAGTCATGGGCAGTCTACGGAATGATGAAGAGACAGGGTTGAGTTGATTAGGGCAGTCATGGACAGTCTACAGAATGATGAAGAGACAGGGTTGAGTTGATAAGGGCAGTCATGGACAGTCTACAGAATGATGAAGAGACAGGGTTGAGTTGATAAGGGCAGTCATGGACAGTCTACAGAATGATGAAGAGACAGGGTTGAGTTGATAAGGGCAGTCATGGACAGTCTACAGAATGATGAAGAGACAGGGTTGAGTTGATAAGGGCAGTCATGGACAGTCTACAGAATGATGAAGAGACAGGGTTGAGTTGATAAGGGCAGTCATGGACAGTTTACAGAATGATGAAGAGACAGAGGGTCGCGAAAATGCATGTGTGCAGAGGATGATAGAATTGGGAGTGGCAAGGGGAGAGGGGAGAATGTGTGTTCTGTCTGGAAAAATCCGAAGAACACGAAATCAACACCTGACTGTGACTCTGACTATGTAAGGCTTGACTGGTTGCTTGGACGGATAACGGGACACTTATAGGAATGTCCCCTGTGTGATAATGTTTGTTTGTAGAATCAGGAATCAAGGTGACGTTTCATCTTACAAACCTAAAATGCATCTGATCCAACAGGTAGCAGTACTGGCAAGACGGAGCAAAGGGGGTAATCCATTGTAACCGAACAGCAACCATTTTAATCTAGCTCAGCTGTGAACAGAGAGTTGTATAGCACGAAAGGGAGTGAAAGAAACATCGCAGAAACATCCTGAGAAGATAAGTTATTCCCTGTTCAAAATGACATTTTCGTGCTCATGGACGCACCAATGATCGCAATTTGTGCAGTGTGCAAGTCAAAGTGTACAACTACAACTTCTACATAGGAGGAGAAGGCTAAAAGAGAATGGTATGCACAACAAACCATTGGCTATATGTTCTCGATCACTTGCAAAAGGGATCGTTCCAGAGGATTGGAATGGTGCAGCAGTGATCCCCTTATTAAAAAGGGGCAACAAATCAGATCCACCAAATTATAGACTGCTGAATTAAACGAGCATAGTCTGTAAATTGTAAGTCAATAATAAAATTTAAAAAAGCATTGTAATGCATTTAGACAAGTTTAATCTATACAGAAATAGTCAGTATGGGTTTACTAGAGGGAGATCGGGCTTAACATATATGTTAGAATTAATGGAGGAGATTAATACTATGATAGATAAAGTGGAGTCAGTGGATGTTATTTATCTAGATTTTGCAAAGACCTTTGATAGAGTAGAGAAAATGTCAGTCTCTTCTCACCTCACTCTGTTTCATTTGACTCTGTCCTACAGTCACACCCTTGCACAACTTTCACACGCGCCCTCGTGGTAAAGCCCTTCCATTGCACTTTGGTTGGGCTAGCTTCTGAGGACGCACAAACCTAGCATAGGTACATACATATGCACACATGCATCCAAGCACTGGTTTATGCGTCCTGATATCGCCCAATTGACTACGGTCTGGGGTGGAAAATGGCGCGCCTCCGCCAGTAGAAACTAGTGAGGCAAACATCTAAGCAAAAAAAAAAAAAAAAAATATTATAGAGTACCGCATCAAAGATTATTTAGAAAGTTAAAATCACATGAAATAGGTGGGGAAGTTGCCAAATAGATTGACAATTGGTTAACGAGAAAAGGCAGAGAGTGGGCATAATTAAGGAGTACACTTAGTGGAGTGTCACAGGGCTCGGTTTTGAGACCAATTTTGTTCATTATATAAATAAACTTCTTCTTCTTCGTTCGATCTCAATCTCCCGCTACCAAACCCCGAATAGGGCTTTGCAAGTAGCAGGTTAAAAGTAAGATGACTGCGCCATAGTGGCTGCGCTCTCGACTCGCTCCGGTGTTTGTGTCGAGTTTTCTGACTTTTGGTCGTTTCTGTTCGGATTATATTTTACAACTCCTTCACCAGGTGGTATCAAAGACTTTATTCTGTGAAATTGATGTGCTTTCGATTGGATATTCTGTTTGTTACGCTCCATTTCATGTCCGGCTCAAGCCGTGGGAGACCAGTCCATTACAGAGTTCAACGTTCCGCTTAACTGCCCACCAGAATTCAGTCCAGATCATCACTACTCAAGGACATTTCTGCTCGGACTGAAGCCGACTTTCTCCTGCCTGCTCCCCCTCCACAGGAGGTTACATGATACTTTTCCCAACCTCGTATTCTTAGCACAGCAAGAGTCACGCTGACCAAAAGGTGGACACAGTCAGAAGCTTCGGCGGTGGGACACGGAAAAACAGGGAGTTTGACACGGACAGCCAGGAAAAGCCTGACACAAACATTGGTCTTACTCACACCTCGCGGCCCTCATCCCAAGGCTGCGGAGTACAAGGCTCTACCTGGGGTTTGGGTCGACACGCTACGCACGAATACAGCCTCAGCAGTTGGACATGGTAGTAGCCGATCGACCCAACGGGCCTTTGACGCCTACGCGAACATTATTATTAAGTAGCAGGATGCAGTCCGGAGAACAGAATGCGATGTGTCGTGGTTTTCGCTAAATATGTACTATTCAGCCCGACACATCCGACTTCAGCAGGATATACATAACAGATTTGGACATTGATATATGAACTATGATAGCAAAATTCGCGGAGGACACAAAACTATGCAATAGTATCTCATCTAAAGCAGAAGTGGATATATTGAGTTAGGTTTAGATCAAATTAGAGAGCGGTCTGTGAGCTGGCAAATGCAGTTTAATATAGATACATGCACAGTCATTCACATGGGTAGATGCAATATAGAACATAATTACAAAATGGGCGAGAACAAAATTAGAGGGATAGACAAGGAAAGGGACATATGGGTTATAATAGATCATAAAGGTAAAGGGAGTGAGCAAGTCCAGGTAGCAGAGGAAAAGGCAAATGCAATGTTAGGTATGATAAAAAGAAAAATCAAAAATAGGAGTAAGGAAGTGATTCTCAAATTGTATAAAGCATTAGTTTGACCTAGATTGGAGTACTGTGTACAGGTGTGGAGTCATTATCGTAGAGGGGATATAAACATGCTGGAAATGATACAAAGAAGAGTGGCAAAGCTGATAGTGGGATTCCAGAATTACAGTTATGAGGAAAGAAAAACCGGCCTACATTGTATGGAAAATTGAAGAATTCGATGTGACCTAATTTAGGTTTATAAGATAATCAACGTAAAGGATAAATTAGATTATAACACGTTTTTTTCTTCAACATACAACTGCATACACGAACAAGATGGCATAGCTACAAATTAACTAATGAAAGATCCAGATAAGATATTATGAATTATTTTTTGGTCAGAGAGTGGTGAATGCTTGGAATGCATTGCTACGGGAAGTAGTGGAGGTAGGGACAATTAATGCATTTAAGAATAGATTGGATGCGCTTTGCTTTTAGATCAACGAAATGTAACTGATTGTATACAGACTATGCAGAGTCTTCTAAACCAGTATAAAGATGTTAAGTCTCCCCCACCCATACCAACTCATTCTTCTTTATATCTACATTAGAAAACAATAACAACAACAAAGAAAAGGAAACCAATGCATTCTCTCATAATATGTGTACATTTTCAAAATATACCATCTGACATGTTAGTGAGGGTCAGGCAAAATATACTGGCCAAGACCCTCACCTTGACTTTCTCGCAGTCTTCCCTGGAAACGAGCTGTTTTCATGGCAACCTGGCTTACAAGGCGAAGGATCGACGTGATCCCCGTAGTAGTTAGCGACATGCAGTTGAATCCAAGCATAGCACAACCATCTTCCCATCAACATACTCGGTATGTGAGGAAAGCTACTGCAACCCGCCACTAAGCGTCCTTTTCAGGGCGCACAAAAGCATTCCCAAACAACGTTATAACAACAATGCTGAGTATTAAATAACATTACTTTTATTTGCAGAGTTATTTGGTTAGATATCAACTTCCACCCACTTTTGTAATCTGATTTGGCTATTCGTATTCTCTTGTATACAGACTCTGCAGAGTCTTCTAAACCAGTATAAAGACGTTAAGTCGGGTTAGGTTAAGCTAGGTTCTTCCTGATATCTGTTTTTCATCTACCAACCTAAAGTAGTAAATATGAATATGCCAGTTTGGCCGCGCTATGCATTTCGCTTGAAGGGACAAACCTATGCCAAGAACATTGTATATTTAAATAACAAAATCGATATTTATATAGCCTCTTATTTAACAAATTAACTTTCACGCCATGGCTGTAAATGTTAGATTAGAAATAATAATTGATGTCGCACTTAACATCTGGCTTTACATTTAGCAATTTTTTTTAGTCCACAATACGTTTGACAAGATGGCGGAGAGACGTGTTATGCCAGACGATTTAAAAAATGTCGAATTCGAAACAAGTGAAGATGTTGATGTTACACCAACATTTGATCACATGGGATTGAGGGAAGATCTCCTTAGAGGCATCTATGCATACGGTGAGATAGAAAATCAGCCGTAATACTTCTTAAAATCTAAAGTTATTATAAATTAAACCTATTTTCGATAGAGTCATTGAGTCAATAGTGAAACGAACCAGATACGTACTACGGTACTTGGAAACAATCACTATTCAATATGTCAATTATCGCAATAGTCACTTGTCTTGGCCAGTACATTAATCTGTGGCTAATGCAGTTACTCTAGTTTAGATCAGGTAATATCTGAGATCGCTTACAAAAAAACCTTAAAGTTAGTTTGTGGGCAAGTCATCAGATTGCCACGATGATTCCGATAAAAAAAAATTAAGCTTAGCTTTCTTGTTTTAATTTTTAAATTTAAAAGTGTCTAAGTTTGATCAAGGTGGAATACAATCAACAATGAAAAAGTTGACATAATCATATAATGAATGATAATAATGGCTTCAAAAGTACCTATTTGCCATTGTTGGAACATTAGGCTGATTAGCTAGGTCAATATGAAAATGTATATTAGTATATTAAATACTATTATTACTTTTACTATAATATACATATAACTATATAGGGGTAGTGGCAAGGTAATTCATATTTCAATTATTTGGGGTAGTCTTCATACCACTTTACCTTGTATTGTCCTTTTCTTATTGCTTTTCCTTCTTCAGAGTTGACCAGGTATTCTTCCTGTATCAGTTTTGCTCCTTCTTTGGCTAGATTGTTGGTCTCATCATCTGACATCTCCTTTGATGTTACAGTTGAATGCAGTGGTGTCTACTGTATAATGTATTGCTGCTTTCTGAAACCCATGGCACATTTTCGCCAAGACTATCCTCAATTCGTTCAGTTCAGTGTTCTTATCCCCTTATTAGATTTGAGTGCCGTTTCACAATATTTTTCATACATATTGTTTTTTCAGTTTTGGCTCAAAAGATGCTTGAGAACTTGGTCTGTTGCTATGGAATTTGTTTTCCTTCTCCCCATTCATTTGATCACCACGTCGTCGCCTCCGCCCTGCTTGGCGCTGCCGCTTGTTGCTGAGCCATCTGTATAGGAGGCATTTGTCCACCAGTCTGCTGGATACTTAGCGTCTATGTAGACTACTCTTATATGATGCGTCTTCTCTCCAGGTCTGTCTGCACTCCTTTTTCATTGACCCCCTTCTATTTTTCATTAGCTCTGGGAGTGTTCATACCCAAGGAAGAGTAGTGCTAACTGCATGGGCCTTAGTTTTGTTAATGACAGCAATGGGTCTTTGAGTTTCCAGTGAGGTTACTTCTCTTAAGTTTGCCCTTTCCTTGACTCTTCATTGTTGGGTAGTTTGTTAGTCTCTTGGTATTTCTCTGTCTGCTGCATAACTTTTATGTCCTTTTTATCCTCAATTGACTGGAGGCCTGTCATTGGTTCTAGTGCCTCTGTGCGTGTGGTTTGGATCTGGACTCTACTTATTTTACAGAAGTAAAATAAGTGTGTTCTCATTGCAGTGACCCAAGACATAATGCCATACTCCATTACTGATCTGACTCTTCTTCCTGTGCATAGTCTTTTTATAATTTTCTTGATTTTGTTCTGGTGGGAGTACGTAGTCATTTATTTTTAGTGTCGCTGTCCCGGTTGATGGTCGTTCTTCTTTTCTGGTGTTCGTTAACTGTTTTATCTAGAGCTGATAATTGCTTGTTTTGTGATCAATGTCACGAACAAACTCTGTTTATTTATAACTCGATGTCTCATAATTTCTACACATAGTACTTTTCTTACCGCATTCCTTAATTGAAAAAAACCACCTGCGACACAAACATTTAGACTAAGGCCTGTATGGTGGTATACCTGATTATAGGAAGGTTAGGACGTAATTGAGTCTATAATTAGTCCAGTTGTAGCACTTTTTTTGGAGGGGGTGTGTCCTGGCGGCCTAGTGCCTTAACTCTTCTCTTGTGACAAGACAAAGATTTGGATTTTCAACTGTAATGTTAAGACAGTACTGCTGTATGGACCGGTGGCTTAGAGGTCAACAATAAACGGTACAGTCATTCATGAACAGATGCCTGCACAAAATATCAGGGTTAAAATGGTGCCGTAGGATTGCTAATGTGGACCTATGTCATAGAACCAGGCAGCTGAAAGTAAATTAGGAGATACAGAGAAAGTGTTGGCGGTGGACAAAACATAGTTTGTGTAATGGAGAGGGTAACATTATGAGTCAATTGCTGTTCTGGTACCTGAAAGACAAGAGATACAGAGGCCAGCCAAGGTTCACTTGTCGAAAAGAGTCTAAAGAAAGACCTTGTGACAACCATAACATGGGTTTGGCTTGGCTTGGCTTCATTCGTTCTCAATCTCCCGCTACCAAACCCTAAAAGGGCTTAATTAGCAGAATGTAGTCCAGAGAACGGAATGCGTTGTGTCGTAGTTTACAGTTTGACTGTGATATTTGCACCTTTCGGTCAAACACATCCGACTTCAGCAAGCATTTTTTTGAGTACCGGGTTAGCATTCCCTCTTCGATCCCTTCTCCTTAGCCAGTCTGCCCTGCTGCAGCCTGTTATCCAGGATCACTGCGTGGAGGTGTAGAAGGGTCTTGGCAGCTCTGTTTCGCTGGCCCTGACGCTAGCAGTCAGATATGGTCAGCATCTTGATCCCTCATAACGTGGGTTTCATTTTGTTTTTGTGAAAATATTGCAGTCAAGCTGTAAACTAGTGACACAATGAATTCTGTTCTCCGTGCTACATCCTACTACTTGCAAAGCCCTGTTCAGTGCTTGGTAGCGGGAGATTGAGAGCGAACGAATGAAAAAGTTTTTTGTCCTGGCCGTGGTCACTGGGCCATTACTTTTAAATGTTTTATCACCAAATTCAAAGCTTATCATTACTACTAGTTATAATTTTTTCTCCCTTACATCTGCTAGACATATATATATATTTGGTTGAATGGACAGACAGCGTACGAAGAAGAAGAAGAATGGACAGACAGTAGATAGATAGTATCTTGTTTAAAATAACACTGTCATTCGCTACTGGAAAATACACAAGCAATTTCAGAGCGGAGGCAGAGGCAGTGGAAGAAATGGTGACAGGTAAAAGGAATGAAAGCCACATAGTCCTGCTTACAGATGCACTGGCCGTAGTCACAGCACTGAAAAGCCAGAAAAATACTGAACTTAATGAATTAAGAGCAGTACTCTGTCAACTATGCCAGCAGGCCGCACCAAAAAGGGTAGTGGTGCAGTGGGTTCCATCTCACTGCAACGAGGAGGCAGACAGACTGGCAAAAGAAGGTGCAAAACTACCACAACCTGATACTCGTATGACATATGAAGAGTCAAAACGGCTTATTAGAGCTAGATACATGACCAAATGGGAAACTGAACATACTGGCTACGCCAAAAACGATGCCTATTACCAGTTGAACAGAAAAGAGCAGGTCGTGGTCTTCAGACTTCGCACTGGCCACAATAGACTCAGGTACCACCTATTCAACAAATTGAAGATAGGTGGCACTGACGAATGCCCGTGGGGTACCGGCAAAATGACCGCTGAGCATTTGCTGCAAAACTGCCCGACATACGAGGATCAGAGAGAGCAGATGTGGCCATCACCAGTGGCAACACTAGACAAGCTCTATGGCAGTATCGACAGCCTTAGGATGACGGCTGCTTTTTTCGAAAAAATAATGGTTACTGTCTGACTGCGTACGATGAAGAAGAAGAAGAAGGATCTTGTTTGTGAACTTGCATATTTTTATATTTAATTTCATACACATTTTAGATAAAAACTAAAACTCGTGTTCTCTTAGGTTTTGAAAAACCATCGGCCATCCAACAAAGAGCAGTGAAGCCAGTTGTCAAAGGACGAGATGTCATTGCACAGTAAGTTCATATACATTGTATGTGAAATAGAGTTTCTAAAATGCTTTTATGTGTTTTTACAATTTTGATTTAGTTATCTCCCTTTCCTATTACATAGGAGGCCACCGAGACACCATGTCTAATTGGATTATGAATTGTTTGCTTTCTATCTTTCTATTCCCAGAATTTCTGTCTCTTAATGAAATAAAGCCTTCACATCAGTCGAACATTCCTGTTCACTCTCTTTTAGACCCACCTATGTCACCTGCGGACCCAACAACTGATCTGACATATTATAAATGGGTGAGCAGAGAGAGGGATGGACGAATAGCATTTCTGCCTATCAGTTTTTTTGCGCTGCTATTTCTGAATATTAAGTTTTTGTACTTTAAAATTTATTTGTAATACTGGGTTTTTGTACAATGAGGACTTGGACATGATTTTGTAATAAAACATTGAAAGCAGTGCTGCAACATACATGCAGATTGTGATGCTAGCTAAGTCCCCGAGGACTTGCATTACACCAGGCTGCAAGTTAAATCAATCATCTGACACCCCATATTTATTTATTTGATTCACCAGTTCTCTTTATTGTTGCTTTGGCATTCTTAACTGCAAGTTAGGTAACCATTTACAGCTGGATAAACTGGTGCATATAAAGATGTTTTTTTATTTATCATATGATAAAACAAACAGAAACGTGTTCTAAAAAAAAGACTAATTTCCGTTTGTTGAGTTTTTGTTGTTACATTAAACTCTTTTGGATGCATTTTACATTACTGAGTTTCACTTTCCATTCATGAGTGAATTAAGTGTTCAAACATGTTGTGAATTTCACTTATTTGATCATTACAGGGCCCAATCAGGAACTGGAAAGACCGCAACATTCTCCATTTCAATCCTGCAATGTCTTGACACACAAATTAGAGAAACACAGGCCCTTATCCTATCCCCTACTCGTGAGCTGGCCACACAAATTCAAAAGGTAATATATATGTACATTTTGTTTCTCATCTAGAACAGGCTGCTAGCACTTTTAGTCCAGTTGTTTGTGCTACTCTTTCTGCTTCCATCGCCTGATGTGGATTCAGGATACCACTATTCTATGGCAAGCCACCACTAGAGAACCATATTAAAACAAGTGCTGTGAACTGTTTCTATCATTGAGCTGTTTTTTTTAATCACATTGAATCAAATATATTTTGTCTCTTATTATCGAAAATAAGAGCATGTATACAGTAAGGTCAACATCATAAAACCGGCCATTCGTTCTGGTTCATAGAGTGATGTCAAGATCATAAAACCAGTCATTCGTTCTGGTTCATAGAGTGATGTCAAGATCATAAAACCGATCATTCGTTCTGGTTCATAGAGTGATGTCAAGATCATAAAACCAGTCATTCGTTCTGGTTCATAGAGTGATGTCAAGATCATAAAACCGGTCATTCGTTCTGGTTCATAGAGTGATGTCAAGATCATAAAACCAGTCATTCGTTCTGGTTCATAGAGTGATGTCAAGATCATAAAACCAGTCATTCGTTCTGGTTCATAGAGTGATGTCAAGATCATAAAACCAGTCATTCGTTCTGGTTCATAGAGTGATGTCAAGATCATAAAACCGGTCATTCGTTCTGGTTCATAGAGTGATGTCAAGATCATAAAACCGGTCATTCGTTCTGGTTCATAGAGTGATGTCAAGATCATAAAACCAGTCATTCATTCTGGTTCACACAGTGTTTTTATGTCATACTATCACTCAGTGACCATATTAGAAATGGATTTATGGGAATTCACCAACTAACACATTACACTATGTGCTAGTTATTTTGAACACTAAATCTAATCCAACTCAACGCTTCACATCATGAGCTCATTCCTGCCTAGAGGTCACCGTCACTGAATGCTGTAGATAGCAGACATTGTCAACTATGCTCACCAAGCCGTCAGTTTAACTATAAATGTAGATACACAGCCTGTTTTCATTCATGGAGATACCATGCAGACTACTCTATACAGACTTTCTCATTAGTGTACTTTCAAAACTTAACCCAAGTGGCAGTTGAATACACGTCAGCAAGAGGGTTATGGAGGTATGGCAAACAGCGCAATAGTCGGTCACAAAGTAGTGAAAGATCATGCTGAAGCCTGGCCCACTGATCAGGAAAGAGATGACCAATGCCAGCAGCCCACACATATGATGTCATATAAATATCTTTATCTTAGAGACATTTGGTAAGCAAATGGAAGATTTGAGATTACAAAAGTAACAGTGACTGCAGAGATGAGTAATGTTGTTGTTGCTTGTAGCTGCTCTAGCTTCGTTATTCACTCTTGGATTATGTTTTTCTGTTAGTGGGCATTTGCAGGCTCCTCTTATATCCGGATAGATAAGATGCTCACATCACAAGTAATGAAAGTGTGAAATGGTAGGTGTTTGAATCCCGTAAATTTCAAGCATCCCCCTGGTCTCAAGAGAGATGAGATCTGGTCCTATCAAGGACAGACATTAAACTCTGAGGTCCTGTGCACATGCTATGCATGTAGAGAACCCTTGACAGTTGAGAATCAAAAAGCAGGCTGTAAGCTGATGCCTGGGCAAAAATTCTATAAGTAATGAACTCCCTACCCAATTGTGCCTGCATTAACTTTTAGTGAACCACTGGTGAAAAAATTTGCCTAGAGCATTGTCTATGTATGCACCAGTGTATTCGTTGTATTGACACCTGTTTTGCAATAGAAACGGCTGAATCGAAAACGAGATCATTTCTGCTCGCCCCATAAACAATACAATGGCGATTTTGATTTGAAAGATAATTTTTTAACAATTTTGTTTTTTCCGCATGGATTTGGAAGGTTCTTCCATTATTGTTTGTGATGAAGTTGTTGTAATGACTTTTCTGAGGTAGGTCTGTTTAGTTTGTTTATGTAGATATTATAAATATGTTTGTAGTGGAAACTGATATGCTGATCTGGTTAGGAACACTATCAGTGCTTGTGTTAATTTCATGGATTTACAAGACAATTAGTATTGCTGAAAATGGGTAAGTCGAAATGTTTGTGACATACTTTAAAAAAAAAAATATGGAAACTAGATCATTCAAAGCCAAACGTCTATTTGTCTTCACACTCGATTGCAAGTACATGCCTCAACATCTCCAAGAGTAAAGGAAGACCTGCAAATAACAAGTTTTGATTATTTTATCAAGCTACAATACGATACATTTTTGTGGTGCTATGAACTGCCTATGGTAGGTATTGTCTTAAGTTGCAAATCTAGTAAATTAGGCTGAGCTGTACATGGTTAACAAGTGAGTCTGTTGATGAATATGTTATTGCAGGTCATCTTAGCCCTGGGAGACTACATGAATGTACAGTGCCATGCTTGTATCGGTGGAACTAGTGTTGGCGAGGACATTAGGAAGCTAGACTATGGACAGCATGTGGTGTCTGGAACACCAGGCAGAGTTTTTGGTAAGTGTTGGGACTTAACTGTACGCATATGACAGGTGAAAATATGTTAACTACTCTGCTGCATGCTTGCGAAACATGGACAGTGTAAAGCAACATGCCAGGCAGTTTAATTGTTTTCACTTAAGCTGCCTGCGTATGCTGCTCAGGATTGAGTGGCAGGGCAATGTGCTTAACTCTGAAATTCTTAGCAAGACTAACTTGTTGAGCATTGATAAACATCTGCAAAAAGCCTGGATAAGATGGACAGGACATGTTGTTAGCATGTCCAATGAGCACATCACCAAGCAGCTGTTTTACAGTGAGCTCAGAACAGACTTGCACCAGGGGGACAGAGAATCCTTGAAAGCTTCAGCATTGTTGCAACCTCCTGGAAGCTGCTTCCACAGAACCGTTCCACCTGGCGTGCTAGCATGACCAAAGGTGCTCAGATCACAGAGCGAAACTCCATCACAGAGGCTCAGGGAAAGCGTGCAGCATGAAATTGCAGAATGCATGATGGCGACTCCACAGCTGATTTCTCAAATAAGTGCCCTTATTCAGCAGAGTCTACCGTGCCCCTGCCTGGTCTCGATAGCCATATAAGAACATATCTCGCAGAACAAGTCTTATGCTGTCGCCATCTTTGCTTTAATGTGCAACTATTATGACTTGTTATTACAATGAGAGCATGTTGTAAGCCGTTGCTGACAGTTTTACGGGTGTGTTTTCAGGATGGTTGTAAGTGTGACAGATAAGAATAGAACCACTACTGCATGCCGTCTTGAAAGCCAATAGTTCAGTCTATCCACCCCAGAGCAGTAGACTCCAACTTATGGCTCACTATTCATATACTAAAAAGCCTGCCTAGTTTGCAGTAGCCTTATATACGGTTGAAAGATACCTCTAGCAGAAGTACCTTGTGTATAATAGCTCAATAAGAGCAAAGGTAACATTTTTCCAGGTTAAAAAAACAAAGAAGAATTAGGACTAACGATCATACATGTTTGTTTATTATTTTCCCCCAAAGACAGTGTGTTTTGTGCTAGGTTTTGGTTTTTACGCCTAATAGTTCAGTACATCTAAAATTCTGAATGCATTTAAAAAAAGTGTGTACGTCTCATATGAGTCGATTTAGCTGTGTTAAAAAATTGTGAACCAAGCTATTTTTGTTTTGTGAACCATGTCACTGATTGCTTTGTCACATCACTCCCACACAGGTATTAAGCTAATTATAAATAGAAAACCTGGTTCCTTTTTACCCTTGAATTTGGACCGTTATGTTATATTGTACAAAATCAGAAACACTGAACTCCGGGAAGAACCATATGTGCTCTCACACACACACAAAATGGTGATTGATGTGGCCACTGATGATTTCTGGAGGTTGCTGGTTGTACACACTATTGTTTCATCCTTCCAGTTGCTCATCCTTGCTTAACCTGTTTTCCATTTCAAACTCCTCCAATATGAGGATTACTGATTCATTGATTGCAGTGTCATTAGTCAATCAGTAGGTTTGGGATTATTTCAAAATGTCCCTATTATGAGTGTTTTCAAAGTCAAGATATCGTCTTTTTATTTGCCTTGATCCCCAACTTGAACAAACAGTAGTCAGTGTTAGATGCATCTATATAAATGCCAAGCCATCGAACAATGGTCTGTTTTTGTGTCCTACAGTTGCTACAGGATGAAGTAGCCGGACATCATGCCCGACCTTATTCGGTTGCCTCTTCTGGCATGTTTTAGTTACTATTTTTGCACCTCATTTAGACCTGGTAATGCTTTGAAAATTGCCTATGGAAATTTGGCTGCATGCAGTGTTGTTTTTGCTATCTCATAGCTGCTGAGCAAGCCTGCTCTTGGCTGTCCAATGCCGTTCTGCTATAAATACAGGTCTTCTTCAGTTGTTCGACTGTGCCATACAGTGAATTGATGATTGTTGATGGAACCTGTAACAAATTTTTCCTCGTGACTGCCAACACTTTGCACTCAATGAGTAGGTGTCTGTTTCATCAGGGGGAGAGCTTTGTCAGCACAAAGGAAGATGCTGAGGGTTAATGTGGTTTAAGTGACTATTGACTCTGTGTAGTCTATTTTTGTCATAATTTTTTTTAGCTGTGACAATTTGCTGACTACACTGCAGCCTGATCTTGTCCACCTGTTTAGCCCGATTTTCCTGGTGTTATGTCTAAGGATTTATTTTAACTGTGTAGTTGTTGCAGGGTCTATCCTTTTATTTATTGAAAAATAAAGATACCATCGCGCCATATTATTTTGTAACCAATGGCACATAGTGGATGATGTGGTCAGTATCTCTACTTCCCAGATTATCTGGTACCTAATTTCTGTGGCTGGGTTGACCACGCAGGCCAGTTTGTGATCAGAAACAAAATCCAGCACCAACTGGGGATTGAACCCTGATGGGGGACGGCGTGGCGTAGTGGTTAAGAGGCACAGCTCACAACCGGAAGGTGCTGAGTTCGATCCCCATCACAGTACCGGCCGTTACCCCGGGGAAGCAAACCCTTAGAAAATGCAGGAGGAAGCAGAGCCTTACATAAAATACATGATGAAGTCGGATGCACTGGGCCGACAGGCGCAAAATAAAAACCACAGTGCAACGCACACCACCTAGGGGATTAGAAAAATAAGGCGAACGCAAAAAAAAAAAAATGCCCCCCGGTGGCCTGACTGGAAAGCCAGTGCACTAACCACTGCGCTACATCATCATTGTCCAGTTCTTCGCTGTTGTCTTCGACACACTTTTGTCACCATACACTGTCTGCATTCTGCGATGAATGTTAACTGGTCGACATCCTTTAGCTGTTAAAAACCGAATCAACGCTCGCTGATCAACTCTGGATGGATTCCATATCATGCCTACCATGTTTTCAACTGCCTGCTGAGGAAACTACGAGTCGGGGGTAATGAAATTTTGCAAACTTGACGGATGGTATGTGCTGTTTACACCAGAAGTGATGTCAAAATATGTTCACTTGTTGCAGTTTGGTCCAGTTTCATTTGAACATGTCTCGTCTCATATGTCTTTCATCTTTTGCACGTTATATGAGTGTTTGTTTTAGCTGTGACAATATATGTCTGTCATTAATTTCAAATGTGAAACAAGTGTTTTAAAAAAAGTTGTAACATGGTCTTTCATCTTTTGCAGACATGATAAAGAGGAGAAACTTGCGTACCAAATCTATTAAACTGATGGTTCTTGATGAAGCTGATGAAATGCTGAAAAAAGGTACTGATGGTAGAGTGCATGCTTTTCACAATAAAGGAGCTGGGTTTGTTGTTGTTGAATGCCCACGAGTAAGTTTACTCCTTTGTGCTCCCTGAAAATTGTTCCTGCAGGCGGTTGTGCTAGGCTTGGCTTCATATGTGTGTCTAGCACTACTCCGAGATCACTTCAATCCCTCACCTCGTTTACAAGATTGCTATTAAAAATCCTGTTTTGTTAACAGGGAGAACTGCATGGAAGTGAGGCAGGGTTTTGGTCCGTATATTCTGACTAGCATTGTCTGATCAGTATGTTTTGCCTTACCAGACGTTAGTCTCCCCAGAAATGCTGTGTTAGATCCCCACCATTGGCATGCTGTAGGTGGCTCAGCTGCAAATGAAGAACTTGCTTACTGTTAGGAGGAAAGGAAGGCAACAGCCACCTCCCTTCATTAACTCTTAAAGGCCATAATTTTGTAACTAGTTTTGCTATAATTATATTTTCAATAAAAGCAGTTTCTTCATAAAACGACCTTTCTTAATTATTTCACAAGAAAGGCAAATCTGTTATATAACAAATTAAAGGAAAATGAATGTGCTGTAAGAATAGGAAAGTCTTGTAGAATTTAATAAAATATTACAAAAAGTATTTAATAATAATTATATCGTCATTTTTTTGTAATAGAAACTATTTTGCACACACAAAAATGTCACCAATCCATGAATAAACACAAATGTACTGCAGATTGGTCTAGTGTACTTCAGAATAACAGTAATCCACATATGAATAATATCTACAAGAAAATAATTTTCTGTAGCAGTCAAATGGAGTTGATGTGTCGGTGCGTTGCAGGTCTCCATTCACTTCACATGGTCGACCACATTTTGGCAGTCAGTCTGTCAGTCAGTGGTGATGGAATTTGGTACTGAAACCCATTCGCATGAGCATTCGCTATCATGTTCTCTGGAATTTCCTTTATAAATATTGCATCTTCGTTTTTCTGTTGATGGTGCAGTCGAACGTTTTTGCCTTTTAGCAGCGCTAGGTCCTGACTGTGACAACATCCCCTCATCTGCAGCGTCAGATTGAGTAGGTTGAATGATATTATATTCTATTTCCGACTCCGATTTAACATCAGAAAAATGTGAATACCCGTCACTAAATTCATCTAGCATAAACAACTCTCTATCCTTTTCTACAAAATAAAAACAACCTACTATTAGACAATCTTGAAGTGCTAGGATCGCTACACATTTTTGTGATAAACACAACAAAAATTTGGCTGACTTGAAAGATGACAAATGTTTTACAACTTGAAATGCAAATATGAGTTAGTTCCCTTACCATGTAATGTCAATTATCCCTACCAGACCTGAGGCGCTGAACCTAACTGTCCCCCATACCTGGGCTCCTGAGCATTAAAGAGAAAAAAAAACCAACATGATATAGAAAAATGTTAGTTACATGCAAACAAGTGGTTAGAATAAGATGTAACTTGGAGACATTGTAGAAAATAGGTTTACCTTTCGTCTAATCTAGCGTCAATATTCCACCGTTGTGTGCCAATCCACCCAGCAAAAGGCAAAGAATCTGCCTCGAGTCATAACATTTCGAAATCCGGGAGTAAACCCAACAAAGAGCCCTCATTTGTCCAATAATCCCGATAGCTGGGCTTTATACATGAGTATTCCATATAGATCCTCAGTCCAAGAAAAGCCTTCATTTCTTCCACTGTGGCATCCTTGAAATTTTTGGCATTGTAGGAGTTGGGCTTTGCTATATGCAATTGGTGTGCCCGGAGGTTGGTTTCTCTGTCAAATTTTGCCAGAAAGTATCATCCAAAAACAAGGATGAAAAGTCAATCGGTTCACTCTCCTCAGTGATATATCCAGGAATGTTCACTGGGCCTTTTCCATCCTCATTCAAATTCAGATCTGTATTTGGTGATACAAAATTCCATGTCCAACCTTCATCACCACCTAGATCTCCCCCATCAGCTGTTTAAGGGACACACCCCCCTTATCTTACGATCGATCTAGCTCTAGATCTACAAGGTTCAAGATTCTCCTCATCACTCGAGCTCTCACTGTCCGTTTCACTTGAGCTGGAAAAGTATTCTTAATTAAATTCTCTCCCCAGAGTCTGAATCAACCAAATTATTGATCACCTGTTGGACTGTCATAAGCCTAGACTTATTTTGCTTTCCTGTTGAAGTGCTTGGTTCATCAGCCGCTCGTTTCATTGTCAATTTTCCAAATTTGTTCACGTTAAACCCCACAAAATCAATTCAAACATGGGGGCAAACATTTGCAATGACTAACCATGAGGTTTGACCACAATTGGTTGGTTATTTTCAGATTCTGACGCATTCTATTCACGTACTGCCCAAAGTACCGTAAATTCGGTATAGCGGCAGTTTAGGAAATTACCGGGAAAAGGGTACAATGGCCTGGTAGGGTTAAAATCTAGAAACAATGAAAAAAAAGAAACAAATTTAATTCAATGTGCTGTTAGCGATATGTTTTTCTGGCACCAATTGGGGCACCAGTAAGAATGCAGACAGTGTGTATTTTAGTTTCTGAGATACAAGAAGATGACGGCGATAGTCGTGAAAAATAGCACAAACATATAGACTCACCCGGTAGCTGTGTCCCTTAGATTGGAAAAAAAATTTTCCTGCTAAAAAAAAATAATACTACTACTATCGATGTTCACTGTAATGGCTTTGTCTGTCACTTCGACTATAAACGTAATTATTGTATCTACATAAACAAATGTAAATAGATATACCTCAGAAAAATGTGTTGCAGAAACTTAACTCCCCCATTCTCAATAATGGGTGAATCTTCAAATCCAAGTGAAAAACAGAAGAAATTCTTTCCAAAATCGAATACAAATTTATAAATCGCCATTGTTTTTGTCTAACTGTACATCACGGAAGTTGGAACTCTCAATCAAAAGGGCAGTGGGGAAGGCGTGGTTAAGTGAAAGGAGTTCAGTGTTTCTGATTTTGTACAATATAACATAACAGCCCAAATTCAAGGGTAAAAAGGAACCAGGTTTTCTATTTATAATTAGCTCACAAAATGCAGGAGGAAGCAGACCCTTGCATAAAATGCATGCTGAAGTCGGATGCACTGGGCCGACAGGCGCAAAATAAAAACCACCATGCCTTGGGGATTAGAGAAATGAGGCGAACGCAAATTTTTAAACGAAAAAAAGGAAAGAAAAATAAGAGCAAACATATTCAGCTGTTTTTATGCCAATAAACAGGTAGTTTATATACGAATAAACAGGCGACCTTAGTACTCACGGCATGCAATGCTAGCGGAAAGGGGCCAAATCGTCGTAATCTCACGCCGTAGGAATGTAGCAGAGTCCAGGTTTTCACTGGGGTTATTCTATCTAGAATGTTACCACATGTATCCACATCATTCACGACCACACACACAGACTTAGCACTCAGCAGGTGTCATATTTATAACATCATACCCATACAACAACTATTACAGTGAGTGCAATGTGATTACAAACAATACAAGAAATTCAAACTTAACTAAATAAATACTCGGAGTTTATAAGCTATTGATGTTGCTCCCAACTAATCCAACCCAGTTCTAGCCACACACTCCCCCCCTCTTATCTGCACCCTCAACACATTCTGAAAAACTCGTCCTAACGTTCGTATTCTGTGACACTCAGATCCCCTCGGGCAGGTGATCTTGACACTGTATATTCAGTCTATTCAACTTGTACTCACATGTGATCACACACTAAATCAATCTGCGTATACACACGCTCTGGAACATACATCGTTCCCTCGGTGTCTACACCACCACATGCACATCCAGATCTCTCGTAGCCGATCTGTACACTCGCGTAACTCTTAAGAACATGTATTGTTCACAAGGTGTCCTGCACGTACATCACACATTCAGATCTCTTTTAGACACAGGGCGCCCAGCACACACCTTATGGAGCGACTGGCCAAGACTCAAAGGCGTATGCTGGTTCAGCAACCCTGTTCTATCTCAGTAACATTTGTAAAACAGCCTATCAATTACTCTTCTATTAAGTCTGCAAGCTAAACAGACTCCTAGCTAAATTCTATCTCTCTCTCACTTTCTCTCCATGGCCAGTCTGCTTGAGTTAAACTTTGTCTAGTATTATATAGTCTCAAGCAGTATCAGAGCTATCCATTCGACCTTTGGGGGAGGTCTGCTCGAGCCATCATCTAGTTTGGATCTACTCCCCTTTAGTCATTATTGGACCGAATCACTCTGAACTCATGTCACTCAAAATGTCGCATCAAGCTCTGCTGGTGTCTGCCTGTCACTAATCCCCCACTACCTAAATCGGAACTCCAGTGGTCAGCACCTAATCTCTACCTGTACTAGACACATTCTTTCCCCCAACCCCATTTTCCTTTGTTGGCGTAGTATCGAGACGGAGAGTGACCTTGGCACACATTCAGGTACCTTTGTTCTCAGAGTCGCTGACAACATCACCTTTGCCCTAAACGCTCATGCTCCGGCTGGAACTGTTGCAGGAATGGAAAAGCTTAATCGATTAGCCAATATAATCTCCATTGCAAATGTTGGAAAGACAGAAGCACCTTAGAGAATTAATGAAGTAGATCTGTGATACATTGGTGAATCCTGTATGAAAACAACTTTTTCATCTGATTGATTTATGAATGTTCTTTGCATACAGGTTTCAAAGAACAAATCTATGATGTGTACAGATATCTTCCACCAGCCACACAGGTAGTCCTCATCTCTGCTACACTCCCCCACGAGATCCTGGAGATGACCAATAAATTTATGACAGATCCAATTCGCATACTCGTCAAACGGTATGTGGATACTTTCTACTGGTGTCCTTTGTGTTGTTGTTGAGTTAAAAATTATTAATTTTTTCATTCTAGCAACTGTCCTTGACTCCCCAACAAACATCATCCGTTCTGCAGCCATGCTTTATACATTGCCCCAACTTTGATTCATAATTCTCAAACCAGCCTCTACTTTTTATCTTTAAGTTTTCTGAAGCCTTTCTATCTTTCACCTTCCATCTTTGGTTCACACCAATGCTGCCCTGGTGATGGTGTGTGGTTCTTCTCTTAGGTCACGACCTATCAAATTCCGGCGCTGTTCGGTTATGATGGTGTTCATGTCTTCTTGATTACTCCGGACAAACAGCTCTTGGTTAGTGATGATGTTTGGCGAGACTGTTCTATAAATCCTTCTTAGGCAAGTCATGAAAAGATAACTTTGATGTTCTTCTTTCCTTTACTCTCAAGCACTCCGCACTATAGACAAGCACATAACACACAACTATTGTCTATTTTTAGTTTGGTGTTTGTGCTGTAATGCAGCGACTTATGTTAATCAAGCTAGCTAACTCAACCTCTGCCTTGTTCATTCTGCTTTTGATGTTTCTGTCTGTTCCTCTGTCTGGTGTAATTGTGCTTCTGAGGTACACGGGCTATTTAAATATTGGAAGACGTTATTTGCAGCATTCTATATTAATCTTTACCATACTCTAGGGGTGCAGTGGTGTACTGTGGTCTACCCAGCCACCGAAATTGGGCACCAGAGAAAATCAGGAAAGTAAAGGCTGTCGGCCTGATGCTGAGCACATCATACACTATGTGCCGTAGGTCACAAAATAATATGGGCGTAACACCATATTTCCTATATGCTGCATGGCGTGACGGGATCTTTACTTTTTTTTATACTCTGTACCTTCGGAATTAAAAGAAATTGTCACAGGACACTGTAGAAGATCGTCATTTCTGTTAGTTTCCCTTACAAAGGTATTTGTTGCTTCTAATTCAGAAAAATCTGTAGCAACAACATAACTTCATCACCCTCAATAATGGGGTAATCTTCCAGTGAAAAAGAGAATAAATCGTTTCAAAATTCTCCATGTTTCTAGTTTAAATCTTTAAACCTTTTCGGAAGTGTCTCTTTTTAGATGCAAATACCCACAAGTTCAACTGGTGTAAATACAACATCGCAGAATAGTTTTCTTATCGCCCGGCTTCTTTTTACAACTACTGATGAAAAACTGACTTTTTTTTGTGGCATGAAAAAAACTTATGTGTGGTGAAGGTTCAAGGTACAGCTTTTCATTTCGTCCTTTTTTTGTTTGTATATTTGACTCACGTTCTTCTTGACTTGCAGTGATGAGCTGACACTGGAAGGAATTAAGCAGTTCTTTGTGGCAGTCGAGCGCGAGGAGTGGAAGTTTGACACTTTGTGTGACCTGTACGACACACTGACCATCACACAAGCTGTCATATTTTGTAATACAAAAAGGAAGGTGGACTGGTTGACCGACAAGATGAGAGAGGCTAATTTTACAGTGTCCTCAATGCACGGAGACATGCCACAGAAAGAGAGGGAAGCCATCATGAAAGAGTTCAGATCAGGTGGAAGGTGGGTACAAGTCATCTTTTTTCCCTTAAAATTTTGTTATGATTTCCTCTTAAATTCTTATTGTTGTTACTTGCGCTGATAAGAGGTAGAGGGGGTTACCTCTTCTTAGCTCCTGAGGTATACTTGAGAAGGTGGACTGGGGTCCTCCTGGCTGTAGTGCAATGTGTGGTTTCTCCATACGCTCACCACTATGAGGATTACAGTGTTGATCCCCACCTTGTTAGCCAGACTGTTGTGACACGGTCTGTTTCCAGGAACACAAACGATAATGTGAGGTGGATGTACAAATAGAAAGATTGATGTTAACACATTCTTCTTCTTTGTTCATTCTCAATATACTGCTACCAAGCCCTCAAAAGGGCTTTGAAAGTAGCAGGATTTAGGCCTGGAGAGCGGAATGTGTTGTCGTAGTTTACAGTTTGACTGCAATATTTACACCTTTCAGTCCAACACGGGTTGCCTTCCTGCTTTGATCCCTTCTCCATAGCCAGTCTGCCCTGTTGCAGCTTGTTAGCTCTGGTTTACTGGCTCTGGCGCTAGCAGTCCGCTACGGGTCGCTGACCGCTGCAGCTCATGGCGCGGCTCAGTGTCTTGATCCCCTAAAACATTGAACACATGTAAAAATAAGCATGTCTGGCTACAATTTTGGTCTTCAAACCAAGTAAAACTCATTGCTATGTAACAATGGTGGACACTAGTGTTATGCCTTTTTTGTCCCATTGGACAGAAATGTCTTTCTTACAGTGCCATCTGAATGTTAATTTTCACCGAATTGAAAATCTGTTATTTATTTTTGAGTAGTTCTCTGTGTTAGTCTCCTTTCTTTAGGATAAGATAGTTTAGTTAAGTCGAAGAATCAACGTCATTGCATACGGTTTAACCCTTATGGGTGCTCTGTTTTTCTCCATATTTTTGACGAACCTGAACACATTGCACAAACTCCATAGCACCGCCGAAGATCCTGTAATAGATTGGGTAGATTTTTAACATAATGTTTAATTTTGCCCAGATAGCGGCTGTTAAGCCTACTATTTTTGATTTCCAAATGCAGAGGGATTTTTAACATGCGTGCCACTGCACACTGGCGTCCTATCTACCCTACCCAGAGATCCGAGGAAATACCAGAAAGTCCACGTATAAAACTCAATCTCCGCCGTGATTTGAATCCAGCATCCGAGACAACTTCTCACCTTGAGACCACTCAGTTCCCCCGAAAAGATGTGATGTCCTATATTTTACAGTTGCATCATCTGCGAGTTTTCAGTACGTCTTCTTTTTTGTTGTGTTCAACTTTCCCATGTAAGGCAGCAGGCAGTTTGGTTTTCTGAGCTTTTCTTTCTTCAGATGAATTGCCACCAATTACCCAAAACATTCCGATTTACGAGTGTCATAGAGTCTTGCCTCTCATCTTTTCCTATTGATATGAACTATCTCTTGATTATGCCTATCTTGGGAACATTTGGTTAGAATGAAAAGATCATCCTCAAATCCACTTACAACACCAATTTAGACACCCTGCCATAGTAGGGTATATTTTAACCTTTAGCGCACTACGGTCAAGTGCTAGCCGACCAACTCTGCCTACAAAAACGGTGTGCGGAAAATGTTTTTTACTGTTAAATACGTCCCCCATATATACACGATATTTTGCCGGTTAAAGTATTGTATGTTCGATTACAAATGGCTTTTGAACAGTTTTAATTTTGTATAGGCCGTTTGGAGCAAGCCGACTTTTTGCGAAAGGTGGCGTAGGTTGTTGGGAAAGATCTTTATCGAGTAGATCTGTTTATTTTGTTTGTTTAGATGAAAGAACTACGTTTGAATTGGAGACTAACAGTTGTGTCGATATTGTAAACACAGTATCGATTCTTTGTTATGGTTTTCAATCGGAGCGACTAGGCCTAGCCGGGAAAGTCCAAATATTTAAATTGTTTCAAAAAATTTCACATTCATCTTCTTGTATCTCAGAAACAAACAAACACACAACAACAACAATAACATCAACAACTTCTTTATTCATTTATGTCTCTAAACACAAGAAAATCATATTTATTGACTAACAGAACAGTTACAATTTTTGAAAGTTGCAAAATTGAAAAATGCGCAACATTGAAAACATTTTTTGAAGCGTGATGAAGGTTAAGGACACACTGTTTAAACTTCTGCAAATCTTGCTAATTTATGTATTTTTGTTTTGCAGTCGAGTGTTGATCACAACCGATGTGTGGGCCAGAGGTATCGATGTCCAGCAGGTGTCACTGGTCATCAACTATGATCTCCCCAACAGCAGAGAGTTGTACATTCACAGGTAAAAAAGATGGATACACTGGACATTAATGTATAGCGCACACCATAGAAAACAAGTCGAATGCGAAAATATTATTTGGACAGGTGTTTCTAGAGTTCTGTCAAACCATGGCCTACTTAGATAGGCCGTCTTGTTCACCGGCAAAACTCTTTGAAACGTCACATTCCACCGCCAACTAAATGATGGAACCCATATTGTGCCAAGGTTTACAATCTGATCCATGCTCCACACAGAGAAATAAAACACATTCATAGTGCAAAACACAACAAAACACCGTTGAGAGTGATCCTTTGACAGAATCCTGCCCTGAAACCAACTGCATATCCATCTTTGTATCCTGAACACGCTAAAATAGTTGTACTGATAGTTGACACATGAAAGTTCCGTTATTTAGTCAGCCTTGAAATGTGATGCTTCAAATGGATTTCTTCATGAGTCAGAAGGCCCGTATCTACATAAGCTGTGGTCAAACCCAGTAGGCTTGCTTTCCTCATGTGTCCAGGTGTACAATGATAGGTAGTGAGAAGGTTTTATACTTACTTACTTAGTCGCCCCTCTTCTACCGGGAAGGCTTTATACTTACTTACTTAGTCGCTCCTCTTCTACCGGGAAGGTTTTATACTTACTTAGTCGCTCCACTTCTACCAGGAAGGCTTTATACTTACTTACTTAGTCGCTCCTCTTCTACCGGGAAGGTTTTATACTTACTTAGTCGCTCCACTTCTACCAGGAAGGCTTTTTACTTACTTAGTCGCTCCACTTCTACTAGGAAGGCTTTTTACTTACTTAGTCGCTCCACTTCTACCAGGAAGGCTTTATACTTACTTACTTAGTCGCTCCACTTCTACCAGGAAGGCTTTATACCTACTTACTTAGTCGCTCCTCTTCTACCGGGAAGGTTTTATACCTACTTACTTAGTCGCTCCTCTTCTACCGGGAAGGTTTTATACCTACTTACTTAGTCGCTCCACTTCTACCAGGAAGGCTTTATACTTACTTACTTAGTCGCTCCACTTCTACCAGGAAGGCTTTATACTTACTTACTTAGTCGCTCCTCTTCTACCGGGAAGGTTTTATACTTACTTAGTCGCTCCACTTCTACCAGGAAGGCTTTTTACTTACTTACTTAGTCGCTCCACTTCTACCAGGAAGGCTTTATACTTACTTACTTAGTCGCTCCTCTTCTACCGGGAAGGTTTTATACTTACTTAGTCGCTCCACTTCTACCAGGAAGGCTTTATACTTACTTACTTAGTCGCTCCTCTTCTGCCAGGAAGGTTTTATACTTACTTAGTCGCTCCACTTCTACCAGGAAGGCTTTATACTTACTTAGTCGCTCCACTTCTGCCAGGAAGGCTTTATACTTACTTAGTCGCTCCACTTCTACCAGGAAGGCTTTATACTTACTTACTTAGTCGCTCCACTTCTACCAGGAAGGCTTTATACTTACTTACTTAGTCGCTCCACTTCTACCAGGAAGGCTTTATACTTACTTACTTAGTCGCTCCTCTTCTACCGGGAAGGTTTTATACCTGATACAAATGTCTTGTCTCATTTTTGTTCCAGGTGACACATTGAAGTCACCATTACAGATTGCCTCACCATCACCCAACAGAAAACCTGCACCTGAGAAAATGTGTAGTGGTGGATTCAATAACTGGTTTTACTTGATGAAGTTGCTAGCCCCAAGCACAACCTTCTTGTGTGTAGTATCAATAAATAATCTCAGATAGGCAGATAACATAGTTCAGCTGGCTGAAAATTCAAGTAAAAAACAAGTCAGATGTATGGATTAGACATTAGCACTGAGAAAATGAAAACTGATAATTAACAGAGTAGACTCAAATGCTGTACAGATAAAAATAGATTGTCAAATAACACAGAAACAGGTCAAGAGCTTCTCCAATCTTGGAAAAATAACGGAAATCAGGAAGAAAATAGAGATGACAAAATCTATTTTCATCATTAGTCATATATTGACATCCAAACAAATCGCTCACAAATTGTAAAGGGCAGTGGTCAGGTGCTAATGTATGTTCATCTTTACTGTAAAGCGTAGAAGCATGGACAGTGAACAAATAATTTAAGAAGAGAATTGATATTTTTGCAATGTGGATGCATATAGAAGAATACAGGCTTTGGTCAGTCCATCTTGCCATCGCATAGGTGGGCGAACCCGTACAGGCATATTGGCCACCAAAACCTACGTGCCCACCTGTTTTCAGGCATGCTTACATCTCCTGGAAAGAATACTAAACAAAGAAGCCTTGGATAAATTAGGGGTGTGATGCCAATTTGAGGTGAGGAATGAAGACTAAGAGAAAGGAGCAAGAAAAAATGGGGCTGTATAGGACATACACTGCAGCAGACACAGTCCGACATAGCCAGACAGACTCTTACATGGAATCCTCAAGAGAAGAGAGACCCAGACCCAAAAATACACGGAGAAGAGAATATGAGAAGGTACTAAGATGAAATGATTACACCTGAAGATATGCAGAAAGAGCAGCCCCGGACCATGTATGCTGGCAGAATGTTGCCTGTGTCCTATGCACCGAGAGAGGTGATGGACTTTTATTATTTGCTTTACTTTACTTACTTGATTTGTATAATAATAGCTGTCAATCGTTGTCGATGAGGACCGCCGACATCATCCTTGTCACAGATTTCCCTGTTGGGTGTGGGTGCGCATGTGGCTGAACAGGCCAATGCAGGCACGAAAACATCTGCTGCATATCGGGCACACAAGGTTTGTAGAAGGTGATGGTGTTCGGGATTTATGGGTCTCGCGTCTGCTCTAGGCTTTCACAACACGGTTGTCTTTGTCTTCGCCGGTAGCTACACCCGATTTTTATAATATTTTGTGCAATTCTGTAGTCTTTTCGTGTGATATGTGTTATCATCATACATGTGTGATCCTGACATGTGAATCTCCTTCAGGATTGGTCGGTCAGGCAGATTTGGCCGTAAAGGTGTTGCCATCAATTTTGTCAAGAATGATGACATTAGAATTCTGAGAGACATTGAGCAGTACTACGCTACACAGATTGATGAGATGCCCATGAATGGTGGGTGTTTTTGTTGTATGTGTATGGGAACCATTAGAAATGCTTGATAATGATAACATCCTCTTGTCCCTTTAGTCTGGGAGAAGAGGCTAATTTCTGGTCAAGTGAAACATACCAACACACACACCCCCACCCAATAGAGTTTTCTCTAGAAGCAGGCTATTTCATGGCTGTTTGGCTGCCAAGGTGGGGATTGACATGATCCCCCATCCTAGTGAGTGACGTGTAGATGAAGCCAAACATAGCTCAAGCTCCTGGAGGATATCGAGACATTTTCATCAGGATGTTAGTGAAGCTACTGCAACATCCGCCATTTAGCACCTTTTTCAGGGCAGCAGAAAGAGTTGTTATCCCATAGCTGCTGAACAAACCTACTCTTAGCAGTCCAATGCCATTCTTATATAGATACAGGTTTTGAGTTGTTTCCCTGCTTTGTAGAGTGTCTTGGCAATTGTCAATGAGTAGATGTCTGTTTCATCAGGGTGAGTACAATGTCTGTCTCATCAGGGTGAGTGCAATGTCTGTTTCATCAGGGTGAGTGCAGTGTCTGTACAAGGTCAGGTGCTGGGGATTGATGTTATTCAAGTGGTTATTGACTCTGGTGTGTCCTATTCGGAACTGATAGATGAGACTTATTTATGTCATGATTACCCGGAAGAGTAAACTACTCACTCATTGTGGACATTAGCAACCCCCACCCTGTAGTGTCTGATCTCAGCCGACGATGCCGTGAACAAGAGGACAGGAGCACAGCAATTCATTACTTGCACCTGAGTCAGCGAACCAGAGTAGTCCAAGACCTTATGCTGTCTCTAAGTGCTGGTCTCGGAAACAAGTCTAGATCTGTGCAGTCTGGCTGAGAAAATAGAGGCAAGGCAAACCAGATTCCAAATCTGCGCAGAGCACAAATGTGCCAGGCCGAAAGATACATATATCGAGCAAGGGCGTCAGTGGATCAAGTATGTCTCGGACACATTCAGGAAGTTACACCTAAAGACAGCATAAGCCTCTCACTTGGCGATAAGAACAAATTTGCACACTGCGATGCCGTATAGCAAGGGCAGTAGGACTAAAGACGAAGAAAAAGTTACTAGCGTTATATGACAGTCTCTGTTCTAGAATTCTGAAGACAAAAGAAATATAGGCAGACCAAAACACACAGAACAGACATTAAGACAAATGGACACAGAGATGATGTTGACAGAGCTTGAAAGTATGGACCAGGACAGAAGGACTTGGTATATATCATTTGAAGACCTGTGCTCCATAGGGAACTGCTAAGTTTTGATCGATTTGATTCATCATGATCCATCTGGTTCCTAACGCAACAATAAATCCTTGCCATGTGATTATTGTGGGCTGGCTTCTGTCCTCAAGATGTCAGTTGATCTCTTCTTGGCTTCTGTCCTCAAGATGTCAGTTGATCTCTTCTTGGCTTCTGTCCTCAAGATGTCAGTTGATCTCTTCTTGGCTTCTGTCCTCAAGATGTCAGTTGATCTCTTCTTGGCTTCTGTCCTCTCCTCAAGATGTCAGTTGATCTCTTCTTACACCGCTTCACTGAAGACTTTAAGCTTCCCTACTCGCCTTTATATAGCGCACTGGCTTCGCATTTGAGGCGGTAGTGTTTTTTCAGACCGCAGTGGCTCCCGGGTCGATTCTGCCTTAAATGGGTATTGGTTCAGTCCGGGAAGTAAAAGCGGCGAGGGAGAGGAGATGGCTACCGCACTCATATAGCCGAGCCTTTGAAATGTGAGATCGCTAACACCTCACACCCCTACGGCAGTAATGCTATGGGTTACTTTACTTTACTTTTACTCGCCTCTTTCCATGTAGGATCCAATTCTGCAAATATCAGGTTATATTTCTGAACTCTGATGGTTTTGCTTATTCACCCCCACACCTATTTCCCTTTGTATCGGCTGTGTTTTTTGCCACAGGTCTGTTTAGTATTAAGCTATCTAATCTAATAGAAAGTATGCGACAAAGATATCGTTGCAGTTTAGTTTAGTCGAAGAATCAACGTCATTGCACACCGTTTAACCCATAAGTGCTCTGTTCTTCTCCATATTTTTGGTAGAATCTCAGCACAGTGCATGAACTCTGTACCCTAGCAAGGATCCTGTAATAGATTCTGTTGCCTTTTAACATAAATTTTGAATTTTGCCTAGGCCTTTTTCGATTTCCAATGGCTGATGGGTTTTTAATGGTTTACCGATGTGTGACACTGCACACCAACATCCGATCTCTACTACCCAGAGATCAGGGGAATACCAGAAAGTCCACGTGAAAAAAATCTCAATCTCCACCGTGATTTGAACCTGCGACCTCCAGCACTCAAGGATGACGTCTTACCTTGAGACCACTCTGTGAATGTCGTAGTCTGGGCGCGATACTCGTAGTCCGTGGTCAAGTTTTAGTGTAACTTTACATACCAACTAACCCCATAGTGAGCCACTTATCTCTTCGTGGCTTAAATAATAATGTTTGATTAGACGACAGTGGACTGGATTATACCTCTAAACAAGTCAGTTTGAAGACCCATGAGGAAAAGACCAAAATAATTAGGGTCAATGCAGCAAACACAGAACCAATCAGGCTGAGAGGAACACCACTGGAAGATGTAGAGGTATTTACACACCTAGGAAGTATCAGTGATACTATCAAGAAGTGCAGAAGGTTTAGAACAGCTACTTTCAGCCGTTAATGGACATAGTAAAGATCAAAATCTGTTCATAAACATAAATAAAACAAAGATAATGACCACCAACAAAACACAATGTCAGCATAAATTTACAGTGGGTGGTGAGGAAATAGATCAGGTCACACATTTTGAATATCTGGGCTCCAGAATTGAAAAAAATGGCGACTGCGCGAAAGAAATCAGAAGAAGACTAGCTATGGCAATGCAGAGACTGAACAGGCTGAAAAAATTTTGGCAGGGCACTAACAAAATGATAAAAGTAAAAGTCTTGAGAACCTGTGTTTTTCCTGTGGCAGCATATGGCTGTGAATCATGGACGATTACCAAAACTTCCAGACAAAGAATCGAATCCTTCGAGTCAAAATGTTACAGAAAGATCCTCAGAATACCCTGGACAGAGAAAAAAACAAATGCAGACATTCGGCAAGAGTTGAGCATAGAAGAGAACTGGTTTATCAATTCCATTTTGGCTAGAAAATGCAAATACTTTGGTCACATCAAGAGACACAACGGTCTCGAGAGAACAGTGATGGAAGGTATGGTGCCAGGCAAAAGAGGACGGGGTAGACCAAGAAGACGATGGCACCAAGATATCCAGGAATGCCTGTGGAGGAGGCTGGTGTTTTGACAAGAGAACGAGTTTCTTTCAGACTGTGATAGGAGCGACGTTCTACAAAGGACATCCTATCTGATGATGAGGAAGTATCATCAACAAGGAAGGAGGGACAGATGAGATACAAAAAGCAAGAGTTGCATTCGGAATTTTACAAATTATATATGGAACTCCTGGGAAGTAAGAAGTAAGACAAACAAATAAGGATGTTCACAAAATTGAAGCCAGTCCTGTATGGAGCGGAATCCTGGAGGATGACCAAAGGCAACATACAGGGGTTTGTCAACAGATGTCTGAGAAAGATACTTGGTATAAAATGGTTTGACAGTTACAAACGGTAGACTGGGAGAGAGCGGGGCACGGTAAATTGGATTAGGAAGAGATGGATGGGTCATACATTAAGAAAGCCCCATATCAGTATCACCAGGCAATCCCTGTCATGGAACCCACAGGGAAGGAGAGGCATTAGGCAAACAGAGGAATACATGGAGATGAGATCTAGAGGTGGGAGTAAAGAAAACAGGAAAATGCTGGAAGGTAGTGGAAATGATTGCACAGGACAGATCTGCTTGGGAAGGGTTGGTTGATGGCCTATGCACCCCTTGGTGATAGAAGGCGAAAGAGAGATGTCCGTTGCGTTGATCGACTACTGTAATGGCCATGTTCTGCAGGTTGCTGACAGGCATAATCTAAAGCTGGGGGGGGGGGGGGGGGGGGAACTGTCAGGGCCATAAGGTGCAGGGCCGACCACTCTTCTGCCTCCAGTCAGCTGGTCCTTGGCCGACTGACGTCTCTGTATACTCCATAAGGGGAGCCAAATACTTCACTGCCTTTGGACAGGAGTGTTTATGCTGGGAATACCATTATTATGGCTTAAAACTCGACCATAAAATTGAAATCTCAGCCGATGTATTTTTTTACATAGAGTTGGATCGTTGCATGTAAACCATTAATAATTCAGGTATCGCTGTATAGTAAAATATCATTTCTATTTAACAACTTTGTCAAATAAATTATAATCTCATTTTAACTTTTCTTTTCAGTTGCTGACCTCATTTGAGATGTAACCAAATGCTCCTCCCTGGAGAATTTCTATATTAGTCTATTTGTACACTCAGTTGCCAACATTACAGTATATTGATATTTTTTTGTCTGAAAGTGAAGATTTGTGGCATCAAAATAGAGAGAAGGTGTCATCTGGTTCCGCTTGGAACATAAAATTAAAATAAATGTTCAGTCACTTCCTGGTAATGGCTGTCAACTCAAGCTGAATTGTATATTCAGATTGTCAAAATCACGTCTTGTTTTATGTTGTAAATTGTTTTGTAAATTCATTTCCCTGATCTCTTGACTGTAATGTGTGTTTACTGATAGGTGTTTCTATCACCTTCAGAACATCCTACTATTTTGAATCTTTGTTGCAGTTTCTGTTAAAACCTTTATCTGGATTTTGGTTGTAAGCCCTGACTCCAAATTTCTTCTTAAGCGTTTGTCCTGAATTGGACATTGTGTTGTAGCTTACATAAGGCTTCAATAGCTGCACCTTTCAGACAAACACATCCGATTTCAGCTAGCTCTTTTGGGTACCAAGTTTGCCTTCCCACTATGATCTCTTAGCAAGATTACAGCTTGTTTCCAGGACCACCTCGTGGAGGTGGAATGGAATCTTGGTCAGCTCTGGTTCGCTGACCATGATGGAAGCAGCCATCTATGAGCCGCTGACTGTCAGCTCATTTACTGTACTGTATTTCTGCCACATCTCCAAATTTGAGAGATGGTAACCCATGTCTGGCATCTTCTCTGGATACCTGTTGGACTAGGTTGAACCTGCCAGGAGCACAAGACTCTGGCAACAAACACAGTTCCTACGATGCACTATGGCAACAAACACAGGTCTCACGATACACTAACCATCCACCCACACATGGATAATGTCTTGATAATGCAATCTGACAGGCTCTTCTTGGTCCATCTTGTAAAGTCATATAGTTAGTCTTCCTCTGGTATGTTTGCCCTCTGCTTTTCCTTTCGGTATGGCTTTGGGTAAGGACTTTTGTCTTTCGATATGGTCAAAATATCTGACTCTGATCAATTTATTTTTCCTCAATTTTTTTCCCCCACCACCTTCTTTCTACAGTTATTTTTTATATCCATATTTCTCCCCTCATTTGTTCTTTTTCTCTCTGTCACACAGGAATGATGATTATACATAACACTTGATTACTCTTTTTTAATTTGTTAGTTGTTTGATTGAAATAATTACTAACTAACCAACAACAAAAAATGCTCACAACAAACATGAAAATACCTAAACAATGAGATTATGGTAATTTAAAAAAAAAAAGTTGACAAAATAATTTCAAAACATCCACATGTCATTTAATATGAAGACAAAATTGTTTCTGAAACCCAGTGAATTAATTACAAGGCAAAATATTTCTTCTTTGTGGCAAGTAGTGAATTTACAAATAAGGTATTCATTTGTTGATGTTTTTTAAATTTGTAATTGTCAGAAAGGAATTAAAAACCACATTTGGTAGAGTTGTGTGCTTATTATCTTTGTCCTGTCTTGTGTGCTGTTGTCAATTGTCAGTTGATTTTGTCGACGCGCCCGCGCCCCCTCCCCCTCCCTGATGAAGCTCTTGGGGGAATTAATGATTCTGTAATGTTTTTGTCCTGTGTAGTCAATGAGTCATTGCTTGTGCATGTTTTTAATCGCTCTTGGAGCATAGGGCTCCTGCTATATTGAACGTTTGTTGCAGTTTCACTTGCACACATTTCTTTCTGAGTTTGGGTTATTTATTAACCCTCACTCAACATCCGAATTTAGAGGGATGGGTATACACTTTTAATTTGATCTAAACATAAAGATTATAATAATAGTATGAAGCGTTAAATGGCATTAACTCTTAGTATACTTGTACTAAAACCACGCGTTTTACACAATCTGTTTCATGATTATATTTTGAGGTTAGGGTACTATAAAATATTTATATCATCATTTTCTTATTTTAAACATCACATTAATATACAAATGTGCAGAATTTAAACAAAGAAGAATAGTTAAATAGTAGTCCACAAATATTTAAAATACGTTTTTTTTAAAAATTATTAGTAAAATAAGTTCAAAACTTTCCATAATATTTCAAGCTTTGTACATACCTGAAACTCCTAACATTAATCCTCGCTGATAGAATATCTACAACAAATCATTTATTCCTATATCGTTTTCTGTCAGTAAATAAAGATTTGGTATCCGTTTGTATCTTTGTGAAAAAAAGTCAGCAAGGAAAACTATATGTTCAGGTTAGGTCACCATAACATATTGTACCATAATTTTTTATTCTAAACATTATGTTAATGTACAAAATTTAATGGGCTATCAAACCTATTTGTTTGAACATGAAGTAGTTCACATATATTGTAAATACATTTAAAACAAAATTAATTTGAAAAATAGAACTTGTCATAAGGCAAAGGCTGCCCTCCATTGTAGACAATGATGACATAATTCATTTTGCTAGCGCTATTTTTAGTAAGGATTAACTGCGCTACTTTTTAATCCTCACTCTCTCGTCTCGTGCCGCCCGACCCCAGTGGCAAGTCAAGGACTAGGGGACGGATACAAGATGCAGGGGACTCCGCATCAAGCACCCGTGAAAAAGAGTCCGGAGTCGAACCCACACCACCTGATCACGAGGCCGACGGCTTAACCACTTCGCCACGGAATCCCCATAAGAACTTGCAATAAAATATCAATATATTTGTACAGGTCTGAAGCTCCTAACAGTGATCCTCACTGACATGATCAGTTTATACACAACATATGTCAGTTTTTTCATTTTCCATAAATATATCAGCAGTGATGCTTGTTCTGCTGATAATCTTTGCTTACTATCACTGGAAGCCATTTTTATCCAAAAATTTGGCTGGAGCAAATTGGTTGATCAACTAATTTGTTAAATTTGAACCTCTTTATCTGAGAAATAATGGGAAATTGCTCTTAAATTTAATAGTTGTTCTTTAAACTTTGCTAATAGAGTTTAAACATAACGAGCCACTCTAAGTGGCACCTGTAAAAACAAGTACTGCCACCTGGTGGTGCTTAGGTAGTCTTAATAGTTAACTATTATACTCTCTTCAGTGCAATCATTAACTCTTATTTATACTAGAAAAGCATTTATATCATTTTAAATAAACAGTATAAAAGTGAGCTAAAATGTATCCTTTAACAGAGTTTGGAACCCATGCTCACTTTGTGTCTAGGAGATCTATATTCTACCATCTGGTCCAGCATCAACTCATTATCAGTGGAGTGTCAGTAAATAATCTCATACAAGTGACACAGTTCTGACGGCGAACAAGAGCTACAAGAATTGGTGATTCAAGTTAAGAACACAAGTTATGTGCATGAATTTGGCATTAACGCTGAGAAAACAAAAACTATGAAAGTTAGCAAACTAGACTTGCCATCCACCCTCCAGGTAAAAACAGATTGTCAAACACAAGGACGTATGTTGTGCACAGCCGGACGAATAAACACTAACAAAAATGTAGAATTAAATCGTGTATAAAATTAAAAACAATTAAATTTCATATTGATAGCGCGAAGTTTCATATTATTTCGTCCGTTATATTTACAACCTCTGTTTGCTGGGCATGTTGAAGCCATTCCACTCACTTTAAATCTAGCTTCCGGAAGTCACAAAACACCAAAAGTAGAGGAAGAAAGGGTTTATGAAGAAAATAATGGGTGTGCTAAGCAGTCTAGTGGTGCTGGAAATTTGGAGCATACCTTCTTCTTCTACTGCTTTCGTTCTCAATCTCCTGCTACCAAGCCATGAACAGGGCTTTGCAAGTAGCGGATGTAGTCCGAAAAACAGAATCCGCTGTGATATGTGATATTTGCACCTTTCGGACCAACACATCCGTCTTCGGCAGGGAGCACACCTTTTCACCAGTTCATGATAACTAAATGCATTGCGTTGTGTAGTGTTCTTTGTGCTAAACAATTTATTATTTGCTTATTTTATTGTTTATAATTAGGCCAGAGAACAGCCAAAAGTGTAAACATTTAACCTTTATAAAATAGAAAACCGTGTAGATAATTGTCTAAGTTCACCATCTTCGTAGAGAAGTTATAGTGATAAACCCAGGCCTAGTCTTGACAGTTTAGTTTCCAGACAACAGAGATTAGAAATGTGAATACACAGGGCACTTGGCAGTTTCCCAGTATGATGCCATAGAATAGTTTGACAGGTTGTGAGATTCGATCTAAGCTTTTCTTTGTTGGCCGAGTTTACTGTTTTTTTTAAAGATAGTGAAGTTTGGAATAAACAATGCTGTCATTGTTCAGTTTCTCTTACAGAAGAGGAGATTCGAATTGACTAATAAATAAAATTGGCAAGTAATATACTTGTGTTGTATATATTTTGTCTAATAAATTTGGAAGTTTTAAAGCACACCCTGTTTTGAGATTTCGAGGTACACTGAAACAGGTAAAGAGCTTCTATCTTGGTGATATAATAACAGAAACTAGAAGATGGGAAGTGGAAATCAGGAAGGAAATAAAGCTTGCCAAATCTGTTTTCACTAACATGAACCATATATTGACATCCAAACATGTCGAGCATAAATTAAAAATGAGAATGATCAGATGTTATGGAAATTTATGTCTTTGAAATGTGGATATATAGAAGAATGGGGCGCATCTCCTAAATTGTTAAGAAAGGAGCATTAACTCATTCTGGACCATTAGCTGATGTATCAGTACGTGAACTAAACCGTATAGGACCTTTATCCGATGTATCAGTTCTGTTATATCCTGTTTAATTTTTGTTTTGTTGAGTGTCAAATTTGGGTTTTTATGTTAACCAATACTTTACTGCTAAGACTAGATTACGTCGCAGTTCTAAACTTCGCCTTAGCAAGAAGCGTTTATTTTGAAAAGCGATTTATTTTTCAATCTAAAGTTTGTAGTTGGTTTCTCTGAATAATGGCCGAGCACACTGCTTCGAGAACTCAACCAAAATAATACAGTGTTGAACAAAGGAGTTGCTTTTGAGAGCCTGCTGATGAGTGATTCAGAGATAGAAGATTCACATAGTGATTACAGTGATGGGAAGTCCAGTAGAAAGAAATCAAAGTTTGGCCCAGCTGGTGGTTATATCCAGTCAGTGACTATCATTGCGTTAGTTGTGCTGGTTGGAAGATTAGAAAATGGAGTAGCTATTACTGCAAAGGCTGTTCACAGAAGCCACATCTGTGTGCTACAGCATGCTTTAGGCAATACCACACAGCATAAGTTTAGATGTGAACACAAAAAACATAAATCTAATGAAGTTGTGATTTGACCTACATTTGTTCATATTTGATATTGATTCTGGAGTCATTGAAAAAAATGTACATAGGTTCATTATTTATGCACATAAATGCATCAAATAAACTGTTTTGAAGAACTGTGGACACTTTTGTGTACAACTGCCAGAAAAATGGATAGTAATAGTTGAAACAACGGAAAAAGTTAGGTGAGTTAAAATATTTTGAATATTAAATTGTCTGCCCTTGAACATTTTTTACAACAAATTTATTCCTTCAAATAATCAAATATTAGCAATTTACTGAAATGTAGGGGACATTTTTCTAAATCTGAAAATTAATTTGGTCGAAACCTAAAAAAAAAAAACAAGTCCTGAAAGAGTTAATGAAGTCTTGGAGAAATTAGGAGTGTAATGAGAATTGGTGATGAAATCAGAGTTTGACAGTTCAGATATTTTGTCTCATTATAAGACATAACACCTTGTTGAAAACAATACTGGAAGGAATAATGCAGGTGAAACATGCTGAAGTAAAGGCGATGACATGGAAAAATAGACAAGGAAAAGCTTAGGAGAATGTACCTTCAAGGTAAGAGACAAGACGGTGGAGATCCTTCGATATAGCATCTGAGCTGAACTAACAGCGACATAAAATATGCATTGACATTTGTGTGTCATTTTTAAAGAAATAGATCAAGTCTTAGATTGTTTAATAACGTCACAAACAATGCTATGAAACATAAGACAGTGGGAGTTGTCCCTGAATAAGCAGACATGGACTTGTTTCCCTTGATATGTTCTGTCTTGGCTGTGACTGCTGATTGAGAATCAGACCTACAGGTGACTGTGATTTGTGAACTTGCAGAACCAAACGAGTTGGAGAGTTCCACCAACATGGCACCAAGAGCCCAATCTGTAGAAAGTAGTATTTTTTAAATGAGAGATATGTTGAGCTGCCAAAAAATTGTTTTCTTCAACTCTAGGTGATGACTTTATATGGCTCTGAAACTTGGAGGTCAACCGCAACCAATAACAAGCAGGCTTTATAAAAAAAAGTGCCTTTGCATAATTTCTTCGGCCTTTTTGTACTCGTCAGACGTCAACTTGAATTTGTTCAAAGAAAGCAGCGGTCATCATGAGGCTGTCGACTATGTCATAGAGCTTCTCTAGTGTTGTCACTGGTGATGGCCACATATGCTTTCTCTGGTCCTTGTATGTCGGAAAATTTTGCAGCAGATGTTCTGGGGTCATTTTCCCTGTACCACATGTGCATTCGTCAGTAGCACCTATCTTCAGTTTATTGAATAGATGGTACCCAAATCTGTGTGGAGTCTGAAGACCACGACCTGTGCTCTCTTCTGTTCAACTGGTAATAAGCATTTCTTGTGTAGCCAGTATGCTCTGTTTCTCATTTGCCCATGTATCTGGCCCTAATGAACCTTTTGGACACATTTGAGTCTGGTTGTGGTAACCTTCAACCTGTTTTCGCCAGTCTGTCTGCCTCCTCGTTGCCTGGAATGTTACAGTGGGATGGGACCCACTGTACTACGACTCCTATGGGTTTGGACTGCTGGCAGAGTTGACAGAGTACCGATTTCAGATCATTTGTGCAGAATTAAAAATTTTCTAGTGCTGTCTTTTTTCATGATCTCAATGCCGCCGTACAGTTTCTCTTCTAATGGAGTCAGCACGGGCCACGTCCTTCTTCTCAGAGCTGTGTGCTAGGGGCAGCCTTGAAGTACATGTATTGCTTTCGTGTTTGCCTGGCCGCAGTAATACAGGCTGGTGGTACCTATCTTGAGTTTGGTGTACTGGTGGTGTCTCATTTTGTTGTGGCCAGTTTGAAGATGTAGTAATATAACTTGGTCTTTATAGTGTTCTTCCTCCCACTTTACATTGCTCTTTTATTATGGCTTTTGCATCTTCATAGTTGATCAGGTATTCTTCCTGCATCAGTTTTGCTTCATAGTTGGCTAGACTGTTGTGTTTTTGCACCTTACTGCCCAGAGCATCCGATTTCAGCACATTTTGTTAGGGGTGAAACCGTATCTGATTTATAAATTGTTGTTTCTCATGAAATCTCTTTTTTGCTACTATGATCCAAGTTCTGATTTTAGCTACAAAAAATGGACATCATTTGTAATTAACTGTCATAAATTAAGAAACCTCTGAACTCGGTCAATGGTCTGTCCTTCGTGGCCGCTATTTATTCTTTGGGTTCTGCTTAACAATTATAATCGATTTTGTTCTATTAGCATTTACTAGCAAAAGAGGGAGCAAAAAAAAACGAACAATCACCTTCCAGGAAAAGATTACCCTTATCCAAGCCATAAGTAATGTCGACCAAACAGGAGACAACTATCACTGCTTTGATCAAGTGAAGCAGGTGATGATGTTCATCATGAGAACAGGACATATCAAATTTAATAGCTACTTACACAACTACAATTGGCCATATTACCCATTTGGGTTCTTGTGCGTTAATTCACCCATTCTGAAATTTTATACCATTCAATGACCACGCGGGTTTCCGTACAAAAATAATTATAAGTCTAGCTACAGGAGGCCAAAATTCTGGGATGACCTGCAGAATATTGTCGAACGGGTCTAACTGACGGACTTTATTCCGATGTCGCCACAGAAACTCACACATGTAGGAATCTATCATGTGTCTCTAGCCATGTGCCAGAACGAACAGGAATGTCCTGCTGACATGTGCGACATTTCTAACGATCTTGGCGAACTGTGAGAGACAAAGTCATAACATGATTTTTAGCACACAGTCGGACGGTGTGTATAATTATTCTTTCCTGCAAAAACTGCACACAATTTATTTTCTTGCGCGTCAAGTGTAACAACTGCAATAAATCCATCTTCCACCTACGGTGTTAGATCTGAGAATGACATGGACATAGGTTTACCGCGCGAATTGAAAAGTATGGTGCTTCGTGTGGCTTCATTCTACTAAATTTGACCAATTATAATCCATGGGTGAATTAACGCACAAGTACCCCCATTTGTACATGCGAACAAGCAGCAGAAACATATCCTACAATACTGTTGTAGCTTAAGCAACTATGTATTGAGATTACTATGAAGATGCTTACTATCTGCATTTTTGGATGTCTGCTGTGAGTTCGGGTTAACAATCAGCAAAACGAAAACACGTTATAGTCCAGGGTGCAAACAAACCACCAGTAATCTCCATTGATGATGAGGTTCTAGATGTAGGAGATCATTTTACGGACATAGGATCCTCGGTCAATAATAAACTATCTCTGGACCAAGAGATCAATACCAGGATAGGCAAGGCAGCAACACCAATGAGCAGATTAACAAAAAGGGTCAAGGAGAACAAGAAGCTCACTGTTAAAACAAAAACACTTGTTTACCAGGCCTGTGTCCTCGATACCCTTCTTCATGGCAGTGAGACATGGTCTACCTACATGCGCCAGGAGAGGCTGCTAAATAGCTATCACATAAGGTGCATTTTCAGAATCCTGGGGGTTGGGTGGCAAGACAATATCACCAATGCAGAAGTGTTGGAAAGAGCAGGCACTGTCACAATCGTATCCATGCTTAGTCCTTGAAGGCTCCGATGGTTGGGACACATCTGTATGGATGATGGCAGAATACCACGATATCTTCTCTATGGGGAGTTACAGTTGGGGAAAAGGTCTCAGGGCCGGCCACTACTTCGGTACAAGAATGTATGCAAGCGGGATATGAATGACGCAGGCATCGATTTGGAATCATGGGAACAGGACGCCATGGATCGTGTTCATTGGAGGGGCAGGATTAAGCATGGAATAAGGACAAAGGGGATACTGACTGCTGATAGGCTAAAGAAACTCTCCACCGCAGCAATCTTTTTATGGGATCAAGACGCTGAGCAGTGGTCAGTGACTCATAGCTGACTGCTAGCGTCAGGGCCAGCGAACCAAAGTTGCCAAGACCCTTTTACACCTCCGCACAGTGATCCTGGATAACAGGCTGCAGCAAGGCAGACTGGCTAAGGAGAAGGGATCGATGAGGGAATGCTAACCCGGTACTCAAAAAACGCTTGCTGAAGTCGGATGTGTTGGACCGAAAGATGCAAATATCGCAGCCAAGCTGTAAACTACGACACAACGCATTCCGTTCTCTGGACTACATTCTGCTACTTAAGCCCTTTCAGGGTTTGGTAGTGGGAGATTGAGAACGAAGAAGAAGAAGAAGAAGAACCCCATATTTGTGCCGTGAAAAACTATGCCAGTCAGGCGTTTTTATCTACCGGATGGGAAGCAAACACTTTAGTTTGTATAACACGTGGTACAATAGGGACAAGCGGCATATATTCCTCAGTGCTATAAACACTCTATGTGGACCTCGTCAATGTGAATACACACAGTAGTGATAATAATTGTCATTTTAATCATAGTAATACTATTTGTAACTATCAGTGATAGCAAAATAGTAGTAGCATTTGATTGTGAAACTCGCTCTCTTATAACATTTACCATATGTGCACGGCATATTCCGAGGAGTCGTTGTGGTCGAGAAGTAAGACACGACTCTGAAAGTGATGAACGGAACCGGTAGGCGATCGAATTCCGCAAGTTTCAAGTGGCCTGGTCTCAAGGGAGGTGGATACCTGCATCCTGAGTTACATCCACTCGTCTCGACTTATGTCTTGCCACTGGTCCAAGGTAGCTCCGTACGAGAGAGTGAGGTTATTCACCAGCGCACTTTCTGGCTCACTTTAATCCCCATACAGCGCAAGGTAGATCAAGACAAAACAGTCTGATATGTTGCCAAAATCACTTGCGATGGGCAACTAATACAGAGAAACAGCCTATGACAAAACAACCCGCTCAGGGATTATCATTATGATCCCCCTAGTGATGATGTTGTGAAGAAGTCCAGCATTACACTACAACAAGATCTCAGATCCAACTAAATTTATTCATGTGAAACTAATTCTTGTGATGATACAGTGCCCTTGATCGGCCCATCTGTGTTCAGAGACTCCAAGAACATCTATCCTGGCTCTCTCCATCTCTTTTCCAATCATAAACAACTTTCTCTGGTATAGGCTACTGACACAGAATTGAATCCTTCGAGTCAAAATGTTACAGAAAGACACTCAGAATATACCATGGACAGAGAAAATGACAAATATAGACATTCAACAAGAGTTGAGCATAGATGAGAACTGGTCTATCAATTCCATTATGGCCAGAAAATGCAAATACTTTTGTCACATCAAGAGACACAACGGTCTTGAGAAAACAGTGATAGAAGGTGTTGAGCCAGGCAAAAAGATGCAGAGGTAGATCAAGAAGACGATGGCAGCAAGATATCCAGGAACGCCTGGGTATGACTGTGGCGGAGGCTGGAGTTTTTGGCAATGGAAAGAGTTTCTTTCAGACAGACTGTGATGGAAGAGACGTTCTATAATGGATATGCCGCATGATGAAAATGATGTAAGCAACTCAGCAGAAGTTGCTTCCAAAATCTACAGGGACTCACCTATTGTGCCGTTTCCAATTCGTGAGGTCAACTTGATGTTTGACGTACTGCGGCTGAAACCGTAGGGTATTGTAAGGAGGCTGGGGATGTACAGCCCCATCAGGCAGTCGCCAGAGGCGTGGTTCGCATTTGAGCCTGATTCATTGAAGGCTTGTTGCAAACTCTGAATAGAGAAACGCGAAGGAATTTTACTGAATAGTATGTGGTATGAGATAATGGACTTATAATTACAGATTTGCAAGGGTGGATGAAAAGGGTAGGTAACGCCAGACAGTGGCGTCACTTTGTGCAGACCGCTTCTGGGGATACCAAAATAACTATAAATTTTGCGTGCAATGTTTTAGCAGCAAAGTATTATTTTATTTTGTTAATCAATTTTTATTAATTGATTTTAAGGCGAACTCTGGTCAATCATAGACTTAAAGCCCTTTGATTCTCGATTAATTGAATAGTCAATTCATTCTTTCCAGTTGCTGCAACTGATAAATGTAATCTTATTATGCAAGGTAGAAACACACACAGGTGCGCATATTTTATATTATACAGTAATACAAGGCTTAATGGTTCAATCCTAATACTCCTCAATCTCCTACTTTTGTCTTTAATACAAGAATATACTTTCTCTTAATCAGGAAGGGAAAGTTCTGATTTAGTCCATATTTGTCGCTACAGGAAACTTGACGGACTAAGACTTTTTTGTAGTAGTATATATTTTATATATAGGTAAAGAGGTCAGTCCCTTTGCAACAACTACCAGCTTTACTCAGAGAACTGGACTTCACGTTTAGACGTAGTAAATAAAAGTGGCGACAAGAAGAAGAAAGAGAAGGAGAAAAGACGAAGAAGAAAAAAACAAGAAAACGAAAAAAAAGAAGTAGACGAAGAAAAGGAATACGACAAAGAAAAAGAGCTTTAAAGATTGTTCCTTGTATTTACCCTGTCACAGTGCTTAATAGCAGCTTGCTCAAGTCTGTCTATGTGTAAGACCTCGTCATCACCAACAGCTTTCAGCGTCTTTGGCGTGTAGGTAAAGGCTTGAGTGGCCACAAACTGGATGTTCTCGACACTTGGCTGATGGACGGCGCCTGGGAATATTCATGAATACTTTTTATTGTTATCGGATTTATGTTGTTATGAAATATTAGTTTACTTCAGAGAGTCTGTTTAGTATAGTGGGAGAGCGTTCCCTTCTCGCTGCAAATCATACCGGGTTCGGTCACCATTATCCACACGCTCCAGTCGACCCAGTTGTAAATGGGGCACCAGAGTTACTTTTAGGAAAGGAAAGACAGTAAGTTATAGAACTAGTCATTCCACCGCATAACATGTTTAGACCAAGTGCAATAGAGTCTCGAACCCTTCATTTCTGACTGCAGAGTCCGCTATCAGACGACATTTCCCCATTAAACGTGCTTGTGACTAGCGCATGAGCTCATTCATTCACAAGACCTCTAGAGTGACCAGGCCGGTAAAGCAACAGGTCAAGCACAATATCATGCAGCCTTTGTAAAGTATGTCCTGTATATTAGTCTGTAATGGGAAATTGTCTTTAGTTTCTGTGAGGGCACCTACCAGGCTGACCAGTTCGTTGCTTTTATGGCTTCTGAGATTATATTTGGACCGCTATATTTGAGGGGTAAGGCTGTGACTCAAATCTCAAAATCCTGGTATTCAATCAGGCACGTGTGTCTGGTGCCAGGTAGCTAAATGTTGAGTAAACTTATTTTGCTCTTTTGCCTTGGTGTACCATGATGGGCCCAGGTTCTCCATTATGCCGGCTCTCCATCTCAGTCCCGTTCGCCCGCCAGGGGGTGGTGGTGATGGGGGGTGGGGGGGGGGGCTAAAGTTGTAGGGTCACCACGACGTCACTCTCCGTGTCCATCTGTAATCTGGCATGCGTACCACATGGCAGGCCCATCGTTATTTTCGTAACAGCGGGACATCTATATCATTATTCTATTTATTGTGATCTTCAATCGAGGGATAAGTCTCCGCATCCCCTCTAGCCACCCCCATGCCGACGCCCCCCGGAGCGTGGTGGACCAGCTCCGTGTGCAGCTTTGTCCGCACCCTCTGGGGACGACGTCCCTTTGTACACAGTACACATTGATCAAGTCTACCATCTACTGCATTGATATCTCCACTCTGCACCTTGAGGTCAGATAACAGCGTAGTCACCCGATGCACACAAATGCCCCAGTTCGCTCTTTTGCAATTCCATCCCATGATGGCCGGGCCTGCACCATGGGCCACATTCAGGAAGGAGAGAAAGATTGGAGAATGATCATTTCCTCTAAGTTGATCTCCAATCTCTCTATCCATGAGTCTATCCACGAGTCCAGCCACGCCTGGGGCAATAAAAGCAAGATCTGGGGCTGAAGCCGAGTGTCATCTTCCATAGTAGAAGGTAGGGGTATCAGTTGCAGAGTTGGTCAAGCATAGGGAGTGGTCATCTTGCTAGGTTTCAACCTCTTCACCTCGGTGATCGAGGTGATTATAGCCCCAGCTCTGTCAGTGATCGAGGTGATTATAGCCAGAGCTCTGACTCTGTGATCGAGGTGATTATAGCCCCAACTCTGCCTCTGTGATCGAGGTGATTATAGCCCCAGCTCTGGCTCTGTGATCGAGATGATTATAGTCTCAGTTCTGTCTCTGTGATCCAAATGATTATAGCCCCAGCTCTGGGAATGGCTATGAAAGTGTCCCACTACTATTAAATTGTTGGTGGCTGGTGTCTGTATAGAGCTCAGACCCAGAGGGTTGTCATTTGGGCAGTAGTAGTTCAGGAGCTCTGTTTCCATCTTGCCTACTTTTATCTGAAGCTGCCGACACTCGGCACCATCCATAGATGCAGTCCTTTTGTGCGCTTGTATATTATTCCTTACCAAAGTAATTATTCCTCCTTTCCGTCTGTCTTGTCTATCTGGTCTGAAGCATTGATATCTTCTTATTTGAAGATTTGATCTGCTTGTAGGTGAGTCTCTTGAATACAGCAAACACTGATTTGCTTCTCTCTCAGGATGTGTTCCAACTCTGCCACCACCTTGCTGTATCTGTCTACTGTTCACTCCTTCCGCATGCCAGTGCGTCATGGCAAGTGTCCCCTTTGGACTCTCTCCATCTGTATTTATTGGGTCAGTAGCTTTCCTAGGCCGTCTCCTGACTCTGCAAGACGGTCTAGAGGGTCCTCCAGTAGCTGAGGGTGGGCTCTGTCGAGTATCAGAGCCCAGTGATGTACCTGCTTGTGGAGCTCCACAGTGCGAGCGTCGTCGCGGGGTTCATCTATTGGTGTATTCATCTATAAAAGGCGAGGGTTGCGTGATACTGTGGTTTCAGGTACGCCTTCTGGCCCAGTATCTACGTCTTTAGCTGGGGCTTCCATGGGAGAGTGGGCTCATCCCCGCCCCAACTGGCTGGGGTGTCGATTGCGTCTTAACCTTGTTTGTTGTCCCATCTTACCTCCCTCTGTGGTTAAAACCCAACCTTTGACAAGATTGCTGGTCATAACAGGGTCCACCTAGTGTAGGTGAGGTAGACTAGGGCAGGAAAGGCTATGAGACATGTGAGTCCTGTGGGGGAGCTAGACTAGGGCAGGAGAGACTATGAGACACGTGAGTCCTGTAGGGGAGTTAGACTAGGGCAGGAGAGACTATGAGACACGTGAGTCCTGTGGGGGAGTTAGATTTCGGCAGGAGAGACTATGAGACACGTGAGTCCTGTAGTGGAGCTAGACTAGGGCAGGAGAGACTATGAGACACGTGAGTCCTGTGGGGGAGTTAGATTTCGGCAGGAGAGACTGTGAGTCCTGTAGGAGAGCCAGACTAGGGCAGGAGAGACTATGAGACATGTGAGTCCGGTAGGGGAGCCAGACTAGGGCAGGAGAGACTATGAGACATGCGAGTCCTGTAGGGGAGCCAGACTAGGGCAGGAGAGACTATGAGACATGTGAGTCCAGTAGGGGAGCTAGACTAGGGCAGTAGAGTCCTGTATTACGCTTCACTGCCCCATAGACTCTTAGTTCCTTCCTCACTATAATCCAGATGCAGCGCAAGTTACACTATCAAGACAGAACCGTCTGATGATGTCGCCCTCACCAATTACGATGGACAACTAACTTCTTTTTTTTATTTTCAAGTAGTCTGTGTCAGCTGTTTTTAGTGCCTCTATCTTGGCCCCGAAGTGTATTTTGTGTTTTTAACTGCCCTTGTTTTGGCGAAATGTGTCTGTTCACGCCTACCAAAAATGGCGTATTAGGCTCGACGTGTTGAAGTAAAGAAAACATCATACAAATCTCATCATGCACACCTCATGCACACCTCATGCACACCTCATGCACACTTCGTGCACACCTCATCATGCACAGCTCATCATGCACACCTCATGCACACCTCATCATGCATACATCATCATGCACACCTCATGCACACCTCATCATGCACACCTCATCATGCACACCTCATGCACACCTCATCATGCATACATCATCATGCACACCTCATGCACACCTCATCATGCACACCTCATGCACACCTCATCATGCACACCTCATGCACACCTCATCATGCACACCTCATGCACACCTCATGCACACCTGATCATGCACACCTCATCATGCACACCTCATCATGCACACCTCATCATGCACACCCCATGCACACATCATGCACATCTCATGCACACATCATGCACACCTCATCATGCACACCTCATCATGCACACCTCATGCACACCTCATCATGCACACATCATCATGCACACCTCATGCCCACCTCATCATGCACACCTCATCATGCACACATCATGCACACATCATCATGCACACCTCATGCACACCTCATGCACACCTCATCATGCACACCTCATCATGCACACCTCATCATGCACACCTCATGCACACCTCATGCACACCTAATCATGCAGACCTCATCATGCACACCTCATGCACACCTCATGCACACCTCATCATGCACACCTCATCATGCACACCTCATGCACACCTCATGCACACCTCATCATGCACACCTCATCATGCACACCTCATCATGCACACATCATCATGCACACCTCATCATGCACACCTCATCATGCACACATCATGTAGTCTCACGATGTCGATCAGCCGTCTCTCCTCACTGCACACCAACACACACATGCACACACTTCTACTCACCAATACCGCAGGGTTTTGGTTGACAATGTATGCCGGTAAACGGCCTAAGCATCTCTCGCAGCAGCTCCAAACATAACGTGGGAGATCCTGTGCCTCTCTGAGATAGAAGTTGGCCGTCTTCCAGTTGAACCTCTTGTCTGTCTCCTAGAAATAAATAAGAGTATCAAAATCAGTAGACCACAGGGCGGCACCGGGACAACTTTAAAACTTCGCGGACCACACCTCAGTCAAGCTCTGTACCCAAGTCAAGCTCTGTACCTCAGTCAAGCTCTGCACCTCAGTCAAGCTCTGTACCTCAGTCAAGCTCTGTACCTCAGTCAAACTCTGTATCTCAGTCAAGCTCTGTACCTCAGTCAAGCTCTGTACCTCAGTCAAACTCTGTACCTCAGTCAAGCTCTGTACCTCAGTCAAGCTCTGCACCTCAGTCCAACTCTGTACCTCAGTCAAGCTCTGCACCTCAGTCAAGCTCTGCACCTCAGTCAAACTCTGTACCTCAGTCAAACTCTGCACCTTAGTCAAACTCTGTACCTCAGTCAAACTCTGTACCTCAGTCAAACTCTGTACCTCAGTCAAACTCTGTAACTCAGTCAAACTCTGTACCTTCAGTCAAACTCCGTACCTCAGTCAAGCTCTGTACCTCAGTCAAACTCTGTACCTCAGTCAATCTCTGTATCTTCCTTTTCATCTCTGTAATCAAGAAAATCATTTGTATTTTTTTTTTTTTTGGGGGGGGGGGGGGGGGTGCGCTAATATTTCAGCTGGCCAAGACCCTATCCTGCCTGCTAATGACAAACCTGGAAACAGACTGCACCCATGCAGCCTGGCTAAGAGAATAGGGATCGAAGGGGAAAGGAATGCCCGGTCCCTATAATGTCGTGCTGAAACCGGATGTGTCGGGTCGAAAGGTGCATATATTGCAGCGTTGATGTAAACTACGACACAACGCGCTTTCCAGGACGAACGAAGAAGAAGGAAACAAAAGGAAGAGGAAGGAAATGAAGAATAAGAGGAAGGAGAACACGAAGGAGAAGAAGAACAAGGAGAGGAGGAGGAGAAGAAGAAGAAGGAGGAGGAGGAGAAGAAGAAGAAGGAGGAGGAGGAGAAGAAGAAGGAGGAGGAGGAGAAGAAGAAGAAGGAGGAGGAGGAGAAGAAGAAGGAGGAGGAGGAGAAGAAGAAGAAGGAGGAGGAGGAGGAGAAGAGACTTGTCATTTATCTCCGTTAAGATATTTCTCTGCTCGTCAAATACTTGTTTCAGCTTCAGAACCATATCCTTTCTAATTTTCCAATCGTACAGTTAATCAATCAAATGATCAATCAAACGATCAATCAAACGATCAATCAAATGCTTAATGGAACGATCAATCAAATGATCAATCAAACGATCAATCAAACGATCAATCAAATGCTTAATGGAACGATCAATCAAATGATCAATCAAACGATCAATCAAACGATCAATCAAATGCTTAATGGAACGATCAATCAAACTATCAATCAAACGATCAATCAAACGATCGATCAAACGATCGATCAAACGATCAATCAAACGATCAATCAAACGATCAATCAAATGATCAATCAAACGATCAATCAAACGATCAATCAAACGATCAATCAAATGCTTAATCGAACGATCGATCAGAACCTTTCAGTTCCACTTGGAGGAGCACAGGTCCAACACCTAAACACCTCCTGTTCCAGCTCTAAACACGTCTTTCCTATTTCCTGTATGTTTGGCTCCAGTTCTCTTCTCCGTCTGCGTTTTGGTCTCCTCTAATTCTCTTGCCCTGAGGATCTCAGAACAAAGGCCGTATTGTAATGATATTATCTAGTTTTCCTAATGTGTGTCCTTTCAAACACCATCGTCGTCTTCTCACGTCATGTCCCGCTGATATATGTCTGGTTCTTTCCAGCAGTTCTACATTAGTGATCTTATCATAACAAAGGCAGTCATCGTGACAGACGCGTAAGCCGTACTTCAGAAAGTACAGAAGGGGTGGCTTAGGCACGAGTGGATAGCTGCTGTTGAGGCCTCAAACCTCCAGGCGTTGACCTGGATCTACTGTCCTGCTAATGCCAGGGTTCAGGTCAATGAAAGAGCTGACATCTTGGCTTCCCAAGCTCCCATCATGGGTACATTAGTGATGATAGAAGTGACATTTTGAAATCAATCAATGTCCGCCTGCTGATAGATGAAGCAGCAAACAACAGACTGCAACGTTTCGACATTAAAAGAGGTTCGAGTGGAGTGTGGCGCATGAGTGGACGGCGCAGGAGAGTGTACAGCCAGCGACCCACAGGGACCACCAGCATCCATACCTTATACCTTACGCCATTTGATGAGAGAGACTAGAGCACCTATAGATATGCCCGGAGTGCAGTGACGTCGATTCTTAGAAACAGAAACAGATCTTATCATACCATTTCAATCTTTATATTCTGTCTAATCAAAAGCCTGGTTGGTTGGTTATTGATCCAGTGGACTATGGGCTCCTGCCCTTTGGCCCAATGCCATATAGTGGTATCTGCAAGTGTTTATAAGCTGTTGTTTAGTTCCGTACAAAGTGTTCCATTTGTCTGGCCTTGGAGGAAGAAGGTCTTTTCTAACACTGGCAAGGGTCGGACATTCAAAACGATGATGTTCAACAGTTTCATTAGGATGTGTGCACATCCGGCACTCTGGAGTATGTTCTGGTTAGATTCTGGTCAGGTGGCTGCTAAGTTGTATGTGTTGAGTGCGAAGTTGGAAAATGGTGTTTTGGTCTCTATTTTTCAGGAGGTTGATGTTGTCTTTGGGATTTGGAATGGCCATGTGTTGGAAGATTTCTCTCCTAGTATTTCCCATTGCCCATCTATTCAGGTGAATTGTACTGGCCAAGTCTGCTATTCCCACCAAGATCAGGTGAATTATACTGGCCAAGTCTGCTATTCCCACCAGGATCAGGGGAATTATATTGGCCAAGACTCCACCAGAAGCTAATATTATCCTCATGAAAAAAGGCCGTGTTGCAGGAACCTTTATGATCACGTTGAGATCGTCGCCCTGACCTCGGCAGCGGTGGGACAGAAGCTTTGTATTGCTCTACAGGCTTGATGACACAGGACGGCCTTCTTCAGTGCGTCAAGGGATATAAGAAGAGTCGCTGTAAGCTGCCACAAAAAAATAACGAAACCAGCCCAAGTAACTTCGAACAACAATAACAACAATACTTCAAACTATTCGTTCCTTGAACTTTTGTTCAAATCCACATTCGGCAGGGTTTTGGTCTGTATGAATGACTACGTGTGGAACCGCATGAGGTAGAGTCCTCTACCTTGTAGAGGACAGTCTAAGGCCCTTACTTACCTCTAAGCATGCACGGATTGTCCACTTCATCCTGATCCGGATATCGCTGAACCAGCTCGTGACCGACCTTCACCTTGATGGAATTGGACCCATACAGGAGATAGCTCTGGACGTAAAGTTGGAAAGAGCGTCCTGCCACGATAACCTAAAACAAATGAGCAATGTTACGTGTGATTTTCTTGTCATCCACCTTAACGTGGAGAATAAACAGTTACAAGTGTAATCTTGCCTTGAGTCAGATAAGATCTGATTGGCTCAGCTGTCATCTTGCCGTCAGATCAGATCTGATTGGTTCAGCTGTCATCTTCCTATCGAAGGTCAACGGCAATGATCGAGGGATACATTGTTTCTGATATGCTAAGCACAACTAAGAAAGTCGTCTTGTCTCATCTCTCACACTTATTCACAACCCCAATCTTTATTCGCTACGGGACAAATTGCAACCTTCTTCATCATTTTCATCTTCTTCTTCTTCTTCTGTATCTTCTTCCGTTTTAAAAATCCCGGTAACGATCTCTGAAAAGGGCTTTGCAAGTAATATGATGTAGTCCGGAGACCTGAATGTGTTGTGTCATAGTTTACAGCTTGACTGCGATATCTGCACCTTTCGGTCCGCCACTTCAGACTTCAGCATGATGTTTTTGAGTGCCTTGTTAGCCTTCCCTCTTTGATCCCTTCTCTTTAGCCAGTCTTCCCTGTTGCAGCCTGTTATCCAGGATCACCAAGTGGAGGAGAAGTGTCATGGCAGCTGATTCGCTGGCCCTGACGCTAGAAGTTAGCTTTGGGTCGCTGACCGCTACAGCTTATGCACTGCTCAGCATCTTGATCCCAAACTGCTAGCAAAATACACTACACTTAACAAACGCAGAAAACCCAGTCCAGAGTTAATTGAATCTGTCAATCAGAGATCTGGACTCCAGGGACTTAAAATGACTGACTTAATGCATAATGCACATCTTTCATTTAATAGTCTTGTGTAAGTAAAAGATGCTTGGCATAACTTAATGACCCTCAAGTTCTGGAATTCGGCCAAATACGAGAAGTTGAGAATTTGTAAGGGCCGAAGCCGCAGTGAATGAAAAGACAGCGGTCAGCCACTCACAGCTGACTGCGTCAGAGTCAGCGAACCAGAGCTGTTCTATTCCGCCTCGACGTGGCGGCCCTGAAAACAGGCTGCATCGGTGCAGCCTGGCAAAGAGATAATGGATCGTGTAGCTTGGCATAAAAAAAAACCAATATAATGTATGTACATGCACAATGGTTACATAATTTCAACAAACAAAAAACATTCCTAAACTAAATAATCATTATATATATATATATATATATATATATATATATATATATATATATATATATATATATATATATATATATATATATATATATATATATATGGCGGAGCAGCGCATGAGCTGCAGTGGTCAGCGACCCATAGCTGACTGCTAGCATCAGGGATCAGGGCCAGCGAACCAGAGCTGCCAAGACCCTTCTACACTTCCACGTGGTGATCCTGGATAACAGGCTGCAGCAGGGCAGACTGGCTAAGGAGAAGGGATCGAAGAGGAAATGCTAACCAGGTACTCAAAAAATGGTTGCTGAAGTAGGATGTGTTGGACCGAAACGTGCAAATATCGCAGTCAAGCTGTAAACTACGACACAACTCATTCCGTTCTCTAGACTGCATTCTGCTACTTAAGCCATTTCAGGGCTTGGTTGTGGGAGATTGAGAACGAACGAAGCCAAGCCAAGCCAGTCAAGCCAAGCCAAGCCAGCCAAGCCATATATATATATATATATATACTAAACTTCGACAGAAGATACAAACAAGTGCTAATGATCTTACTCCTGTAAACCACATAAGACCCAGATTCTACGTCTGATATGAAATAACATAAATCCTAACCTTAGCCTAATTCAATATTATTATCAATCAATGGTTCTATCTAAGTCGTCTGTCTCTCAGATAGTCTATGTTGTTGATGAGCTGTCGTTCCTGTCAGGGCTGTTGCTTTAGACTGTAGAACATCTCAATATCAGTTACCACATGAGTTATGTTTCACTTACAACTGTGGCCAGTTCTTCAGTGTTTTTGGGGCCTGTGTTATACATATGTCGAACAATGTCATTCTCTGAGCGCTCAGGTGATGCACCTCTCCTTCGGAACTCACGAACCTTTAGGAGCGCAGACCCTAGGATTCGCTGAATCCTAATAGAACCGAATTCTCTTACCACTGGGATCTTGACGGGCTACCACAGATACCAAATGCACTGGTACCTTGGATAACATTCTAAACCCACTCAATTCGTACCGAGACGAATCTGCTCACTCGATATGACCAGAGCTCCATCTCCTTTTGTTTAAAGGGTGTCCTACTAACACAAATGAGCACAAGTGCAAGGCTCTATGTGTATGATGGGATAGCCACCCGATGAACGCTCTCTCTCTCTCTCTCTCTCTCTCTCTCTCTCTCTCTCTGGATCTCCCCAATTTGTTGTGCATTGTCTTTTACATCTTATTTACTTAGCTCTAGAAACAAATATGGCCGACTAGTGGTGCTCATCCATTGGCTGACCAACCTCTCATTTGTTGCCTGCCATTCTAGAGTCCCATTGGTTGTACGAAACATAGGTGCTTGTCCCTTTTCTGTGCCAGTCTGTTGTCAATCAAAACCCCTACCACTGAGGTCCGATACTAGAATTGGTCAAACCGACACTCGGGATCAAGATGCTGAGCAGCGCATGAGCTGCAGTGATCAGCGACCCATAGCTGACTGCTAGCGTCAGGGCCGGCGAACCAGAACTGCCAAGACCCTTCTACACCTCCACGCGGTGATCCTGGATAACAGGCTGCAGCAGGGTAGACTGGCTAAGGAGAAGGGGATCGAAGATGAAATGCTAACTTGGTACTCAAAAAATGGTTGCTGAAGTGGGATGTGTTGGACCGAAAGGTGCAAATATCGCAGTCAAGCTGTAAACTACGACACAACGCATTCCGTTCTCTGGACTACATTCTGTTAATTAAGCCCTTTCAGGGTTTGGTAGCGGGAGATAGAGAACGAACGAAGCCAAGTCAAGCCAAGCCAAACCGACACTCACCCCCAAACTAGCCAATTTTCCCACGTTCGTTTTGAATCGTTGCATCTCGTTTCGTACTGTGCGAAAGTTTCGTGTCAGGACGAGAGTTTGACCTCTGCTCGTCCAACATCATTCAGGCAACCTTTGTTTCTCAGAGTCGCCAGCCCAATCTCCCCCTGCCCTAAACGCCCATTCTCTAGTTGGAACTGTCACAGATCGTTTGATGAGAGTCTTTGCTTCTTTATAGCTCCGTGGATGGTTAGTCTCCGTGCCGGCCCTTTCGGCTTTTGTGAGCTCATCAACTTTCCCGTATCCAAGGATCATGCAGTGGGCCTGAATTCACTCTAGGACTAGTCTGTTTTCTAGACAGCAATCCGATGTACTTTATTTCGTGTGAGAGTCGATCTTGTTTGGGGCTTGAGATGGCTTAGAGTCCACTCATGGAGTCTATTGGAACGGCCGTTTTCCTTGTATTTATGTATTGGCTGATAAGAATCTGAGTTGCTGCATGAACAGATGTTGCTTCAGCTCTGAAATTAGTATACGTCTCTTCAGCTGGCATGAAGTGGTTTTCTAACGTGAAAGCTAAAGTCGTCCACCTATGAGCAGTAGCGCCCAGGTAGAAAAGCACTGACAATGGTTAACTCAGCTCTAGCTGCAACGCATCTTTAGCTCCCTTTGTCTCTTACTTTTATTGGTGCAGTCTGACATACTTTTTCCTATCCACGCCTTGATGTCCTCCAACTTATCGTGTTTTTTTAATTGATTGCATATTATCTATAAACTTGTCTATCCAAGGTGGCTTTCAGCTAAGTGATGTCTTTTTATATATTTCCGCGGGTCTCTGGGCAGTAGATATCGGACGCCGTGTACAGTGTCCCGCACGTTAAAAATCTCTCGGCAGTTGGAAATCGAAAAGATTAGGCTTAACGACCATTACCGGGACAAAGTTCAAATTTATGTTAAGAATCTACCCAACCTATTATAGGATTCTCGCCGGTGTTACGGAGTTGGTGCATTGTGCTGAGATTCTCTGGACCTACGGAGTTGGTGCATTGTGCTGAGATCCTCCACAAATATGGAGAAGAGCACTTGTGGGTTTAACTGCGTGCAATGATTCTTAGACTAAACTAAAATAAACTATGTATTCAGTCCACACACAAAAAATGCAAAATAAACTGTTCAGGTTTGGCATTACAAAAAGTCAGGGCAATCTAAATTATAAACCTGGTCACGTGCTGCGTGACCTGGTTCTCATTCAAAGCAAACTTGATCAACGAGTTTGCGTATACAGTGTATCCAAAGCAAACTTGATCAACGAGTTTGCGTATACAGTGTATCCAAAGCAAACTTGATCAACGAGTTTGCGTATACAGTGTATCCAAAGCAAACTTGATCAACGAGTTTGCGTATACAGTGTATCCAAAGCAAACTTGATCAACGAGTTTGCGTATACAGTGTATCCAAAGCAAACTTGATCAACGAGTTTGCGTATACAGTGTATCCAAAGCAATCTTGATCAAAGAATTTTCGTATAGAGTGTGGCTAGTGTCCTGTAACTTAAAGTGATAAACGTTTATATCCAATAAGCTCACCTGTTCTCCATCAACAAATAATAGACTTCATATAAATTGGGAATGAAAACACACAGAGAGTAAAAAAAACAACACATACATATTATAAGAATCATTGCAGCTAACAACAATCAGATTCCAGTCGAGGGTCAATGACGTGTCCTGCTAGGATCTATGAACTTTCCTTTTACTTGCTTCCAACGGCGATATCCCAGCTTGGAAGTGGACCAATCTCTGTCTCTATAACACACAAATATACATCTTCATAACATTAATTTGCCATCAGACGTCCATTGCAAAGGCTCCAACACAAGTAATGTTGCCAAGTAAATCCATCTTGAGCATTCATTTATTTGATTAACTGGCCTTTAACTGTCCCCAGTCCAAATACACGGTAGGATATGTTTGATGTCAGAGTTATTCTTGGAAAGTTGGGTCACTGGACTACTGAATGTTTCCTACCGTAACGAATCTAAAGTGAGGGACTACACGAATAGACAATGTTAGTAGTGTCTTACGTCAAGCTATCAGTGTGGCAATCGGGGTATTGTAGTCCCTTTTACAGTCTCAGTGGAAACCACTTGGGTTAAACAAGCTACTGAAAACAAACTATTTGAATTAGTATACACTATCTCATTGTTTGTTTAAACATAACATCCACTACGTAAAATATTAAAAATGTCATGTGAGTGTGTATGTGTGTGTGTGTGTGTGTGATGAGAAACGTTCGTAGTTCATTTTCATTGTCTTTTCGAGGGGTACGAACTTCAAAAGAATCGGGGCCACAGCTTTATGATGATTGGAAGCCATCCGTGCGAAGAGAGCAGTGACGTCAACACAGATGCCTGTTCAAGTGAATATTTTATGCGCTTAGTTGTATTGTGTGTTGAATCAATTGAAGGGTTCGGGTAAGGTAAATATACACACGCATCCACACACGTATATCACGCACATCCACTTCATCTTGATAACGCCCACGCCCCCTTTTCCAAATGGATAAAAACTACTCTTGCAGCCCTTAAAATATATACTTTTTGTAGTAAAAGTAGAGTAACCCATATCATTACTACACAATTTACGAGAAGCATGTAAGATGTATCAAACACATCATACCTACTACAAACCAGACTTTGAAGTTCGAATATCTGCAACATATATCACAGGCATTCCAAGATAATAAATTAACCGAGAGCATGAACAACGCTCAAGACCATAATTTCGAATATGAGATTACACATTTTTTGTAAAGCTAGAATGTTAATGGTTACCTGGTATTCCTCGCTGAACAGTGGGCTTTTTGGTATAAACGCTATTTGGGTAGACCCACCTCCCATCTCTAGAATTCCTATTGATTCGTTCTCGTGTCTGAAAGAAGGAACAATTCTAATTTAGTCAAACAAAATATACGAGGGCATTTCAAACAGGAACCAAACTTTCGCACAACAAAATGTTGTTCTCTTTTGTCAATTTATCAAAACTGGTCTCATTCAAAATAATTGTTTCCTCTGTTGATACACCTCTCCCAACGTATTTTCCAATGTTTGAATGCGTCATGGAGCTTGTTTTATAGGATAGATTGTTTGTCTCGTGTAGCAAAATTGCTTTTGTCTCTCTTCTTTGATATAAATTCGATGTTATTAAAGGGGGTGGGGGGGATTTCTACTCTGATAACAGAACAAGTTTGCAGGGGAAATCTGGAGAGGGGGGGGGGGGTGCCCTGTGGAACAACAAAAGGCTCCTGTTTTGCCAAAAAAGTCACCAATAACCAGTGACGTGTGTGCAGGTGCGTTGCCGGAGTGCAGCATCCAGGTTTTGCTTGTCCATGCTTCAGGTGTCTTCCACCCCCCCCCCTCTCTCTCTCTCTCTCTCTCTCTCTCAAACGCTGTATAACATACATATAATACTCTTTATTGATCGTCTAACCGCGTGAAACAAACTCACGATGATCGGTGACCCTACTATAAAACAAAAAACCAAAAAAATGATCAACAGAACTTCTACATTGAGTGACTCTCACTCGCTTGTTTGTTTGTTCGCTGTGATGTGGTTCCAATCCACTGTGACGACTGCCTTTGTGTTTCGGCATCGATCCATAAACCCATCTTCTATCATTTTTTTTTCATAAAATCTCGTCAGTATTCAGCAAAGTCTCACCAAATTCGAAGCGGAGCTACACGCAAAAAAGTTGCTCTTCAAGATCGTTTATTGCTCAATTGTCAACAAATCTACAAGTGCACTACACGTGTATGCACTTCACCGGATGCACATCGAAGACTAACCATCGGGGCGCGATGCGATTATTTGTAAATCGAAGGTCAATGTCACTGAACACATACAAGCAGTATCTAGCTGCTGTAAGGCTTAATTACTGTGCCGTTTTGAAAGTTCGCCTTCTTTTTGGACTGCACTCGTATGTGTTGTGTTCGGTTATTAAAAATCGACGCCAAGACACTCTGAACAGCCTCAGAATCGACCATGCCCCTCATTCTAGCATAGAAACTCTATCCGTTTTTCTTATGGTACTGCGTAACACAAATCCATCGGTAAATATGGACATCATCAGAATTCTGAACGTTTTCACTTTTGAGTTATCTCACCTCGCCATCTGTTTTCCCGCAAGTCTTTGCATTCTCTGCCCAAAGTATATCATTGTATCTCCAATGTGAATCAATTCGTCTCCTTTGTTTATCGTTTCTGCTGTGGTTACTTGGTCAATCGTTCTTTGTGTCTATGCTGTACACGACATCAATCGCTTGATTATATAACAATACGTGTGTGACTACAGTAAAACTCCAAATTAATAGTAGCTGAAATTTAAGTATGATTTAAATGCAGTTTTACGTGTTATTGTTGACATGAGCCCCCGAAAACGGGTGTGTCAGACCGAAAGGTGCAAATTTCACAGTAAACTAGCGACACAATGCATTCATTTCTTTGGACTACATCTTGCTTATCGCAAAGCCCTGTTCATGGCTTGGTATCGGGAGATTGAGAACGAACACAGAAGAAGAAGAAGAAGGTGACGTGAACATATGGCTTGGCTTCGTTCGTTCTCTATCTCCCGCTACCAAACCCTGACACAGGCCTAAGTAGCAGAATGCAGTCCAGAGAACGGAATGCGTTGTGTCGTAGTTTACAGCTTGACTGCGATATCTGCACCTTTCGGTCCAACACATCCGACTTCAGCAAGCATTTTTTGAGTACCGGGTTAGCATTCCCACTTCGATCTCTTCTCCTTAGCCAGTCTGCCCTGCTGCAGCCTGTTATCCAGGGTCACCGCGTGAAGGTGTAGAAGGGTCTTGGCAGCTCTGGTTCGCTGGCCCTGACGCTAGCAGTCAGCTATGGGTGGATGACCACTGCAGCTCATGAACATATAATTTCCGTTACGATATTCTTTCTATTTTAATTTATTAACTTAGTTCATTTCTGATCGTTTTCTCGTGTGTCCAGTTCTTTATCATAATCAACCTCATCATCATTTGTCGGCCACGGTTTCCTTTGGAATAAATGGTCGGGTCAGATTTCCATATGTTTTTATTCTGTGCCGTCTTCTTGAGGCTGGCCAGGAGAACCAAATTAAACTTCCCTCCTCGACCGTTTCTCGTCATGTGTATATTGGTTTCATTTTCAGAAGATTTCTCAGACACCGACTCTTCCATTGGATAGCCTCCACTCGGTCGCGTCACGTGCCTCGTGTGTACGGTGTCCTCGAAAGTCTGGCCAGTGGTACTAGTATTTTGATTTTGTTACAACCAACCAACCAGGACTTGGTATCGGGAGATTGAGAACGAACGAAGAAGAAAACGAAGAAGAAGAAGCTTTAAGAGATGCCACTGCACGAAGTCACAACCAGTTTATGAAATGGAAGGGGCCAGTTCCATTCCTTTGTGCATTCCTTCCCTGACATTAAGTTAGATTTATTTCTACAGCTGGGTCGACTGGAGCGTGGCGGTAACAGTAGTTGAACCCCGTCTTTTTTTATTACATACACATTGGATACCTGAATGCTGTTTAAGATTCTAAAGTTTCTATAAAGGAAGTAGCAGATTGCTGTCAAGGTTGAAGTGTTAGAGACTTCTGTAAAAGGCCTTAGCTTTTTGTTAGAAGGGATGAGCATTTCCATTCTTCGTTCCCTTTCCTTCTCTAATAGTAAGCCGGGCACACATTTACAACTGGATGAACTGAGACGTTTTGATACCTTTCCATTGAGAAACAACAACATTACTACTTTGCTAGTCACGCGCTCTACAAGGTCATATCAGATTAACTCATATAGGACCAGATCACTCTCATAGCCCAGGAAATAGAGGATGCTTGCAAAGAGAAAAAGCATACAGTAGCGGTTTGGGTGGATCTAGAGAATGCATTTGATAAGGCGTTGAAAGAGGGACTTAAAGTCAAGCTACGAAGAAGTGAAGTATCTGGAAAAATGTACAGATGGATCAGCCACTACCTCGAAAACAGAACAACCAGAGTTCAAGTGCAAGGGCAGGTGAGCAAAAAGGTGACAGTGGAGCAGGGAGTACCCCAAGGGGGAGTACTGTCACCCACAATTTTCCTGGTGTATATAAACAACATCACAGAGAATATACCAAGAAGAGTCCACAGCTCCGTGTTTGCAGACAATCTGGCTATGTGGACCTCTGAAAAAAATCTCACCGTAGCAAACAATCGGATGCAGCAGGCCCTAACATCGTTGGAGGAGTGGGCGAACTCATGGCTGGTCAAAATAAACGAGGATAAAACAACATGTACGATATTCTCGCTTTCAAATAAACCACAGAACACCAAAATAAGTCTCAACGGCAAATATCTGCGGCCAAACGACAATCCAAACTACTTGGGAGTCACATTTGATTGGCGCATGACATGGAAAAGTCAGATCGAGAAAAACCGAAAGAGAGCCAGAGAAAGAATGGCAATCATGAGGAAACTTGCTGGCACAAGCTGGGGAGCAGACGAAAGAATACTAAAGAAACTGTACACTGGAAGAGTGAGACCAGTTCTCGAGTATGGCATTGCGGCATGGACAACAGCAGCAAAGGCGAACTTTGATAAAATTAGCAAACTTCAAAACCAAGCCATGAGAGTTATAACAGGAGGCATGAAGTCAACGCCAATTGTAGAACTTGAAAAGATTACAAATCTGCAGTCCATGACCGACAGAAGTGACTGCAGAGCCCAGCAGCAAGCTGAGAAACTCATGCATCAGAGACTAAATAGATTTGGAAATGGGAAACTAAAGCGGAGAAACTTTGTAGAAATAGCCAAAGCAAAGATGAGCGAAGATCATATGAACACCGTAACAACACCAAAGCCCATCCCTACTGTACGCAAACCACATGGAAGCAGCATATCATTCAGGAGGTGGTAGAAAATTTACCAAGTATTGGAAACAATAACAGCCAGACTGAAAAAGAGAGATGCCCTGGCCGTAGCTACGGCACTAAAAAGCCAGAAAAATACTGAACTGATTTAAGAGCAGTACTCTGTCAACTATGCCAGCAGTCCGCACCAAAAAGAGTAGTGGTACAGTGGGTTCCATCCCACTGTAACATCCAAGGCAACGAGGAAGCAGACAGACTGGCGAAAGAAGGCGCAAGACTACCACAACCAGATTCTAGTGTCACATACGAAGAGTCCAAAAGGTTTATTAGGGCCAGATACGTGGCCAAATGGGAAATAGAACACACTGGCTACACAAAAAACGATGCCCATTACCGGTTGAACAGAAGAAAGCAGGTCGTGGTCTTCAGACTCCGCACAGGCCACAACAGACTGAGGTACCACCTATTCAATAAACTGAAGATAGGTGGCACTGACGAATGCTCGTGTGGCACAGGGAAAATGACCGCTGAACATCTGCTGCAAAATTGTCCAACATACGAGGACCAGAGAAAGCACATGTGGCCATCACCAGTGGGAACACTAGACAAGCTCTATGGCAGTGTCGACAGCCTCACGATGACAGCTGCTTTCTTTGAACAAATACAAGTTGATTTCTGACAGCTTACGAAGAAAAAGAAGAAGAAGAAGAAGAAATTAACTCATATATATATATATATATATATATATATATATATATATATATATATATATATATATATATATAATAAAAACTAAACTCGCCTGTACTAATCAAGTTAACTCACCTGCACATATCAAGTTTACTCACCTGCTCATATCAAGTTTACTCACCTGCTCATATCAAGTTTACTCACCTGCTCATTTCAAATTTACTCACCTGCTCATATCAAGTTAACTCACCTGTAACAATCCAGTTTACTCACCTGCACATATCAAGTTAACTCACCTGTACTAATCAAGTTAACTCACCTGTACCAATCAAGTTTACTCACCTGCTCATATCAACTTAACTCACCTGTACCAATCAAGTTTACTCACCTGCACATATCAAGTTTACTCACCTGCTCATATCAAGTTTACTCACCTGCTCATATCAAATTTACTCAGCTGCTCATATCAAGTTAACTCACCTGTACCAATCACGTTTACTCACCTGCTCATATCAAGTTAACTCACCTGTACCAATCAAGTTTACTCACCTGCACATATCAAGTTAACTCACCTGTACTAATCAAGTTAACTCACCTGTACCAATCAAGTTAACTCACCTGCACATATCAAGTTAACTCCCCTGTACCAATCAAGTTAACTCACCTGTACCAATCAAGTTTACTCACCTGCTCATATCAACTTAACTCACCTGTACCAATCAAGTTTACTCACCTGTACCAATCAAGTTAACTCACCTGTACTAATCAAGTTAACTCACCTGTACCAATCAAGTTTAATCACCTGCACATATCAAGTTTACTCACCTGCTCATATCAAGTTTACTCACCTGCTCATATCAAGTTTACTCACCTGCTCATTTCAAATTTACTCACCTGCTCATATCAAGTTAACTCACCTGTAACAATCCAGTTTACTCACCTGCACATATCAAGTTAACTCACCTGTACTAATCAAGTTAACTCACCTGTACCAATCAAGTTTACTCACCTGCTCATATCAACTTAACTCACCTGTACCAATCAAGTTTACTCACCTGCACATATCAAGTTTACTCACCTGCTCATATCAAGTTTACTCACCTGCTCATATCAAATTTACTCAGCTGCTCATATCAAGTTAACTCACCTGTACCAATCACGTTTACTCACCTGCTCATATCAAGTTAACTCACCTGTACCAATCAAGTTTACTCACCTGCACATATCAAGTTAACTCACCTGTACTAATCAAGTTAACTCACCTGTACCAATCAAGTTAACTCACCTGCACATATCAAGTTAACTCCCCTGTACCAATCAAGTTAACTCACCTGTACCAATCAAGTTTACTCACCTGCTCATATCAACTTAACTCACCTGTACCAATCAAGTTTACTCACCTGTACCAATCAAGTTAACTCACCTGTACTAATCAAGTTAACTCACCTGTACCAATCAAGTTTAATCACCTGCACATATCAAGTTTACTCACCTGCTCATATCAAGTTTACTCACCTGCACATATCAAGTTTACTCACCTGCTCATATCAAGTTAACTCACCTGTACCAATCAAGTTTACTTACCTGCACATATCAAGTAAACTCACCTGTACTAATCAAGTTAACTCACCTGTATTTATTAAAGAACCCGAGCAGGTAGTTAGCAGCAATCCAGGAGTACACACCTTCCTCCTCCCCAGATAATATAGCAACATTGGAAGGCTTGTACAGGAAGGGGTTGATTGTCTTGTCCGCCATCACTGCCCTGGTCTTATCCAAAAATGTGATAGCATTCGCAGCTGACAGAAAGCGAAGACCTGTTGATTAAAATCAATTTTTTGATAGGTTAGCGTTGTTCTGAAATAAATGTTTAATTGTTGCTAGTGTTTCCTTTGTAGTGAAGTGTCTGGAGCAGGGGTTGTCAACCGATGTTCAACCGAACCCTAAGTTCAACCGCCCATAAATTCTGTAAGAGATACACAGAAATGTAAACAAAAATTTGCTCTCAGATGAGCGGAAAAATTAAATGCCATGTATACGAGAGTATACTCTTTACTTCAAGAAAATAAATGACCCTGAGAAATGGGTCACCCGTGAGGGGTACGAATCTTCAACCTATACGGGGACCGACCCAGCCATACGACGTGGCCAAACCTGGCGTCGTCGGCTTGTATCCGACAGCTGTCTCAGAACTGGGAATTTTGAGTGTCTAATTAAAACAATGCATTACATCTGTACGGTAAATGGAATGGGACCGTATATTAGGTTTACTGAATTACCGAAATACTGAACGACCCGTTCCTCGGAGGACCGTTGCGGGCCCCAGCGGTCTCTGTCCTGGAACACGGTAGACCCTTGGATAATGAGTCGTCAATCCGTGGCATCGTGAATGTTGTTGAGGGATGCAAGGGAGTCGGACCAACGTGTTAATGGCCGTTTCTTGTGTACCGTATTGCTGTCGCTGTGCTTCATCGATCGTGTATTATTCGCAGTAAGTGGCTACCCCAGCAATGTTTAATCGTGTCTGCATAAATAATTGCATCTTCCACCAGGGAAAATTGGCGTATGTCCGAGTTGTGAAGACCTTTTGTGCGCTGGCTATGAAGCGTGAGGCCGACCATGCGTCTCTCGAGGGAGGTTTGCGTCACTTTGAGTTTGGTTCCATTTCCTTCGTGATTGTCCATGTTTCTGCCGCATAACATATTACAGGTAGCACTGTGGAGTTGAATAGATAGGTGCCCAGGCTCTGAGCGTGGATGTTGTCCTGTGCCCGCTTTACAGAAGAGAAAGCCGCCCAGCCAGTGCGACGCGTCTTGTCTACTTTGGGCTCAAGTCGTTGTCCATGTTGGGCAGGCGTCCAAGGTAGATATTCTCGTCTACGTCGTCGAGTCTCTGTCCATCTAGGAAAATGGGGTCACGGGAAGCAAAAAGATTGCGCATGACTTTCGTCTTGGACGTGTTCACTTTGAGTCCCGCTTTCTTTCCCTCTCGCTGGAGCGCTACTAGCATTTCATTGACGTCTCTGCCTGCCTACCTGATGAGTACTAGATCATCCGCAAAGCAACGATGGTTTAGCAGCCGGCCATATATGTGGATGCCAAAAGTGATACATTGGTACTCTAAGGCAAAAAACCAGAATAGACTCAGCATTTGGCTTTCCGATATCTGCCAAAATATGATAGATTAAATATCGGATTAACAAATTACATCTCTGAACAACGCTTTCCATTATCATATCAGAATATGTTAGTTGTTCAGCGTTGTGATTGGGATGTCACAGTCAATGGTACGAGCGTTAACGATATTAACATTGCTGATATTCAAGCCATAGTTGGAGGACCGGAGGCTGCGTGGCCTAGAGGTGAAACCTGCTCGGTTTTCACAATCCCCACGTTCCGGGTTCGTTTCCCACTTGTGTCCAGTTTGGCAGACATTGGGTTTTTTCTCGGGCGAATACTCCTTCACGTACGGAAAATAATGGCAACCTACCGTACTGCACACTTGCCAAGAAACTTATAACAGCCAAATAGGTGGCGGTTGTAAAAAGCTACGTTCTGTAAAAGGACATGATACTTACTTTTAGTTGGAGGACCAGTAGCAACGTTGCAAAGACGTCTTGAAAAAATTAACAGCTCATCCAATGAGATTAGCATGAAAATAAACACATAGAAGACACAGACTATGGCGTTACTCGTGCAACATGTGCAAATAAATATTGCCATCAATGGAGAAATAATCGATCTAATACTGAAGTTGACATATTTAAGGCAAACCATAACAGAATATGCCTGCAAGGAGACATAAATTAGAACAAGGATGCATTAGCATAAAAGGTCTTCAGAGGAAAATATAAATTGCTAGCCTCAAAGTTTATCCGGATAAAGGTAAGGAAAAGAATAATTACTACTCATACAAGGCCAATTGTATTGTATGGGACTGAAAAAAGAACTCCAGCAAAGGATGAAAAAAGAACTCCAGCAAAGGATGAAAAAAGAACTCCAGCAATGGATGAAAAAAGAACTCCAGCAAAGGATGAAAAAAGAACAACTTCAGCAAAGAATGATGAAAAAAGCTCAGAAGCGTTTGAAATGTAGTGCAATCGTAGAATGCAACGTGTGAGTTGGACAGAAAATAAGATCACGTTAGGAGGGACTGACATTGAGTAACAACAATGTTATTAATAAAATTGTTACAAGAGTTCGAACCCTACATTTTTTTATTTTTCGACATAGTCTTCGTGTCTGGTAACACACTTTGCCCATCTGTCCACTAGCTTGTGGATGCTCTTAAGAAAAATGTCGTGTTGTGACCTTTAACCAATTTTGCATTTCCTCCATTGCTCCGTCACTAGCTGCTCTGCGGCCCATCTGCTACACAATTTTCTGTAACCGAGGTCATCATGGACAACTGCATAAACAGCACCGCGACCCATTTTGAAATCTACGGCTATTTCAACAATAGTTACGATTCTGTTGCAAGGTACTAGCTGGTCGATTTACTGTTTCACCGTGTCAATTGTCAGACATGATGTCTCTCACGCCGTGGTTCATCAATGGCGTTTTGTCTTCCGTTTTGAAATCTTTCTACTCATTCATACACTCTCCTATAACTCAAACAACTGAACCATACTGCAGAATCCAGAAGGTTTCCCACTTTCTGACCATTTGACTACAACCAAATAATTCCTTGTTGTTTTTCCACGGTGCAAGTCAACAGTGTAGGCCGACATGTTGTATGCTATATTACGCTTGCGCATGCTGATGGCTCACGACAATCCTTTCATGGACTATTGTTAAACAGCCATTTTGTGTCCTGAAATACAATTTTCCCTTGTACATACTCTCTCATTCACTTTACAATAACATTGCTGTTATTTAATGGATGTCATTCGTACAATGTTCACACTGAGAAAATTATGCATAAACGAAGATTAAGTTGGATCGGATACAATACGAGACATGAACATCTTCTATATAAGATACTAGAGGGCAAAATACAGGGGGAAAAGGTATGGGGGGGGGGAGGGGGGGAGACCATGGCTTATATTTACAAGTTATACAGAGATATTAAAGTACGAATCTATGCTGACATGAAGAGATTTGCGGAGGATATGGTCAAATGGAGAAGTATACTCAGATAATCTTAGAACTAGTCTAAGGAATGATCACCCAGAGGATAGGCTCAAATGGAGAGACATACTCAGACAACCTTACAACCAGTCCCCGGACTGATCAACCAGAGAATAGGGTCAAATGGAGAAACGTACTCAGACAACCTTACAACCAGTCTCAGGACTGATCAACCAGATGATAGGGTCAAATGGAGAAACGTACTCAGACAACCTTACAACCAGTCTCAGCACTGATCAACCAGAGGATAGGGTCAAATAGAGAAACGTACTCAGACAACCTTACAACCAGTCTCAGGACTGATCAACCAGAGGATAGGGTCAAATGGAGAGACACGCTCAGACAACCTTACAACCAGTCTCAGGATTGATCAACCAGAGGATAGAGTCAAATGGCAAAACGTACTCAGACAACCTTACAATCAGTCTCAGCACTGATCAACCAGAGGATAGGGTCAAATGGAGAAACGTACTCAGACAACCTTACAACCAGTCTCAGGACTGATCAACCAGAGGATAGGGTCAAATGGAGAAACGTACTCAGACAACCTTACAACCAGTCTCAGGACTGATCAACCAGAGGATAGGGTCAAATGGAGAAACGTACTCAGACAAGCTTACAACCAGTCTCAGGACTGATCAACCAGAGGATAGGGTCAAATGGAGAAACGTACTCAGACAACCTTACAACCAGTCTCAGGACTGATCAACCAGATGATAGGGTCAAATGGAGAAACGTTCTCAGACAACCTTACAACCAGTCTCAGGACTGATCAACCAGAGGATAGGGTCAAATGGAGAAACGTACTCAGACAACCTTACAACCAGTCTCAGGACTGATCAACCAGAGGATGATGATAATATATATATTATAACAGTGCGCGATTTATCAATCGGTGTGGAATATTTGTAAGATTCAGTCGGCTGACTGGCAACAGACATTAACATGCCTGTTTGAATACCAGGATTCCACTGAGGATCACGTCATCCTCATAGCCTAGGAAATAGAAGATGCCTACCAGGAGCAAAAACACACAGTAGCGGCTTGGGTGGACCTAGAAAAGGCATTTGACAAAGTCTGGAAAGAGGGACTTAAAGTCAAGCTTCGAAGAAGTGAGAGACCACAAGGCGCTTGAATCTTGCGATATTGGTAATAACCCACCGTTTCTTTGTTTCCTTTGTTTCTTGAAAGGCTATGCAGCCATGGAAAGAGGCTGTACTTATACCAGTACCAAAGAAAGAAAATGATAGAACAGATCCAAATAGATACAAGCCCATCAGTCTACTGAGCTGTGTAGGCAAACTGTTGGAGCGTATGATAAACACCAGACTGATGTGGCACCTGGAAGAAAAACAAATACTAATTCCACAGAAAGCAAGATTTAAACAACACAGATCCACTGAGGACCAGATCACTCTCATAGCACAGGATATAGAGGATGCTTACCAAGAGAAAAAGCATACAGTAGCGATCTGGGTGGATCTAGAGAAGGCATTTGACAAGGTGTGGAAAGAGGGACTTAAAGTCAAGCTTCGAAGAAGTGAGAGACCACAAGGCGCTTGAATCTTGCGATATTGGTAATAACCCACCGTTTCTTTGTTTCCTTTGTTTCTTGAAAGGCTATGCAGCCATGGAAAGAGGCTGTACTTATACCAGTACCAAAGAAAGAAAATGATAGACCAGATCCAAATAGATACAAGCCCATCAGTCTACTGAGCTGTGGAGGCAAACTGATGGAGCGTATGATAAACACCAGACTGATGTGGCACCTGGAAGAAAAACAAATACTAATTCCACAGAAAGCAAGATTTAAACAACACAGATCCACTGAGGACCAGATCACTCTCATAGCACAGGATATAGAGGATGCTTACCAAGAGAAAAAGCATACAGTAGCGATCTGGGTGGATCTAGAGAAGGCATTTGACAAGGTGTGGAAAGAGGGACTTAAAGTCAAGCTTCGAAGAAGTGAGAGACCACAAGGCGCTTGAATCTTGCGATATTGGTAATAACCCACCGTTTCTTTGTTTCCTTTGTTTCTTGAAAGGCTATGCAGCCATGGAAAGAGGCTGTACTTATACCAGTACCAAAGAAAGAAAATGATAGAACAGATCCAAATAGATACAAGCCCATCAGTCTACTGAGCTGTGTAGGCAAACTGATGGAGCGTATGATAAACACCAGACTGATGTGGCACCTGGAAGAAAAACAAATACTAATTCCACAGAAAGCAAGATTTAAACAACACAGATCCACTGAGGACCAGATCACTCTCATAGCACAGGATATAGAGGATGCTTACCAAGAGAAAAAGCATACAGTAGCGATCTGGGTGGATCTAGAGAAGGCATTTGACAAGGTGTGGAAAGAGGGACTAAAAGTCAAGCTACGAAGAAGTAAAGTATGTGGGAAAATGTACAAATGGATCAGCCACTACCTCAAAGACAGAACAGCCAGAGTTCAAGTACAAGGGCTGATGAGCAAAAAAGGTGACACTTCAGCAGTGAGTACCCAAGGGGGAGTAGTGTCACCCACACTCTTCCTGATGTATATAAATAACATAATTGAGAATATACCAAGAAGAGTCCACAACTCAATGTTTGCAGACGATCTGGGTATGTGGACCTCTGAAAAGAATTTCACCATAGCAAGTAATCGGATGTAGCAGGCCCTAACATCGCTGGAAGAGTGGGCGAACTCATGGCTGGTCAAAATAAACGAGAAGAAAACAACATGTACGATATTCTCGCTATCAAACAAACCCCAAAAAACCAAAATAAATCTTAACGGCAAATACCTGCAGCCAAACGACAACCCAAACTACCTGGGAGTCACATTTGATCGAAGCATGACATGGAAAAGTCAGATCGAGAGAAACCGAATGAGAGCCAGAGAAAGAATGGCAATCATGAGGAAACTTGCTGGCACAAGCTGGGGAGCAGACGAAAGTATACTAAAGAAACTGTACACTGGAAGAGTGAGACCATTTCTCGAGTATGGCATTGCGGCATGGACAACAGCAGCAAAGGCGAACTTCGATAAAATTAGCAAACTCCAAAACCAAGCCATAACAGGAGGCATGAAGTCAACGCCAATTGTAGAACTTGAAAAGATTACAAAACTGCAACCAATCACCGACAGAAGAGACTGCAGAGCCCAGCAGCAAGCAACGAAATTAATAAGACTGACTGACCATCCAATGCACCAGAGAATAAACAATTTTAGAAATGGGAAACTTAAGCGGAGAAACTTTGCAGAAATAGCCAAAGCAAAGATGCACGAAGACCCTATGAACGCACTAACAACACCAAAGCCCATCCCTACTGTACGAAAACCTACCTTGAGGCAGCATATATTTCCAGAGGTGGTAGAAAATATACCAGGTATTGGAAACAAAAACTGCCAGACTGAAAAAGGAAGAAGAGATACAACCCTGAGGCATATAACGAAAAACTACCCAAGCATGGACTGGACCCATGCATACACCGACTGTTCTGTAACAAACACAACACAGAACGGAGGGGTAGGGGTATTCCTGAGCCTACCAAATGGCATAAAAACAACACTGTCAGTGGCAACTGGAAAATTCTCAAGCAATTTCAGAGCGGAGGCAGAGGCACTGAGGGCGGCAGTGGAAGAAATGGTGACAGGTAAAAGGAATGAAAGCCATATAGTCCTGCTTACAGATGCCCTGGCCGTAGTCACAGCACTAAAAAGCCAGAAAAATACTGAACTTAATGATTTAAGAGCAGTACTCTGTCAACTATGCTAGCAGTCCGCACCAAAAAGGGTAGTGGAGCAGTGGGTTCCATCCCACTGTAACACCCAAAGCAACGAGGATGCAGACAGACTGGCAAAAGAAGGTGCAAGACTACCACAACCAGATCCTAGTGTGACATACGAAGAGTCAAAACGGCTTATTAGAGCTAGATACATGACCAAATGAGAAACAGAACATACTGGCTACACAAAAAACGATGCCTATTACTAGTTGAACAGAAGAGAGCAGGTCGTGGTCTTCAGACTTCGCACTCCCTAACACACCACCTGCATGAAGGTAAGATTGACGTGGCATGTATCCAGGAAACGCACCTCAACAATAACCATAAATTCTCAATCAGAGGATACCAGACTTTCCGTCTAGATAGAGAAGGCCACAAAGGAGGGGTCCTGATACTGACCAGAAACAGCATACCGAGTAGCGCGGTACCTGTCAATCACACCGGACAAGCAGAAATTGTAGGAGTTGACATAATGGCTCAAGAGACGAAGCTCCGCATTTTCAATCTGTACGGACCACCAAACAGAGACCTATCGCTCTCGAGTATGGAGGTCAGAGACTCCAACTGCATAGTGGTTGGAGATTTCAACAGCCACTCGGAGAGATGGGGATACTCTGACAGAGACAGCAGAGGTGACGAAGTGGAAGATTGGGAGATAGATGCAAATCTCTCCCTAATCAATAGGCCGGAGGATAGCCCTAGCTTCTATTCAAGAACATGGCATACCACCTCGACTCCAGATTTGGCCTTCTCCACACAAGACATACACTATAAAATAGACCGCCAGGTGCTAAACCAACTGGCAGGTAGCGACCACAGGCCGATCAGGCTAACCATTGACATGGAAGTAGGCCCACAGGAAACAAAACCGCTCCCACGTTGGATTTACAAACGAGCCGACTGGGACAGATTTGCAATCCTGACAGATGGGCTGTGTGAAACCATCAACACACGAAACACCAAAATGAAGCCCATGGTAGAGAGCCTAAGCAAGGCAATAATGCAAGCCGCCACTGAAACCATCCCAAGAGGAGCTAGGAAAAACTATAAGCCCTACTGGAATGATGAGTTACAGAAAGTGGAAGATGCAGTAACAAATGCTAGGAACATGGCAGAACGAGAAAAATCCGTGGAGGCAAACATCGCCCTCAAAGCCGCCGCGGCGAAGTACAAACACACTCTCAAGCAAACAGCAAGAGAAAGTTGGAAAAATAAAACGGAAAGTTTAAACCTGGACAAAGAAGAAAACAAGCTATGGAAGCTAGTCAGAGCCATGAACGACGAAACCCCGTCAAATAAACAAATTACTATCAAGCAAGGCGAGAACTTGATCACAGGTAAGAAAGCCGCAAACGCCTTTGTCGATCACTATGCCAGAGCAAACCACATCGAGGTCCCTGCAGATAAGCATACAGACATTAGCGAAGAGCTAAAGGGGCACGAAAACATAAATACGGCTCCTGAAGAGCACATGATGGCCAAACTAACAATGCGCGAAATGGAAGAGGCTATAAGAACACTAAAGAGAAGGAAATCTCCCGGAAAAGACGGGATAACAAACGAAATGCTGATGGGGCTGGGCCAAACAGCGAAGAAAAAACTACTATCAGTCCTGAACCAAAGCTGGAAAAGGGGTATTGTACCCCAGGCATGGAAAGATGCAATACTGGTACCAGTACCAAAAACAGGAAAGGACAAAACAGATCCGAATGGATACAGGCCCATAAGCCTACTGAGCTGTGTCGGCAAGCTGATGGAACGGATGATAAACACCAGACTGATGTGGCATCTGGAAGAAAAACGAATACTAATTCCACAGCAAGCCGGCTTTAGACAGCACAGATCCACTGAGGACCAGGTCATCCTCATAGCCCAAGAGATAGAAGAAGCCTACCAGGCACAGAAACACACAGTAGCTGTTTGGGTGGATCTGGAAAAGGCATTTGACAAAGTCTGGAAGGATGGACTTAGAGTCAAGCTAAGAAGAAGTGATGTTTGTGGGAAGATGTACAAGTGGATCAACCACTACCTCAAACAAAGAACGGCCAGAGTCCAAGTACAAGGGCAGATGAGCAAAAAGGTGACACTCGAGCAGGGAGTACCCCAAGGGGGAGTACTGTCGCCCACACTCTTCCTGGTATATATAAACGATATTACAGAGAATATACCAAGAAGAGTCCATAGCTCAATGTTTGCAGACGATCTGGCTATGTGGACCTCTGAAAAGAATCTCACCATAGCAAGAAATCGGATGCAAACGGCCCTAACATCGCTGGAAGAGTGGGCGAACTCATGGCTGGTCAAAATAAACGAGGAGAAAACCCCGTGCACAATATTCTCGCTCTCATTAAAACCCCAAAGTACCAAATTAAGCCTAAATGGCAAAATCCTGCAGCCAAACGACAACCCAACCTATCTGGGAGTCACATTTGATCGGCGCATGACATGGAAAAGTCAGATTGAGAGAAACCGAATGAAAGCCAGAGAAAGAATGGCGATCATGAGGAAACTTGCTGGCACAAGCTGGGGAGCAGACGAAGGCATACTAAAGAAACTGTACACTGGAAGAGTGAGACCAGTTCTCGAGTATGGCATCACGGCATGGACAACAGCAGCGAAGGCGAACTTCGATAAAGTTAACAAACTTCAAAACCAAGCCATGAGAATCATAACAGGTGGCATGAAGTCAACGCCAATTGTAGAACTTGAAAAGATTACAAAACTGCAATCCATGACCGACAGAAGAGACTGCAGAGCCCAGCTGCAGTCAGAGAAACTCCGAAGACTGACGGACCATCCAATGTACCAGAGGCTAAACAATTTGGGAACTGGGAAACTAAAGCGGAGAAACTTTGCAGTAATAGCCAAAGCAAAGATGCACGAAGATCCCATAAACGCACTAACAACACCAAAACCCATCACTACTGTACGAAAACCTACTTGGAGGCAGGATATATTTCCAGAGGTGGTAGAAAATATACCAGGTATTGCAAACAAAAACTGCCAGACCGAAAAAGAAAGGAGAGACACTACCCTAAGCTTCATAACGAAAAGCTACCCAAGCATGGACTGGACCCATGCATACACCGACGGTTCTGTAACAAACACTACACAGAACGGAGGGGCAGGAGCATTCCTGAACCTACCAAATGGCAGAAAAATAACACTGTCATTCGCTACTGGTAAGTACACAAGCAATTTCAGAGCGGAGGCAGAGGCACTGAGGGCGGCAGTGGAAGAAATGGCAACACACAGTGAAAATGAGAGCCACATAGTCTTGCTGACAGATGCTCTCGCCGTAGTCACAGCGCTAAAAAGCCAGAAAAACACTGAGCTTAATGACTTAAGAGCAGCACTCTGCAAACTGTGCCAGCTGTCCGCACCAAAAAGGGTAGTGGTACAGTGGGTTCCGTCACACTGCAACATCCAAGGCAACGAGGAGGCAGACAGACTGGCAAAAGAAGGTGCAAGGCTACCACAAACAGATACCAGTATGACGTACGAAGAGTCAAAACGGCTTATCAAAGCCAGGTACATTACCAAATGGGAAACCGAACATACTGGTTACACCAAAAACGATGCCTATTACCAGTTGAACCGAAGAGAGCAGGTCGTTGTCTTCAGACTTCGCACTGGCCACAATAGACTGAGGTACCACCTATTCAACAAATTGAAGATAGGGTGTACCGACGAATGCCCGTGCGGTACTGGTAAAATGACCGCTGAACATCTGCTGCAGAACTGCCCGACATACGGGGATCAGAGAGAGCAGATGTGGCCATTGCCAGTGGAACTGCAAGACAAGCTCTATGGTAGTGGCGAGAGTCTCAGGATGACCGCCGCTTTTTTCGAAAAAATAATGGTTACTGTCTGACTGTGTACGCAGAAGAAGAAGAAGAAGACTTCGCACTGGCCACAATAGACTGAGGTACCACCTATTCAACAAATTGAAGATAGGTGGCACTGACGAATGCCCGTGTGGTACCGGGAAAATGACCGCTGAGCATTTTCTGCAAAAATGCCCGACATACGAGGATCAGAGAGATCAGATGTGGCCATCACCAGTGGCAAAACTAGACAAGCTCTATGGCAGTGTCGATAGCCTCAGGATGACCGCCGCTTTTTTCGACAAAATAAACGTCGATGTCTGACAGCGTAAGAAGAAGAAGAAGAAGAATACCAGGATTCCAAGTATTCCAAGTTGGAATAATTTCTTCAAACAACTAGTGTGTTTCAAAATCAGAAACGCTGTGGGCATATATCTTGCATTATAATTTGTGAACACAAATCTGGTAACATACCTGCTGTCGCCATCAAGAATATTGGTGTCTTTGCATATCTTTGGTTGGGAACATCTTGCTTTGCCCTCGACAGGATGTTCGATATGTACTGAGCGAGACCTTCCGCGTCATGCTCGTAGTTTCCCAATCCAGTTTCGAATCTCACATCCGTCATAAGGTCTATATAGGGCACGAGCGAGTCACTAACAGATGAGTCCCACCTGACAACATAAACTTTTAGTTCAATACATAAAGTTTTGCGACTTCAAATATGCATGATCTAACAAAGTAAAGAAAATACACCTAGAAATTAAGGAGAGAAAGATGAGTTACATATGAAGAATCCATTACAAGTTTATAGCAAAGCAATTAAACAAATTAAGGTAACGTAATATAATTAATTAAATAATAAATTACATAAAATAACTGATTCAATAATACATTAAATTGAATAATAAATTAAATTGAATAATAAATTAAATTGAATAATAAATTAAATTGAATAATAAATTAAATTGAATAATAAAATAAATTCAATAATTAATTCAATTCAATAATAAAATTAATTCCAAAAAAAATTCAATAATAAATACAATTCAATAATAAATTAAAAGACAGTTGACATAAAGAAAATAAAATACGAAGACGAAAAAAAGATACTGCAGAATTGCATGCTGCCTGGGACGCAGCCTTCAAACCTGGTGATGGATATGGTCAATCGACTCGACGGGTCATGGTCGTCTACGTGTACTATTTGTAATGTGATGTAAAAACACTGACCAGTCCAAACACAATACTATCTTGAGGTGGTGGGACAGCCAAAGGACTTGGATTTTCATGAGGGCTATGTCAACGAGAGTTTTTGCACCTGGTTAGTTCAATCAGGACTAATTGATCCCCAAGGGGGATCAAGATGCTGAGCAGCCCATGAGCTGCAGTGGTCAGCGACCTACAGTTGACTGCTAGCGTCAGGGCCAGCGAACCATAGCTGCCAAGACCCTTATACACCTCCACGCGGTGATCCTGAATAACAGGCTGCAGCAGGGCAGACTGGCCAAGGAGAAGGGATCGAAGAGGGAATGCTAACCCGGTACTAAAAAAATGCTTGCTGAAGTCGGATGTGTTGGACCGAAAGGTGCAAATATCGCAGTCAAGCGGTAAACTACAAAACAACGCATTCCGTTCTCTGGACTACATTCTGCTCCTTACCCTTTCAGGGGTTGGTAGTGGGAGATTGAGAACGAAGAAGAAGAAGAAGAAGAAGAAGATCCCCAAGGGACAGGTCAGACAAAAAGTACACAACATCTCCCAGGTATTGGGGAGTTGGGTTAGGGCTAACAACCCAAGTCTGAAGAAAAAAAAATCTTGTTCGAGAAACCGCAACGAAAAAAAAAATCAAAGTACCAGTTCTCTTGACTGGATTCTCTAGGATCCATCACGAACTCGACCTAATGAAGGCCTAACAAGGATAAAAAAAAGGTTGCGGCGGATACAGATTCTGATGATGGAAGCAAAAATTAGGATAGGGTTCTGGAAAATGAGAACGAAACGGGAAAGGTGGCCCAAGTTAGCAAAAAACACAAATATACAAGCTAAGTCTTCGGGGTCTTGCAGATGAAGAATGGAGCGGCGAAGGATCCACCACACTAAGTATAGAAGAAACCATCTTATATTCAAGTCATGAAGAGATGACTACGTGTACACGGAGCTGTTCCACTTAATGTTGTCAATAGATGCAAGGAAGGGACTGGTAAAGCAAAGGCCGAGGCCGCCCATCGTAGACGATGATGGCATAATTTATTTAGTAAGGATTAACTGCACTACTTTTTATCCTCACTCTCTCGTCTCGAGCTGCCCAGCCCCAGTGGCAAATCAAGGACAAGACGACTAGGGGCGACTACGAGATGCAGGGGACTTCGCACCAAGCACTTGTGAAGAAAGACGGCGGAGTCCGGAGTCGAACCCACGCCACCTGATCACACGCCGACGGCTTAACCACTTCGCCACGGAAGGGACTAAGAGAATAGAAACCAATATAAGTCAGAATAATAACAGAAAGATTTCATGCAAAAAAGGATACGGTGATGCACAGTGATAAACAACATATGAAGATCTAGACTAATTAAGATTCTCAAGAAAGATAGAATATTAAACACCAGTGCCAAGTTGGTGCTGCTGCATGACGCGGAGACATGAGGACGACCAAGGTCATACAACAAAGACTCAAGTCCTTCGTTAACAGATGCCTAGAAAGGATAATGAGCATAACGTGGCAGGACGTGTTGAGGAACGAGTTGACTTATGAGACGCTTTGTCGTAGTTTACATCGAGACTTCGATATCTGCGTCTTTCGGCCCAACACATTCGGTTTCAGCTGCCTCTTTTAAAAACATTTTTGTTTTAAATGTGGCTACCGGGTCTGCCTTCCAACAGCGATCCTCTTTTTATTAGCAAGACTACACTAGTATTGCCTGTTTCCAGGGCCGCCGCATGGATGCAATATATTGTCTTGGTCAGTTCTGGTTCGTTGGCCTTGATGCAAGCAGCCAGCTAGGTGGCTGGACTCATTGACCATGTTGCATGTTTAGCTCCAGATGATGGTAATGCCATTGTTAACAGTTGTGAGATAAACACAATGAAAGAAAGTAGATTATTGTTGCATGATCTGAATCTTCCTTTGAAACAAAGTTCTATAAACGCATAACTGTGTCTGATTGCTTCATGGAGCTGAGATGCTTCTTCCTATAGAAATAATGTTACACAGTTGATGGTATCAACCTCTTCTTCTTCGTTCATTGGTCAATGACTGACCAATCAACCAGTGGTAATCATATCTAATGTTGTAAGAGAACCCATAAGTTCTCAATACTTTGTTTGGTCAACTACTGACAAATCGTTCAGTAAAATCCACTACTTAAGGTGCCTTTAGGGGCAGCAGCATACTCACTCAATATCCGTCATGGTCGAACTGTGTTGAGAAAACAAAAGGGAGGACTGGACGTGTGGTCAGCTCCCATATCACGTTAGACCTTGGCGCTAGAAAAACTAGTTATCTAACTTGCTGTCCTTGAAAATAAAAAAGCCTTCAACTGAGTCTGTGACGTAGACCAGCCATTTCTATGAGAACGCTGGGTTGTCTATCTCCTTTCTTTCAATAAGGTAAACTTCCAGACACGGCACCTAGAGTATTTGAGCCATGTGGGAGGCGGGAACATTGAAAGTTTCGACTCATTTACGGGTACGAGATTCCAGAGTTACGATACGCAGATGACACAGTTTTACTATCAAGAAGTGCAGAAGGGCTAGAGCAGCTAATTTCAGACGTAAATGGACACAGTAGAAATCAAAACCTGTTTATAAACATAAATAAAACAAAGATAATGACCACCGATGAAACACAGTAGCAGCATAAATTTACAGTGGGTAGTGAGGAAATAGATCAGGTCACACATTTTGAATATGTAAAAAATATTTATTAAAAAAAAATAAGATAACGAAGGCTACAAAGAGATTATGGGCAGAAATAGTCTTGGTTAAATGCTGGAAAGTTTGAGATATTTGCACATTTTTGCTCAGGAAACCAACATGTCATTTGAGTGAGCAAATTCCCACACAAGAAAATATATAAGGCAGCATGGACATCTCCCGACCATAAATAGGAAATGTAGAAGATATTTACAGTGTGTCCTCGTCTAGAGAAACAGATGTTGCTTCGGACCACACTAAGCTCAGAAGGAAAAGAACAAATTCAAGTGGACAGATTTCATCATAAGTAGCACACCTAGAAAGAAATTTAAAGGAAAAGGAGTTTGACATTAACGTCAAGATGACATTTCAAGCACAGGAACAACTTGAAATAGGGTCTGGCATATATGAAATATGGGAACAACTTGAAATAGGGTCTGGCATTGATGAAATATGGGAACAACTTAAAATAGAGTCTGGCATTGATGAAATATGGGAACAACTTGATATAGATTCTGACATAGATGAAATATAGAAGCAGCGACAGAAAATCTCGGAAATAATCATTGAAAGATGTTTCTAGTGAGGAAGAACATAGTGTTACATTTATGCATAAATGCACTCATATATATATATATTCGAACTCTTTCTCTCTCTTTATCTGCCACTTTATCTTTCTCTATGATACAAACACCCTTTCACAAACTATTCTATATTCATGTTTATGCTATTCGCTTGTATTATTTAGTTATTCCGATCTGCTGGACACTGTTAATGGTTCTTTGTTGTTGTACAATGTTAGTAGTACGTTCTGTTGGACAACGTCAGTAGTCCAAATGTTGGACACCGTTATCATTACTTTCTGTTGGACAATGTTAGTTCTACTTTCTGTTGGACAATGTTAGTTCTACTTTCTGTTGGACAATGTTAGTTCTACTTTCTGTTGGACAATGTTAGTTCTACTTTCTGTTGGACAATGTTAGTTCTACTTTCTGTTGGACAATGTTAGTTCTACTTTCTGTTGGACAATGTTAGTTCTACTTTCTGTTGGACAATGTTAGTTCTACTTTCTGTTGGACAATGTTAGTTCTACTTTCTGTTGGACAATGTTATCATTACGTATGTTGGACAATGTTATCATTACCTATGTTGGACAACGTTATCATTACGTATGTTGGACAATGGTATCATTACGTATGTTGGACAATGGTATCATTACGTATGTTGGACAATGGTATCATTACGTATGTTGGACAATGGTATCATTACGTATGTTGGACAATGGTATCATTACGTATGTTGGACAATGGTATCATTACGTATGTTGGACAATGGTATCATTACGTATGTTGGACAATGGTATCATTACGTATGTTGAACAATGGTATCATTACGTATGTTGAACAATGGTATCATTACGTATGTTGGACAATGGTATCATTACGTATGTTGGACAATGGTATCATTACGTATGTTGGACAATGGTATCATTACGTATGTTGGACAATGGTATCATTACGTATGTTGAACAATGGTATCATTACGTATGTTGAACAATGGTATCATTACGTATGTTGGACAATGGTATCATTACGTATGTTGGACAATGGTATCATTACGTATGTTGGACAATGGTATCATTACGTATGTTGGACAATGGTATCATTACGTATGTTGGACAATGGTATCATTACGTATGTTGGACAATGGTATCATTACGTATGTTGGACAATGGTATCATTACGTATGTTGGACAATGGTATCATTACGTATGTTGGACAATGGTATCATTACGTATGTTGGACAATGGTATCATTACGTATGTTGGACAATGGTATCATTACGTATGTTGGACAATGGTATCATTACGTATGTTGAACAATGGTATCATTACGTATGTTGGACAATGGTATCATTACGTATGTTGGACAATGGTATCATTACGTATGTTGGACAATGGTATCATTACGTATGTTGGACAATGGTATCATTACGTATGTTGGACAATGGTATCATTACGTATGTTGGACAATGGTATCATTACGTATGTTGGACAATGGTATCATTACATATGTTGGATAATGGTATCATTACGTATGTTGGACAATGGTATCATTACGTATGTTGGACAATGGTATCATTACGTATGTTGGACAATGGTATCATTACGTATGTTGGACAATGGTATCATTACGTATGTTGGACAATGGTATCATTACGTATGTTGGACAATGGTATCATTACGTATGTTGGACAATGGTATCATTACGTATGTTGGACAATGGTATCATTACGTATGTTGGACAATGGTATCATTACGTATGTTGGACAATGGTATCATTACGTATGTTGGACAATGGTATCATTACGTATGTTGAACAATGGTATCATTACGTATGTTGAACAATGGTATCATTACGTATGTTGGACAATGGTATCATTACGTATGTTGGACAATGGTATCATTACGTATGTTGGACAATGGTATCATTACGTATGTTGGACAATGGTATCATTACGTATGTTGGACAATGGTATCATTACGTATGTTGGACAATGGTATCATTACGTATGTTGGACAATGGTATCATTACGTATGTTGGACAATGGTATCATTACGTATGTTGGACAATGGTATCATTACGTATGTTGGACAATGATATCATTACGTATGTTTGACAATGGTATCATTACGTATGTTGAACAATGGTATCATTACGTATGTTGGACAATGGTATCATTACGTATGTTGGACAATGGTATCATTACGTATGTTGGACAATGGTATCATTACGTATGTTGGACAATGGTATCATTACGTATGTTGGACAATGGTATCATTACGTATGTTGGACAATGGTATCATTACGTATGTTGGACAATGGTATCATTACGTATGTTGAACAATGGTATCATTACGTATGTTGGACAATGGTATCATTACGTATGTTGGACAATGGTATCATTACGTATGTTGGACAATGGTATCATTACGTATGTTGGACAATGGTATCATTACGTATGTTGGACAATGGTATCATTACGTATGTTGGACAATGGTATCATTACGTATGTTGGACAATGGTATCATTACGTATGTTGAACAATGGTATCATTACGTATGTTGGACAATGGTATCATTACGTATGTTGGACAATGGTATCATTACGTATGTTGAACAATGGTATCATTACGTATGTTGGACAATGGTATCATTACGTATGTTGGACAATGGTATCATTACGTATGTTGGACAATGGTATCATTACGTATGTTGGACAATGGTATCATTACGTATGTTGGACAATGGTATCATTACGTATGTTGGACAATGGTATCATTACGTATGTTGGACAATGGTATCATTACGTATGTTGGACAATGGTATCATTACGTATGTTGGACAATGGTATCATTACGTATGCTGGACAATGGTATCATTACGTATGTTGGACAATGGTATCATTACGTATGTTGGACAATGGTATCATTACGTATGTTGGACAATGGTATCATTACGTATGTTGGACAATGGTATCATTACGTATGTTGGACAATGGTATCATTACGTATGTTGGACAATGGTATCATTACGTATGTTGGACAATGGTATCATTACGTATGTTGGACAATGGTATCATTACGTATGTTGTACAACACGTCTTGAATATTGACTCACTCAAAATTACCCATGACAATACACATAACACACTCGCACCTGTAGATCTTTAATTTCGTGCTTGAGCTGCCAGCATCTAACAATACGCCATAATTCACCATGTTGGCACCACTATCAAGATTTTTCGGTGGAGCAGCGAATATTGGCAAAGTCATCATGTAAATGACTGACATGAAGATGCAAAGCGATGTAACCAGCTCGCACAGTTTGCCTGCTTCCTTGGCCATTGCTGAAACTAGAAAAGAAATGATTCTGTAAGGTACATATATCACACGCTATATAGCAGTTTATTGATTTGGTACATATATCCCACCCCATATAGCAGTTTATTGACATGGTAAATATATCCCACGCTATATAGCAGTTTATTGATATGGTACATATATCAAACGCTATATAGCAGTTTATTGATATGGTAAATATATCCCAAGCTATATAGCTGTTTATTGACATGGTAAATATATCCCAAGCTATATAGCTGTTTATTGACATGGTAAATATATCCCACGCTATATAGCTGTTTATTGACATGGTTAATATATCCCACGCTATATAGCTGTTTATTGACATGGTAAATATATCCCACGCTATATAGCTGTTTATTGACATGGTTAATATATCCCATGCTATATAGCTGTTTATTGACATGGTTTTTTTTTTTTTTTGCTTAAATGTTTGCCTCGCTAGTTTCTACTGGCGGAGGCGCGCCATTTTCCACCCCAGATCGTAGTCCATTGGGCGATATCAGGACGCATAAACCAGTGCTTGGATGTATGTGTGCATCTGTATGTACCTATGCTAGGTTTGTGCGCCCTCAGAAGCTAGCCCAACCAAAGTGCTATGGAAGGGCTTTACCACGAGGGCGCGTGTGAAAGTTGTGCAAGGGTGTGACTGTAGGACAGAGTCAAATGAAACAGAGTGAGGTGAGAAGAGAGAGAAGAGTTGCCCCCAGGGTATTGACATGGTAAATATATCCCACCCCATATAGCAGTTTATTGACATGCCCAATATAAAACGTGTTATAATTCCAGTAATGTATCTAATCTCTAAATTAGAGACATTACGAGTAAACCATGTTAAGTAATAATAGGTTATGTTATGGTAATGTTATTTTTTGTCATGTCAAATTGCTCTCATTATGGCCGTGACAGTTCTAAATGTTGTTATAGCCGGGGTGGGGTTAAGGATAAACTCTCAAAACCAACTAAATGCTCCCATGGCGTGTTTCTCATATAGCCTCTGACAACAAACTCCATCTCCTGGCCTTCGCGTGGCAGAACTGTTTTGACTAACAAGATAAGGGGCATAAGGCGAGCCACGGGCGCCTTAAAATCAGTAGTTTCAGACAGATGTGGCTCGAACGCCTAGGAAGGCAGCTCATCTGATTTCAAACCATCTGAAGCCTTGCAGATAAGATACTGGCGTATCTTGTCAGGTGTTGTCAGATATGGCTGTTCAACCTATTTTCTGATAATTCTGAAAGTGTGTCAGCATCTACCAGACCAGACAACCGACGATGTGGAAAGAAGCACACTCAAGTGGGTACAATGCCTTATTCTATAGCGAGACAAGGCAAACTCAGCTCTTAGACTTGGTTGGCGGCTGGTCTAGGAGTAAAGACCCCGACAGGCGAACAGGGCAAACTCAGCTCTTAGACTTGGTTGGCGGCTGGTCTAGGAGTAAAGCCCCGACAGGCGAACAGATAGAGCATTGCTCTGCTGATCCGACAGCTTCTGCAGCTTGCCTTGTTCCAAATGTATTGGTATCACCTTTCCCTTGGAGCAAACAAGACAGACCGAGAGAGGGACTATACTGCATGAGCAACACATGGTCTCTATATTTCTGCCCGGGCTTTGTGCTAAAAGCACAATTACTATCGTCTGACAAGACGAAAAGAGCCAACGATGATGGTCGCGGGTGACCAAATGGTTTCAAGGCCTGCCTGCCGACAAGGCATATAACATATCTTGTTGTTCTGTTGGGGGTGAAATAAACAAACCCTTGACAACCCTAGCAAGGGGGAAAAGTCGTATTGACAGTTTAAAAAAAAAAGTTTTGTTATGGTCATGTTATATCATGTGATGTCATGTTATATCTTGTGATGTCATGTTATATCTTGGAATACTTTCACTGACATAGTCATTCAAATAGGCATGCTAATGTCTGTTGCCAGGTAACCGAAGTCTTCGGCTATACGTAGTAGGTATTTTACAAATTCTTGCAATTTATGATATTTTATGTTGTTATTTTATGTTATGTTATATTGTGTAATGCTATGTTATGTTATTTTATCCTATTCTAATTTGTTATATCGTACTATCTTATGTTATGTTATTGTTTTATTCTGTTAGATAAAACATGTATTAAAAGGAAACAATCTGTTCGGGAATCCCCAAAACAAGAGAAGTAGAAGCAGAAGAAGACAGATTGAGACAAAAGTAAAGGACACATGGATTTGCATGGAGAGGACATGAGCGGATTATTCGGAACAGGTGGACCGTTTGCAGCAGTTGAAGACGTCTGCTCCACAAGGAGCTGAACAGGTTTTGTTTAATGGCACGTTGAAAGCAAATGAGATATGGATTGAAAATATGGAAACGAAACCCCCAAAAAAAAACAGGGATATCTGTGGGGTATTCAAACTTGTGAATGTTTTGGTGGTCGTATACATGTATTTATCCATGGGATCGCCCATCCAGTTATAATAGATCATACAGGTAAGGTGAGTGAGCAAGTCCAGATAGCAGTGAATAAGGCAAATGCAATGTTAGGTATGATAAAAAGAATTATTAAAAATAGCAAGGATTTGATTGCCTAACTGTATAAAGCATTAGTTAGATCTAGATTGGAGTACTGTGTACAGGTGTGGAGTCATTATCGTAGAGGAGATATAAACATGCTGAAAAGAATACCAAATAAAAATGCGGATAGTGGGATTCCAGAATTACAGTTATGAGGAAAGACTCAGAAAAACCAGCCTACAGTGTCTAGAAAAGAGAAGAATTCCAGCTGACTTAATAATACAGATTAATAAGATAATCAATGGTATGGATAAATTAGACTACTACAATTTTTTTCTTAAAAATACAACCACCTACAAGAACAAGAGGCCATAGTTACAAATGCACTAAAGGAAGGTCCTGATTAGATATTTGGAAATACTTTTTTTTATCAGAGAATCGTGATTGCTTGGAATGCATTGCCACAGGAAGTAGTGGAGGCAAGGAAAATTACTGAATTTAAGAATAGATTGGATGCACACAGCTTTTAGATAAAGGAAATATAAATGATACTGGTTGTATAGATATTCCGCAGAGTCTTCTATGCCAGTATAAAGACGTTAAGTTAATGCGGGATAGACTAACAAAGATCAATGTCTACACTGGTACATAGCTACAAACAATCGAGACACATACATGATATTGTTGACTTTCTCTCATATACTTCTCTATACTTGCATATACTTCTCTATACTCGCATATACTTCTCTATACTTGCATATACTTCTCTATACTCGCATATACTTCTCTATACTTGCATATACTTTTCTATACTCGCATATACTTCTCTATACTTGCATATACTTCTCTATACTCGCATATACTTCTCTATACTTGCATATACTTCTCTATACTCGCATATACTTTTCTATACTCGCATATACTTCTCTATACTTGCATATACTTTTCTATACTCGCATATACTTCTCTAGACTTGCATATACTTCTCTATACTTGCATATACGTCTCTATACTTGTAAATACTTCTCAATACTTGTATATACTTCTCTATACTCGCATATACTTCTCTATACTTGCATATACTTCTCTATACTTGCATATACTTCTCTATACTTGCATATACTTCTCTATACTTGCATATACTTCTCTATACTTGCATATACTTCTCTATACTTGCATATACTTCTCTATACTTGCATATACTTCTCTATACTCGCATAAACTTCTCTATACTTGCATATACTTCTCTATACTTGCATATACTTCTCTATACTTGCATATACTTCTCTATACTTGCATACACTTCTCTATACTTGCATTGACTTCTCTATACTTGCATTGACTTCTCTATACTTGCAAATACTTCTCTATACTCGCATAAACTTCTCTATACTTGCAAATACTTCTCTATACTTGCATACACTTCTCTATACTTGCAAATACTTCTCTATACTCGCATAAACTTCTCTATACTTGCAAATACTTCTCTATACTTGCATACACTTCTCTATACTTGCAAATACTTCTCTATACTCGCATAAACTTCTCTATACTTGCAAATACTTCTCTATACTTGCATACACTTCTCTATACTTGCAAATACTTCTCTATACTTGCATACACTTCTCTATACTTGCAAATACTTCTCTATACTCGCATAAACTTCTCTATACTTGCAAATACTTCTCTATACTTGCATACACTTCTCTATACTTGCAAATACTTCTCTATACTTGCATACACTTCTCTATACTTGCAAATACTTCTCTATACTTGCATACACTTCTCTATACTTGCAAATACTTCTCTATACTTGCATACACTTCTCTATACTTGCAAATACTTCTCTATACTTGCATACACTTCTCTATACTTGCAAATACTTCTCTATACTTGCATACACTTCTCTATACTTGCAAATACTTCTCTATACTTGCATACACTTCTCTATACTTGTCATAATGACACGGAAGATAATGAGATAATTAAGTCTAAAAAAATATTTATTATTTTCACAATCGATTCATCAGTTCATAATTATATTTCATATCTTTGCACTCAGTCTACATGAAACCCTCAAGAAAAAATATCGGCAAAGAAAGGATAAAAAAATGAGTACTGCTTCATATTTCACAGTAATAAATTGTAGCTCATTTCGACATGCTCACACCTGCTTTAATCCCAGGTATCGGGTCGAAAATTCGGTTGGGGAAGATCTCGCTACAATTCGTAACACAGTCCTGACATGGTTTTATAAGATTTTCTATTAATTTCAGACTATCACAGGAGTTTCAATATCAAAAACGTCATACTCTGGTCCCTTTGTTGTTGTTGTTGCTGTCTTTCCACGTTCTCCGTCTTAACACATTTTATTTTGTCAAGTCAGTTCAAAAATGTTTCCTTACTTCACATAGTCACTCCTCTTCTACCCATTGGGGGCGTAGATGTCTTCTTGTTTATGTTTTCAATCGAGTGCGCGGACAAACAGTTGATAGCCCGCTGTGAGGGAGGGGCCGCCCACTTTCGACCTTCAAGCAGTCTAAAATTGGTAGGAATTTCGTTACCGAGGCCTCCACTAACATCCTGCTATTTTTTACTCTCAACTGCCAATGGTTCTATTACGCGCACAGCCTATTACACAAGACATCCGAGTTTATCGTTCATCTCCGAAAGGAGTTAGCGTTTATCTCACCTACCCTTAAACCAAGATAATTTTGTATGATTTGAACACTCCCACCTTTCACGCCATCGTTTCTTATGAGACGATCGACTTACTTCTTAGCTACATCGACTCCTCATGTAATGTCTTCATTTATAAAATCTCGCCGCGCTGCTTTATTAATAGATAATTTTCTCCAATTGAAGCTAGGTAAAAGAAGAACATATGATCCTATTACAGAGTTGTTCCTGTCCGGGGTGAATTTTTAGAGACTTCATTTTACTGTATGTACATTTTCTTAGCTATATCTATTCGGCGAGACGTTTTCTGTAAAATTGCTTTGTACTTACTAACTGTAAGTCCGATGCCTACAGCTGGGCGCGTCTAGAGAAGAATTTTCTTATATATTTTGTTTATATTTTGCCTTATGTAAAATTTAAGTAAATGTGTTTACTATTCACCTTGCAGTTTTCAATATTCTGTTCAGTTAAGAATCGACGTCATTGCGCCTCAGGCAGACCCATAGGTACTCAGTGAGGAAGAATTAGACGAGTATTATGAGACCTGATGAAACCCTTCACCAGTTGCGAAGCGTATTGATGATTTTAGGTGTTGACAGCAGAATCCGGCCTCTCGCCCTTCGGCCCAATGCCATATAATGGTATGTGCATGTGTTTTATCATTTGTTGTCTAGCGCCATACAAAGTATTCCATGTATCTGGCGTAGGAGGAAGAAGCACTTTCCTAGCATCGTTGAGCGCTGAGCACTCAAAGAAATGATGATCAACGGTTTCATATGGGTGTGTACACAGCTGGCACTCAGGAGTATGTTGTGATTAGATTCTACTCAGCTGCTTGTTAAGTGGGATGTGTTGGGTTCTCAGTCGGAAAATGGTGCTCTGATCCGATCTTGTGAATTGATTTCTACTGGCATTTGGATAGGGGCTTGCTATATGTCTGTAGACCTCGTGTTTTGCATGGCCCATATGTTAAGTCAAGCTTCTTAGCTTGCTGTTCTAATGAGCTGTTTGTAGAGTTGTTGTTGTATGTGGCTGTTCTTATGAGCTGTTTGTAAATTTGATGCAGTGTGTGGATGTTTTTATGAACTGTTTGTAGAGTTGTTGTTGTCTGTAGCTGTTCTTATGAGCTGTATGTAGAGTTGTTGTTGTATGTGGCTGTTCTAATGAGCTGGTTGTAGAGTTGTTGTTGTTGTTTGGCTGTTCTTGTGAGCTGGTTGTAGAGTTGTTGTTGTACGTGGCTGTTCTTATGAGCTGTTTGTAAATGTATTATTGTATGTGGCTGTTCTTATCAGCTGTTTGTAGAGTTGTTGTATGTGGCTGTTCTTATGAGCTGTTTGTAGAGTTGTTGTTGTATGTGGCTGTTCTTATGAGCTGTTTGTAGAGTTTTTGTTGTTGTGTGGCTGTTCTTATGAGCTATTTGTAGAGTTGTTGTTGTATGTGGCTGTTCTTATCAGCTGTTTGTAGAGTTGCTGTTGTATGTGGCTGTTCTTATGAGCTGTTTGTAGAGTTGTTGTTGTATGTGGCTGTTCTTATGAGCTGTTTGTAAATGTATTGTTGTATGTGGCTGTTCTTATGAGCTGTTTGTAGAGTTATTGTTGTTGTGTGGCTGTTCTTATGAGCTGTTTGTAGATGTATTGTTGTATGTGGCTGTTCTTATGAGCTGTTTGTAGAGTTGTTGTTGTGTGTGGCTGTTCTTGTATTGAACCCGTCTTTGCTAGTCTGTCTGCCTTGTCATTGCCAGGTGTGCTTGAGTGTCCAAGGATTCACTACAGAAGATCGGGGAATCGACTGTAGTATCGGCACTATGCTTCACTTGAAACGAAAAGAAAAAGCTGGTGAATAAGCAGAGACTGTAACTCTCATTAGATATAGTCAAACTGACGTCGGAATGCAAATCCAGGAAAGGACAAAACAGATCCGAATGGATACAGGCCCATAAGCCTACTGAGCTGTGTCGGCAAGCTGATGGAACGGATGATAAACACCAGACTGATGTGGCATCTGGAAGAAAAACGAATACTAATTCCACAGCAAGCCGGCTTTAGACAGCACAGATCCACTGAGGACCAGGTCATCCTCATAGCCCAGGAGATAGAAGATGCCTACCAGGCACAGAAACACACAGTAGCTGTTTGGGTGGATCTGGAAAAGGCATTTGACAAAGTCTGGAAGGATGGACTTAGAGTCAAGCTAAGAAGAAGTGATGTTTGTGGGAAGATGTACAAGTGGATCAACCACTACCTCAAACAAAGAACGGCCAGAGTCCAAGTACAAGGGCAGATGAGCAAAAAGGTGACACTCGAGCAGGGAGTACCCCAAGGGGGAGTACTATCACCCACACTCTTCCTGGTATATATAAACGATATTACAGAGAATATACCAAGAAGAGTCCATAGCTCAATGTTTGCAGACGATCTGGCTATGTGGACCTCTGAAAAGAATCTCACCATAGCAAGAAATCGGATGCAAACGGCCCTAACATCGCTGGAAGAGTGGGCGAACTCATGGCTGGTCAAAATAAACGAGGAGAAAACCACGTGCACAATATTCTCGCTCTCATTAAAACCCCAAAGTACCAAACTAAGCCTAAATGGCAAAATCCTGCAGCCAAACGACAACCCAACCTATCTGGGAGTCACATTTGATCGGCGCATGACATGGAAAAGTCAGATTGAGAGAAACCGAATGAAAGCCAGAGAAAGAATGGCGATCATGAGGAAACTTGCTGGCACAAGCTGGGGAGCAGACGAAGGCATACTAAAGAAACTGTACACTGGAAGAGTGAGACCAGTTCTCGAGTATGGCATCGCGGCTTGGACAACAGCAGCGAAGGCGAACTTCGATAAAGTTAACAAACTTCAAAACCAAGCTATGAGAATCATAACTGGTGGCATGAAGTCAACGCCAATTGTAGAACTTGAAAAGATTACAAAACTGCAATCCATGACCGACAGAAGAGACTGCAGAGCCCAGCTGCAGTCAGAGAAACTCCGAAGACTGACGGACCATCCAATGTACCAGAGGCTAAACAATCTGGGAACTGGAAAACTAAAGCGGAGAAACTTTGCAGAAATAGCCAAAGCAAAGATGCACGAAGATCCCATAAACGCACTAACAACACCAAAACCCATCACTACTGTACGAAAACCTACTTGGAGGCAGGATATATTTCCAGAGGTGGTAGAAAATATACCAGGTATTGCAAACAAAAACTGCCAGACCGAAAAAGAAAGGAGAGATACTACCCTAAGCTTCATAACGAAAAGCTACCCAAGCATGGACTGGACCCATGCATACACCGACGGCTCTGTAACAAACACTACACAGAACGGAGGGGCAGGAGCATTCCTGAACCTACCAAATGGCAGAAAAATAACACTGTCATTCGCTACTGGTAAGTACACGAGCAATTTCAGAGCAGAGGCAGAGGCACTGAGGGCGGCAGTGGAAGAAATGGTAACACACAGTGAAAATGAGAGCCATATAGTCCTGCTGACAGATGCTCTCGAAGTAGTCACAGCGCTAAAAAGCCAGAAAAACACTGAGCTTAATGACTTAAGAGCAGCACTCTGCAAACTGTGCCAACAGTCCGCACCAAAAAGGGTAGTGGTACAGTGGGTTCCGTCACACTGCAACATCCAAGGCAACGAGGAGGCAGACAGACTGGCAAAAGAAGGTGCAAGGCTACCACAAATAGATACCAGTATGACGTACGAAGAGTCAAAACGGCTTATCAAAGCCAGGTACATGTCCAAATGGGAAACCGAACATACTGGTTACACCAAAAACGATGCCTATTACCAGTTGAACCGAAGAGAGCAGGTCGTTGTCTTCAGACTTCGCACTGGCCACAACAGACTGAGGTACCACCTCTTCAACAAATTGAAGATAGGGTGTACCGACGAATGCCCGTGCGGTACTGGTAAAATGACCACTGAACATCTGCTGCAGAACTGCCCGACATACGAGGATCAGAGAGAGCAGATGTGGCCATTGCCAGTGGAACTGCAAGACAAGCTCTATGGTAGTGGCGAGAGTCTCAGGATGACCGCCGCTTTTTTCGAGAAAATAATGGTTACTGTCTGACTGTGTACGCAGAAGAAGAAGAAGAAGAAGGAATGCAAATCAAGGAGTAGAGAAGACGAGATGGACAGAGAGAGAGAGAGAGAACGAGAGAGAGAGAGAGAGAGAGAGAGAGAGAGAGAGGGAGAGAGAGAGAAAGGGATAACAGGCGAAAAGAAATAAGCTAAATCTGATCTAAAATTTGGATGGAGTCCGAGTATTCAGTTACATTTTTCTAGATTCACGACATGACAGAGTGTCAATTCTCACATCTTGAAAATAACACTTTTTGACCTTTCGCAACAGTTGGCATTATTTATTGAATAACAGACGGCTTGAATCCTTGCAGTAGCGAACTTTCCTTCCAGTAGCGACCTTCATGCAGTAGCGACCTTTCATTCCATTTTTGTTTTTGTTGCCGGTGCGTTGTGTGAGCTTGTGTTTTACAAGGATGCTTATGTTGTTTGCAGTTATGTCTCTCGTGAAGGTAAACATATTGTTTACGTACCAGTTTTCCAGCAAAAAGTAAGCAATCTAATGAGACCGGTATTATGATACAGTCTTTCTGGGAGCCGCCTCAAACCCATTCTGAAAGCGGTCGTCCTTCTGCAACTTCCAAATTATATATATCAGGTCAGGTCATCCCGTAACCGGTGAGATTGTTGGGGCACACATGAAGACATCCTCACAAAACCAGGCCACCCTTCTCTGTCAGCGGCCGCTGCTTGTGCCTCTCCTGGTCGGAGATTGGTCCATTCTTTTATATTGTCCTCCCACCTATATTTGGGACAGCCTCTTCGTCGTCTGCCTTGCCCCTTTTCGCGGAGGATCGTATTTGCAAGACCATTTGATCTCGATATGTGACCTTACCAAGCGAGTTTCCTTCTTTTGACAGTTGCCAAGAGGTCTTCAAAAGGCCCTATTGCTGTTGTAATTCTATCTTGTATTTCCTCATTTGTAACTCGATCTTTGTACGTGAGGTTTAAAAGTTTTCGGAAACATCTCATCTCCAAGGCCTGTGCCCTTCGCTGAAAGTCAGCTGTAACTGTCCATGTCTCACAAGCATAGAGGAATATTGACAGGACCAGTGTACGCATTAATCTGTGCACAGAGCTAACCGTTTATCTTGCCAGATTTTGTTAAGCCGTTGTCACCCCGGCAAGCCAGTATACTCAGTTTGGTTATATGATCTGTGGCAGAGACTGTCACTCGTGGATCGGTCTTTATTGTCATAGCAGACAGTGTCGAAATATAGAAGACAGACCTGGACGCGGATGGTCTACAGAGACTGAGACGCCAATGATGATGATATATAAATATGTATATCCGAGGAGAGGTCAGAAAGTAATGCTCCACATAATTTATTTTAGCTAATAATAAAGATATAAACATGCAATTTTGCAAACCTCAAATTTGGAATCTGCTCTTTGTGTGTACGAAATTACACCGCATTCGGAGAAATGAACCAGCTGCAACAAACCGTAAAAATGGCGCCTCTGAATAACATGCGTGATTAACAGCGAATTGCTATAGAATTCCTCGTTGCAGAGAAAGAAACTGTTGTGAATATTCACAAGCGCTAGTGTACTGTGTTTGGATGTTGTGTAGTAGACAGGAGCACTGTCAGTCGATAGGAGCACAGTCAGTCGACAGGAGCACAGTCAGTCGATAGGAGCACAGTCAGTCGACAGGAGCACAGTCAGTCGATGGGAGCACAGTCAGTAGACAGGAGCACAGTCAGTCGACAGGAGCACAGTCAGTCGATGGGAGCACAGTCAGTAGACAGGAGCACAGTCAGTCGATAGGAGCACAGTCAGTCGATGGGAGCACAGTCAGTAGACAGGAGCACAGTCAGTCGACAGGAGCACAGTCAGTCGATGGGAGCACAGTCAGTAGACAGGAGCACAGTCAGTCGACAGGAGCACAGTCAGTCGATGGGAGCACAGTCAGTAGACAGGAGCACAGTCAGTCGATAGGAGCACAGTCAGTCGACAGGAGCACAGTCAGTCGATGGGAGCACAGTCAGTCGACAGGAGCACAGTCAGTCGATGGGAGCACAGTCAGTCGATGGGAGCACAGTCAGTCGATAGGAGCACAGTCAGTCGACAGGAGCACAGTCAGTCGACAGGAGCACAGTCAGTCGATGGGAGCACAGTCAGTCGATGGGGTCAGAGAAAACTTCAACAAGTAGAGAGACGGAGCTGACGTTCCGCCACAGCAATCAGGCCAGACATGTTGAACCGTGCTCATGTCATTACTCGTAGTGATAGGCGAAGCACCATTAAACTATTGGCCTTGCAACTTTCAGTCAGCAAGGGAAGTCCATTTTTAAATGATCAAAACTCCATAATTTCCAAAGGTATGCTTAAGATGGGTTGCTTTAAGTCTCACAAATCAACACAGAATGGACAGAAAAACAGTTTATTTTGAATTTTTCGAGCGTTTTTATGCTAATGGTCAAATTTTGTGTCCAGGATCGTTACAGTTAACGAAACATGGCGCATCATTTTGAGACCGAGGCAAAAAAGGCGGTCAATGGAGTGGTATCATCCACAATCACGATAAAAAAGAATTTCAAGAAAACTACATCAGCCGGAGAGGTCATGATCACTGTCTGTTGGACAATGAAGGTGGGATTCTTGTGATGACAAGAGGAGAGACAATCAATGTGCAAGCTTACATCAAGACATTGACCAATCCCAATCGACGGTTCCGCAGAGCTCGTCCTACCAAGAATCCAACAGACCTGCTTCTCTTTCATGACGTTGCGCGCTCTGACACAAGTATGACAACAAATGAGGCAATAACAACGTTGTGTTGGACTGTACTACCCATCACACCCTATAGTCCTGATCTGGCTCCCTCTGATTTTCATTTTTTTTGTTTCACTTAAAAATGTACTCCGTGAGACAAGTTTTGAGGATGATGAGGGTGTGAGTAAGCCAGTGGAGATATAGCTATGTGCTCAGGACAAAAACTGGAACGGGCAAGGCATACAAAACCTGGTTTCCCGCTGACGTAAAGCCGTACGGGCAAGGCACATGAGCACTGGTTTCGCACTGACATAAAGACGAACGGGAAAGGCACACAGGCACTGGTTTCGCGCGGACGTAAAGCAGTACGGGTACGGCATACAAGCTTTGGTATCGCGCTGACGTAAAGCTGTACTGGCAGGGCATACAAGAACTGGTTTCGCGCTGACGTAAAGCTGTACCGGCAGGGCATACAAAAACTGGTTGTAAAGCCGTACAAGGAAATGTGAATTATGTTGAATAATAAAGATGTTTACATGACATATTATTGTACATTTTGTAAGAGTGTCTTGCACTTTGAATAAACAGTTTCTGAAGAAAAAAATGGCCTGGTGCATTACATTCTGAACTTCGCTCGTGTATATATATTTATCATTGTCGTTATTGTTGGTTAGTTATTTATGTTTATGTTATGTTTTGTCTCTGACGAAAGCTTTTCGTCGCAACTTAATTTTGCCCGTGTCTTTGTTACTAAGCTTCACCTGTTTGTGTTACTATCGCCACTACACTTTCCGTTCTACCCCAAATTTAGTTTCATGTTCTTTATGTTCATTAACGGCTCATTATCCACTGGTACACCGTGGCCCTAGACAAAGACCGTTAGAAGAGAAGTAACCATCGCCGAAGAAAGGGTCGTACAGCAATCCAGAAAGTATGTTCATTGAAATTACAAAATGAATACAATAACTAGTCTTTTGTTTGTGTGTGTGCTTTCTGTAAGCTTCGTGTGGAGCATAGGAACACCACTTAAGTTGGTCCTTCACGATGCCGGAGTCCAAAGAGTCTTCGCTGTAGGGCTTTCTTCTTCTTCTTCTTCTTCTTCTTCTTCTTCTTCTTCTTCTTCTTCTTCGTACGCAGTCAGACATCAACCTTAATTTTTTTCGAAAAAAGCAGCGGTCATCCAGAGGCTGTCGACACTGCCATAGAGCTTGTATAGTGTTTCCACTGGTGATGGCCACATCTGCTTTCTCTGGTCATCGTATGTCGGGCAGTTTTGCAGCAGATCTTCAGCGGTCATTTTCCCGGTACCACACGTGCATTCGTCAGTGCCACCTATCTTCAATTTATTGAATAGGTGGTACTACACAAAAAACGATCCCTATTACCAGTTGAACAGAAGCGAGCAGGTCGTGGTCTTCAGACTTCGCACTGGCCACAATAGACTGAGGTACCACCTATTCAACAAATTGAAGATAGGTGACACTGACGAATGCCCGTGTGGTACCGGGAAAATGACCGCTGAACATTTGCTGCAAAACTGCCCGACATACGAGGATCAGAGAGAGCAGATGTGGCCATCACCAGTGGCAACACTAAACAAGCTCTATGGCAGTGTCGACAACCTCAGGATGACCGCTGCTTTTTTCGAAAAAATATAGGTTGATGTCTGACAGCGTACGACGAAGAAGAAGAAGAAGAAGAATAGGTGGTACCTCAGTTTATTGTGGCCAGTGCGAAGTCTGAAGACCACGACCTGCTCTCTTCTGCTCAACTGGTAATAAGCATCGTTTTTTGTGTAGCCAGTATGTTCGGTTTCCCATTTGGTCATGTATCTAGCTCTAATAAGTCTTTTTGACTCTTCGTAGGTCACACTAGTATCTGGTTGTGGTAGTCTTGCACCTTCTTTTGCCAGTCCGTCTGCCTCCTCGTTGCCTTGGATGTTACAGTGGGATGGAACCCATTGTACCACTACTCTTTTTGGTGCGGACTGCTGGCATAGTTGACAGAGTACTGCTCTTAAATCATTAAGTTCAGTATTTGTCTGGCTTTTTAGTGCTGTGACTGCGGCCAGGGCATCTGTAAACAGGACTATATGGCTTTCATTACTCTTGCTTGTCACCATTTCTTCTACTGCAGCTTTCAGTGCCGCTGCCTCCGCTCTGAAATTGCTTGAGTATTTTCCAGTTGCCACTGACCGTGTAACTTTTCTACCATTTGGCAGGCTCAGGAATACCCCTGCCCCTCCATTGTGTGTTGTGTTTCTTACAGAACCGTCGATGTATGCATGGGTCCAGTCTATGCTTGGGTAGTTTTTCGTTATGTACCTCAGGGTTGTATCTCTTCTTTCTTTTTCAGCCTGCCTGTTTTCGTTTCCAATACCTAGTATGTTTTCAACCACCTCTGGAAATATATGCTGCCTCCAGGTAGGTTTGCGTACAGTAGGGATGGGCTTTGGTGTTGTTAATGCGTTCATAGGGTCTTCGCTCATCTTTGCTTTTGCTATTTCTGCAAAGTTTCTCCGCTTTAGTTTCCCATTTCCAAAATTATTCAGTCTCTTACGTTTGGATGGTCTGTCAGTCTTCGGAGTTTCTCTGACTGCAGCTGGGCTCTGCAGTCTCTTCTATCGGTCAAGGATTGCAGTTCTGTAATCTTTTCCAGCTCTACAATTGTCGTTGACTTCATGCCTCCTGTTATAACTCTCATGGCTTGGTTTTGGAGTTTGCTAATTTTATCAAAGTTCGCCTTTGCTGCTGTTGTCCATGCCGCAATGCCAAACTTGAGAACTGGTCTCACTCTTCCAGTGTACAGGTTCTTTAGTATACTTTCGTCTGCTCCCCAGCTTGTGCCAGCAATTTTCCTCATGATTGCCATTCTTTCTCTGGCTCTCATTCGGTCTCTCTCGATCTGACTTTTCAATGTCATGCGTCGATCAAATGTGACTCCCAAGTAATTTGGGTTGTCGTTTGGCAGCAGATATTTGCCGTTAAGCCTTATTTTGGTGTTTTGGAGTTTATTTGAAAGCGAGAATATCGTACATGTTGTTTTTTCCTCATTTATTTTGACCAGGCATGAGTTCGCCCACTCCTCCAGCGATGTTAGGGCCTGCTGCGTCCGATTACTTGCTATGGTGAGGTTCTTTTCAGAGGTCCACATAGCCAGATCGTCTGCAAACATCGAGCTGTGGACTCTTTTTGCTATATTCTCTGTTATGTTATTTATATACACCAGGAAGAGTGTGGGTGACAGTACTCCCCCTTGGGGTACTCCCTGCTCAAGTGTCACCTTTTTGCTCATCTGCCCTTGTACTTGAACTCTGGCTGTTCTGTTTTTGAGGTAGTGACTGAGCCATCTGTACATTTTCCCACAAACTTCACTTCTTCGTAGCTTGACTTTGTCCCTCTTTCCAGACCTTGTCAAACGCTTTTTCTAGGTCCACCCAACCCGATACTGTGTGCTTTTTCTCCTGGTAAGCATCATCTATTTCCTAGGCTATGAGAGTGATCTGATCCTCAGTGGATCTGTGCTGTCTAAAGTCTGCTTGCTGTGGAATTAGTATGTGTTTATCTTCCAGATGCCACATCAATCTGGTGTTTATCATACGCTCCATCAGTTTGCCGACGTAGCTCAGTAGGCTGATAGGCCTATATCCATTTGGATCTGCTCTGTCTTTCTCTTTCTTTGGTACTGGTATAATTACTGCGTCTTTCCATGCCTACGGTACAATTCCCCTTTTCCAGCTTTGGTTCAGGACTGATAGTAACTTCCTCTTTGCTGTTTGGCCCAGCCCAATCAGCATTTCGTTTGTTACGCCATCTTTTCCGGGCGATTTCTTTTCCTTTAGAGTTCTTATGGCCTCTTCCATTTCATTCATTGTTAGTTTTGCCATACTGTGCTTCTCTGGTGCCATATTGATGTTGTCGTGCCCCTTTTGTTCTTCATTAATGTCTGTGTGCCTATTTGTAGGAACATCAGTGTGGTTTGCTCTGGCATAATGTTCTATAAAGGCGTTTGCTGCCTTTTTTCCAGTGAGCATGTTGACGCCCTGTTTGAGGGTAATTTGTTTGTTCGATGGACTTTCATCGTTCATGGCTCTGACTAACTTGTAGGGCTTTCAAAGTCAGGATGTACATCTTTCATTCAGAAATACCGGGTTACCACAAGACCAATGTATCTACACAAAGGCCTGAAGGTTTTATACATACGTCTACTTTCAGTTAAGTCTTTGCCATAAGCTCTAGGGGACAAGGACATTCATCCTGTGCTTGATCCGTCTCACGACTGGTTATAAGGTTGTCTGAGTATGTCTCTCCAGTTGGCCCTATCCTCTGGTTGGTCAGTCCCACGACTGATTATAAGGTTGTCTGAGCATGTCTCTCCATTTGGCCATATCCTCTGGTTGGTCAGTCCCACGACTGGTTATAAGGTTGTCTGAGTATGTTTCTGCATTTGGCCATATCCTCTGGTTGGTCAGTCCCACGACTGGTAATAAGGTTGTCTGAGTATATCTCTCCATTTGGCCCTATCCTCTGGTCGATCAGTCCCACGACTGGTTATAAGGTTGTCTGAGCATGTCTCTCCATTTGAACCTATCCTCCGCAGATCTATTCATCTCAGCATAGGTTCGTACTTTAATGTCTCTGCAAGCTTGAGATATAAGGCTTAGTCTTGATGGTCCCCATTCCTCTTTTCCCATGAATCGTGTCCTCTAGTATCTTCTGTAGAAGACTTGCATGTCTCATATTGTGTCACAGCCAACTCAATCCTTCCCTCTAGTATCTTCTGTAGAAGACTTGCATGTCTCATATTGTGTCACAGCCAACTCAACCGTCGTTTCTATACCATTTCCATCATTTGTCTTTTGTGATCTTACGTCAGTGCGAATATTTTCATTTGGTCTGTTTACTATACAACTATATACTGTTTACTATACAACTATATACTCTTTACTATACAACTATATACTGTTTACTATACAACTATATACTCTTTACTATACAACTATATACTGTTTACTATACAACTATATACTGTTTACTATATATATAAGTTGCGTTTTAAGACAGCCCACATTTCAAACGCTGCAAAACTGTTTTCAATCTTCTTTGCCAGAGTTCGTGTGCCAGCCCCATGAAGTGTTCATCCAGGAGAAGGGTCTATTCTTTTCCTCAGTTCTATTCCGTTATTCTTTTAGTTTAGTTATTGAATTGCTTTCCTCTGATGCCCTTTCTTCCCAACGCAATCATTATCCTAATTTCAGTCTCATTTCTGATGTTCTGTAACGGTTTGCCCCAAATATGTCAACTTCTGTACATGTTCGATTAATTCAACATTATTATATTAGTTTGCATATGTTGTTTGTTTATTATCAAAGTCTGTGTCTTCAATGTGTTTATTTTCATGTCAAACTCTTTGAAAGCAGATACACACCATATACTGAAGATGTGAGGCCCATTTGTCTGGTATCGGTTCGTTCATAACCGCGACCTCATGACCTCCAGGTGACCACCGCTGCAGATCCCACAATGACCTGATCCAACGAGCTACAAGAACACCAGTGTCCATACTTTTCGCCATTTGCTGAGGTAGATTTTTTTTATGGTGCGTTTGCCTTATTCCTCTGTTCTCCCAAGGCGGTGTGCTTTGCACTATGTTTTTATTGTCGACCCAGTGCATCCGACTTCGGCATCCATTTTATGTAAGGGTTTGTTTCCTTCTTAATTGTTCTAAGGGTTTGCTTCCTTCTTAATTGTTCTAAGGGTTTGTTTCTCTGAGGTAACGGCCGGTGCTGTTATTGGGGAGCGAACCCAGCACCTTTGGGTTGAGAGCCGAGTAACTTAACCACTTGTCCACGCACCCACCGCTAAGAGGGACTGAGCACCTGTAGGTCTGCCCAGATGGCAATGATGTCAATTCTGGACAAAACAGAACAGTCTTGAAGGTTTCAGGCCTCTCTATCAACTATCAATTCGGGCGAAAGGCTCATATTTATGCCGTTTTCACCCTCCGAAGTAAAGGACTGTGAGTCCGACAGGATAACTGCCCTTATGAAAGACGCGTCGGCTAGTCGCCTCGAGGGTGGAGTCACTGCCTCCTGCTCCATTCACGTGCTGTAGGTTGTTACATGGCACGGGAGTAGAAGGCTGGTCGAAGCTGAGTTAACTCTTGACGCCTATTTAGAAGCAAGTTACGGTAGCTCCTCTTATATTATCAGACGTACTTGAAAAGATGAACCCCGGTTTTCCTGGGTGTAGTGCAATGCGGAACTCCTCGGTGAGTTTACCATTATGGGGATAACAATGGCGATCCCCACCATGCTACCCACATGGTTTTGACGCTGAATACTTGTAACTCGAGGTCGTGAAGGTGGGGATTTTGACCAGTACGTTTCACCTGACACTGGATACTCCTCGCTACCATTACATCGATTGACTGTTTGTTCATCATGACACGCTCCAGTCAACCCGACTGCAAATGTGTTCCTGGTTCATTGATTGGGGGAGGGGAGAAGGTACAGATGAAGAAAACTAATCATCCTCACCTTATAATGCCACTTCATCCCTGACAGCGTTGTCGGCTATGGAACTATCTTTACGTCGGTTGATGCTAGAACAAAAATAGAACTCTCCTTGAATTCTCAACGCTCAACACAGAGCCATTGGTCGTATATACAGCACCATCATTTCTCACGATCTGCTGACACCGATCAAAAACTGTATTGTAATGGCTCACACAGTGCAAGAGGGCACACTGCATATGTTTTACACACACACTCGTGTGGTAGCAGTGTCATTTGGTTTCTATTTTTAATCAACTCAGCCAGGAATGACAAATTCATTTCCACGTAAACCTTAGCGTCACACGTGGAAAGAATCAAGTACATTAAAGAAAGAGAAATGGTTTAAAGGGACACAAACATGTTGACAATGAGAATACACATTAAAGGGACATTAGCAGGGCGTGACCGAGAATAATGCACGTGTGCAGCGAAACATATGTGAGCGCCTTGGAGGAGATTTTTTATAACGCAGCTGTCATTGAGAGGGTGTCGAGGATAAACAGATAAGCTTAAAGGCAACGAAGTAAAAAAAAACTGTAATAGACTAAACATATATGCTTGTTCTTGTACCCTGAGCGATAAATGTTTTCCAGGGAGAATACGAACCTGTTCTGCCTGCTATCTTAACTTTTTATACTGGTTTAGAAGACTCTAGAGTCAGTATACAACCAGTTGTTTTACATTCACAATAAATTTTATATAGTATTCAAACTAAAACACTAATGCAGGAGAAATATCGAGGAGGGATTTCACTACAAGATGTGGGATCAAGATGCTGAACAGCGCATCAGCTGCAGTGGTCAGCGACCCATAGCTGGCTGCTAGTGTCAGGGCCAGCGAACGAGATCTGCCAAGACCCTTCTACACCTCCACGCGGTGATCCTGGATAACAGACTGCAGCAGGGCAGACTGGCTAAGGAGAAGGGATCGAAGAGGGAATGCTAACCCGGTACTCAAAAAATGCTTGCTGAAGTCGGATGTATTGGACCGAAAGGTGCAAATATCGCAGTCAAGCTGTAAACTACGACACAACGCATTCCGTTCTCTGGACTACATTCTGCTACTTAAGCCCTTTCATGGTTTGGTAGCGGGAGATTGAGAACGAACGAAGGAGAAGACTACAAGATGTAAAAACAAAAATTCAAGTCCTAAGAATTAAATTTATAGGCGAAATAGTCGCAAATCCAACCTTTTACCCACTAGCACATTACTATGTGGGACTTAGAATTATCAAAATTTGTAAACTAAATAATAATATGCCACACTTTTTTGGAAATTTACCCCCCCCCTTTTTTTAATAAAGAATGCATTAGGTATTTACAAAATAATGAACATCTAATTAAACAAGAAACTAAAATTATTTATGAAAAATTAGTACAGTCCCAAGAACCGCCACTTAAAAATATAATAAAAAGGGGATATAATTTCTTCATTACAGATTACACAAATATTTTCACTAGTTTACACACATTAAAAATATCATCCAAAACCAAAGAAGTAACATATAGACTTTTGTTCAATATTACACCAATTCAGTACAAAAAAGCATACATGTCCAAAACAAGCCTGCCAAAATGTAAATTATGCAGACAGAACATACAAGAAACAGAAGACCATCAATTTTATCAATGCAGTATCATATCAGAAACGTTAACAACACTCAGACAAACAATAAACAAACACACAACAAATTAAAGTAAACATGTACAGAGCAATCATGCTAAATACCATTCCCAAAACAGACAGAAACACGCAGAATAGACTATTAACTTTACTTGCAGATTTTAGACACTTAATATGGACAATTAGAAATAAAGCAGTATACCAACAGAGAATCTACACTACACAAATATTCACTAACATATTTGCACAAAAACACAAACTATAAAATTTATCATCACACAAGTTGGTTCGTGTGACTGTATGAGTGTGTGTATGAGCGTGTGTGTGGGTGTAGATGGGTGTGTATATAAACTTGTATATATTGTAATATATTCAATGACATGTTGAGCTGTACATAATGTATAATTCTTGTTAGAAAAAGAAAAATACAAACAAAAAAAAATAAAGAAAAAACATTTTATGTTGTTAAAACTGTTTGCATTACTTGCATTGGGGTGAAAGCGAGAGTGCTAGGAAATGTTGAATGAATATAACCATGGGATGTTTTGTATTTGGCAAAATGAATAATAATAAACACATTTTTTTACATTCACTTGATCCAAACAGAATAAACAGTATATATATATCAGAGACTGAACAACAGCCTGAAGAAATTATGGCAGGGCACCAACAAAACGATAAAAGTAAAAGTCTTGAGAGCCTGTGTTTTTCCTGTGGCAGCTTATGGCTGTGAAGCATGGACGATTACCAAAACTTCTAGACAAAGAATCGAATCCTTCGAGTCAAAATGTTACAGAAAGATCCTCAGAATAACCTGGACAGAGAAAAGAACACATGTAGACATTCGGCAAGAGTTGAGCATAGAGGAGAACTGGTTTATCAATTCCATTTTGGCTAGAAAATGCAAATACTTTGGTCACATCAAGAGACACAACGGTCTCGAGAGGACGGTGATGGAAGGTATGGTGCCAGGCAAAAGAGGAAGGGGTAGACCAAGAAGACGATGGCACCAAGATATCCAGGAGTGCCTGAGTATGACAGTGGCGGAAGCTGGTGTTTTGGCAAGGGAACGAGTTTCTTTCAGACAGACTGTGATGGGAACGACGTTCTACAAAGGACATGCTACATGATGATATATATATATAATCTCGACTATACTACCAATGCCAAACACGCTTTTTGTTCAAGACGCACGAGGACAGAATTTCGCCGTGCGAAATGGAGTGTTTGAGAAAGGTCATCGGTGTTATACCAGAAAAAACAGAATGGGAAACGAAGACATTTGAAGTACGGTCGGCACTATGTCTTGTGCAGTGTACATTTCCAGGCATAACAAAATGTGCTGGTTCTTTCATCTCATGAGAATGCACACTCATCATCTTCCACTGGTGGATGACAGTGCTGGTTGCTGTTGTTTTTGTTGTTATTCAATATCCACAATGAGTTACTTCACTCTTTTGTGCGTCCTTTATAGTGGCAGGTTGCAGTAGCTTTCCTGGCATCTTGAGCGCGCTGATAAAGGTGGACCAGGGTTCTGCATTGGGTGTGCAATGGTAGGCTTCATCTGCATGTCGCTCAGTACCTCGGTGATCGCGTGGATCCTACCTCGTTAGCAAGCCTGCCATAAGCCAGCCTGTTTCAAGAAGAACTGCGTGGATATGATGTTGTTGAGGTTGGGGTGGGTCTTGGTCAGTATATATTACCTGGCCCTGACTACGATGTTCAACCAGTGTGTTTAGCCTGACCAGACGTTAGCCTCTTCTCCCCAACAACGCTGATAGATCTGACTACAGGGCAAGAGGGCCGTCGCTAGGCAGGTGGATATATGGCATTGGCATGATCGACACGGGCTCACAACGACCGACGCAACGCACTTGGCGCAGGACAAACAATTTAAGTTCCCCATGTCGCTCAACGTAATAAGTGGAAAGAAAACTAATATTCAAGTTTGACACCTGACAGCGTACGATAAATATGTCTGGAAACTCTATGGAGACACCAATATTTTAAACTGCCCTTAGATTCTCTCAAGTCAACACCTTAAAACGTACGAAAAAGAAAATATCGCGGTACGTATTTTATAATGTTGCACGCTACAGATCTAACAGTAAGACCTTCATGTTTGATACGGTTAATTTACCAAATTCAAAATTATCTAAACAAAATATTTACATATTACATACGCTGATAAATGTGCAAGCCTGGCACCGTTAACTCGTGGGGAAACTGTAAATATATTCTTTTCCAGCCTAGTTTCTGCGTTTTCTTGAGGTGATCTTTCCTAAGATATTAAATAAAAATGATTTGCGAGATACGTCGTCTGAGCTTTAGATTTCTGTTGGAGACATTGCTGTAGTCAGATTTCTCTTCGCTTCCAGTCGGAAATGGTAAAGTGTTTGCGAGTTCAGTGTAGCGGGCATTAGGTTTTTCTGATGTAAAAAGCAAAGTGAAAAAAAAATCATGAATAGGTATGGTCAGATATCTCACTGAGACGAAGATACAAACCAAACCTACGTTACTTCTTCTTCTTCTTCTTCTGCGTACGCAGTCAGACAGTAACCATTATTTTTTTCGAAAAAAGCGGCGGTCATCCTGAGGCTGTCGCCACTGCCATAGAGCTTGTCTTGCAGTTCCACTGGTGATGGCCACATCTGCTCTCTCTGATCCTCGTATGTCGGGCAGTTCTGCAGCAGATGTTCAGCGGTCATTTTACCAGTACCGCACGGGCATTCGTCGGTACACCCTATCTTCAATTTGTTGAATAGGTGGTACCTCAGTCTATTGTGGCCAGTGCGAAGTCTGAAGACAACGACCTGTTCTCTTCGGTTCAACTGGTAATAGGCATCGTTTTTGGTGTCACCAGTATGTTCGGTTTCCCATTTGGTCATGTATCTGGCTTTGATAAGCCGTTTTGACTCTTCGTACGTCATACTGGTATCTGTTTGTGGTAGTCTTGCACCTTCTTTTGCCAGTCTGTCTGCCTCCTCGTTGCCTTGGATGTTGCAGTGTGATGGGACCCACTGTACCACTACCCTTTTTGGTGCGGACTGCTGGCACAGTTTGCAGAGTGCTGCTCTTAAGTCATTAAGCTCAGTATTTTTCTGGCTTTTTTGCGCTGTGACTACGGCGAGAGCATCTGTAAGCAGGACTATATGGCTTTCATTTTCACTGTGTGTCACCATTTCTTCCACTGCCGCCCTCAGTGCCTCTGCCTCCGCTCTGAAATTGCTTGTGTACTTACCAGTAGCGAATGACAGTGTTATTTTTCTGCCATTTGGTAGCAAACCTACGTTACGACCAATAGACCTTTATCAGGGACAACCAACAATAACCAAAGGGAACTAACGAATCAAAGAGGAAGGGATTAATACATAAATAGGGAATGTCTTTATATAGGGATGAAAAAAGGAGTACTTAACAAAGAAAACGTCAGATTACGCCTTTCAAGATGTGTACGGGAATCCAAATGACAGACACAAGCGGAATGAAGTGGCCAGGAAGCATAAGAAGTGGGGGAAAAGGTCGGGTAAGCCAATGGTGGCTAGATGCTGAAAAACCAAAAGGGGATTTAAGTAGAGAGGAAAGAGAAAGGGGGTAGGTAGATGGATAAGGCTGATATGAAATGAGGATTCAAGAAAAAGTAAAATAGTTGTCCATCACAAGTGATGAAGACCACTCTCTTTGTTCAGCCGTGTGGACAGTCGTATCTCTTGCTGTGTCTGCTGAAATGGATGACTTGCGCGGTTATTTGGATTAAAGTGAGGAAGAAACTGCGCCTTTTGTCAACCTCACTCACAGAGCCTAAGCTACCTTTTGCCAGTGGCAAGACATTCATCGAGACGACTGGAGATAGCATAGGATGCAGATTTTGCATCAGGGTTACCACCGAAGCCTTTCCGTAAACATGTAACCCGCAGGGTAGAAAGGTGGGATGGCATCTAACGCAGTTTGTCGTGCCTTTTCGAAAACCACAAGAGGTCGTATGGACAACACTCAGCGTGTGAGTGAGTCTGGCATCTCTCCCCAGATGTATTCAGCTCATCATAGTAGCATCTAAAATTCCCACACGCCAAATTCGTGAAGGTGAATCGGCAGAACTAACCCGTGAAATACGACACAGGTATAAGCGTAGTGCCATTCAGCCGGCGTCCAGACCAGGATAAACGGATGGAAGAAAGCACCCCAAAAAAAATAACGAAATAACAAGTCCAGATGGAAAACAACACCACGTTTCCGTGAACACAAGTGTGAGTCGTCGACTAGTGTGAATTCCAGGCAAATCCGTGGTCTAGCGGCATCTATAATGATCCAAAACACTAGAGAAATGTAGACTCGCAGACAGTTATGGCGCCATCTTTGCCAGATATTTCAAGAAAAAGTATGAAAGATGTTATTGCCAAGTGGCCGGAGGCAGCCCTATTCGGATGAAATGAGATGGTGTATGGTGTCATGTGTGGTCTTCATCTTGCCTTCCTAAACAGTAAGTCAAGTACCAAGCTACAGCTGCGGAAAGGATAATCAGAATAAAATGGCAAGACATGATGATCAATGGAAATATGTATGAAATGAGCCAACAACAGTGATTGGAACAACAAATTAAGAGACGAAAATGGAATCGGTAACGAATCGTGATGATAATTTTAGGGTAAGTGGAGTCATGAACATAAAAGGACATAACCGTTCATCTGTTCTAGAAATAGAAATCCAGTCAAGGATGGCAGCCTAATTTGTAGCTATTGGGCTGTGGGTAAATATGGCGCTCATGACCGCCTCCTAGATATCAATTGACCAGGTTCCTAAGCTGTGTTAGGCTGGACGCAATCTGCTTTGGCGTTTCACGCGTTGGCTAACATGTCACTTCGATTAAACACAATTGACCATGACAATTTCAATATCTAATTTATTTCACATCAGTTTTATGCAGGCATTTCTTCTCTAATTCTTCACAAAACTTTTGGGATAGCTCAGCATATCATGTATATTCTAACGCTTTGCCACTGGGATTCGATAGACCATACGACGATCTAACAAACCAGACAGCACCAAGTACAACAATGATACAAGTACTCCTCCTCACACATACATCAGGAAGGGGACGGGGCGAAGACTAGTCATCAGGTCCATGTGAAATATATTACCAGAATTCACTTGTAGCATTGGATAGTGCACATTATAAAGCATTCTTAGGGAGGTAGACCAATGTCTGGTCAGGCAAAGCATACTGATCAGACATGTTAGTCAGGGTCAGGCAAAGAATACTGATCAAACATGTTAGTCAGGGTCAGACAAAGAATACTGATCAGACATGTTAGTCAGGGTCAGACAAAGAATACTGATCAGACATGTTAGTCAGGATCAGACAAAGAATACTGATCAAACATGTTAGTCAGGGTCAGGCAAAATATACTGGCCAAGACCCTCACCATCCACGTAACCAATCCTTGAAATGGGCTGTTTTCATGGTAGCCTGGCTAACGGGACAAGGGATCGACGTGATCCCCGTAGTAATGAGCAACACGTAGATGCAGCAAAGCATAGCACTACCGTCTGGAGGACCCCGGTCCACCTTCATGTGAGGAAAGCTACTGCAACCCATCACTTAACCTCCTTTTCAGGACGAACAAAAGAGTAAACCTACCTCACTATGGGCATTCCAAGACAACGAAACAATAACAAGATGCATTCTTCTGATATATTCATTGCTTTTCATTCTATGTCTATGTAAGGCATGTGTATTGCTGTTATCACTATCTGTTGGATTAATCATGTTGCGCCTTGGCATGGTTCCGTTTGTTCTCAATCTCCGGCTCACCAAAAATTGACACTGCATAAGTAGCAGAATATAGTCCAGAAAACGGAATGCGTTGTGTTATAGTTTACAGCTTGACTTTAATATTTGCACCTTTCGGTCCAACACATCCGACTTCAGCAAGCATTTTTCTAGTACCGGGTTAGCATTCCCTCTTCGATCCCTCCTCCTTAGCCAGTCTGCCCTGCTGCAGCCTGGTATCCAGGATCACCGCGTGGAGGTGTAGAAGGTTAGCTTTGGTTCGCTGGCCCTGACGCAAGCAGTCAGTTTATGGGTCGCTGACCGCTGCAGCTCATGCGTTGCTTGGCATCTTAATCTATATTGCACCTTAACACGACGCCCTTCATTTTCTAAAATAGTTTTTGTGCGAGTTATTCTAACCTATACAGGAGAAACCCGCTTTATGACGCTTCGTTACTTCGTCACCAAACCAGCGTGTTACTGATCTCTGTTTTGACGGTTTATTTTAGATCATGTGTTGAAAAATGGTTCGCAATTTTGAAGGATCGTTGAATGAAAAGGATACATTTTTCAGATCAGCTTACATGTGTTTTATAAATAAACAAATGTTAGTGAGAAGAGATGCACCACGTGGAAGTCAAGACTTCTATTAGAGTGTGCTAATGACGAATGCATCTCTGGTACAGGAAAAATGACCCCTGAACATTTGCTACAAAATTACCCGACATTCAAGGACTAGAGGAAGCACGTATGGCTATCACACGTGCTAACGATAGACAAGCTCTTTGGGAGTGTCGACAATCTCAGAAAGACCGCTTCTTTCTTTGAACAAATTCAAGTTGACATCTGACAGCGTCCGAATAATAATAATATAATAATAATAATAATAATAAGAGGAATAAGAAGAAGAATAAGAAGAAGTATTAGGGCCGGTGAAATATACTGATCAAAATGCCCACTACAACGTCCTTGTTTCTGCTCCTGAAAAAAGGCTGTTGGCAGCATCCTGGTTAGCGAGGTAGAGATCGACACGGTAATCCCCATAGTGGTATGCTGGCAGATAAGCAACGTATTGCACGATGCATAATCAAGTGCGTCTCGTGATGTAAGAAAAGCCACTGTAACCGTCTACAACATACACATCGCAACTGGTTATCTGAACTCAGCACGAGTATCTTCGAACAACAAACACACACGCACATTGTTGAAAAGAGTAGGACCACTGTAATCTGCCAATCATGTTTTAAGAAAACAGCTAAAGATGATTGTACGTGAGACTACGTGGTTACGGAGTGGAATATGTGTAAGCTTGGAGGCAGTGAGTTGTTAACAAGAAATGTTTGTTAGTGAGACTATGTGATTACGGAATGGAATATGTGTTATCTTGGAGGCAGTGAGTTGTTAACAAGGAATGTTTGTTAGTGAGAACGATCACAAGACAAGTATGTATCTGCACTTGGTAAACATACAGAGTGTCCCACTAGCTGCAAGCCCTTTGTTTTCCCTTATAACTTTTAAACCAATGCACGTAATTTAATATAATTTGACAAGAACATACTGTGAACAAGTTGGACGAGAGATACTACGTACTGGCTATATTCAGCAGGGTAGAACTACATTATCATCATCATCACCAACATTATCTATCCACTTGTGTCGTTAGACGTCGTGGGGAGGTGTAGTTTTCTATCATGTGCCAGCTTTGTCGCCGATGTTGTTGTCATTCCGTGTTTCTTCAGTGTTTCACTGACACCATCTATCCATCTTTTACGTGGTCTGCCTCTTGCTCTGCAACCCTGATGTCTGGTATCAAGGAGGATGTCTTTCTGATGGCAAAACAACTACACGCACACACGCGACCGCCTGGTAATTAGAGGAAGAGATGATTTACTTCACGCAATTGGAACAATATCGGAACCTCAGAGTGACAGACACGGATTCAAGCAGGTTCTGACTACCACACGTCAGGTAGCCGTGCCTGATTGAAAACAAGGACTACATTATGATCTATGTTGAGAAAGTAATTGAATCCATCCGTGCATCGAACTCGGCCTATGTTACACAGTCGTAAGTGTTGAATGACGAAAGCCTAGCACGGTTGTGACACCTTTTCGGGGCAATCCGTAATTTAACTCATCTCTCATCTGTGGCAAGGCGCTTCCGTCCCCTAGAAGTCCGGTATTTGAATTCCGGATAAACCCTTACTTCACCTTCTGTTCTATGTTTCCTCATATATGTTATCAGAGTGAGGATATATACTAGTCTTGTGATCTTGTTGCAAAATCAATCATTCTTCTGGGATCAAGATGATGAGCAGCGCATGAGCTGCAGCGGTCAGGGACCCATAGCTGACTGCTAGCTTCATGGCCAGCGAAATAGAGCTGCCAAGACCCTTCTACACCTCCACTCGGTGATCCTGGATAACAGGCTGCAGCAGGGCAGATTGGCTAAGGAGAAGGGATCGAAAAGCAAATGCTAATCGGGTACTCAAAAAATGCTTGCAGAAGTCGGATATATTGGACCGAAAGGTGCAAATATCGCAGTCAAGCTGTAAACTACAACACAACGCATTCCGTTCTATGGACTACATTCTGCTACTTAAGCCCTTTCAGGGTTTGGTAGCGGGAGATTGAGAACGAACGAAACCAGCCAAGCCAATCATTCTTTTCACGAGACTAGAACCCATTCCAACCAGTACACCCATAGAAAGATACTAACTTTTCCAGAGATCCAGATCCAGCAACAATCTCGTCTCACATCCATAAAGAGAACAGCCAAACACAGAACACGTGTTTTGCCTGGCGTGTTCCAACACAGAGAAGAAATGAGTCGTTACCTGAACCATTGCGTAACGCAATGTGTTGTATGCGTGAAATGGTGTATTCGGTGCTTATGCGCAAAGCCTGTTTGTTTTCAATATTTGTTTTTAGATATCATTCTCCGCTTGTTTCCTGGCAATGTCTTTACTTCATTATCTTGTCGAGTTACGAGGCGTGTTCAAATGAAACTGGATCAAACTGCAATAAGTGAATTAACGTATGATGACCATTATGACGTCAATTTTGGTGTAAACAGCACATACAAACTGTCAAGTTTGCAAAATTTCATTATCCTCTGACTCGTAGTTTCCTCAGTAAACCGTTGCAAAGATGGCGGGTGTCATACGGAATGCGTCCAGCGGTGATTCGGTTTCTAACAAGTAAAGGATGTCGACCAGTTGACATTCATCGCAGAATGCAGGCAGTGTATTTTAACAAAAGTGTGTCGAAGACAACAGTGAAGAACTGGACAACGATATTTAAAGAAGGACGTGAGTTAACGCAAAAATATGGGCCTGACCTGGTCTCGGAAGATCTTTCGTTAACTCAACGTCCTTCTTTAACCATCGTTGTCCAGTGCCTCAACGTTGTCTTCGACACACTTTTGTCATCATACTCTGCCTGAGCATTAGTTTGACAACAAAGCAACAACTGATAAACAGTATATTTATGCCGACCTTGTGCTACCAGTGCCAAACATGGTCTCTGTCCAGGGCGTGTGGGAGCAGAGTTTCGATGGGTGAAATGAAATGTTTAAGGAAGGTCATCTGTGTTACTAGGAAAGACAGAATGCGAAACGAAGACATGTGTAGAATAGCCGGCACTATACCTGGTGCAAATTACATTTCCAAGCAGAAAATAAGTTGGTTTGGCCGTCTCATAAGAATGCACCCTCATCAACTTCCACTGATGGCTTACATCGCTGGTAGAGCTGGCTACAGGACAAATAGGACGGCCGCAAGCCAGGGGGAAAGATGCCATTTAATTGATTTGCAGCGACACGGCTCACATTGACCGACGCAACGCACTTGGCGCAAGAAAGACAACCTAAGCTCCACACGTCAATCAAGAACTCACGTGGACAGAAAACTAACTAACCATATAACGTAAACTTGTGTTAGCCATATTTAATATTATACTTAATATACGTCCTAGAACAATACATTCTGATAAGGTAACATAGCTTAGCAAAGGCCAATGGACATAGCTACTGTTAGACCTTTCCCCACAAATGTGAACTAAATAGTTGTTGATTTATTTTTTTAATTCAAACCTGATCTCTAGTGGAATGTCTAAAGAAGTTCTACTGAATCACTAGAGACATTTCCCGGAATTTAAGAGACCTTTCGTGCTATCTATACACCCCTTCATAGAAGCATTAGATATATGCGGAATTACTAGATACCTTTTCCAGAAATATATAGACGCCTTTCGCGGAATCCATAAAAACTTTATGAAATACATAAAACATTTCGCGGTATTCCTAGACCCTTAGGAGAGTCCTGAGCATCTGGCATGGATTCCATTTATTGTGTGGGGCCAAAAGGTGCAAACATCGTCTTTCATCTACAAAACAACGTCACAACGTCTTTTCCAGGACGAGTGCTGAAGAAGAAGAAGAAGAAGAAGACGAAGAAAAAGAAGAAGAAGAAGAAGAAGAAGAAGAAGACGAAGAAAAAGAAGAAGAAGAAGAATCCCTATTGAACCTACCGCTAAATTCACATAGAAACATGTCACTGAATTCCTAGAGACCGCTTGCAGAACCCATAAAGACTTTATGCTGAATCCTGAGCTCCCACAGAAAAATGTTAAGAACCCCAGGCCTCAGCTGTAAACTGTAAAGTATCTGCTTGCCATGCACTGTCTTTCCTTATCTACGCTGTTTTTGTTTGGATGTGTTAAACAACACTTAGTATCAGCAAGCCTTCACTGTTTCCTAATAGTTTCTAGTTTTGTTCTGCTTCCAAATCGTCTAGATTCTTTCAAGTATTTCTTTTCGTTTTCCCCATAAGACGTTGGGTCTTCTGTACTAGAGTGATAAGCAAGACAGCTTCTGAGAGGAACTGTGTATACATGACAACACCGTCTAGTGTTAGAATGGAGAACGAGGCATGGACTTCGGCTCTGGTTTGGCAATCTGGGATATTTCTAATAAGGCGTATTCGTTTATGACTCTAAATCCTTGCTTCGCATCGCGCAGAAGAGATGGTTGTAGCACGAACTGGCGTAGAAACCTCGAATCTTCAGGAACTTGTGTGGATCTGATGTCTTGGCCATGATGGGGTTTACCGGAATGAAAAGAGTTGACATCCTGGTCTAAGAGGCTCACGTAGTGGGGACATTGGCAATGTGTAAAGGTGACATTTTAAAATTGATCAACTATCGCCTTTTGGATGAAAACGCTGCAGTTGGTGAACCAATGATGAAGAGATTGCAATGATTTGGAATCACATAACCACACAGGAAAGGCTAACCCGTTACTAAAACAATGCCGGCTGAAGTCCGGTGTGTCGGACCGAAATGTGCAAAAATCTACGACACAACGCATTCCGTTCTCCGGACAGCATCCTGCTACTTGTAAAGCCCTTTTCAAGTCCTGGTAGTAAGAGATTGAGAACGATCGAAGACGAACAAGAAGAAGAAAAAGAAGAAAAAGGTTAGACATAACCATACAAACGTAAATAAATATGCATATGAACACACACATGCACACGCAAGCACAAACACACATCCACACACATACGTACACACACACACACACACGTCTACACACACACATGCACATACACACACATACACACACACGCAAGCATACACACACACACATACACACACAAGTTTCTACAGGAATGGAAGGAACCCAACTAACCTTTGGTTATCCCTTTCCACCGAATGTATCTCAAAACCAAGACAATGGTGATTCGACAGTTGAAAATAAACAATTAAGTGGCTTGAAGTAACGTAAAAAGAACAACGCTTATTTTACACGAAAACATATTCAACACAATATGTCATTTCTGCTATAATTGCCTTTCCTATCCACTTATGTCGTCAAGCAATATGGACAGCTGAATTTGCATTTATTGTGCTTTGTATTTGTGCAAGTCGTGTTGAACAAGATTTATGTAATATCATATTTCTATCCGTCATGTGGTTTTCATTTTGCAATGCAACCTGATATTTTGTGTTGCATGCTTGCAGATTAAGTTGATCAGGTTTCCTTCTTATGAGGCTACCGAACCATCTTGTTTTCTATGTTGAAATGTTTTCAGGATACGCAGTAGTTCGGGAAATTTTTGTAATGTCATCAGTTCTCATTAGGGCTTATATCTTGATGATGGCGGTTACTGTGATTACACATTTGATTTCAGACGTTGTGATTTTCTTCTCATGTGTGTGATCAGAGAGGTTACTGAACAGGAGAGATGAGATAAGGTGAAGGGAAGTGAGATGACGTGAGATAATGTGAAGTGAAGGGGGATGAGGTGAGGTGATGTGAAGTGAGGTGAAGTGGTGAGGTGAATTGAGATGAGGTGAGGGGAGATGAGTTGAGGTGAAGTGAGGCGAGGTGAATTGAGATGAGGTGAAGTGAGGTGAAATACGGTGAAGTGAAATGAAGTTAGATGACAAGAGGTGAAGTGAAATGAGGTCGTATGGAGTCAGATGAGGTGTGAAGAGATGAGGTCAGATGAGATGAGGTGAAGTGAGATGAGGTGAAATGAGATGAGGTGAAGTGGAACGAGGTAAGATGAGATAAGGTGAAGTGAAGAGAGATGAAGTGAGATGAGGTGAAGCGAAGTGACATGAAGAGAAGTGAGGTGAGATGAAATAAAGTGAGATGACACGAGGTAAAGTGGAGAGAAGGGAGATGAGGTGAAGTGAAGTGAGATAGTTGAGATGAGGTGAGATACGAAGATATGGGGTGAGGTGAGATGAGGTGAGATGAAACTTCTTCTTCTTCTTCGTACGCTGTCAGACGTTAACTTAAATTTGTTCGAAGAAAGCAGCTGTCACCCTGAGGCTGTCTACACTGCCATAGAGCTTGTCTAGTGTTGCCACTGGTGATGGCCACATGTGCTTTCTCTGGTCCTCGTATGTCGGGCAGTTTTTCAGTAAATGTTCAGCGGTCATTTTCCCGGTACCACACGAGAATTTGTCAGTGCCACCTATCTTCAATTTATTGAATAGATGGTACCTCATTCTGTTGTGGCCTGTGCGGAGTCTGAAGACCACGACCTGCTCTCTTCTGTTCAGCTGGTAATAGGCATACATTTTTGTGTAGCCAGTATGTTCTGTTTCGCATTTGGCCATGTATCTGGCTCTAATAAACCTTTTGGACTCTTCGTACATCATACTAGTATCTGGTTGTGGTAGTCTTGCACCTTCTTTTGCTAGTCTGTCTGCCTCCTCGTTGCCTTGGATGTTACAGTGGGATGGGACCCACTGTACCACTACTCTTTTTGGTGCGGACTGCTGGCATAATTGACAGAGTTCTGCTCTTAAATCATTAAGTTCAGAATTTTTCTGGATTTTTAGTGCTGTAACCACGGCCAGGGCATCTGTAAACAGGACTATCTGGAGTTCATTGTTTTCGCCTGTCAGCATTGATTCTACTGCAGCCTTCAGTGGCTCTGCCTCCGTTCTGAAATTGCTTGAGAATTTTCCAGTTGCCACTGACAGTGTTATTTTTCTACCATTTGGTAGGATCAAGAATACCCCTCCCACTCCATGCTGTGTTGTGTTTGTTACAGAACCGTCGGTGTATGCATGGGTCCAGTCCATGCTTGGGTAGTTTCCCGCTATGTACCTCACGGTTATGTCTCTCCTTTCTTGTTCAGTCTGGCTGTTCTTGTTTCCAAAACCTGGTATTTTTTCTACCGCCTTCGGAATGTTATGCTGCTTCCAGGTGGGTTTTCGTACAGTAGGGATGGGCTTTGGTGTTGTTATTGTGTTGATAGGGTCTTTGCTCATCTTTGCTTTGGATATTTCTGCAATTTTTCTCCGTTTTAGTTTCCCTTTTCCAAATCTATTAAGTCTCTGTTGCATTGGATGGTCTGTCAGTCTCCTTAGTTTCTCTGCTTGCTGCTGGGCTCTGCAGTCTGTTCTGTCGGTCATGGATTGCAGATTTGTAATATTTTCAAGTTCTACAATTGACGTTGACTTCATGCCTCCTGTTATAACTCTCATGGCTTGGTTTTGGAGTTTGCTAATTTTATCAAAGTTCGCCTTTGCTGCTGTTGTCCATGCCGCAATGCCATACTCGAGAACTGGTCTCACTCTTCCAGTGTACAGTTTCTTTAGTATTCTTTCGTCTGCTCCCCAGCTTGTGCCAGCTAGTTTCCCCACGACTGCGATTCTTTGTCTGGCTCTCATTCGGTCTCGGTGAGATGAATGAAGTGAGTTAAATTAAGGTGAGATGAAGTGAATTGATCTGAAGTGAGATGAGGTAAAGTGATATAGGTGAGGTGAAAGGAAGTGAGGTGAACTGAAATGAGGTGCGGTGAAGTGAGATAAGATGAAGTGAGATAAGATGAGGTGAGATGAGATGAAGTGATATGAGATGAGGTGAAGCAAGATGAAGGGATATGATGGGATGTGGGGTGAGATGAGATGAGAAAAAGTGAAGTGAGGTGAGATGCGGTGATGTGAGATTAGGTGAGGTGAGATGTTGTGTGGTGGGATGGATTGTAGTGTGAGATGGAGTGAACTGAAGTGAGGTGAGGTGAGATGCGGTGTGGTTAGATGAAGTGAAGTGATACCATGTGAACTGAGGTGAGATGAGGTGAAGTGAGATGAGGTGAAGTAAGGTGAGATGGGATAACGTTAAATGAGATGAGATGCGATGAGGTGAAGTGAGATGAGATAAAGTGAGATAAATTAAATGAGATGAGAAGAAGTGAGATGAGATGCAATGAAGTGAAGTGAGATAAGGCGAAGTGAGGTGATATGAGATAAAGTGAGAAAAAATAGATGAGTAACGATCCTTGTAACGACATCAATTTTCCGATCATATGAGAACATGCAGATACAGGGAACAAAGAAGACGAGTATGAAAACTACACAATTTATGGATAGAAATAAATCTCATTTAAAAAAATGTATAAACTTTATCGTAAAACCAAATCTTTACCTGTGGTATATGCTATGTTTATGCTCTTGAAGGTATTGTATTTTCTATGTTTTCTTGGTCATTGAATATATTTTGTATTATTCATGTTTAAGAACCCGATGGGTTTGCCGGGATCTATGTGTATGACAAAGACAAGAATCGCACCACTGCCCCACAGAGATTTTGTCGGAGAAGGCGACTAACTGTGTGACATGGCATACCACTGGCCATGGTTAGGTGGTTTGTTAAGAGCAGCATAGATGTCGCCTTACAGGCTGCCGGTCTACTTTGCTCTAGTGTTTCAGTCTATTAAGATGGACTCGCACATCAGTTTACCACCTTACATATGGGAGTAATAAGCTGCTCGAGCCTAGCCTGCTACGCAGAAAATCCTTGGGACATCAAAATCTTACACTAATAAAAACAATGTCTATAGGAGTATCCGTTTAACGGTCTGACCTTGTTAGTTATGCCTCCTGTGTATCTTGGCATGGAGAAATGATACACGAGAAGGTAGTTGTGGAATAGTCAGAACGAAGCTCAGGTAGACACTTTTCACCTGAGAATGCTTCCAACCTTTTCTTTTATTCATTGCACCTGTACTATAACGTCCTTCAACGACATTCAACGATACATGCATACATACTTACATACATACACAGAGACGTGTGTGCACATGCACACACTCACGCGTATTATACATTTCTGCTCCCACGTGTGTGTATGTGCGTGTATGGCTATGTATGCATGTATCGCTGAAAGACGATATTAGTACAGGTGCAAGAAATAAAAGAAAACGTGTAAAGAGTTCTCATGAGTATAGTGTCTACCTGAGCTTTGTTCTGACTCTATTCCACAACTGCATTCTCGTGTTTCATTTTCCCATGCCAAGATGCACACAAATCATAATTTAAAAGAGGCAGAATGTTGAGTAGATACTATTTTAGACATCGGTTTTATTAGTGTACGCTTTTGATATCTTCATTATGGTTTTGCTTGATGCTTGCATTCTGACATGAAGAGTAGCGGATCGAATCCCCAGTAACACATGTTGTTTTTAAGTTGGAGGTTAATTAAACAAACATCGTCAACACACGACGCAGGAACAGCATTGACGAAACGGCCTACAGTCTTCTAGAAACCCATCGACTTCCCCAGCAACTGGACTAAAGCAGTACGATAGTTTATATATATATATATATATATATATACGAGGCGTGTTCAAATGAAACCGGACCTAACTCCACCAAGTGAACATACGTAGGATGCGCATGATCACCACTTCTGATGTAAACAGCACATACAAACCAAGTGTGCAACAAGCTAACCCATCATGAAAAAAACATTATACATATTAAACATATGCTTCACATTGAAACGAAAAGATGAATGATAACACATTTATTTGCTACAGGCGTAATATCAAAGAAGTATGCCCCAGGAGTGTCTGCAATGCTCCACTTTGAGGCATCAAGGTGAATTGAGCGTATATACAAGATATATATATATATATATATATATATAAAATGTTAAAATTATTTGTCCTTGTGCACTCCACACGAGCAGAAAAACACATTAAATATCCATTTTTACAATCAACGCAAGTTTGCAGACTTTCAAAATACGGTTTACGATATATCTGGACAATTTTTGTTGTTGCCAAATTTAACATTAAGATTTCACTTCGTGTTTGTTTCTTTACCCTGAAATAGAATGTCTGTTTGAACATACTGGCTACACAAAAAACGATGCCTATTACCAGTTGAACAGAAAAGAGCAGGTCGTGGTCTTCAGACTCCGCACAGGCCACAACAGACTGAGGTACCGTCTATTCAATAAACTGAAGATAGTTGGCGCTGACGAATGCACATGTCGTACATGGAAAATGACCGCTGAACATCTGCTGCAAAATTGCCCGACATACGAGGATCAGAGAGAGCAGATGTGGATTTTCGTTTTGCGTTTATATTTTCTCCAGAAATCGGCAACGAATTTAGAAATTAAAAAAAACTTCTTTTTCTTCGGCGTTCGTACAGAAAATGGACATTTCTGATGATCTGTCTTAATTTACAGTCAGATTGCGATATAGGTGTCTTTCGACCCGATACATCCGATTTCAGCAGGGAAATTTTGGGACCAGATTTGCTTTCCTTCCACGATTCGTATTGTCTTAAAAAGAATTCATGGGTGCACCCTGTTTTCAGGGTCGGCGCTAAGAGGTGGAATAGGGCGTCGGTCAGCTATGAGTCGCTGACTCTTATGCAAAGAGCCATCTATGACTAGCTGGCTGATATCAGATCATTCACTAAAGCGTCATTCCTGTAACATAAAATACGAATAACAGTCAAGTAATTCTTCTTCTTCTTCTTCTTCTTCTTCTTCTTCTTCTTCTTCTTCTTCTTCTGTCGTCTCATTTTCTACCGGGTTGTAGCCCAGTGCGTGGTATATATTTGTCTTTCACCTCTCTCGTGGCCCGAGTATCAATTTTCCCTACTTTACGGCAGATTTCATTTACACTGTCTATCCACCTTTTCCTTGGTCTACCTCTCGCCCTTTTTCCGGGTTTTTTCATATGGAGGGCTGCATAAACAATATCAAGGAATGTGTAGCATATACTTGATTGATTCACCGCTTTGTTCCATCTGAAGCATAGGGTCATTGAAAGAAGCAGGATGTAGTCGAGAATTTGTAGCTTAAGTTTTTAAACAGAAGTGGAGAGATGGGGTGAAAGATACAGCAGGTAATTCAGCTGTCAGAAGCCAGTGACTCAAAGCTGACCTGCTTGCATCAGGGCCAGCGAGTCAATTCTGTTCAAGACACTTCTGTCTCCAAGCGCCGGCCCTGGAAATAGGCCGCACTAGTGTAGTCTGACATAGGGATAGGGTTCCTAGAGGGAAGACAAACCCTAAACTAGCTGAAATCGGATGTGTCGGTTGGAAAGGCACAGTTATCGCAGCCTCGCTATAAGCTAAGACACAAGCTCGCAGCGTACTTTTCACGAAGGACGGCAATGAGGAAAAAGAAGAAGGAAGAGGAATAAGAAGTAGAATATGAAAGAAAAAGAAGAAGAAGAAGTAGGGGGAGGAAGAGGAGAAGGAAAAAAAGACGAAGAGGAAATGCAAAATGGTTAATAGAACTGACTTCTTGCACATGGTCGCCCCCACATGTCCTAGGTCCGACTTGTCCTAGGTCTCATATATCCTGTCCCACATGTCCTGTCCCAAATGTCCTGTCCCACATGTCCTAGTTCCGACTTGTCCTATGTCTCACTTGTCCTATGTCCCACATGTCCTAGGTCCCACATGTCCTAGGTCCCACATGTCCTAGGTCTGACTTGTCCTAGGTCCCCCTTGTCCTAGGTCCCACTTGTCCTAGGTCCTGTCCCACATGTCCTAGGTCCCTCATGTCCTAGGTCCCTTTCACAGCTAAAACTGCCAAGGACAGAGCACGAACTCCGTAGCTCCGGTGGCGACTTTGAATTTTTACCCTGACTTGGTCAGGTTCCCATTTACAGGTGGGTTGACTGGCAGAAGCAATCATACCATGTCGTGATCGGTCAATCAAACTGAGCACGACTTGATTCGAACCTTGGACGTTGGTATTCTAAACCAAGGTCACAACCCCTAGACCACAGAATCTCCTATGATGATGTTCCTAGACTCATGCCGACCTCTCCTCAGCTTCCTTTTACGCTGTCGGTTGGCAGTTACGGTGGGACTATTCATTTTTTCCCTGTTGCTCGGGTGATAACAGAGCAGACTGGGTAAGGAGAAGGGATCGAAGAGTGAAGGCTAACCCGGTACTACAAAATGCTCGCTGAAGTCGGATGTGTTGGACCGAAAGATGCAAATATGGCAGTCAAGCTGTAAACTACGACACAACACATTCCGTTCTCTTGACTACATTCTGCTACTTAATCCCTTTTCATGGTTTGGTAGTCGGAGATTGAGAACGAACGAAGCCAAACCACGCCATTCATGAGTTAAACTTTTACCTTTTCAGCCATGTGTTGTCAACCAAGTGGGGATCGATACAGTGATCACTATTCTGACAAGCCTACTGAGATACCCTGCAAGGGAAATACAACTAGCAGGACATAAACTCGCATTCTTCAGTTCGCTTGGAGATGTGAGAAGAGCAACTGTAGCAGGCAAGCAACAAGAACTTCGCCAAAAGTCAAAATGACTCACCATCTGTAATTTCGAACATATTCTGGGCGTAGGCATGCTTGACAACTTATTATCCATTTACGTCCCCCATTTTCTGCCAAATTATCACTTTCTATCGCAATCATCTCTACCTGTCACTACATGATTCTTTTATCACATTCCCAGTGCCAAATATTTGCGACCCCATTGCAATTTTACCAGCTGTTCGTGGGAACATTATTGCTACCATCTTTATCTCCTATCAGTTTTTCTCTAGTCCTTTTACACATATGATATATCAGTGATTCTAAGTCCCGCATTGACGGGTGCAGAAATGTTTTCTTAAGGGCTTTACTGGTAGTTTGGGCGTGTGTAGTTTTGGTAACGAAGATTTAGGGGGGTTATAATAAATCCCATCCACGTTAGTCTGAATGTAGAATACGAGAGTCACTAAGTAAAGTTGTGCATGGACAGAACTGAGAATTTTATAATAAAGCACTAGAAATGGCACTGGGCAACCTTCTGAAGATGTAAAATAATACTAAAGAGGGTTTTGTATGGATCGAACAACATCATTGTAAAAATGTATTGGTTCTGAATCCCACACGGCAAATGCTCGGATACTTGCTTGCTGTAAAGGGAGCAGCTGTAGAGGTACGCATATGCTTCAGCTAGAACGCAAAAGACAAATCCCCTAATAACGAAACACGCAGCATCTCATGTATCATCTCATGTCTCATCTCATGTCTCATCTCATGTCTCATCTCATGTCTCATCTCATGTCTCATCTCATGTCTTATCTCAGGTCTCATTTCATGTCTCATCTCATGTCTTATCTCATGGGGAATGTCTCATCTCACGTCTCATCTCAGGTCTCATTTCATGTTGATCTCATGTCTAATCTCATGTCTCATTTCATGTCTCATCTCATGTCTTATCTCATGGGGAATGTCTCATCTCACGTCTCATCTCAGGTCTCATTTCATGTTGATCTCATGTCTAATCTCATGTCTCATTTCATGTCTCATCTCATGGAGAATGTCTCATCTCATGTCTCATCTCATGTCTCATCTCAGGTCTCATCTCAGGTCTCATCTCATGTCTCATCTCATGTCTCATCTCAGGTCTCATCTCAGGTCTCATCTCATGTCTCATTTCATGTCTCATCTCATGGGGAATGTTTCATCTCATGTCTCATCTCATGTCTCATCTCAGGTCTCATCTCAGGTCTCATCTCATGTCTCATCTCATGTCTCATCTCAGGTCTCATCTCAGGTCTCATCTCATGTCTCATTTCATGTCTCATCTCATGGGGAATGTTTCATCTCATGTCTCATCTCATGTCTCATCTCAGGTCTCATCTCAGGTCTCATCTCATGTCTCATCTCATGTCTCATCTCATGGAGAATGTCTCATCTCATGTCTCATCTCATGTCTCATCTCAGGTCTCATCTCAGGTCTCATCTCATGTCTCATTTCATGTCTCATCTCATGGGGAATGTTTCATCTCATGTCTCATCTCATGTCTCATCTCATGGAGAATGTCTCATCTCATGTCTCATCTCAGGTCTCATTTCATGTCTCATCTCATGGGGAATGTTTCATCTCATGTCTCATCTCAGGTCTCATCTCATGGGGAATGTCTCATCTCATGTCTCATCTCATGTCTCATTTCATGTCGATCTCATGTCTAATCTCATGTCTCATCTCATGTCTCATCTCAGGTCTCATTTCATGTCTTATCTCATGGGGAATGTCTCATCTCACGTCTCATCTCAGGTCTCATTTCATGTCGATCTCATGTCTAATCTCATGTCTCATCTCATGTCTTATCTCATGTCTCATCTCATGTCTCATCTCATCTCATCTCAGGTCTCATCTCAGGTCTCATCTCATGGGGAATGTATCATCTCATATCTCATCTCATGTATCATCTCATGTCACATCTCATGTCTCATCTCATGTCTTATCTCATATCTCATATCTCATATCATGCCTTATCTCATGTCTCATCTCATCTCATCTCATGGGGAATGTATCATCTCATGTCTTATCTCATGTATCATCTCATGTCTTATCTCATGTCTCATCTCATGTATCATCTCATGTCACATCTCATGTCTTATCTCATGTATCATCTCATGTCTTATCTCATATCTCATATCTCATATCATGCCTTATCTCATATCTCATATCATGCCTTATCTCATGTCTCATCCCATGTCTCATCTCATGTCTCATCTCACGGGGAATGTTCGCTTCATTTCACCTCACTTCCCACAAATGGGGATATACAGAGGATGACACATGTTACTGTGGCACAATACAGGACCCTGACCACCTGACCACCTGCCCCAACCTCCAGGAAACATGCTTTAGGCCCGACATGCTGGGGACAAATGACAAGCCAATCCATGCCAATGAATACTGGATGCATGCTGTATGACGTGTGCTTGGACACGGAAAGTCAAGACTTCGCACAAAGATTTGTTTGAATGTGTTTACCATTATCAAGATCAAATTTGAAAATTGTTGTCGTTATTATGGCAAGGTCAAAGATAGCCGCGGTCAGACGAGTATTGTCCAGTGCTTAGAATGTAGGAAATGTGCTCTACACGGTGTCTAGCGTTCTGCTTGGCTGCACTCTAGGTAGCCAAGAAGCACGATACACCAAGAACTTTCTACTCAGTAAGATGACGCTCGCCCTCTCGCCCCACACCAGAGGCCCCCTACGCATGCTCAATCTTGTGAGAATCACGCCGTCCTCTAGGAGGACACATTTTAGGAGGAGGGTGAGGGGTAGTGGGGCGGGAGCACGTAAACGTCAGAAGATAGACCCGGACAACGGCCTGACATACAGGAGACGGAGAACGCTTTACAAACCTGGACACCGGCCTGACACACAGGAGACACGGAGAACACCTTACAAACCCGGACACCGGCATGACACACAGGAGACACGGAGAACACCTTACAAACCCGGACACTGGCCTGACACACAGGAGATGGAGAACACCTTACAAACCCGGACACCGGCATGACACAGAGGAGACACGGAGAACACCTTACAAACCCGGACACCGGCCTGACACACATGAGACACGGAGAACACCTTACAGACCCGGACACCGGCCTGACACACAAGAGACACGGAGAACACCTTACAAACCCGGACACTGGCCTGACACACAGGAGACGGAAAACACCTTACAAACCCGGACACCGGCCTGACACACAGGAGACACGGAGAACACCTTACAAACCCGGACACCGGCCTGACACACAGGAGACGCGGAGAACACCTTACAAACCCGGACACCGGCCTGACATACGGGAGACACGGAGAACACCTTACAAACTCCCTCCTCACAGCCCCCGTCCCAAGGCAGTGGAGTATTCGGATTTTCACCAAGATCCTCCATGGAACCCGATCGTCCTATCCACTGCTCAGACAGAACACGGTAGCATCCCCTCCACCTGCAATGACCACTACGAACGACGACGGCTGAAAGGCCTATTCCGAGAAGCGGCCAGGACAGACAAGGAATGCTTTCTAGAAATATGGCTCCAGCAAGTAGCAACCTCCTCCTCCGCCCTGAACGAGGCCTGGAACCACGCCACATATGTGGGTCATGGATGAGACTGACCGACGCAACGCGAACATTATTATTATTATTATGTGCAATAAAGAGTGTTCAAAACAAACTTGAACTTGAATCCCGGTATTCAATCAAGCAAGGTAGCCTGAGGCCAGGTAGCTGAAAGATGCTTGAATCTATGCCTGGCCGTCTCCTGGGAGTACCATGATGGTCCAAAGGCGTGATGCAGGTCATCTCTCCATCTCATCGGCACGCAGCCGAGCGGGCTTTTTCAGTTTTATGACCACCAGAAAGATACTCTCCTCTCACTTCTATCACCAGTCATGCGGACCACATGGCCGGCCCATCTGTACTGTCGTATTGACTCAGAGTCGACGGCATTATTTTGGTCGCCGATGTCGGTATTTCGGATGTGGTCTCTTAGAAAGATATTTAGGACAACACATTCAATTACTCTTTCGGTAATTCGTATCTTCTCTGCTTCTGATTTGTGTAGATTTCAAACATCACACCCATATACCATTGATGTGGATAACCATGCTGATACTGTCGGCTCGTAATGGCAATTTTTTCCAGAGATTCCTGGGATCATCGGTGGATCTACGGAGTTCGTGCTTTATGCGATGTTTTCAGCAGGCGGAAATACCTTTCTGCTGAGAGAGACTGAGTCATATGAAGAAATCCACGGCGGATAAAGTCGAGCACATCATAAGAGATGTCGATCCAGATACCTCTGCCGAAAACAAGCTCTGACATTCTGTAACAATCTATACGACCAACGAAGAAGACGATGCTAACCCGACAGTCACCCGTAGACCTGATCCATAATTCCCTGAAGGTTTGTGACATCTGTTAAGCTATTGTTAGTTGCCCATCGCAAGCGAAGATGCTGCATTGTTTAGTTGATCTATCTAACTTGCGTTGCATTTAGATTTTAGTGAGGAAGAAGCTGGGCCGGCCATCAACCTCACTCTCTTGTCCCGATCTACCTTGGGACAGTGACAAGATAAAAGTCAAGATAACTAGGGGTAACTCAGGATGCAGGCACTCTGATCTCACTACTTTGAGACCAGGGTTGGCTTCAAACTTGCGGGGTCGAACTCACAGCCATTTCCGACCACAGCGACCCGTTTAGCTATTAAACTGGCGCAGTAACAACAATTCACAGACCGTGTATCATATTGGTTTTAATTCCAGCCAGCATCGTTCTTGAGTGACAGGTTGATTTTGGGTATATTCGAGTCGAACAAATAGTATCGATTCAATCTTTGGAAATGTATTAGACGCAAACATTGGAAGAACCGGTGCACCAACGGTTAGAGCACTGGCTTCCCTGTCAGGCGATAAGGGTTCAATCCCCAGTAGGTGTGGGATTTTTTTTCTGTTCATAAACCGGTCTCTGTGGTCGACTCAGCCACATACATTTGGTAGTAGATCTTGGAAGTAAATGCGGCCGGCGTGATGCTGACCACATCATCCACAATGTGCCGTTGGTTACAAAACAATATGGGCCTAACAGCATATTTCCTGTTCGCCGCTTACGTGATGGGATCTTTAATATGTAGGTATTTTTAGGTACCAGGCTAGCCTTTCCCTTTCAATCCCTTCTCCTTAGCCAGTCTGCTCTGTTGCAGCCTGTTATCAGGATCACTGCGTGGTGGTGCAGAAAGGTCTTGTCAGCTCTGAGTCGCTGGCCCTAACGCTAGCAGTCAGGTATGGGTCACTGGCCCTAACGCTAGCAGTCAGCTATGGGTCGCTGGCCCTAACGCTAGCAGTCAGCTATAGGTCGCTGGCCCTAACGCTAGCAGTCAGCTATGGGTCGCTGGCCCTAACGCTAGCAGTCAGCTATGGGTCGCTGGCCCTAACGCTAACAGTCAGCTATGGGTCGCCGGCCCTTACGCTAGCAGTCAGCTATGGGCCGCCGGCCATAACGCTAGCAGTCAGCTATGGGTCGCTGGCCCTAACGCTAGCAGTCAGCTATAGGTCGCCGGCCCCTACGCTAGCAGTCAGCTATGGGCCGCCGGCCCTAACGCTAGCAGTCAGCTATGGGCCGCCGGCCCTAACGCTAGCAGTCAGCTATGGGTCGCTGGCCCTAACGCTAGCAGTCAGGTATGGGTCACTGGCCCTAACGCTAGCAATCAGCTATGGGTCTCTGGCCCTAAGGCTAGCAGTCAGCTATGGGTCGCTGGCCGCTGACCGCTACATTTCATACACTGCGCAGCATCTTAATCCACAGGCGTATATTCTACCATTTTTTGGAAGATATATATATTTACAAACAAGTTCATTGTTACGTACATTAATACAAGTGATTCTGGTTATTTATTTTGCTTTATTTTTCTTTTCACTTATACTATCTTGTCTTTCGACTTTAGGTTATGAATAGATCTCACAGAGCTATAAAGAAGAAAATACACTCATAAAACTATCCATGAGGACGGAATGGGGAGACCATCACAAAGAATACAAGCCAGAAAATGACAGTACAGACAAACTTGGCAGAGATGGGCAGACAAAGATCTTCATACTAAGAACGGGACATTGCAGACGCAAGGCCCACCTTCACATAATTAGTCTTAAAGACCCCCACCACCTGGGATTGTGTAGCACCCAAGCAAACAGAACAAGACTGCCCTACTTTTTCAGACCAAAGAGAGGCCATCTGACCACGGTGAGCGATCATGCTCGAAAATATGCGGGGGACCGGAAAGGCAGTCTCCTTTGTGAACCTCACCGGGCTAGAAGTCTAGCATCAGTTGATCGAAGAAGGGGAAGAAGAAGAAGAAGAAGAAGAAGAAGAAGAAGAAGAAGAAAAAGAAGAAAAAGAAGAAGAAGAGATGTCTAAAACGAGCCCTATATTGGAATTCACTGCCTCAGATATTTGCGGATGCCATCTTGTTCGTGGTCGGCCTTTGGCCTTAAATCCGTTGTATCTAAATAGCATTGTTTGTCGGGAAGTGCTGTGTGATGGTAGTTGTGTTGCGCGGACTTATTTTGTTAAAATTTTGAAAACACGGGTGCATTATTGCATGTTAAATTACATTTAAAGTATTGTTCCCATTTGTAAACTAATTAAAAGTAAAAACGACGAGTGAGTTGTTTGGTCCAAAAAATGAGACATGCAAGTCTTCTACAGATGATACTAGAGGTCATGATTCAGGAGCAAAAGAGGCAGGGGGCGACAAAGACTCACCTTAACATTTCATACATGCGAACGTGCGAACCTATGATGAAATGAAGACAGCTGAGGAAGATACGATCAAATGGAGAGGTATGCTGTGACAGCATTACAACCAGTCTCAAGACTGACCAACAAGAGGCCCGGGGCAAATTGAAAGACATGTTCAGTCAACTTTACAACCAGTCTCAGGATTGATCAACCAGAGGATAGGGTCAATGGAGAGACATTCTCAGAAAACCTTACAACCAGTCTTATGACTGATCAACCAGTGGATAGCGTCAAATGTAGAGACATGCTCAGACAACCTTACAACTGGTCTCAGGACTTTAACAATCAGATGATGATGATTATTATAATCTGTGATAGAGGCTAAGACAATCAAATTATAATCATCACTAACATGATTACTTGATGACCCGTTCCATTAGCGGTTCCCTACTTCGTCTTCTACTATCTCTATCCTAGGCTATGGCCTGTTTCTAAGTAACGCTACATGGTTACTTATAAAAGCATAACACCCCAGTAATGACAAAACATATCGTTGCAGACAACTATGTGAACTCTACCAGTAATTATATTTTATTGAAGAGCAAGCAAAACTGCGATGCACGTAGCCACCTCCCATTGTAGCTGTGCCCTGCTGAGGTTTACACCAGAAACTAAGCTACGGATTTACATGTTCGGTTAAGTCCCAATCATGTTGTAAGGCAAGTTAACCTGGACAATTCTACTAATATTCTACACGTGCAGGGAGAAGCGCATTGATACTCCACATGTGCAGTGGGTGGCGTATGATTGAGATCCACTAGTATGACTGTGTAAAAAGCGACGAAGTCACCCGATGGACAAGTCAAGAAAGAACTGCCTCCATACTAAACCGTCGCCGTCTGTCCTTATTTGGACATGACACGCATTGCAGATAATGTTTCCAGCTACGAGTTCTTAAAGCAGACAATGGATATCAGGGATGAAAAACGACCATTTCCATCATGACTCCGCCCCTGCGGCCGCCCTCACAATACCTAACTGGTCAAATTGATGTTGTTGTTGTTGTTGTTGCTGTTGAATGCGCACATTGAGTATGTTTACTCTTTTTATGCACCCTGATGAAGGAGTTAAGTACTGGGTTGTTGCAGCTTTCATTACATCCCGAATGTGCACATGAAAATGGACCATTGTCCTTCAAGCGGCTGTGCTATGTTTGGCTTCATCAGAGGATATGATAAAATGGAGAGACATGCTCAGCATGCTCAGACAACCTTACAGCCAGTATTAAGATTGATCAACCAGAGGATAGGGTCAAATAGTTGAGAGACATACTCAGACAACCTTACAACCAGTCTTAAGATTGATTAACCAGAGGATAGGGTCAAATAGCTGAGAAACATACTCAGACAACCTTACAACCAGTCTTAAGATTGATCAACCAGAGGATAGAGTCAAACGGAGAGGCATACTCAGACAACCTTACAACCAGTTTTAAGGTTGATCAATCAGAGGATGATTATAACCTGGGATGTCTACCAAGACAACAAATAAACATTACATATTCGAATACCTGATGACCAGTTCCACTGCTGGTCCCAACGTAGTCTTTTATTATCTCTATCCTGGGCTATGGGTGTCCAGAGGACAACAAGCTCTTGTTTTTAACGTATCGGTGATGCTGCAGTGGAGTCCAAAACAGTCTTACCAACGCATTGTAGGTCTATACCGCGATTATTTCTTTAATCGCTAAGTGATTAGGTTGCTGCCAACGTGTCCATCGAGTCTTATAACTTCTGAGTATATCCCCTGCCCTCCGATATAAAGCCGACCATGCGTCTCTCAAGACAGACCTGGTTTTGCTCATAGTCTGTTATCCATTGATTTTGTAAGTGCACATGTTTCAGCAGTATAGCATATGGTGTATTATAAATATGTAATTAATAAAACACATTTTTTTAAAACTAATGTGTACTTGTCACTTAAATAATGAGGGGAACGCAGTGGTCTCGAGGTAAGGTGTTCGCCTCAGGTGCTAGAAGTCACGGGTGGAAATCTGATTTTTTAAATTTGGATCATACGGTAATTTTTTCTCCTTATCTCTAAGTAGTGAGATCAGACACCCGTGTGCAGTGGCGAGCACGTTAAAAATGTTTTGGTAATTGAAAATCGGAAAGAGTACGCTCAACGGCCGGTGCTTGGGCAAAATTCAAATTACAAATCTACTCAAATGATTCTAGAGATTCTCCCACCACAGAGAATATGTCGCAAAAAAGACCATCTGATCTTGGTTATGGAGTCAGCGGACCGGCATAGATGGTGCCTAACAGGCTGCGGGTCTACCTTGCTCCAATTTACGCTTCCACCACAACTGGTACCAAATAATATGTGATCGTATATTTCAGGGGTAAACAGATGCTGGGGTTGACCTGGCAAACCACCAGCGGATTTTTGCCTGCAACAAAAATATGAAACAAAGGAGGTCACACCTCCCACGACGTCTAGCAACATAAGTGGACTGAAGATACATAAAAAGAATAAATAATGACTCTAAGCAAGATGGCCTCGACTAACTCGCTGAGCTCTCAACTGACTCCAGTGTTTGTATCATTTTTCCACTTTTTACCATTTCCTGTTGGGATTATAATTGTTAACTCTTTCACCAGGTGGTATCATGGACTTTTATTCTGGGAAATGTCTGTACTTTCCATCGGTTATCCTATTATTATGCAACATCGACATCTTGCAGCGGCTGTACCTGGCTTAAACCACCGGAAAACAATCTACCATGTCGTTCAACATTCCGCTTGACTGTACCCCATAATTCGGTCCATGTTATTACTACTCAAGGGCCTTCCTGCTTGGGCTGAAACCAAATACCTCCTGCTTCCCTCCACCAGAGGCTACACAACACCTCTCCCAACTTCGTATTTTCAGCACAGCAGAGTGTCAGGCACGGACAGACAAGGAAGGACAAACACTGGTCGTACACACACTGCGCGCGGCCCTCATCCAGAGGCAGCGGAGTACTTGGCTCCACTGATGGAGTCTGCAGTGACATCGATCGATACACTTTATGTGCAATCACATGGCGATATGGACACTACCAACTTCGCTAATTGGGGACGACTGCCGTTCTCGAGTATCCGAACGAAAGACGTCCCCAAAACCTCCCCAAGCGTCACTACCCCTCCAGTGGCGTCCCCCGACATAAGAAGCTCAATAAGGGTGGCCACTTGGAATGTCATAACAGTGAATGGCTCATTCGCCCCTGAAGCAAGCAGAAGGCGTCTAACAATTCCGAGTTTGTCAATAGAGCAAATGGCTCACTATGTTCGACACACGAAGAAGTAGCGCACAGATGGAAGGAGCACTATACGCTCGCTCTCAATCATCCTCAAACAACAGCTTGCCCCGACCTGGACTCGAAATGTATGGAGACTTCCCTTAGCGCGGAGACGTGTATCGACTCTCCAACATTGGCTGAAGTCCAAACCGCCATACGGAGACTTAAAGATGGGTTCGCTGCAGGTCCGGACCATATCCCGCCAGATCTATTGAATTACGCCATGGACCCCATCGGCTCCGCTCTTTTGACAAGTCTGAAGAACAGGACACGTTCCTGCAGATTGTCGAGATGGAATAGTTGTTACCCTTTACAAAGGCAAGGGAAGCCGTAAGGACTGCAACAACTATAGACCAGTCAAACTGCTCTCAGTCCCAGGCAAGGTATCTGCACATGTGCCGCTGGCCCGGCTCAAGCCACCTCTAATCACAAAACGCCGTCCACATCAGTCTGGGTTCACCCCGGACAGATCAACTGTGGATGCTATTCCTGTTCTCCGGCTCCTAGCTGAGCTGCACAATGCATTCAACCGCTCCCTCTGCGCTGCGTATGTGGATCTAAATGCTGCATTTGATTCGGTCGATTAGGGCTGCACTCTGGAAAGACCTGCAAGGCATCGGAACTCATTCCCCACTGCTGAACTTGCTGAACTACACACGGACACTGGTGCCAGAGTCCGCCTTGGAGGTACTCTCGTGGACAGTTTCCCAACATCTTGGAGGTCAATCAGAGTTGCGTCCTTGTCCCTGACCTTTTCTGCCGAGCCATAAACTGGATTCTACACCGCTTTGACTCCCACCATCTAAGCATTGTCATAGGCCAAACACGCATCACCGGGTGTGGAATAATGGCAGACTCTCTTTCTCGGATCCAAAATTCGCATTTATCAGACATATGTGATTCTTGTCCTCCTGTATGGATCAGGACATTTCAAGACTCGACGCCTTTCATATTCGCAACCAGCGACGTTTCCTTGGTACCCAGTGGCCCGATCTCGCCCATAATGACGAGGTGTCCGCAAAGAACAGATCCTCTCCATCTCGGTAGTGGTCGATTGACGCAACGGCCCCTAGATGCCTAGGCGAACGTTATTATTATTATATTTGATTTTCAGTTTTGTGACTTTCTAGTGATCGAAATTACTGATCGAAGTCAAGATTTGATAGTTAAGTTATTTTGGACATAATACGAGACTTGGTGAAGACCATTTAAGAGCATAGGATAGAAGAAAGTCGTTCAAGAGGCAGACAGCTATTTAAGTAGGTGGATAACATCAGGAGAGGGACTGGATAAAACATGTCAGGTTGCACCATTAAGACAAGAGATAGAGTACACTGGAGATCCATTGCAGCCGACCTTCGATGCGAAGATGGCATTTGAACTAAGTTGAGCTGGTGTAATTTTTTTTTTTGGGGGGGGGGGGGGGCATGGAAAGGGGGAAAGCGCATACAGACAGGTTGATGGATTGAGAAGAGGTCGGCTAGGGATGGTTGGCGGTTTGGAGGGTACGGACAGAGCCCACTGGAGATGTAGTGCAGGAGAGAGGTGTGGGATAGGAAGGGAGACAACCTTTAATTGTTAACCTGCTGTCGTTAGAAGAGTCATGGGAAGATGTAGTTTTCTGCAGTGTGCCAGCTTTGTCGCCAGTGTTGCTGTCATTTTGTGTTTCCTCGGGGTCTCACTGACATCATCTATCTTTGTCATTCACTACCCTCTTGCTCTGCAACCTTGATGTCCGGTATTGTAGATATGAGCAGCTGGTATTATTGGTTGCATTTCTGTCAAGTGTCCGAACCATTTTATTCTCTGCCTCTCCATGTATTCCATGCACTATGTTGTACCCACCGTCTATCTGATTTTTTTCGTTTCGTACTCTTTCCAGCCTTGTGACCCTAAACGCCTTTATCTAACACCTTATTTCGCATACCATGAATTTTCTTTCTTGTACCTTGGTGAGAGTCCATGTCTAACACAGGTAGCAGAGAGTTGGTATAAAAGAACTATTTATCAGCTGGTTCTTTGTCTTCATCGGAATGTGTTTGTGTCTTAGTAATGGTGAAAGCTGATAGGAAACCACATTAGCTTTCTGTGTTCTTGAATCCACCTTTCTATCTAGCTTTCCATCTTGCGTGAACACACTGCCCAAGTATTTTAATTATCTGACGTTTAAGTTCTATGCTTTTTACCTGTAAATTTAGTGTTTTCTCTATTCTACTGATTTTCATTATCTCTGTCTTTGCTGTACAACGGATATTTCCAGTTAAAAATAAATTGTCATCGTCAGGTTATTCGAGGCTCCGTTAAAATTTGATAAATTAACAGATCGCACTAGCAGAGACAGTTAAAAAACATATCAGCTCTCTAGGTTAAGAAGAAATAGAAGTCTATCAAAACGTACAACGGGCACGTCAAGTTAAATAAATGCTTGACAAAAGTATATACCTTAACGGGGATTTAAACGCATGTTCTCGTTATCAAAGACCCACTCCCGATCCGTTCGATTAGCTGCTGCCCTAGAAAGGGTAGAAATGAATCAGAAATTCCTAAATGGTATTTATTGGCGAGCAGCAGGTCCAGCCCTTTGCTCCATTCGACACAAAAGACAAGAATAATAATGTTAGTGGTATTGTTTGTTGTTGTTGTCGTGAATATTATTCATATGGCAACTCAATAAGAGAAGCAAGCAGAAGACATTAGGTAACATTCATAGCTTTTCTTCTTCTTCTTCTTCTTCGTCTTCTTCTTCTTCTTCGTACGCTGTCAAACGTTAACATGAGGCTGTCGACACTGTCATAGAGCTTGTCTAGTGTTGCCACTGGTGATGGCCACATGTGCTTTCTCTGGTCCTCGTATGTCGGGCAGTTTTGCAACAGATGTTCAGCGGTCATTTTCCTGGCACCACAGGTGCATTCGTCAGTGCCACCTATCTTCAGTTTATTGAATAGGTGGTACCTTCAGTCTGCTGTGGCCTGTGCGGAGTCTGAATACCACGACCTGCTCTCTTCTGTTCAACTGGTAATAGGCATCGTTTTTTTGTGTAGCCAGTATGTTCTGTTTCCCATTTGGCCATGTTTCTGGCTCTAATAAGCCTTTTTGACTCTTCGTATGTCACACAAGTATCTGGTTGTGGTAGTCTTACGCCTTCTTTTGCCAGTCTGTCTGCCTCCTCGTTGCCTTGGATGTTACAGTGGGATGGAACTCACTGCACCACTACTCTTTTTGGTGCGGACTGCTGGCATAGTTGACAGAGTACTGCTCTCAAATCATTAAGTTCAGTATTTTTCTGGCTTTTTAGTGCTGTTACTACGGCCAGGGCATCTGTAAAAAGGACTATCTGGCTTTCATTGCTCATCGGTCAGCATTGCTTCTACCGCAGCCCTCAGTGCCTCTGTCTCCGCTCTGAAATTGCTTGAGTATTTTCCAGTTGCCACTGACAGTGTTATTTTTCTACCATTTGGTAGGCTCAGGAATACCCCTGCCCCTCCGTTCTGTGTTGTGTTTGTAACAGAACCATCGGTGAATGCATGGGTCCAGTCCATGCTTGGGTAGTTTTCCGTTATGTACCTCAGGGTTATGTCTTTCCATCCTTTTCAGTCTGGTTGTTCCTATTTCCAATACCTTGTATATTGTCTACCACCTCCGGAATGATATGCTGCTTCCAGGTAGGTTTGCGTACAGTAGGGATGGACTTTGGTATTGTTTCGGTGTTCATAGGGTCTTCGCTCATCTTTGCTTTGCCTATTTCTGCAAAGTTTCTCCGCTTTAGTTTCCCATTTCCAAATCTATTTAGTCTCTGATGCATTGTGTGGTCTGTCAGTCTTCTTAGTTTCTCTGCTTGCTGCTGGGCTCTGCTGTCTCTTCTATCGGTCATGGATTGCAAATTTATAATCTTTTCAAGTTCTACAATTGGCGTTGACTTCATGCCTCCTGTTATAACTCTCATAGCTTGGTTTTGAAGTTTGCTGATTTTATCAGAGTTCACCTTTGCTGCAGTTGCCCGTGCCGCAATGCCATATTCGAGAACTTGTCTCACTCTTCCAGTGTACAGTTTCTTTAGTATACTTTCGTCTGCTCCCCAGCTTGTGCCAGCAAGTTTCCTCATGATTGCCATTCTTTGTCTGGCTCTCATTCGGTTTCTCTCGATCTGAGTTTTCCATGTCATGCGCCGATCAAATGTGATGCCCAAGTAGTTTGGGTTGTCGTTCAGCCACATAAATTTGCCATTAAGACTTATTTTGGTGTTCTGTGGTTAATTTGAAAGCGAGAATATCGTACATATAGTTTTCTCTTCATTTATTTTGACCAGCCATGATTTCGCCCACTCCTCCAGCGATGTTAGGACGTGCTGCATCCGATTGTTTGCTACGGTGAGATTTTCTTCAGAGGTCTACAAAGCCATCCCTACTGTACGCAAACCCACCTGGAAGCAGCATATCGTTCCAGAGGTGGTAGAAAATATACTAGGTATTGGAAAAAAGAACAGCCAGACTAAAAAAGAAAGAAGAGACATAACCCTGAGGTACATAGCGAATAACTACCCAAGCATGGACTAGACCCATGCACACACCGACGGTTCTGCAACAAACACAACACAGAATGGAGGGGGAGAAGTATTCCTGAGCCTAACAAACGGTAGAAAAATAACACTGTCAGTGGCAACTGGAAAATTCTCAAGCAATTTCAGAGCTGAGGCAGAGGCATTGAAGGCTGCAGTAGTAGCAAACCTGACAGGCGAAAGCAATGAAAGCCAGATAGTCCTGTTTACATATGCCCTGTCAGTGGTTACATCACTAAAAAGCCAGACAAATACAGAACTTAATGATTTAAGAGCAGTACTCTGTCAACTATGGCAGCAGTCTCCGCACCAAAAAGAGTAGTGGTACAGTGGGTTCCATCCCACTGTAACATCCAAGGCAACGAGGAGGCAGACAGACTGGCAAAAGAAGGTGGAAGGTTACCACAATCAGATTCTAGTGTGACCTACAGAGTCCAAAAGGCTTATTAGGACCAGATACATGGCCAAATGGGAAACAGAGCATACTGGCTACACAAAAAACGATGCCTATTACCAATTGAACAGATGACAGCAGGTCGTGGTCTTCAGACTCCGCACACCAGCGTACGAAGAAGCAGAAGAAGAAGACTCCGCACAGGCCACAACAGACTGAGGTACGATCTATTCAATAAACTGAAGATAGGTGGCACTGACGAATGCACCTGTGGTACAGGGAAAATAACCGCTGAACATCTGCTGCAAAATTTCCCGACATACGGGGAACAGAGAAAGCACATGTGGCCATCACCAGTCCAACACTAGACAAGCTCTATGGCAGTGTCGACAGCGTCATGATGACTGCTGCTTTCTTCGAACAAATTCAAGTTGACGTCTGACAACGTAATAATAATAAGAAGAAGACGAAGAAGAAGAAAAAGAAGAAGAAGAAGAAGAAGAGGAAGAAGAAGAAGTCTCACATGCATGTTTCAATACCAATTTTTCCTGATCTCTTAGTAGTGAAATCAGACACCCGTGTACAGTGACGCGTACTTTAAAAATCCCTTAGCAGTTGAAAAGTGAAAAGAGGCTTAAGTAGGATTAACGGCCGCTGTTCTGACAAAATGGAAGTTAAAAATCTACTAAAATTATTCTTGTCGCAAAAAGAGAACTGTGTGGCTGTAACCTCAGGTCTTGGTTATGTGGTTAGCGGAGGGAAATTGATGGTTCCTCACCAGCTGCGGGTTTATCTTGTTATTTACCATTTCCACCACCACCAGTCCCAAAAATAGGCGATCGTATATTCCAGAGGCTACCAACCTAAAGGGTGGTAACAGATGCTGGTGTTGACCTGGTAAGTTACCACTGGATTTACGCCTAGCAAAATAAATGTGAAACAAAGGCGGTCAACCTCCCCATGACGTCTAAAGACAGAAATGGACTGAAGATAGATAGATAGACAGACAGACAGACAGACAGACAGACAGACAGACAGACAGACAGGCAGGCAGGCAGGCAGGCAGACAGTTAGTTAGTTAGTTAGTTAGATAGATAGATAGATAGATAGATAGATAGATAGATAGATAGATAGATAGATAGATAGATAGATAGATAGATAGATAGATAGATAGATAGATAGATAGATAGATAGATAGATAGATAGATAGATAGATAGATAGATAGATAGATAGATAGATAGATAGATAGATAGATAGATAGATAGATAGATAGATAGATTAGAAATTCTAGTATTTAATTTGGTAACGAAAAATGTTAATATATAAAACCCCATAACGAAAATTCAAGTATTTAATCTCATAACAAAAATTCAAGTATTAAATCTCTTAACGAAAATTCAAGTATTTAATCTCATAACGAAAATTCAAGTATTTAATCTCAAAACGAAAATTCAAGTATTTAATCCAATCAAGAGAATTTTAGTATTGAAATCCATACGGAAAATGCCAGTATTTAACCCCATTACGAAAATTCTAGTATTTAAATCTATAACGAAAATTATAGTTTTTAAATCTATAACGAAAATGCCATTATTTAATCCCCTAACGAAAATTATATTATTTAATTCTGTAACGAAATTTATATTATTTAATCTCATGACGAAAATGATATATTCTAATCACATTACCAAAATTCTAGTAATTAACCACACATATTACACTATTCGTGACGTCGGATAGCCAAATGATATTCGAACATTGAATCTTGAAGTCCTTCGCCCTGTAATACCATATTGCTTCTTTCTCTTCACTGTTAAATTCTACTAATACCGAATGTAATCTCCAGTCTCTCCAGTCTACACAGATGTATATATTTTCGGACTTACTTGTCACCCGCAACCAAAACAACGGTTGAGGCTTACCAAAATCCTATCTTTAACACTCCATTCCCCACAGCAGTATCTGCTATAGATCCCTCCTTTTTCACTTGCTAATATAAACAACATATGCTCAATCTAATCTCACACCGTTCGTACATACTAGCATAAGTAGTAAAGTGCATTAAATGCACAACTTACCTCTAAATAGTTATAATCCACAGGATAAATTCACGAAGAAGTCCGACCAAACCCGTGTACGTTTCACGTCTCAGCGATAACTAAATATTTATATAAATAGCTTAGTTTGATAACGAAGGAGGAGTACTTTTCCGTGGGGTCTGGCGGTTGCTGCGAGTCTGTCAAGTTATGAATCAAGCAGTGGGAACTGACGACGCGCAACTGTTTGGTTTCGTTCGATGGCCGGCTCTGGAGTTGTGATAAACCAGCTGGCATTAACCACATGAGACAGAAAGAGTGAGAGAGGGAGAGAGGGTGTTGGAGAGGGATGTTGGCCTGCCTACCTGGAAGTGATCATCCCAGACAGGTATTCCAAACACTAACCGAACGTATGTTCATTTTATCGTGTTGCTTAACAAATGTAAGAGGCAGTTGGTCGTAATTGTAGATGTAGAAACATTCTAAAAATAAACACATTTCAAATGTTTCTTCTGGTGATATATTGTATACAATGTTCGAGGAGCAGTTTATCGTCTGGCTAAGAAAATGTATATTTTGCAATAATGGGCAGTAGATCAAATTAGCACCGTGAACTGTCAAGCATGTGAGGAGTGTCGACTAAGTCAGGTTGGGCATTGGGCCAGATGTACAATCATGTGCAGGCAAGGAAGACTAACGTCTGGTCAGGCAAAATATACTGATCAGACATGTTAGTCAGGGTCAGACAAGATATACTGATGAGACCTGTTAGTCAGGGTCAGGCAAAATATACTGACCAAGACCCTCATCTTGGCTTCCTCGTAGCCCTTCCTGAAAAAGAGGTATTTTCACGGCAGCCTGACTAATAAGGTGAGGAATCGAACGTCATCTCCGTAGTAGTGAGCGACAACCGTTTGGAAGACTATGGTCCACCTTCATCCGCACGCTCGGGATGTGAGGAAAGCTACTGCAACCCACCACCTAACGTCCTTTTGGGGGGGGGGGGGCAAACCTACTCATAGTGGGCATTCGCAAACAACAACAACCATTCTGTGAAAACTATAAGCTTCATTTTATGAACAATAAAAGAAAGCAACTACACCCAGGATAGTCTTCTTCTTCTTCTTCTTCTTCTTCTTCTTCTTCTTCTTCTTCTTCTTCTACGTTCGTTTTCAATCTCCTGCTACCAAGCCCTGAACATGATTTTGCAAGTAGTAGGACTACATCCTGCTTGGTAGCAGGAGATTGAGAACGAAGCAGAAGAAGAAGAAGAAGAAGAAGAAGAAGACTATCCTGTATGTAGTTGTTCAAGATGAACGACTAAATCGAGCCAGCACAGTCTTCTTCTTCTTCTTCATCGTACGCAGTCAGACATCAACCTTTATTTTTTCGAAAAAAGCAGCGGTCATCCTGAGGCTGTCGACACTGCCATAGAGCTTGTCTAGTGTTGCCACTGGTGATGGCCACATCTGCTCTCTCTGATCCTCGTATGTCGGGCAGTTTTGCAGCAGATGCTCAGCGGTCATTTTATCGGTATCACACGGGCATTCGTCAGTGCCACCTATCTTCAATTTGTTGAATAGGTGGTACCTCAGTCTATTGTGGCCAGTGCGAAGTCTGAAGACCACGACCTGCTCTCTTCTGTTCAACTGGTAATATGCATCGTTTTTGGTGTAGCCAGTATGTTCGGTTTCCCATTTGGTCATGTATCTAGCTCTAATAAGCCGTTTTGACTCTTAGTATGTCACACTAGTATCTGGTTGTGGTAGTCTTGCACCTTCTTTTGCCAGTCTGTCTGCCTCCTCGTTGTCTTGGATGTTGCAGTGGGATGGAACCCACTGTACTACTACCTTTTTTGGTGCAGACTGCTGGCATAGTTGACAGAGTACTGCTCTTAAATCATTAAGTTCAGTATTTTCCTGGCTTTTTAGTGCTGTGACTACGGCCAAAGCATCTGTAAGCAGGACTATATAAGCCATCACAGTCTAAGGAATTATCATATCTGAGAAATGAAGATGTAAAACATAAATAAGGAAGAAAATAGAGATATCCGCATCTGCTTTCAACAACAAGAATCAAGTATTGACATCCGAGCGAGTCACTCACAAATTAAAAGTGGAAGGTGATACATTTATATAGTCGTCTTACTTGTTAGCGTTGAAATACGAATAATAGAAAAGGAATTGAGGGAGAGAATTTAAGAATTTCAATTTAGGATACATACAGAGAGCACGTCGAAGCGATTAACTGTGTGACATGGCATAACACCGGTCATGGTTAGGTGGTTTACTAAGAGCAGCAAAGATGGTGCCTAGCCCACTGCGGGTCTGCTTTGCTTTAGTGTTTGAGTCTATTAAGATGGACTCGCACACCAGTTAACCACCCTCCCCGGCACTTGACCCAGCGCAGCGGAGTAATAAACTGCTCAAGCCTAGCCCGTTAAGCAGGAAATCCTCCTCTCGGCTACATTCAGCCCACGCCAGAGTTGGAACCGGCACACAGGGACATCTGCCACTGTAGAAGTACAGGTCGACCAATACTAAGACTATATATGCATACATATACACACACATGGGATGGAACCCACTGTACCACTACTCTTTTTGGTGCGGACTGCTGGTATAGTTGATAGAGTACTGCTCTTAAATCATTAGACCGATGATTCGACCCTCTGGCCTCCGTATTGGCAGGCAGCGATCGAAATCATACTGCAATGGCTAGAGGTGACATTTTGAAGCTGATCACAGACTGCGTTTTGTACAAAGACTCTGCAGTCGATGATCCAATGAAATAAAGAATATAGACTGTTGAAACCAATGAGCTGCGCATGCGTGAACCAAGCAGGAATCAGTTCAACCAGCCAGCTACATGACCCATATGTATTTAGACTCTTCGCCATTTGCCGAGTTGGACTGAGTCTCTATGAGTCTGTCCGGAGTGCAGTGACATAGATTCTTAACAGAATAGATCAAGACAGTAGAAAATAAAAAATATGGTTTTCATTTGATGTAACCTCACATTCAGATGTAGAGTAAGTAATTATAACAGGGAGGGGGGGGCGGGCGGGGGGGGGGGATTAGATCCTGCAGAGATAAAGGCTCCAAAATCTGGACATTACTCAAGTATGACATGTCGAGACTGGAGACTTTCCACATGCCCAACCAGCGGTGTATCGTGGGCATCTGACGGCATGACCACATCTGCAACGGTGGAGATCTCTGCTAAAACAGGCCTCCGCCCAATGTCAGAAACACTTGACCGGCGTCGAGTTTCTTTGTTTAGTCAGGTTGTACGGCTGGACCAGGAAACACTTGACCGGCGTCGAGTTTCTTTGTTTAGTCAGGTTGTACGGCTGGACCAGGAAACACTTGGCCGGCGTCGAGTTTCTTTGTTCAGTCAGGTTGTACGGCTGGGCCAGGAAACCCCTGCCCACAAGATACTACACAAGTCGTTCCTCGGCGCCAAAAGTCTTCCCCCGACCAACTGGAGGCGCAGAAGCGGCCGTCCCCGCACAGCATGACTCCAGCAGATAACAGCCTCCACCTCCGTCCTGGACGAGGCCTGGAACCGCACTGCAGCAGTGGGTCATGGATGTGACCGGCCGACGCACCGGGCCTCAGACGCATTAGAAAACATTATTATTATTATTATTATTATTATTATTAAAGATATAGGAGAAAAACAAAATGAATATAGTTCAGATACTTCGTGCATATAAAAACAGAGGAGCGCGTGGTCGAATGGTTTCGCGGCCGGCCTGCTGAGAAGGAGGGCTGCAGTTCGAATCCCCGGTATGGCATATGTTGTTTTTCTGATGGGGGTGAAATAAACAGACATAACCAGCACACGACGTGGCGACACCAGTGGTTAAGCGGTCTGTAGTCTTCAGCCTTCAAAATCCCTCGACTACTCCAGCAATGGGGAAAATGTAGAAGGACAGTTTATAAAAACACAAATTGTTGAAAAAAACTATACAGGAAGGAATAGTCGATAACAGTCGTGCTAAAGACATATATTCCTATATTAGCGTCTGTAGCCAAGGTAAAATCCTTGATAGCTGGTTGAAGTTGGCTTGGTTTGGCTTCGTTCGTTCTCAATCTCCCGCTACCAAACCCTGAAAGGGCTTAATTAGCAGAATGTAGTCTAGAGAACGGAATGCGTTGTGTCGTAGTTTACAGCTTGACTGCGATATTTGCACTTTTCGGTCCAACACATCCGACTTCAGTAAGCATTTTTTGAGTACCGGGTTAGCATTCCCTCTTCGATCCTTCTCCTTAGCCAGTCTGCCCTGCTGCAGCCTGTTATCCAGGATCACCGCGTGGAGGTGTAGAAGGGTCTTGGCAGCTCTGGTTCGCTGGCCCTGACGCTAGCAGTCAGCTATGGGTCGCTGACCACTGCAGCTCATGCGCTGCTCAGCGTCTTGATCCCTAATCCAAATGCAAAACAGTAACACCTTTCCGTGGACACAAGTGTAAATCGTCGACTAGTGTAAATTCCAGTCAAATTCATAGCTTGGCGGCATCCATAATGTAAACGAGAGCAAAGTTAGACCCGCAACCTGTTAGGCACCATCTTTGCTGCTCTCAATAATCGTTGGTTAAACGCTACCACTAAACGGTGACGTCATTCGCGTCAACCCTCTCTCACTCATATCTTGGATAGGTTTGGGAGCATCGTTTGTAGCTGTACGCCAGCATATATGTTTGTATACTGCCTTTCTAGCAGCACGCAAGCAAAGGCTCGGTATTCCTTTCTTGACTTTTATTCTCTTCCCTTGAACAACAAAGCATTCAGCGGCCATTACGTCTACTGGCGTCTTACATGCTTAGGATGCAACAAAATGCTACGAAAACTTTTAAAATAATGTGTCTTATAATTAATAAAAAATAGTATCATAAGATAGTACTTACTTTCCGTGCCCAAACACCGTCCAGTATTCAGCAACTTGAACTGCCTTGTCGTTCGTCTCCATTATGTCGTTCATGTCACAGGTTTCAGGGAGGTTGGGGCAGGACATCAGATGATCTTGGTCCTGAACTGCGCAGCATTCACATGTGTCGACATCTGAGTATTCCCATTTCTTCAAGTTCGCTCTGCATCTTGACACACCAATTCGAAGTCTGTTCATTGCCTTCCATACAGCATAGGGCAGGCGGTGTCCAGGCGCAGCCTCTTCCTTGAGCTCTATCCATAGATCCTGCATTGTTTCGCGCCACCTCTCGATGCTTGTCTGGATGTTCTCTGTCGATTTTAAGAAACTGTGTCTTGATTTAAGTCTTGTGGCTTGTTCCTCGTGGCCAAACATCGGGTGTCTAGGGTCGTTTTCCTGTTTCCCTCGTTCGATTTCAGCAGCTACACCTCTTCTTATATCAGGTTGTGCAATGCTAACTAAGGGATATATTTTGTTTGTGGGGGTGGGTTTAAGGAACCCCGACACTATCCTGCCCATCTCGTTCACTGCTGTATCAACTTGTTTTGCATGGGCGGAGTTTTTCCAGACTGGGGCTACATATTCCGCTGCGGAAAGGCACAGGGCAATCGCTGATGTGCGTAAGACTGATGGCTGAGCACCCCATGTTGTGCCAGTCAATTTTCGGATAATGTTGTTTCTCGCTTTGTTTCTCGCTTTGTTTCTCGCAACCTTACGCTTTGTCTCCTGACAGTGTGTCATATAGGATAATGTGCGATCCAACCTTTACCCAGGTATTTGGGAGCCGGGCAGTGTTCAAGATCCTGTCCTTGCCATCTGATCCACAGTTCTCTGTTTGCCTCTCTGTTCTTGAGATGATAGGCGCATACCTGAGTTTTGCTAGGGTTGGGTTTTAGGTGGTTTTCCCAATAATACTCTGCGAGGTCATTCAGAGAGCGTGTTAGTTTACCTTCTACCTCCTCGAAGCCATTAGCCTGTTCAGCGACTGCTGTGTCATCGAAGATAGTACTAAAACAATTTTTTTAAGTTTGACTAAGAGTGCAACGGACTCCTAACACATATTAAAGATAACCAAGTGCGCATTACACTCTACAGTCGCATTTGACATTATCGATATCAGGTGTTAGGTCTAGTGGTGTTGACAATGAACTCTTCTACTACTATCTGCTCCTTGAGCGAGATATATAATTTTAGATGTTATTTTTTCCTCCTGCAATCTTGAAATGCCATCTCATATCTTCCTTCATTTGTGTGTGATAGTTTCGTTTACTTTTGATCTTTTCAGTTGCCGATTTTTTTTCTAGGCCAGTCTTACTGTTACGTTAAATCTTCTTCTTCTTCTTGTGATTATATCTTCGATGTTTACACCGTCAGACGAGTTCCCCGTGACGAACTCGTCTGTTGTGTAACGCTCGTCTTAAGCTCCCTTCAGTTCTGAAGCTAGTGTTGAATCATTGGGACAGTGTACCTTCTTTAACTGGCCATACTATGGTAAAGGTAAAGGTCAGTCCCATGGCAACAATTGCCATCGGGGATGAAGATAACTCTTCGTGTACTAAGCCGCAGCTTGAGGGAGGTGGGGTGTCCAGCTCCCTTCCTTGCTGTTTCTACTTTGCTCAACTCATATATCAGGTACCAATTTAGAGCTGTGTCGATTGTAGGAGAGGTGGTACCAGGAACGAACCATGGCCCTGATTTTTTGTGCTCTGTCCGTCGGTGAATTCGAATCCTGGCACACTGTAATTCCAGTTTATAATCCATTTCACAATGATTGCGTCAATTGCCGTCTAATATCTTAATAACCCTTACACCGATAAATGATAATTTTCGCACATGGTCTTATATTTTAATGTCCCAAAGACTTTATAATTCACATTTTGTCACGTAGTGCCGTTGCCTTAAAGCGGCTAGTTCTTTTGATCTGTGTTAGCAAAGGATAAATTTTTTTCCCCAGTAGAAAATTTTTTACCGTAAATTTTAAAAAATGTGTCTGTCTTTAGGCGTTCCTCCAATTTGAATGAGATGTTCTACATTAGGTACCACATACTGTCCTTTTTACTGTAGTTCATTACTTGTAGGTACTGTAAGAAGTAGCTGCGCATTTCGTAGAAAGAATGTATGAAGATGTACAAGCAGATGATTTACAGAACATAGAAAGTACATACTTCCGATAGATTGGTCCAGTTTTATCAATAGATGCTGGAGCAAACCAATAAATGGTTTTAATTCCGTTCTAAGATCCATCTTTTATCTGATTGACGTGGCACTGAAAAGGACTGTTTTGCCAAGATGATGAAGACTTCATCTTAATAGACTCAAACACTGGAACTAAGTAGACCCACAGCCAGTTAGGCGCCATCTATAGCTGCTCTTGACAAACCACCTGGGGTAAGGTTCAAATTTTTAACTTGAACTTTGAATTCTGTCTGGGCAGCGGCCGCTAGGCCTAGTCTATTCGATTTCCAACTGCCAAGGGATGTTTAACGTGCTCGACACTGAACACGGCAGTCCGATCTCCCCACCCAGAGATCAGGGGAATTTTTACCAGAAGATCCACGTGAAAAAAATGGCGGTCTCCACCGGGATACGAACATACGACCTCTGGCACCCGAGACAGACACCTTACCTTGAGACTATTTATTATATATTGCCTTCTTAGCTGTCGGTAATGTGTGCAATATTTCTCTGTGACATCTCTTATCTGCACACTATGATCTTAGCTGTCGGTAATGTGTGCAATATTTCTCTGTGACATCTCCTATCTACACACAATGATCTTAGCTGTCGGTAATGTGTGCAATTTTTCTCTGTGACATCTTTTATCTACACACAATGATCTTAGCTGTCGGTAATGTATGTAATATTTCTTTGTGACATCTCCTATCTACACACAATGATCTTAGCTGTCGGTAATGTGTGTAATATTTCTGTGTGACATCTCCTATCTACACACAATGATCTTAGCTGTCGGTAATGTGTGTAATATTTCTCTGTGACATCTCTTATCTACACACAATGATCTTAGCTGTTGGTAATGTGTGTAATATTTCTTTGTGACATCTCCTATCTACACACAATGCGTATGCTCGGCATTCCTCTCACAAAACCCATTCATGATGTGTAAAGTGATTGTTTCTGTTGGTTTCAGCGCAACACGTACAAAACTCTTCAAAAATTCATTTTGCTCTTTTCTAACCTTGACTTTCTCTTATTTTTCAACTAGCTCCTCCAAATAAAGATCGTTTATTTGCCTACCCACCAACTCCTACATTCTTTTGAACTCAGGCTAACCTAATTTTAAGTTCAGATTTAGTTTTCTCTTAAATTAATTATTTTTCGCTAACTCGTCCGTGCGTTTTTATTATTGACATTTGTTGTTTTCATGTTATCGAGTCACGTGATGTGTGATGATTATTTCCCTTGCATGGGCTGCATTTCTGCGCTCTGTTAAATTGGTTTATTGAATAAACTTGAAGTGGTCTGGAAACATTGGTTATTTTCTATCACAAACATCATGTAGCTTGCAAATGTTCAATACTCATTTTTTGCATATTAATTTCAGTGTTTTTGAAAGAAATGGTGGTATTTTAGTGTTAATCTCAGTACTAGTCTTAGTGCTAGTCTAGTTGTATCTGATCTTAGCTGTAGAGACAATATATAGGTAGGAGCTTAGACAATCATTTATTTTATTTCTTTTTCGTGGGATTTGAGTCAGTGAAGCTAAACTCAGTCCCGCCAGAATTTGAGTAACTAAATCGAACCACAAAGTAACCTGACGTAAGTTACAGGACATGTGTCTACACCGGGAACGATAGTGGCTGGAGCCGCGTAGACTTGTTGCCGCCGACAAACCCACCTCTTCTAGAAAACCACAGAATGGATGATGGCAAGCAGACGGACAAAAAACGCGTGCCGTTTTGGAAATCACGTGATCTGGGGATGTAGATCGAATGTAAATCCCGGCGCAGAGAGATGTGAGGATCATTACTTGAGGCAGGATCGAAAGAGATAGGCCGTGTGGAGCGGTCGACTTATGACATGAGATAGACACAGAGAAAGACAATTTCACTTCAAACATTACTTGAGAAGAGATTTCGAAAGAGACGCTCAGTGGAGTGTAGTCGGCGGGGAGAAAAGACTTGACTTTCAGAGATTAGATGAGAAGACTTTCGAAAGAGACGCTCAGTGGAGGGCAGGCGACAGAGTGAGAAAGATTTGAGTTGAGAACTGCATTATATGAGAACACTTCACTTCAGAGACAGAGGTACTTTGGAAAGAGACGCTCAGTTGAGAGCAGGCGAAGAAGATAAGCAGTTGAGGCAGATCGAATATAAATCTCGGCAGAGAGACGTGAATGCATGAGATGATAAAGACACAGATAGAGACTATTTCACTTCATTTATTTGAGAAGACATTCGAAATAGACGCTCAGTGGAGGACATGCGACGAAGACATGCAGTTGAGGCAGATTTGAGTTGAGATTTAAACGACGGAGAGAGGCAGTTGAGATAGACAAGCAGAAAGCAAGGTAACGACTCTCATATTATGTAGTGATCGTAATTACAAGTCGTTAGTAGCTTATAGCAGCAGTCTTCCAGTCATCCCATTCATCATATTGACGCAGTCCCACTGATCACGTCGACATCATCTCGATCACGTGAATGTAAGTCGTCAGTCGCACCTAGAGTCAGTTTTACAGTGATCCCATGTATCATATATCATGCCGTCTATCCTGACCACGTTGAGACCACTTTGACCTAGCGCCAACCAATAGGAACAAGTCCACGGATGTCATATTTTGGTTCAGAACCTCCGAACTTTACCATCAGCGGCAATCCGCAACTAACTTCGATCGCAGCAGACCAGATTAGGAGAATAGGGTATCGTCACGTATGTATGGTGAGAGAAAGAATGTACGTTTTCAGAGCGTTTATAATTGGCAGTCTTACCTGAATAAAGAAGCTGTTGTATTCTGTTCATATTTAGTGTTACTTGAATTTGTTTAGAGTGAGAGTAGAGTGAAATAGAATAGAGCAGATCCCTTTAACCGTCTGGGACAGAGCTCCATAAAATCGATCGGCTCTGGTACATAGTCTAGTCTTAGTCATAGTATTAGTCTTAGTTTTAGTGCTATTCTTAGTCCCAATCTTAGTGTGAATCTTAGTGTTAGTGTTAGTCTTAGTGTTAGTCTTAGTGTTTGTTTTAGTGTTAGTGTTAGTCTTAGTCTAGTCTTAGTGTCAGTCTTAGTGTTAGTCTTAGTGTTAGTCTTAGTATTAGTTTTAGTGTTAGTCTTAGTGTTAGTGTTAGTCTTAGTGTTAGTGTTAGTCTTAGTGTTAGTCTTAGTATTAGTTTTAGTGTTAGTCTTAGTGTTAGTCTTAGTGTTAGTATTAGTATTAGTGTTAGTGTTATTCTTAGTATTAGTCTTAGTGTTAGTATTAGTCTTAGTGTTAGTCTTAGTGGTAGTCTTAGTGTTAGTGTTAGTCTTAGTGTTAGTCTTAGTGCTAGTCTTAGTGTTAGTGTTAGTGTTAGTTTTAGTGTTAGTATTAGTGTTAGTGTTATTCTTAGTATTAGTCTTAGTGCTAGTCATAGTAATAATCTTGGTGTTACTGTTAGTCTTAGTCCTAGTCTTAAGTCTGGTGGTTTCATGGTAGCTGTGTCGACAGAGGTCCCTGCGGACTCCTCGAAGTGAGCTGAGTACTCCGCTGCCTTGGGAAGGGGACCGCGATGAAAATGTTTTGGTCTGGTATTTGTATATGGCTTTCTCTGTTTACGTTTACCTGCTCTACCACTTCTGGATGTTGTACTTCCTCGGGTCAACGTGACTCTTCTGAGGATACGGAGAAGGAAGCGTTTACGTGAAACCTCCAGTGGTACTGGGGATAAGGGGAGCTTCAACAGCCCAAGGAGCATGACCCGGAAGTATTTCTTAGATGAACTGAACTCTGGGCCGTTATTGAGCGAAGTTCTAGGCTCCATGTAGGCCCGATTTCCCAAACTGGGAAATTTTAACAAAAGGTTGTTTAAACTTATTTCTGTCTATTTCTTAGGAGTACCATATTGAACGTTATTCAATCCAACTGTTCGTCACAATGATGGACGTCCGTGTGGGCGTTCATGGTGTAGATCTAGCAGGATGTCATTTTAATGTCCATCGGTTGTCACGCATGCGCACCTCATGTCTGTCCAATCTGAATTTTCTTAACTAAGCAGTGCCCGGATTCCAAACAGATCTTGCTGAAATAAAAACCACACTTTGGTGGATTCATCTAATTAATATCGCATTGGAAGGATTTCTCCCTCTCAACTTTTGCAGCTATAATTGACCTAGTTCGTAACAGATAATTTTACGGATTCACATACTTCATACTTTTAAGATATTCAAGCATAATCCACACAAAGATTGCATATACATATGTTGGAAATAAAGAAATACAAGTTAACAGTTTCAAATCTTCTTTTCGTTCGCCATTATTTCATTATGTCTACACTAGAAGCCCAGTTCTATGTAGAGATGTTGCCGTTCTGTTGAGCTCTTCAAATCTCTGGTACATCTTTGCGTAAAAGCTTGTCTTCGTGCACTAGCACCCATATCGCAGTTGGCTAAGCATATTTCGCAGATTTTGTAGGATATCTGTTGCTGTCTGTGCTGCGTGTCCGTACGTACACTTAACGTACAACGTAAAGTCTTTATACTGGCTTAGAAGCCATTGCTTAGTCTGTATACAACCAGTTTACATTTCCTTGATCTAAAAACTATGCGAATCCAATTTATTTTTGAATGCATTAATTCCCCCTGCTTCCTCTGTTTCCTGTGGCAAATCTTTTCAAACATGCACTACTCCCTGACTAAAAAATATATTTCTTAATATCTAAAACATTTCTTTATTTAATTTGTAATTATGCCCTCTTGTTCTCAATGGTGGTAGTATTTTGAAAAAACCTGTTAAAGTGTAACATATCTTTTCTATTGATTATATTATAAACCTGTATTAAATTGCATCGGATTCTTCTCCTTTGTAGACCAGTGTTTTTCTTTCCTCACAACTGTAGTTCTGCAATCCCATTATCAGCTTTGTCGCTCTTCTTTGTATCCTTTCCAGCATGTTTATATCTCATCTACGATAAGGACTCCACATCTGTACCCCATAGTCCAAACTAGGTCTAACTAATGCGTTATACAGTTTGACTATGACTTCCTTGCCGGTATGTTTAATATTTCTTTTTATCATACCTAACATCATATTGACATCATGCTCGTCTGCGTGTTCAGCTTGCACGCAGATAAATATACAATTTCAGGGCGATTCAATCTGGTATGTTCAATTCTCATGCGAAACAGGACCGCAAGCTTAGCTCGATCAATGCAGTTATAGTTGTCTCTCGTTTAGTTGACTTTGGGTATGGTTTGGATAAGGTCCTCTTTTCCTTGGAGGCGATTGCTTGTTCTTGTTGTTTTCATATTTTGCTCTTCTTTATCTTCAAATGAGAAATTTAATACATTGGGACATAGGGCAGGAACATGAACAAAGTCGTTTCAAGGAATACAAAGACAAGTATATTAGTAAGCACTCGGGAAACACATCAGACAACAGAAAAGACAATTGTCTTCTCCCTTATCTTTTTTAATAATATGTCCACATCAAATACTTTAATAAAGGCAGTAGTCAGCACAAGATTTTACTATATTGTAGTACAGCTTGGAGTTCCTAACCTAGTCGACAGTTAGCTGTCTTGCTAAGAATGGGATTACAGCACGCCACGGTTCGAAATAAGGGACAGACAGAAAAAAATCTGGGCGTATCTCGTTTGCCCAGCTGTAAATGGGTACCGGACGTATGAGTTGGGGAAGGTATAAACAGTAAGGAAAGTAACTAGGTCGCCCTACCTGGCATATGCTGTGGCTTAGTCCATGAAGAGTTATCTTCCTCCTCTTCGGCAAACGTTGCCATGGGACTGACCTTCACCTTCAGTACAACTTCTCAAAGTGTGAGGGACAGAGTCGAGTCTCTCTGCCACTCTTTGTGCTCGGTGGGTTAACTTGGGTCAAGCCCATAGTAATCTATGTGTCTGTCTTCTTGAGGTGTGTTGCGCTGTACTGTGGTCTGTGACTGGTGTACCCGTCTAGAAAATACATTTTTAGTGACCTCTTACCTACAAATGTTAAAGGCGAGGGCTCAACTTCATCGCCACGGCTCTCCCCATTTGGCTTGGTCTCTCTCCCCAGAACGGTATCCCCGCCTGCCAGGGAGTTCGCCCAAAGCACGAACTCAGTAGCTCCAGCGATGAACCGAGAGATCTCAGGAAAAAAATTGCCATCATGAACTGACCGTCGTAGCTGGAATTCGAACCCTGATAGTCTGAACACGAGGCATACGGCTTGACCACTTCGCCACAGCCTATCTTTTGGTTGTCTACATCGAACGTTCAAGACAACACTTGTTTATTGTCGGAGTTGTATCGTCTATGTTGTATTGTTGTTGCTACATATCCAGCAGCGTAAGGACTCTCACCCTTCGACCCAACGCCATATGTAAGGGTATCTGCACGTGTTAGTTAGTTGTTTATTGCCATTCAAAGCGCTTCATTTCTCTTTCCTCGGAAAATGAAGAATGTTCCGAACTTCTATGAAAGTGATAATCCTTACTTCGCATGTCGTAACCAAAGTAGTGCCTGAGTTGACAAGTTTATAACCACTGTAACCCTACTTGCATTTCGTAAAACAAGGGTGTGCATAGAGTTAGCAAGCTCAACATATTGAACCATACTTGTTCAAAAATTCCCAATCAATTCACTTCAAATTCTCGGATTTAGACTTTTCCTTAAAGGAACCCGCTGAACTTAATGACCGTGTCCTTCACTTAGTGAGAATCGTACAGAACTCGCACTTTTTTGTCCTTGACCTAGTTTCACATGATTCCTACGCACTATCAACTGAGAATCATTGGCGAGAGACACAGTCTATAGTAAACACCAAACTCGAAATCCTAGCGCATGTTCTCAATTGTTTTGTGTAAAAACATTTCCTGCTCCCTGGCTCTGACCTAATTTCGTGTGCAATGGCTTACTTGTGTATGGCACCGAAATTGTTTTATCTAAAACTGTCAATTATTTCTAGTAAATAACAAAACAACGATGCCACATACACATTAGGCTGGCTAAAACATGTTGCTTAAAATTGTTTCTCTTGTAAATATTGGCGGCAGCTTTCGCAAGCTTAAAATAGCAGAATCCATACTAATTATCGTGTGAGAACACCATGGCAAATGTTGGCATGTGTTGTGTCAGAATGTCTGGCAGGAAATTATGCAAAACTTTTGTTCATATTCATCTTCTCCTTCTTCTTCTACTTCGTTTTCTTCTTCCTCTTCATCTCTTCTTCTTCTTCGTCTTTTTTTCTTCATATCTTTTTCTTCTTCGTCTCGTTGTCTATTTCCTTTTCTTCTTCTTCTTCTTCTTCTTCTTCTTCTTCTTCTTCTTCTTCTTCTTCTTCTTCTTCGTCTTCTTTTCTTCTTCATCTTCTTTTCTTCATCTGTTTTCCTTCTTCTTATACTTCTTCTTCTTCTCATCTTCTACGTCTATTATTCTTATTGTTCTTCTTCGTATCTTCTTATTATTATTTGTTCTCTTTACTTCTTTTTCGTGTCTTCATCTTCTTTTTCTTCGCATTCTTCATTTCTTCTTATTCTTCTACGTCTCTTCTTATTTTTCTTGATCGTCTCTTATTTTCATCTTCATTTCTTCTTCATATCTTCATCTCCTTCTTCTTTGTCCTTTCTTCTTCTTCATCTCTTCATATTCTTCGTCTGATCTTCTTCTCTTCTTCTTCTTCTTCATCAACTTCTTCGTCTCCTCTTCTTTTACTTGTACTTCTTTTTTTTCTTCTTCTTCTTCTTCTAATTGTCTGCGTCTTCTTTTTAATCGTCTCTTTTCCTCTTGACTGCAGAATGATGACATCACATTAGGTGAATCAGCAATTCTCATGCTGCAAGCTTTTAAATCAAGCGTTGGTTGAGAGGAGCATACACTTTTTACCGAGAGAGAGAGAGAGAGAGAGAGAGATAAAGAGAGAGAGAAAAATATGGATAAATATATATATATATACAGAGAAAGAGAGAGAGAGAAAGAGAGAAAGACAGAGAGAGAGAGAGAGAAAGAGAGAAAATGAAGTTTTTCTAAGAGACAGACCACAACTTGTTTTGCAGTGTAAAGTTCACAAGAGGTCAGAGGTCAACATAACGGGCACATGCGAGACACGTGAAGCAATTCAATTGAACTTTTATTATTTATAATTATTTTAATCAATTTAAATTCTGTAATTTTATGATAATGCTCTTGTGGCTATATTTCTCTCTTTGATTGTACAGAAAAACGTTAACGGTAGCTGGCATGCCAGATTCAGGGATATTTTTCAACAACTATGGTTCAATATGATGAAGTTGCTAATTATATGCACAACCCTCTTTCACGACATGCTAGGAGGATTACAGTGGTTATACATTTTCAACACAGGCACCACTTTGGTTACGACATGCGGAGTGAGGAGTATCACTTTTATAGAAGATAGGAAAATTCTTCCTCCTCCGATACTCCGCGAAAATAAAAAAGGAGCACTTTGTATGGCACTAAACAGCAACTAACTAACAAGTGCAGATACCCTTACATGGCATTGGGTCGAAGGGTGAGAGTTCTTGCGCTGCTGGATATGTAACAACAACAATACAACATAGACGATACAACACCACCAATAAACAAGTGGTGTCTTGACAGTTCGATGTAGACAACCAAAGGACATGCGTTGGCGAAGTAGTCAAGCTGTATGCGTCGTGTTGAAACGGTCAGGGTTTGAAATCGAATTGCGACGGTCGGTTCTTGACGACAATTTTTTTTTCCCGGAGATCCCAGTGTTCATCGCTGAAGTTCGTGCTTTGGTCGAACTCCCCGGCAGGCGGGGATACCGTTCTGGGGAGAGAGACCGATCTATATTGGGAGACACACGGCGATGAAATCGAGCCCTCGCCTTTAACTTTTGTAGGTAAGAAGTCACCAAAAATGTATGTTGCAGACGGGTACACTAGTCCCTGGGCGCAGAACACAGTACAGCGAAATACACCTCAAGAACACAGAAACATAGATTACTATGGGAGGTTGGGCTTGACCTAAGCTGACTTACCGAGCACAAAGCGTGCCAGAGAGCCTCGACTCCGTCCCTCACACTTTGAGAAGCTGTACAAAAGGTGAAGGTCAGTCCCATGGCAACATTTACAGAAGAAGAGGAAGATAACTCTTCATGGACTACGCCATAGCACATGTCAGGTGGGATGGCCCAGCTATCTTCCTTGCTGTTTATACCATCCCCAAATCATACGTCAGGTACCCATTTACAGCTTTGTCGACTGGAGGAACGATCGTACCAGAAACGAACCACGTCCAGATTTTTGTTTCTGTCCGTCCTTTATTTTGAACCCTGGTGTGCTGTAATCCAGCAAGACAACTAATTGTCGACTAGGCTACGCACTCGAATCTGTACTACAATATAGTTAAACCTTGCGCTGACTTCCGCTTTTATTAAAGTATATGATGTTGACATATGAATGCAAACGAGGGAGGAGACGACAATTTTCTTTTCTGTTGTCTGGTGTGTTTCCCGAGTGCGTATTAATATACTTGTCTTTGTAGTAATTGAAACGACTTAGTTCATGTTCCTGCCCTATGCCCCAATGTATTAAACTTCTCATTTGAAGATAAGGAAGAGCAAAAGAGAGCAAAATATGAAAACAACAAGAACAAACAATCGCTTCCAAGGAAAAGAAGACCTTATCCAAGCCATGCCCAAAGTCGACTAAACGAGAGACAACTATCACTGCATTGATCGAGCGAAGCACGTGACCCTGTTTCGCATGAGAATAGAACATACCAGATTGAATGGCCCTAAAATTGTATGTGTATCTGCGAGCAAGCTGCACAGGCAGACGAGCATATCCTGCAAAGCTGTTAAATGATATAGCAATTGCATACCGAGGAATAGCCTATGGGGGGCGATTTCAACCAGATAGCATTAAAAAAGACAGATTCAGTGTTAGGTATGAAAAAAAGAAATTATTAAACATAGGAGCAAGGAAGTGATAGTCAAACTGTATAACGCATTAGTTAGACCTAGATTGGAGTACGGGGTACAGATGTGGAGTCCTTATCGTAGATGAGATATAAAGATGCTGCAAAGGATACAAAGAAGAGCGACAACGCTGATAATGGGATTCCAGAACTACAATTGTGAGGAAAGACTCAGAAAAACCGGCCTACAGTGTCTAGAAAGGTGAAGAATCCGATGTGACTTAATACAGGTTTATAAGAAGATCAATGGAAAGGATATGTTAGACTTTAACAGGTTTTTCGAAATACTACCACCAACAAGAACAAATGAACACAACTACAAATTAAATAAAGAAATGTGTTAGATATTAGGAAATATATGTTTTAGTCAGCATGATTGAAATGCATTGGCACAGAAAACCAAGGAGGTAGAGTAATTTAATGCACTGAAAAATAGATTAGATTCGAATAGTTTTTAGATCAAGGAAATGTAAACTGGTTGTATACAGACTATGCAATGGCTTCTAAACTAGTATACAGACTTTAAGTTACACGTTAAGTGTACGTACGGACACACAGCACAGACAGCAAAATATGTCGTACAAAATCTGCGAAATATGCTTAGCCAACTGCGATATGGGTGCTGGTTCACAGAGACAAGCTTTTACATAAAGATGTACCAGATATTTGAAGAACTCAACAGCAACATCTCTACAGAGAACGGCTTCGGGTGTAGACATAATGAAATAATGGCGAACAAGAAAAAGAGATTTGAAACTGTAAACTTGTATTTCTGTATCACCAACATAGGTATATGCAATTTTTGTTTGCCTTATGTTTGATTATCGTAAAAGTATGAAGTATTTGAGTCTGTAAAATGATGTTACATGTGAGGTCAATTATAGCTTCAATAGTTGCGAGGAAGAAAGACTTAATTATCCGAATTCCCTAAAGCATGTTCATCTTTCAGTTTCAGCACGTTAACAATTCCTTGGCAGTTGGAAAGATACAAATTCCGGACCAAAACAAACTCCTTGCTGCCTACCTCTTAAGGCAGTGGAGTAGTCGGATTCCATAGAGGAGTCCGCAGGGATCTCTGTCGACACAGCCACCGTGAAACCACAAAACTTAAGACTATGACTAACATTTAAACTAAGACTAACATTTAAACTAAGACTAAGACTAATACTGTGACTTAGACTAACACTAAGACTATGACTGTGACCAAGACTTAGACTAGACTAACAACAACACTTACACTAAGACTAAGACTAGACTAACATTAACACTCAGACTATAACTGGACTAATACTACCACTAAGACTAGACTAACACTAAAACTAACACTACGACTAAGACTGACGCTAAGACTAGCATTAAGACTAGACTAAGACTATACTAGACTAGCACTAAGAGTATGACTATGACTAAGACTAGACTAGACTAGCACTATGGCTAGACTAGACTAGACTAGCAATAAGACTATACTTGACTAGCACTAAGACTAGACTAGCACTAAGACTAGACTAACACTAAGACTAAGACTGGCACATACTAGCATTAAGACTAGACTAAGACTAACACTAAGAAAATGACTAAGACTAAGACTAACACTAAGAAAATGACTTAAGACTATACTAAGACTAGCGCTAAGACTAACACTAAAATACCACAATTTCTTTCTAAACACTGCAGTTAATATGCAACAAAAAATTAGCATTGAACATTTGCAAGCCACATGAATGTTTCTGATAGAAACAAAAATAACAAACTTTTCCAGACCACTCCAGGTTTATTCAATAAACCAAGTTAACAGAGCGCAGAAATGCAGCCCATGCAAGAGAAGTAATCATCACATATCAGAGGACTCGATAACATGAAAACAACAAAAGTCAATAACAAAAACGCACGGACGAGTTGAGGTAGCGGAACATAATTAATGTAAAAGAAAACTAAATCTGAGCTTGAAATTAGGTTAGCCTGAGTTCAAAAGAATGTAGGAGTTGGTGGGTAAACAAATAATATCTACAAATAAACGACCTTTATTTGGAGGAGCGAGTTGAAAAATAGGAGAAAGGCAAGGTTAGAAAAGAGCAAAATGAATTTATGAAGAATGTTGTACGTGTTGCGCTGAAACAAACAGAAACAATCACTTTACACATCATGAATGGGTTTTGTGAGAGGAATGCCGAGCATACTCATTGTGTGTAGATAGGAAATGTCACAGAGAAATATTGCACACATTAACGACAGCTAAGATCATTGTGTGTAGATAGGAGATGTCACAGAGAAATATTGCACACATTACCGACAGCTAAGGTCATTGTGTGTGGATAAGAGATGTGACAGAGAAATATTGCACACATTACCGACAGCTAAGATCATTGTGTGTAGATAAGAGATGTCACAGTGAAATATTGCACACATTACCGAAAGCTAAGAAGGCAATGTATAATAAATGGTCTCAAAGTGAGGTGTCCGATTCATGTCCCGGAGGTCTCGGGTTCGAATCACAGTGAAGACTGGAATTTTGTTAACTTCACGTGGATCTTCTGGTAAAAATTCTCTTGATCTGTGGATAGTGAGATCGGACTCCCGTGTTTAGTGTCGAGCACGGTAAAAATTCCTTGGCAGTTGGAAATCGAAAAGAGTAGGCCTAAAGATCGTTGCACGGACAATATTCAAGTTAAAAATGTTCGCAAGTTATTTGAACATTTCCCCAGGTGGTTTGTTAGGAGCAGCTATAGATGGCTCCTAACTGGCTGCGGGTCTACCTAGCTGCCGCTTTTTAGTCTAGTAAGATGAACTAGCAGATCGGTTAAACCACGCTCCAAGAAACTGGCAGTATACAAACTCGGTAGAGTCTTCTAAACCAGTATAAAGACGTTAAGAAGCTAATTATGTTTTTAAAACAATAATATTAAAAGAATAATCAGTCAATCAATTAAAAAATCAAGTCACCTCATTCAAGACATACGTCTTAAACTAACACACGCCAAGTCTGCCTATCTGTCATTCGTTCACATTTCCAATATCTGACACATCTATCTTGTCTTTGTATCTAGTTTTTTTTCGATAAGTGTATTTGGCTGGCCTCTTTCTCCGGCCTTCGATTTCCAGAAAAGCGAGTGTATGTCACAATGTCATTCGTCTCTTTACGCAAAACTTGTCCGATCTAACACAAACGCCATCTAAATGCAGGTATATTGGAAGGTATGTGCAGCAAGGAAGGGGACTGGCCACCTCTACCTCACATAGGTTGCGGCTTATGAAGAGTTGCCCATGAAGAGTTATCTTCATCCCCGACGGTAATTGCTGCCAGGGAACCCACCTTTACATTTTAAGAAACCATTTAGAAGCTGCACCATCTAAAAAACGTCTGGGCCTGACGAAATTCCTGTAGAATTAATTAAAGCAGTCATTGAGGTATGGTATATTGTGGCTACATAGATTGTATAACCTGGTAGGTATTGCAAACAAAAACTGCCAGAGTGAAAAAGAAAGAAGAGACACTACCCTAAGCTTCATAACGAAAAGCTACCCAAGCATGGACTGGACCCATGCATACACCGACGGTTCTGTAACAAACACTACACAGAACGGAGGGGCAGGAGCATTCCTGAACCTACCAAATGGCAGAAAAATAACACTGTCATTCGCTACTGGTAAGTACACAAGCAATTTCAGAGCAGAGGCAGAGGCACTGAGGGCGGCAGTGGAAGAAATGGTAACACACAGTGAAAATGAGAGCCATATAGTCCTGCTGACAGATGCTCTCGAAGTAGTCACAGCGCTAAAAAGCCAGAAAAACACTGAGCTTAATGACTTAAGAGCAGCACTCTGCAAACTGTGCCAGCAGTCCGCACCAAAAAGGGTAGTGGTACAGTGGGTTCCGTCACACTGCAACATCCAAGGCAACGAGGAGGCAGACAGACTGGCAAAAGAAGGTGCAAGGCTACCACAAACAGATACCAGTATGACGTACGAAGAGTCAAAACGGCTTATCAAAGCCAGATACATGACCAAATGGGAAACTGGTTACACCAAAAGCGATGCCTATTACCAGTTGAACCGAAGAGAGCAGGTCGTTGTCTTCAGACTTCGCACTGGCCACAACAGACTGAGGTACCACCTATTCAACAAATTGAAGATAGGGTGTACCGACGAATGCCCGTGCGGTACTGGTAAAATGACCACTGAACATCTGCTGCAGAACTGCCCGACATACGAGGATCAGAGAGAGCAGATGTGGCCATTACCAGTGGAACTGCAAGACAAGCTCTATGGTAGTGGCGAGAGTCTCAGGATGACCGCCGCTTTTTTCGAGAAAATAATGGTTACTGTCTGACTGTGTACGCAGAAGAAGAAGAAGAAGAAGTATAACCTGGTAAAGACCATAGAGGAAATACCAGAAGATTGGAGAAATGCAATTATATGTCCAATAAGGATAAAGAAAGGTAGCAAAAGAGAATGTACTTCTTCTTCTTCTTCTTCATCGTACGCAGTCAGACAGTAACCATTATTTTTTCGAAAAAAGCAGCCGTCATCATGAGGCTGTCGACACTGCCATAGAGCTTGTCTAGTGTTGCCACTGGTGATGGCCACATATGCTCTCTCTGATCCTCGTATGTCGGGCAGTTTTGCAGCAAATGTTCAGCGGTCATTTTACCGGTACCACACGGGCATTCGTCGGTGCCACCTATCTTCAATTTGTTGAATAGGTGGTACCTCAGTCTATTGTGGCCAGTGCGAAGTCTGAAGACCACGACCTGCTCTCTTCTGTTCAACTGGTAATATGCATCGTTTTTGGTGTAGCCAGTATGTTCGGTTTCCCATTTGGAGAGAATGTACTAAATACAGAAGAATGTTGTTCCTGAGCCACATTGGGAAAACAATTGTATTCTTGGAAAAAAGATTAATCTATATTATCGAACCCCAGCTCAAAGATACTCAGATGGGATTTAGAAAGAACAGAAGCTGCAGGGATGCAATTTTTACCCTCTGATAATTGATGGAGAAAACAATTGAATACGATCAGGAACTGTATGTTGCGTTTGTAGATCAAGAAAAAGCTTTTGGCAAGGTAGATAGACATCATATATGGAAGATCAAGATGCCGAGCAGCGCATGAGCTGCAGTGGTCAGCGACCCGTAGCTGACTACTAGCGTTACGGCCAGCAAGCCAGAGCTGCCAAGACCCTTCTACACCTCCAAGCGGTGTTCCTGGATAACAGGCTGCAGCAGGGCAGACTGGCTAAGCAGAAGGGATCGAAGAGGGAATGCTAACCCGGTACTAAAAAAATGCTTGCTGAAGTCGGATGTGTTGGACCGAAAGGTGCAAATATAGCAGTCAAGCTGTAAACTACGACACAACGCATTCCGTTCTCTGGACTACATTCTGCTAATTAAGCCCTTTCAGGGTTTAGTAGCGGAAGATTGAGAACGAACGAAACCAAGCCAAGCCATCTATGGAAAATGTAGGCACAATATTAATTAACATGCGCAAAAGTCTTTACTTTAATAGCCAGTGCTTTATTCGAACAATAACCGGGCAACATTTCATATTTAATCTGGAGTACGACAAGGGTGTGTCCTATCACTTTTGTTGTTCATTACATATGTATACAACATTTGTAAAATATCCAACCAAATGACGGTAGCAGCATTTTTGAATTCTTAAATTACCTTTTACCTGACGATCAAGCAGACGTAGCAACTGTAAAACTGCAACTGGAACAAGAAATTGATAAATTAAATACAGTATGTTCAAAAATACAGCATGATAATCAATGCAGAAAAAACGTAGGTCAGGAAAATGTATAGAATAGCCGGAGACATCAATATCGGCATTAAAAAATAGTAAATCAAACAGGTGACAGATTTCACATACTTAAGAAGCACGTTATCAGCAAATGGAAAAATCGCAGCAGAAATACAACAAAGATGCAATAAGGCAAATCAGATCATTGGACAATTAATTCCAATACTTAACTGCAAGCACGTGACAATAACTACCAAAAAGAGCTTTATACAACACAAATTTCATCCCGACACTACCGATATCAAAACTTTACACTAACATCAAATGTCAAAACTTTACACTAACATCAAATGTCAAAACTGGACACTAACACCAAATGTCAAAACTTTACACTAACATCAAATGTCAAAACTTTACACTAACATCAAATGTCAAAACTTTACACTAACATCAAATGTCAAAACTGGACACTAACACCAAATGTCAAAACTTTACACTAACATCAAATGTCAAAACTTTACACTAACATCAAATGTCAAAACTTTACACTAACATCAAATGTCAAAACTTTACACTAACATCAAATGTCAAAACTTTACACCAACATCAAATGTCAAAACTTTACACTAACATCAAAGGTCAAAACTTTACACTAACATCAAATGTCAAAACTGTACATTAATATCAAATGTCAAAACTGGACACTAACATCAAATGTCAAAACTGGACACTAACATCAAATGTCAAAACTTTACACTAACATCAAATGTCAAAACTTTACACTAACATCAAATGTCAAAACTGGACACTAACATCAAATGTCAAAACTGGACACTAACATCAAATGTCAAAACTGGACACTAACATCAAATGTCAAAACTGGACACTAACATCAAATGTCAAAACTGGACACTAACATCAAATGTCAAAACTTTACACTAACATCAAATGTCAAAACTTTACACTAACATCAAATGTCAAAACTGGACACTAACATCAAATGTCAAAACTGGACACTAACATCAAATGTCAAAACTGGACACTAACATCAAATGTCAAAACTGGACACTAACATCAAATGTCAAAACTGGAAACTAACATCAAATGTCAAAACTGGACACTAACATCAAAGGTCAAAACTGGACACTAACATCAAATGTCAAAACTGGACACTAACATCAAATGTCAAAACTTTACACTAACATCAAATGTTAAAACTGGACACTAACATCAAATTAAAAACGCTACATCGTAACAACAGAAATTAAATTTCTGCAACAGATATTAGGCGTAACAAGGAGAGACATGATCAGAAATGATGACATCAGGAGACTAGTGGGAACAACACCAGTATTGGACTACATTTGAAGACAGCAACCAAAATAGTTTGGCCACGAATTTTTATATTTTTTTATTTTGCTCAGATGTTTGCCTCACTAGTTTCTACTGGCGGAGGCGCGCCATTTTCCACCCTAGACCGTAGTCCATTGGGCGATATCAGAACCAGTGCTTGGATGAATGTGTGCGTCTGTATGTACCTATGCTAGGTTTGTGCGCCTTCAGAAGCTAGCCCAACCAAAGTGCAATAGAAGGGCCTCACCATGAGGGCGCGTGTAAAAGTTGTGCAGGAGTGTGACTGTAGGACAGAGTCAAAGGAAACAGAGTGAGGTGAGAGAAGAGAGCAGAGTTGCCCCCAGGGTGAAACCTTCTTTGGCCACGAAACAAGGCTACCACCACACAGCGCCCCCTAGCAAGCAATGATATTTAGACACAACCGATTCAAAGCCAAAGGCAGACCGTGAAAAAGCTGGCTTACAGAAATATCTGAGCAAGTTAGTGCTACTGTAAATGAGGCAGACAGACGAGCTCGTTCTAAAGATCTATTCAGAAAGAAAAGTGAGTTCCGTATAACACTCAGGAATATAATCAAACACTGGAGCAGCTATATGAAGCGGCCAGCATTGATGATAAATGGGATCAAGTATAAAGTACATGGAAAAATAGGGTCGATGTAGGATATGGGCTCAATGTAATGCCTACATCAAATGGATGCTGATGAGAGCCTACAGCCTCTCACATCCAGGGTGTAGTGATCGCCGCGGGTGCTGCTGATCTGTTGACAGCAAGCCTCTGGTGTAAGCGTCTCCTGCACAAACGTGTCCATAGCAACACCTTCTCGTGGGTGACCCTGTTGTTTACTGAGTTTTGCTATGGGGGTGACTGAGTACCTGGTATAATAACTAGGCGTGAAGCAGTTTGGGGACCCTTAAGGTGACAGCGCACTACCCACCGACACGTGGAATATGCTCTGGCTGTTACCAACGCAAACCCCACCCATTGGTTAAATGTTCTTCTCATATGTCGTCTGTCTTTCTACACAACTTTTCTTTGTCCAGCCTACGAGACCTCTATCAAGGATACAATAATGGTAGAGGCACCCAGAGAGGTTCCTGGCCTAGCCCAACATCCCAGCTGCAGCGAAAGCGTCGGGTGATCTGAATTTGCACTACCGTCGGACTACGCTCTGACTCTAAGGGTGCAGAGGTGGAGCAGAGCCAATGAATCTTATTGGAAAGTAGAAGCTGTTGTGGGTGGGATGAGGTGGGGGAGATCATGAAGGCATAGTTGGCAGGAAGTGATACAGCCACGGGGAAAATGCCTAGATACATAATAAAGAAGTGTGATCTGCATTGAGAGCACCTGTGGCTAGCGGGGAATACACTCTGTGAACCCCATCTACGCAGTGAACCTCCAAATGACCAAGAAAGGAAATGGCAAAGGTAAATACACCTACCACCCACGAAGAAAGGCGCACCCATTGTGCTCTTTGGGAGGCAGAAGTCTGCAGCAAAACAGCCGATACTCCAATGCCATGAAACAATTAAACATTCTTCAAACGAGCTCGTGCGTTGCCTCGGATACCAAGGCTCGCGCAACAGAGATAATTCTCCTGTTCTGTGCGAGAAGTTAGCAAGGCCCACACAACAGAGATAATTCTCCTGCTCTGTGCGAGAAGTTAGCAAGGCCCACACAACAGAGATAATTCCCCTGCTCTGTGCGAGTAGTTAGCAAGGCCCACACAACAGAGATAATTCTCCTGCTCTGTGCGAGAAGTTAGCAAGGCCCACACAACAGAGATAATTCCCCTGCCCTGTGCGAGAAGTTAGCAAGGGGGAACCTTAACATACAACAGCTTAACATTGCCGGATTACAAAACAAGGCAACAGAGCTAACCAAAACACTACAAGACTATCAAATTCACATAGCTATCCTCCAGTAAACAATACTTCCACAAAGACAAATTAACATCACGATTATACGCAGTATAAGTGTGAATACAGCAAGTGCCAGGGCATTATTACCCTGGTCAGGAATGATACACAAGCCATTGCAACAAACAATCCAGGGGATGATATATATCATCAAACAATTCAGTTATGGAACAAAGATAAAACAAAAATACATACTCCATAACGTTTACTGTCCTCTACCGTCCAAAACGTATCTACCTGAATTTGAGCCTTCGTCAAAGAAAACAGTGTTGGTAGGAGATTTCAATGGCCATATGCCAAATCTTGGATACGTCTAGTTTAATAATGGAGGCTTGGAGATTGAAGAGATGTGTAATGGTACTAATCTTACACTGCTCCAGAGTCTGGAAACCCCGCCAACTCTTTTGCACAGAGTACACGGTACCACCAGCCGGTCCGATCTGACATTTGTATCAGCTAAATTTGGAGATAACACTACCACTAAAGTATTGGACGATGTTGGAAGCGACCATCGTCCTATCCTAACAATTATTGAAACACTGCAGAGGGATAGAATGGTTCGGAGAAAACCATCATGGAATTTCAGAAAGACTAACTGGGACCGTTATGGCTGGAAAAGAGGGAAAGCGGCCGGCGTAGACAATATACCAGCAGAGGTCTTACAGGCAGGTAGAAAGGTAGTGGTGGAAGGCCTGACACACATCTGTAACAAAATATGGGAGACAGGAAACTGATCGGACATGGACAAAATCAATGGTTATACCGTTACATAAGTCGGGAAACCTAAAGCTGGACAAAAATTACAGAACAATAAGCCTCATCAGCCACCCGAGCAAGGTCATGCTTAGATTTATCGTCGACCGATTGAAACCCCAAGCAAAGAACATCATTGCCGAGGAGCAAGCAGGGTTCAGACAGGGACGAAGCACTACTAAGCGAGAAATATCTAGAACATTAGCAAAAACTGTATCATGTGTTTGTTGATTTTAAGAAGGCGTTTAAAAGGTATGACATAAAGCGCTATGGGCAACCATGAGGATGTATAAAATCAAAGGAAATATTGTAAAGGTCCTTGAACACCTGTATGACAAGGGGTCCAGCGCAGTTCTTGTGAATGGGAGGCGCGGGCACTGGTTTCGCACATCAGCCAGTGTGAGACATGGTTGTACACTTTCCCCAACATTATTCAATAAATTCTATGAGGGAATTATGAGTGAGGCACTTGGAGGTCACGTTGGTACTGTCAAGATATGGGACCGAACGATTACCAATCTTCGTTTTGCAGATGTTATCGACGGGTTGTCGGGTTCAGAAGCAGAACTCCAGGAATGGGTCAAAAGGCTCGATGAAACAGCTTTTGACTATGGAATGGAGATAAACGCTGGAAAGACAAAATTAATGACCAACAATGCCAGGGCTTTAACAGTAGGATAAAAGTTAATGGCCAGGAACTCGAAGTGGTTGACTGTTTTAAATATCTGGATTCGATTGTCAGTGATGAAGATTCAAAATGTGAGGTGTTGGCCAGAATAGCACAGACAATAGCGGCGCTTGCACGGTTTAACAAAATCTGGCAAGATAAACGGTTAGCACTATGCACGAAAATGAAATTAATGTACACATTGGTCCTGTCAATATTTCTCTTTCCTTGTGAGACATGGACAGTTACAGCTGAGTTACAGCTGACTTGCAGCGGAGGACGCAAACCTTGGAGATGAAATGTTTCCGAAGACTTTTAAACGTCACGTACAAAGATCGAGTTACAAATGAGGAAAAACGAGATAGAATTATACCAGAAACAGGGCCTTTTGAAGACCTCTTGGCAACTGTCAAATGAAGGAAACTCGCTTGGTACGGTCACATATCGAGATCAAATGATCTTGCAAGTACAATCCTCCACGGAAAGGTGCATGGCAGACGACAAAGAGGCTATCCCAAAAACAGGTGGGAGGACATTAAAGACTGGACCAATCTCCGACCAGAAGAGGCACTGGCAGATGCCGCTGACAGAGAAGGGGGACGTGGGATTGTGAGGATGTCTTCATGTGTGCCCCAACAACCTCACTGGTCACGGGATGACCAGAAGAATAGATTGGATGCACATAGCTTTTAGAGCAGGGACATGTAAATGAAACTGGTTGTTTTCAGACTGCAAAATCTTCCAAACCAGTATAAAAACGTTAAGTTAAGTTAAGTTTGTTCCAAAGCAGATGCACTACTGTCAGGAAATGAAGTTGTTATAGACATCAGTAATGGTTTGTTCCATAGTAGGTATACTACTGTCAGGAAATGAAGTTGTTATAGACATCAGTAAAGGTTTGCTCCATAGTAGGTATACTACTGTCAGGAAATGAAGTTGTTATAGACATCAGTTAAGGTTTGTTCCATAGTAGTTGCACTACTGTCAGGAAATGAAGTTGTTATAGACATCAGTAAAGGTTTGCTCCATAGTAGTTATACTACTGTCAGGAAATGAAGTTGTTAGAGACAACGTTGTTTAAAGAAGGACATGAGTTAACAAAAGATCTCCCAAGACCAGGGCATGCGCATATCGCTGCGTTAACTGGCGTCCTTATTTTACATCGGTTGCCAGTTCGTCACTGCTGTTTTCGACACACTTTTGTCACCATACACTGCCTGCATTCTGCAATGAATGTCAACTGGTCGACATCCTTTAGCTGTTAGAAACCGAATCACCGCTCGCTGATCAACTCTGGACGGATTCGGTATCACACCCGCCATATTTTGAACGGTCTGCTGAGGAAACTATGAGTCGGAGAATCATGAAATTTTGCAAACTTGACGGTTGATATGTGCTGTTTACATCAGAAGTGATTTCATCATGCGCATCGTAGGTGTGTTCACTTGGTGCAGTTTGGTCCCGTTTCATTTTAACACGCCTTGTAGTATGTAATATTCGTGGTGCATGTTTGACTGATCGCATTCTAACTCAATGCAAGAACAATGTTTGTGAGTGTATGTGTACAGCAGTGCATTCTAAACGTAGATACGCTCCAGCGGATTGATATATCCGGGGGAAAAGGATGAACACACAGAACCTCCTAACACTGATTGTTTGAGATAGCCTTGCGTTACGGTCACGAAAAATGAATGGGGAATCATTTCTGAAAGTGATTCGAATGTACTGTTCTTTGTTTGACTCAGTTCTGACCGTTGAAGGAAATCAGTGATTCTCAATGTGTGTTTGCCCTGATCACATCGTGTGCTTCTCTAGACCATTTCATTGACTCCACAAGACAATTGTGTGGGCTTTTGTAGATCATTCAATGGACTCCTTTAGATCTTGGGATTTGTATACCATTTCATAGTCTCTCCTACACAATCACATGGGCTTTATAAAATCACTTATGTGATTCCTTTAGACCATTTTCATGGGCTTTTGTATACCATTTTATAGTCTCTCCTATACAATCACATGGTCTTTCGAAGATAATTCAGTGAAATTTAGACTATGTCTTGGGATTGTGTATACCATGTTATAGTCTCTACAAGACAATCACGTGGTCTTTCTAAGATCATTCAGGGACTCATTTTGACAATTTCTTGGGCTCCTAGACCATTTCATAGACACCTTTAGATCATTCTACGGGCTTCCGGTATTTCATGGGATTCTCTAGACAGCTTAATGAGCCTTCTGAAATCTCGTCATAATCTTCTGTAGATCATTTCATGGGTTTTTTCTTAGATCGTTTTAAAGGCTTCATTATACCATTTCATGAGTTTTCTTAGATCGCTGAAAAGGCTTCATTAGACCATTTCATACGTTTTCTTAGATCGCTGAAAAGGTTTCACGATACCATTTCATGGGTTTTCTTAGATCGCTGAAAAGGCTTCATTAGATCATTTCATGGGTTTTCTTAGATCGCTTCAAAGGCTTCAATATACCATTTCATGGATTTTCTTAGATCGCTGAAAAGGCTTCATTAGATCATTTCATGGGTTTTCTTAGATCCCTTCAAAGGCTTCAATATACCATTTCATGGATTTTCTTAGATCGCTGAAAAGGCTTCATTAGACCATTTCATGGGTTTTCTTAGATCGCTGAAAAGGTTTCATTAGACCATTTCATGAGTTTTCATTGATCGCTTCAACGGCTTCATTAGACCATTTCATGGGTTTTCTTAGACGCTTTAAAGGCTTCATTAGACCATTTCATGGGTTTTCTTAGATCGCTGAAAATGCTTCATTAGACCATTTCATGACTTTTCTTAGATCGCTGAAAATGCTTCATTAGACCATTTCATGGGTTTGCTTAGATCGCTTCAAAGGCTTCATTAGACCATTTCATGACTTTTCTTAGATCGCTGAAAAGGCTTCATTAGATCATTTCATGGGTTTTCTTAGATCCCTTCAAAGGCTTCAATATACCATTTCATGGATTTTCTTAGATCGCTGAAAAGGCTTCATTAGACCATTTCATGGGTTTTCTTAGATCGCTGAAAAGGTTTCATTAGACCATTTCATGAGTTTTCATTGATCGCTTCAACGGCTTCATTAGACCATTTCATGGGTTTTCTTAGACGCTTTAAAGGCTTCATTAGACCATTTCATGGGTTTTCTTAGATCGCTGAAAATGCTTCATTAGACCATTTCATGACTTTTCTTAGATCGCTGAAAATGCTTCATTAGACCATTTCATGGGTTTGCTTAGATCGCTTCAAAGGCTTCATTAGACCATTTCATGACTTTTCTTAGATCGCTGAAAATGCTTCATTAGACCATTTCATGAGTTTTCTTAGATCGCTGAAAAGGCTTCATTAGACCATTTCATGAATTTTCTTAGATCGCTTCATTAGACCATTTCATGACTTTTCTTAGATCGCTGAAAAGGCTTCATTAGACCATTTCATGAGTTTTCTTAGATCGCTTCAAAGGCTTCATTAGACCACTTCATGGGTTTTCTTAGATCGATTCAAAGGCTTCATTAGACCATTTCATGACTTTTCTTAGATCGCTGAAAAGGTTTCATTATACCATTTCGTGGGTTTTCTTAGATCGATGAAAAGGCTTCATTAGACCATTTCATGGGTTTTCTTAGATCGCTGAAAAGGCTTCATTAGACCATTTCATGGGATTCCTAGTGCTTCCCCATAAGCCATGCCATGTTCTCTCTAAGACATAATGATTTACTTCATATAAACTATTTCATGGGGTTCTGTAGATCTTGCTTGGACTCACATAAACCACTCAATAAGCTCTTTGAGACCTCGGCATATGTCTCCCTAAAACTTGTTAGTGACTCTCGAGACCTATTTAGTGACTCCCTGACATTTCTTCGTGGACTTTCAAAAATTTGTTTAGCGAGTCCACAAAATCTCTTCAGTGACTTCTTGATATATCTTTACTGACTCCATAATACCTCTTTAGCGACTCAACAAAGAGCCTCTTTAGTGACTCCCTACCTCTTTAGCGACTCCTCAAAGCTGCTTTAGTAACCCGAATTCCTCTTTAGCAACTCCCAAAAGCTTCTTTAGTGACTCCCCAATACCTTTAGCGACTCCTCAAAGCTTCTTTCTTTAGCTAGCGCCTAGATCCTAAACAAATGAATCACCCACTGCTGGCGCTTAGATTCTAAACAAATTTATCACACACACACACACACACACACCCTCTCCAGGCTGGCGCTTAGATCCTAAACAAATGAATCACCCCATGCTGGCGCTTAGATCATAAACAAATGAATCACCCCCTGCTGGCGCTCAGATCCTAAACAAATGAATCACCCCCTGCTGGCTCTTAGATCCTAAACAAATGAATCACCCCCTGCTGGTACTTAGATCCTAAACAAATGAATCACCCCCTGCTGGTACTTAGATCCTAAACAAATGAATCACCCCCTGCTGGCGCTTAGATCCTAAACAAATGAATTACCCCCTGCTGGCGCTTAGATCCTAAACAAATTTATCAACCCATGCTGGCGCTTAGATCCTAAATAAATTTATCAACCCCCCTACTGGCGCTTGGATCCTAAATAAATTGATCAGACCACCCTTCTGGCGCTTAGATCTTAAACAAATTGATCAGACCACTCTTCTGGCGCTTAGATCCTAAACAAATTGATCAGACCACCCTTCTGGCGCTTAGATCCTAAACACATTGATCAGACCACCCTTCTGGCGCTTAGATCCTAAACAAATTGATCACCCCCTGCTGGCGCTTAGATCCTAAACAAATTGATCAGACCACCCCATCCTCAATAGCTTATTGATACAGGATCAAACGAAGATTAAACAATGAATCACTATTTGTTTTGGCTTGGCTTGGCTTCGTTCGTTCTCAATCTCCCGCTACCAAACCCTGAAAGGGCTTAAGTAGCAGAATGTAGTCCAGAGAACGGAATACGTTGTGTCGTAGTTTACAGCTTGACTGCGAAATTTGCACCTTTCGGTCCAAGACATCCGACTTCAGAAAGCATTTTTTGAGTACCGGGTTAGCATTCCCTCTTCGATCCCTTCTCCTTAGCCAGTCTGCCCTGTTGCAGCCTGTTATCCAGGATCACCGCGTGGAGGTGTAGAAGGGTCTTGGCAGCTATGGTTCGCTGGCCCTGACGCTAGCAGTCAGCAATGGGTCGCTGACCACGGAAGCTCATGCGCTGCTCAGCATCTTGATTCCCTCTATTTGTTTTTTTTAATAGAACTAGTTTCATAATTCCTCGATTTTCTTTCAGGCTACTTATGGAGAAGGAAAGGATAGAACCACTGAACTCTCATGAAAATAGCACTGTAGAGGGTTTTGCATGGGGATATCAATATCATTACTGCAACAAATTACCGTTGCTTCAAGAGCACACAATGTTGTTTGAACAGTCGTGAAGTACGAAGTATTCTACTGTGCTGGTCCTAATCATTATAATTAGCAAATAGATAAGAAGAGGAAGAAGAAGAAAAAGAACAAGAAGAAAAAGGGGGTGGAGGAGAAGAAGGAGAAGAAGTAGAAATAGAACAAGAAGAAGAAGAAGAAGAAGAAGAAGAAGAAGAAGAAAAAGAAGAAGAAGAAGAAGGAGAAGGTGAAGGAGAAGAAAAAATAGAAGGAGGGAAAAGAAGAAGGAGAAGAAGAAGTATGAGAAGAAGAAGGAGAAGAAGAAGAAGAAGAAGAAGAAGACAAAGAAGAAGAAGAAGAAGAAGAAGAAGAAGAAGAAGAAGAAGAAGAAGAAGAAGAAGAAGAAGAAAGAAGGAGACTGCGAAGGAGAAGAAGAAATAGGAGGGAGAAGAAGAAGGAGAAGAAGAAGAAGGACAAGAAGAAGAAGGAGAAGAAGAAAAAGGAGGAGAAATAATAGAAGAATGAGAATCAGAAGAAGAAAAGTCATTTCCAATTTTATAATGTTTACAAAAATCTCTTCGTCTTAAATAATAATGCTGCAGATATCGACAAGTGGAACCCAATTGATTAAAAATCACTTTTCGTGCGTTGAAATAATTATTGGTAATTTAAAGAGCTGGAGATACGAACATGTTTGAGAACCGTTGGACTAGATGCCTACTTTGTGTTTATTTTGTATTTATTTTGTGGAGTGTGGAAAAGGGACTTTACTTAACAAAACAATGAAGGTAGTAGAATGTTCTTATACGAGGATTCATCAAATTAAAGAGCTGTTCGTGCCTTTATGCTTCCAGCTATGTTTAAACACGCTATTTGAACGGATAATCGTCATAACAGTTTCAAACTGCTCTGATGGATAAATGCTTTGTGTACTGTTTTCTTTTTTACTTTACATGCGATGCAAGTCTGCGTGATTATAATAATTATAGAGTATTTTCTTTCTCTTTTTTTTCCAGCGTCATTAAGTAGGCTTTTGTGGATTTAGACAACTCTAAAGTCTTTCATATCGTTTATGTACCCACTCTCTGCGTGGCCTAGGGGTGAAGCGTCCGTTTCACAATCTCAACGTACCTGGTTTGAATCCCGCTTGCGTCAAGTTTGGCAGAAATGGGGTTATTTTCGATCCTCCGCGTACGAAATGTAATGGCAACCTACCGTACTGCACCCTTGCCAAGAAACTTTTCTTAATACGAATACGTTCAGGATCTACGCGTCAACAGAGGATAATAAATTTGTTTAGGATCTAGGTGTCAATTAAAAAATTTTGAAGCCAGGCTTAGTTCAGGATGAAAAGTTCCTTGTAGTGTTGCGTAACATGCCGAAGGGAATGGAGGAATGGGAAGATAAAAAACAGCCAAATATGTTTACGATCTTAAGCAACGACGTTCTGTAAAGGGCATTCTACTTACTTTCATTAATTCTCTTCCATACTGCCGTGTCGCATCAAGACGCTGAGCAGAGCATGAACTGCAGTGGTCAGCGACTCATAGCTGACTTCTAGCGTCAGGACCAGCGAACCAAAGCTGCCAAGACCCTTCTACACCTAAACGCGGTGATCCTGGATAACATACTGCAGCAGGGCAGACTGGCTAAGGAGAAGGGATCGAAGAGGGAATGCTAACCCGGTACTCAAAAAATCCTTGAAGTCGGATGTCTTGGACCGAAAGGTCTAAATATCGCAGTCAAGATGTAAACTTCGACACAACGCATTCCGTTCTCTGGACTACATTCTGCTACTTAAGCACTTTCAGTGTTTGGCAGTGGGATATTAAGAATGAACGAAGCCAAGCCAAGCCATACTGTCGTGTGTAACAATCTAGCATTAACTCTCTCTGGTGTGGTTGCTATGAAACTGCACTACGAATGATTGTGATCAGGTTTTCCAGGGTAAGCCTTATGCAGTGTTCAACCTACGCTTCAACAAATGACTGTAATCAATAGGAAAGAGTGGAGGAGCATCCCCACAAACAGACCTGAGTATCACATATAATGAGGCCAAAACCATAATTAAACCCAACTTCAGGGTAAAATGGGCTGATCAACACCCCGACTTCCGAAAAGAAGACAGCTAATATAACTTAACTAGAGAAGAGCAAGTCATCATCTTCAGACTGAGAACTGGGCATAACAGACTCAAGGGTCATCTTTACAACAAAATGAGGATTGGGACAGAGGACAGGTGCCCATGTGGGGAGCATATCATGACTGTAGAACACATCCTGCAAAGCTGAACGCTCACGCAGGAAAAGAGAGAACAATACTGGCCTCGTGAGACATATATGAGGCAAAAGTTGTATGGAGATAAACAGCCTTACAAACACCGGTGGTCCTTGGTAAAAGAAACCGGAACCTTGATCTTTTTCTTCTTCGTTCGTTCTCAATCTCCCCCTACCAAACACTGAAAAGGCTTAAGTAGCATAATGTAGTCTAGAGAACGGAATGCGTTGTGTCGTAGTTTACAGCTTGACTGCGATATTTGCACCTTTTGGTCCAGCACATCCGACTTCAGCAAGCATTTTTTGAGTACCGGGTTAGCATTCCCTCTTCGATCCCTTCTCCTTAGCCGGTCTGCCCTGCTGCAGCCTGTTATCCAGGATCACCGCGTGGAGGTGTAGAAGGGTCTTGGCAGCTATAGTTCGCTGGCCCTGACGCTAGCAGTCAGCCATGGGTCGCTGACCACTGCAGCTCATGCGCTGCTCGGCGTCTTGATCCCGGACCTTGATCTGAGGATGAACGAAGAAGAAGAAGAAGAAATCAAACTTTTTTAGAAACTGATTAGGTCAAGCTAAATGTAGTGCTGGACCTAGGCCTCAACAAATGACTGGAGTCCCAATGTAATTGCTAGATGTATTTAAGGAATAGACGCAAGCAATATGAGACGGAGGACATCGATAAGAGATACAGTCAAGATAATGCATGAGAGGACGAACAGAAAAGATGAGATAACCATAGATGGTCTTGGAACTCATCACACAGGGTGTTAAGTGGAACAGAGGGAAAGAAAGAAGTTGGAATGACAGCCACGGCATGTTTATACTCGGCGTATCTGGGAACAGAGTCCGAGAAAATAGTCCGAGAACAGTCCGAGAACAGAGTCAGAGAACAGATATTGATAACAGAGAACAGATTTTGAGAAGGATTCTCAATATATGTTCTGGGACTTCCTTCTCAATATCTGTTCTCTAACAGATATTGAGAAGGAAGTCCTAGAACAGATATAGAGAACAGAGTTCGAGAACAGAGTCCAAGAACAGAGTCAGAGAACAGATATTGAGACCAGTCCGATAACTGAGTGTGTCAGAGACGCCTTCGATCCACCTAAATCGAGGTCGGCCTCTTGCTCGTGGACCTGCATATAATATACTCTCGCTGCAGACTGGTCATAATGTATTCTGACTAGATGACCAATCCACTTAATTTGTTGGTCGTCAATGTAGACACTAACTGGGTTTGTTGAGAGTCGATGTAGACACTAACTGGGTTTGTTGAGAGTTGATGTAGACACTAACTGGGTTTGTTGAGAGTCGATGTAGACACTAACTGGGTTTGTTGAGAGTCGATGTAGACACTAACTGGGTTTGTTGAGAGTCGATGTAGACACTAACTGGGTTTGTTCTCACTGTCTGCCTCATCGTGGTATTGCAGATTCGGTCATGAATTGTCCTTCTGGTTGCACTTATCACGCAGCACATCTCACGGCTCTGGATCTTAGTCTTTGTTGCTAGTAATAACCAAACGTTGACATTGGTAACACAACGTAGGAATAAACAGTGCATTTATCCGTCTCCTTTTTGTTAAAGCACTCTAGGGTGTTTAAAAATTGGTGAAATTTGATAGTGGGTGTTGTTCGCTTTGAATTCTACCAGCAGGAGTTTAGCAATGAAATGATCTCCCCATTCAAGAACTCTCACGTACCTCAAAACCATTGCCGATCTTTTCCACTGACCACCAACCCCACCCTTTCAACTCATGCGTCCATAATAATAAGTCTGATTTTGTCTTGAATATACAATCAAACACCTACTTTGAAGAAGCAATTGAAAACTAACATTTAAAAAATTATAAATGTTACATGGATGACGGTCAAAAAGAAAAAGTTATGTTCACATTTTATGATTCCGAGATCGCTGGGTTTGCTAATTATTAAAGTCCTAATGGGATCAGTTGAGCTGATTGTAAGTAACGTCTCAAATGTATTGAAACTGCCCTCTACAAATGTGACATCAGTATTAAATAATGTAGTGGAAATTAGTTGTGAGAAGGTAGCTAACAGACTGATTTACAATATTTGATAACATATTCGACACTGGTCTATCACAAAAGCTATATAGGTAACATCGACTCCGACTGTTTTAGAGTTTTAGAATCGCTGACGTAATTAACGCTGTTACAGGTATTCCGTCTTCCTCTTCGATAAGTAATATCATCTTCCTACGATTTGGATGCTAGCCATGTTTTGTAGGCTCTCTTCTCAGTCTGCAAGAAATGTGGAACAAAAAAATGAAGACAACGCACACTGAAAGAAAACAAACAGCTTGGTGGAAAGCTGAAGTGTAAGAATCAGTTCAGATTTCTTCTTCGTGTTCTTCTTCGTTCATCTTCATACCTCAACTTCAATGACTCTAACGAAGGCAGCAGTCGACTCAAGGCTATGTATGCTTCCGTACAGCTTCTCGTGGAAGGACACTGTCTGTTGCCAAATGCTACTTCTTTTGTCGGTATACAGTGGATAGAACATATTTTACAGTCCTTTCCATTAAGCTGTTTGTTTTCTTTCTGGGGGGGGGGTTGTCTTTATCTTTTTGTTCCACATTTCTTGTTCAATGTATCTATCCCCATTGCTTATTTTAAAAGATGGGCCGGCACATTCACCGTAAATACCTCCGGTTTTTTTATTTAGTGTCTGGTAAATCTGTTATTTCGGGGCATTTTTCTTTTCTGACATATTCTTTCTCCAATAAACTGGCTGTTTATAGACTCTGTAAAGCACCGGTTCCCAACGCATGGGTCTTCTTTGGGGTCGCCTGCTGAAACAATAAAAGTTAAAACAAATGTAGATTTTAATGCAATTTTCATTTTGAATCGGCTTCTTAAAATTTTGATAATATTATCGCTTTTAAATATCTAATGTAACCCATAAAAATACGAGTAGTTTTATATTTTGTGTTCCCAGTGGAAACACTAAAACGACCCATAGTGACATACATCAATGCACGGACCCCAGAGTGTTTACATAAACAGTATTTGGGAAAACAAAAAATCACGTAATCGCGTCATGCACAGAGATTTGCTTACGTAAGGAAATTCCCCGAAATATAACAAATCGAATGTTTCTTCCACCAATCAGATGAGTCGATTGTGTAATCCAGAAATATGTTATAAGTTCAAATTATATTGAATGATTTCATATTGAAAAATCTATTTTCAATGTTTCTTTTACCCTAATAAAAAGCAGATTTAAAAAAAAATAAATGGGGGTTGCTGGTCAGCTTCTGTAAAACTGGGTCGTGGATCGAAGATAGGCTGGGAACCTGTGCCATAAAGCCTCATAAACCATTATAATGAAGCCAAGTTAAGTTAAGAAGTTGAGTCAAGTTAAGAAGTTGAGTCAAGTTAAGAAGTTGAGTCAAGTTAAGAAGTTGAGTCAAGTTATGAAGTTGAGTCATGTTAAGAAGTTGAGTTACATTGAGTTTGAGTTAAGTTGTTTTGAGCTGAGTTGAGTCGATTTGAGTTAATGGGGGTGGTGATGATGGTGGTGATGATGGTGGTGGTGATGAAGGTGGTGATGGTGATGATGATGATGGTGATAATGATGGTATTGATGATGGTGATGATGATGTTGATAATGGTGATGATGGTGATGATGGTGTTGATGATGATGATGGTGATGATGGTGATGATGATGATGATGATGATGGTGTTGATGGTGATGATGATGATGGTGTTGATGGTGATGATGGTGATGATGGTGATGATGATGAGGGTGATGATAGTGATGATGATTATGTGATGATGGTGATGATGATACAAATGTATTTTTCTGTTTGTCTTTATTTAGTAACGATAAGAATATTTTGTCCAGAACTGTACCAAATAACGATAACATAATTTTGTCAAGAACTGTACCAAATAACGATAACATAATTTTGTCAAGAACTGTACCAAATAACGATAAGATAATTTTGTCAAGAACTGTACCAAATAACGATAAGATAATTTTGTCAAGAACTGTACCAAATAACGATAACATAATTTTGTCAAGAACTGTACCAAATAACGATAAGATAATTGTGTCCAGAACTGTACCAAATAACGTTAAGATAATTTTGTCCAGAACTGTACCAAATAACGATAAGAATATTTTGTCCAGAACTGTACCAAATAACGATAACATAATTTTGTCAAGGACTGTACCAAATAACGATAAGATAATTTTGTCCAGAACTGTACCAAATAACGATAAGATAATTTTGTCCAGAACTGTACCAAATAACGATAAGATAATTTTGTCCAGAACTGTACCAAATAACGTTAAGATAATTTTGTCCAGAACTGTACCAAATAACGATAAGATAATTTTGTCAAGAACTGTACCAAATAACGATAAGAATATTTTGTCCAGAACTGTAGCAAAGGAAGAGAAGATAATTTTGTCCAAAACTGTACCAAAGGAAGATAGCCCCTATTTTAATCATCGTTTTTATGGTAAAGTCAATCTCAAGCAGATTCAGGTAAAGTATGCGTTCATTTCACTAACCGCCACATTAATTGGAAGTTGATGAATATCATTTTCGGGGGCCGCTTTGATGTTTTGTGCGGTTTTTTCTCTCTTATTTCTATTAGCATTAAAATGTAAATCTTAGTTGTTTTTCTCATAAATTGTATCAGCTCTAGATCCTTCACTTTATGCTCATTAACATTTAATGTTGCTATTTTAGTCGCGTACCTATTACGTAGTCATTGGGCGTCTTCATTCTGTTCCATCATGATCAGTCCGTTAATGTTTTGTAGCAATAGTGTCAATATTCCTATATGCTTGTGAGACATGGACAGTTACAGCTGACCTTCAACGAAGGATACATGCCTTGGAGATGAGATGTTTCTAAAGACTTGAACGTCACTAACAAAGATCGAGTTACAAATGAGGAAATACGAGATAGAATTACAACATCAATTTGGCTTTTTGAGGACCTCTTGGCAACTGTCAAAAGAAGGAAACTCGCTTGGTACGGTCACATATCGAGATCAAATGGTCTTGCAAATACATGGCAGACGACGAAGAGGCCGTCCCAAAAAGATATGGGAGGACAACATAAAAGAATGGACCAATCTCCGACCAGAAGAGTCACAGGCAGCGGCATCTGACAGAGAAGGGTGGCGTGGCGTTGTGAGGATGTCTTCATGTGTGCCCCAACGACCTCACCGGTTACGGGATGACCTGACCTGACCTGAGTAAAAGTGCCGCTTTTTCTATCCGCTTTTATGTGTAAGCCTTACTTCGCCCTGTTTCAACCTAATACGATAAGGGGATGGTAAATACGGTAGTTCAACAAAATGAAAACATCAGCTTAAATAACAAGAAATCGTGGGTGATGGTAGTGACACAGAAACCAGACTCTCCAAAATGCTGCGTCAAAACGAAGGGGACCGAATTGAGGTAAGATAATACGTTTAAATTCCTGGGCACATGCATATCATCAGATAGAAGATGCAATTACGAAAATAAATGCAGAATAGCCTAAGCAAAATCGATCTTTCAGACCATGAACGGAATATTGTGCATCCAAACCTTGTCACTGGAACTGAGAAAAAGAGTTATTGGACGCTACATGGAACCAGTACTGACATATGGGAGGGAATCGTGAACAAATAGTAAGCAAGCGCTTCGATCTTTGAAGCAATGGAGATGCGGTTTTAAAGAAGAATGCTGCTTATCCCAAGGCCTGCAAAGAAGTAATCATACAGTACTCGAAGAGGCACAAATACAAAGACAACTTATTGTAAGGATCAGAACAAGGCAGGAATCCTTGACTGGCATGTTATGAGAAGAGACGGCTTGGCACGTCGTGACAACGGGAAAGACAGCAGGAAAGAGAGACAGTAGAAAGCCGAGAGAGAGATGTTGGACAGCCTGAGGGAATGGTATGGGCGACAATCAACTACAGAGTTGGTAAACGTCACACGTAATAGAAGTGGATAGAGGACCATGATCGCCAACGCCAACCGGCAGGGCACCTGATGGTGATGATGACGCTAACTGATTGAATTTACAAGTCTTTACTTAACCCGCGTAAAGAAATCTCGATGCACATACATGCGTGTAAGTGTTATACATGTTTGTTTGTGTTGTGAGGAAGTCAGAGAAACGCACTCGCTCTAAGACAGAATTGTCTGTATACCTTGGCTGGGAATAGATGGTATCAAAGAGTGAACGAGAGCGTCACTATAATTAATCCACTAAAAAACGTTCGTGGCAAAGTTCGGGCGAACAAGGGAGGTAATGTAAGCGCAGATTTTCAAATAGGCAATGGTGAATGACGTGTATTTATGTCAATACAGAGTTAACAAATTAAAACAAATGTCTCTGTCGTATTTATAGAGTTTAGGAATAAAGGTAGCTTTTTATTGCAGTTTTCGCCCCGTACACTTACTAGGTTGTTATTTTACTTCCGATAGAAAGATAAACATGCTATACGTGAGTATGAACGCGTGTTTTCCTGTGGTCAGGACACCAGCGTGCTAACCGTAGCTGTGAGTTAAGGAGTGATAGTTATAAGACATATAGAGTAACATGTAACATATACAGCAACATATAACAATTCTCATTGCCACCATAAGATTCCTGCTTGATTTGCGAAGCATCAAGGTGCGACATCAGGTGACTGAAGGCATACGCCAGGGTTTCTAACTGATAACGCCACCCTCTGCACCAAAACTTGGATACACCTAAGGGCAGATGCATCAAGCGAGGAAGGTCATGGATGGTGGAGGCAGAAGACTCCCTAATGAGGGTATAAACATTTGAAGAAGTGGGAAGAGGCAGCGAATGGGCAGAAGTGGGCAACAAGAGCCCCTGATAAGGGTGGTGGTACAATTGAGATGAAAGTGTCGCGAGTGGAGCGGCACTACAGCAGAAGCTTCGATACATAAGCTTATCCATCAACACTCAGGACGACAAGACCAAATTCTGTACACAGTTGAGTCTGCCAACATAGATGCAAACACGTGCGGTTGCGGTTTTGTCGGCTACCAAAATGGCAAGGAGGTGGTAGAGAAATCAGCTGCCTACTCCACTGTCACATCGGGTATGAGGATGGAGATTGAGGCTGTAACAACGGTCCTAGCTTGGTTGGTGACGCAACCAGTGACACACGCAGTGATACTGTCAGACTAGTAGGGCATGCTCCGTAAGATAGAAATGTGCATGCTACGAAGGAGTGGGCATCTCTTCTGAGCTACTCTGGTGTACACGGTGTCACGTGAATCTACTGCCCGGGGCATGCACCTGAGGCAACGAAAGAGCTGATACAATGATGGGACGAGCTGTGGTGAACGATGCAGTGATGACGAGAGACAGGGTTGAGTTGATCAGGGCAGTTATTGATACTCTACATAACGATAAAGAGACAGAAGGACGGGAAAATGTATATGTCAGAGAATGATAGATTTGAGAATGACTGGGAAATAGGGAAGAAAGTGTGTCCTATCTGGAAAGATCTGAAGAACACGAAATCAGCACTTAACTGGGACTCTTGAGTATATATATATATATATATATATATATATATATATATATATATATATATATATATATATATATATATATATATATATATATATATACGCTTGGCTAGCTGCTTGACCGGAGCAGTTATGGTAATGTCCACTGTGTGATGATGTTGGTTCATAGAATCAAAACAGAACAGCAGATTTTATTGGAGAATCCGGAGTCCCAGGCAAAATTCTAAATTAACATTTATCGCAGAAGAACGCTCTAACGCGCACATACCCACACACACACAACGTTATCACAGACACACAGTGACACACGCTCACAACCCTCTAACTCATATGTATATATATCAAATAGTATATGCAATGCACAAATTGTGTTCATACACACAATAATACGCGTGTTGCAAGTTTTATTACTTTATTTTGTTTTGTTATACTTATATTTGTTTGTTTAATTTCAACTTTTTAATCATCACTATGGCGGTGTTTACGTGTCAAAGCGAAAGTTAGACTTGTATCGAACATCATCGAAGGTTGGTTTGATACAGCTTCTAGCAGTACATTATGACATTTTCTTGTTTTTGGTGCACACTGATAGACTGCTGTATGTTAATCTCTTACTGTTTGCCTTTTCAAATACAAGTTTAGGAAATAACTTGTTTTCCAATTAAACACTTAGTAAAAGTTGACTTAGTTAGTACTAAAGTAGTGACTAAAGACTAAAGAGTAAAGTAGTGACTTTAGGCTTCCGCTTAGTACTCAAGTAGTAGGGCAAGGGTAGACTACACCTGACTCACCACTACGAAAATCGGATCATCACTGAAATCACTCGCTAGATTTGTCATCTTACCAACTGTTCTAGTCTACGCAATCGTTTCTATGCTGGGATGTAGACGTGAGGTAGGAATTTGGACTTTGGTCACTCTATCGCACGAGACGCTAATCTTCACACTCAACTTGCAATGAATAAAATATAAATGATTATTTTTATATCGATGGACATGAAAATCATTTAGACTTTGGAAGTTTGGTTAAAGTTAAAGTTAAAGACATTAAAAGTTCAAGTAAAGGGGCTCGAAAAGGGAGCAAATAATATAAATATTAACTTAGAAACTAACATGTCAATGACGTTATGACATTGTCATAAGAGGAGGACTCTAATCAGGCAAAACATACTGATACTGATCAGACATGTAAACACTAAATATTAAGGTCAGGCCTACCGTTCAGGCAAAAGCGCAAAACATAGCCTACTGGCCAAGACCCTCACCTCAGCTTCCTAGTAGCCCTCCCTGGAAATGGGTTGTTTTCATGGCAGCCTGTCTAACAAGGTGAGGGATCGACGTGATCCCTGTAGTAGTGAGCAGCTCGCAGATGAAGTCAAACATAGTATAACCGCTTGTTGGACCCCGGTCCACCTTCATCAGCATGCTCGGGATGTAAGCAAAGCTATGACAACCCGCCACTTGACGTCCTTTTTAAGGCGCACAAAAAGAGTAATCCTACCTATTGTGAGCATTCAACAACGACAAGATCTGATTCAGAAGAGTTGGGCATGGGACGGGCTACCCACATTGTAGATTGTTCCTAAGAAACTGAGTCAATAGAAAAAGAAAAAAAAATGTCTTTCTACACCTCATAGTAGAAGAGTAGCAACTAAGTCATGTTTATAGTTTATCAATTATTTTTTTCTTTTCAATAGGAGTATTGACTTTATTATTTATATCATACTTACTGACTGACAGACCATCCAATGCATCAGAGACTAAATAGATTTGGAAATGGGAAACTAAAGCGGAGAAACTTTGCAGAAATAGCCAAAGCAAAGATGAGCGAAGACCCTATGAGCACCGTAACAATACCAAAGCCCATCCCTACTGTACGCAAACCTACCTGGAAGCAGCATATCATTCCGGAGGTGGTAGAAAATATACCAGGTATTGAAAACAAGAACAGCCAGACTGAAAAAGAAAGAAGAGACATAACCCTGAGGTATATAACGGAAAACTACCCAAGCATGGACTGGACCCATGCATACACCAACGGTTCTGTAACAAACACAACACAGAACGGAGGGGCAGGGGTATTGCTGAGCCTACCAAATGGTAGAAAAATAACACTGTCAGTGGCAGCTGGAAAATTCTCAAGCAATTTCAGAGCAGAGGCATTGAGGGCTGCAGTAGAAGCAATGCTGACAGGCGAAAGCAATGAAAGCCAGATAGTCCTGTTTACAGATGCCCTGGCTGTAGTCACAGCACTAAAAAGCCAGAAAAATACTGAACTTAATGATTTAAGAGCAGTACTCTGTCAACTATGCCAGCAGTCCGCACCAAAAAGAGTAGTGGTACAGTGGGTTCCATCCCACTGCAACATCCAAGGCAACGAGGAGGCAGACAGACTGGCAAAAGAAGGTGCAAAACTACCACAACCAGATACTAGTATGACATACGAAGAGTCAAAACAGCTTATTAGAGCTAGATACATGACCAAATGGGAAACACTAGACAAGCTCTATGGCAGTGTTGACAGCCTCAGGATGACCACTGTTTTCTTAGAACAAATACAGGTTGACGTTTGACAGCGTACGAAGAAGAAGAAGATATCATACTTACTGATAAGTCAGTTTTCTACTACCATGAGGTGTAGAGGTTTGTCAGAAAGAACGCAATACTAGAGGGGGCAACAAATGTGTTTTGAATCTAGGCATCAGAAAAAAATTTTAAAGCCAGCCATTGTTCCGGATGAAAAGTTCCTAGTTGGATTAGTACATGGAAATATGAATTCTAAATGTGCGACTAAGTTTATTTGCTTATGAATTATTTGTATATTTCTGCTATTCCTTATTTCTGTTATGTCTTAGATACTGGGTAGCATAACATCTGCAGTTTGACCTTGAATGTCTGGAGAAGGAGAGGAAATTACATGGGAAAATATATTTTGTGTCCCTAAAAACAAAAGGTGAATATACACGATGGGGAAAATTTTTGCAAGTAAACATGACACTAATCTTGAAATGTTAAGCGTCACGTCAACATGTGTAGGATTTGTTGTGCCTTGCCATACTATTTTATCTTTCTGCCTCTTGGCCTAGTTCAAGTCTAGTACACTAGCTCTTATAGACTGTCTTATATTGTCACACCAAAGGACTTTTGGTCATCCTGTAGGTTTATGATTTTTTACTTTTGCTTCCCTTGACTTCTTTGGTAACAGAATTTCCTTTATTCTGCAGAAAAGGCAAAACCACTGGAATTCAGATAGTTCCACTCAAGTCTGCACGTGCTGGGTTTAGAGTTAGTGTTGTATAGTCTGATTGCGGACAATGTCTCTTTCTGTTAGCTGAATCACCTTTTTATTAGAATGCTTGGAGCTGGCTTTTCTGAGTTGTAGACATTGTCCATGATTCACATCCATAAGTCAAAATTGACCCTCAAGAATCAAGTGGGGTAACCACTCTGCTACTCATGGTATAAATCTTTATCTGTTTGTTCCTTTTCCTTAGAATGTCATTTGGCCAAGCTGTTAGAGAACATGTCTCACAGTAGAGAGAACCAGCTCATGTCTGGCTTGGCTTGGCTTCGTTCATTCTCAATCTCCCACTACCAAACACTGAAAAGGCTTAAGTAGCAGAATGTAGTCCAGAGAACAGAATGCATTGTGTCGTAGTTTACAGCTTGACTGCGATATTTGCACTTTTTGGTCCAACACATCCGACTTCAGCAAGCATTTTTTTAGTACCGGGCCCTGACGCTAGCAGTCAGCTATGGGTCGCTGACCACTGCAGCTCATGCGCTGCTCAACATCTTGATCCCAGCTCATGTCTAAGGTGCCATACTATTGTTTACCCAGCTGTGAAAAGGATACTTACAAGGCTGTGAATTGAACCTGAAACCAAAGCTCATATATCTGAAAACTAAGCATTATAATACATATAACAGCTCATTCCTACTCCATCATTTATACCTGATTTCTTGCTACAGCATTTGCAACTCATTCCTAGTCTATCATTTGCAACTCATTCCTAGTCTATCATTTGCAACTCATTCCTAGTCTATCATTTGCAACTCATTCCTAGTCTATCATTTGGAACTCATTCCTAGTCCAGCATTTGCAACTCATTACTAGTCCAGCATTTGCGACTCATTTCTAGTCTATCATTTACAACTCATTACTAGTCCATCATTTGCAACTCATTTCTATATCATTTACAACTCATTCCTAGTCCATCATTTACAACTCATTCCTAGTCTATCATTTACAACTCAATCCTAGTCTATCATTTACAACTCACACCTAGTCTATCATTTACAACTCATTCCTAGTCCAGCATTTACAACTCATTCCTAGTCCAGTATTTACAACTCATTCCTAGTCCAGCACTTACAACTCATTCCTAGTTCAGTATTTACAACTCATTCCTAGTCCAGTATTTACAACTCATTCCTAGTCCAGCATTTACAACTCATTCCTAGTCCAACATTTACAACTCATTCCTAGTCCAACATTTACAACTCATTCCTAGTCCAGCATTTACAACTCATTCCTAGTCCAGCATTTACAACTCATTCCTAGTCCAGCATTTACAACTCATTCCTAGTCCAGTATTTACAACTCATTCCTAGTCCAATATTTACAGATATTCTGCTACACATTCCAGGATCCTCAGTTAATTCTTCTAGTTGTGTCATTGGTTGATTGTCCATGATTCTGCTTCATGAAGGGTTTCTTTGACATTTGACCTGAAAAGGACATTGTGCCGTAGTTCACAGCGAGGCTGCAATATCTGCATCTTTCAACTCAACATATCCCGTTTCAGCTGACTTTTTGGGGTGTCTGGTTTATCTTTCCACTGCGATCCCAATTCTCTAAGCCAGACTACACGATCGAGGCCTGTTTTCAGGGCTGCTTCTTGGAAATGGAATAGGGTCTTAGTTAGCTCTAATTTGCTGATTCTTATGCAGGCAGCATATAAGTCACTGGCTGCTATCAGGTCATTCCCCGTGCTGCATCTTTGGCCCCTAAAAATGATTTAATGACAGGTGTACATTAAAACAGTCACAGACAGCTAGTGGGTTTGTTGAAGTACTGTAATAATAATATGAGGTCGCTCCAAATGAAAGCCAAATTTTTTAATTTACAAGGGCAATTTGAAAAGTATTGTCTTTGAGGAGATAATTTCATTAATGTGCAAGTTCATGTCCAAAAAGAGGATGTCGCTGATTGAAGGACTGCTTTATCTTTTAACTTCGGCTGCAATGCATCTTCTAGTGTCCAATAACGTAATGCCAGTGCTTGTGTAAACTTTTTCCTTTGGCGTCAGTTTCTCAGTTTCTTCTTCGTACGCTCTTTGGCGTCGGTTTAAGGCACCCTGTCTTCTAGTGATTCTGAAGTAACAGTCCTGGGTTCATCATCATCAGTCCCATAACCTAGATGGTCGTTGAGGCACCGTTATTGCAGTTTGTAGTACCAGATACTGCCATACAACAACGGTGTGTCTTGGGCTGCTACACACTTGACGGAGCCCATCTCTCTCCAGGTCACAGTTCGTTACAGTTGTGTCTAAATTTCATACAACAAAGCTGACACTGTCTTCAGCTACGGCGAAGGGCAGCAAGCTCGTGAAGTTCAGCCGTGTGAACTAGACCGTGAAATCTGACACATGTTTAATCGTAGTGCTATTCATATAGCCGATGTCCTTTCCAAGATAATCGAAAGGAAGAAAACACACAAACCGAATGAATTAACCAGTCCAAATGGAAACCAACAACATGTTTTCGTGAACACAAGTGAAAGTCATCAACTAGAGTAAATTCCCGGCAAATCCATGATCTGGCGGCATCTAAAATAAACTAAAACAGAAGAGCAATGTAGACTCGCAGCCAGTTATGGCGTCATCTTTACTGCTCATATAACCTGGATTAGCAGTGAAAAATATGTGAAAGTTTGAGCATTAAAAAGGTTGTCTAGTAAACAAAAGTCTTTAATGATTTACTTCATAAGCTGTTGATCATTTCAGATTGTTGCACCTCCCACACTGTCTCAGTCTTTGTGTATTTGGGATAGACAGACAACCCTTTGACCTGGATTTCTACCACTTACTACATGCCTGTTTAGCCAGTCAGTCGAGACTATTTCCCCAGCTGTAACCTTCATCTTTTACAAACGGTGTTTGTGTGGCCATACAATTATAGAACACTGCCACATAAAGGAATAACAGTTTATATTGTGAGACATGAAAACTATAACAACACAGGTAAGAATATAAATAGGTTGTTGTTGGTTAATCTCCACAATGACTGAGTTTACTTTTTTGTGCGACATAAAAAACGTGTTACGTGGCGGGTTGTAGTAGCTTTCCTCACATACCGAGCGTGCTGATGAAGGTGAACTGCCGTCTTCCAGGCAGTTGGGCTATGCTTTACTTCATCTGCGTGACACTCGTTACTACGGGGATCACGTTGATCCACATCGCGTCTGTCAGACCTTGAAGACAGCTTGTTTCCAAGAAACGCTACATGGAAAAGATATAGTCGTCTTGGTCACTTTATTATGGCTGATCCTGGTCAGCATGTTGTGCCTGACTGGACTAGCGTCTCGGTTCCCCATATAAATTGGTACTTATAATAAAAGAGTATTTGCTTATATTGTCAACTTGGGGAACTGAGACACTTGTCCAGTCAGGCCCAACATACTGACCAGAATGTCACGTCAAAGTCAGGCACAATACACTGACCAAGACCATTATCTCTCTTCTATGTAGCGTTCCCTGGAAACAGGCTGTTTTCAAGGCAGCCGTGCTAATGAAATGTGGATCAATGTTATTCCCGTAGTAGTGAGCACCACGCAGATGAAGACAAGCATAGCACAACCGCCTGGAGGACCGCGGCCCACCTTCATCAGCATGCTCAGGATGTGTTGAAAGCTACTAGAATCCACCACTTAACGCCCTTTTGAGGACGCACAAAAGAATTAAACTGACTGATTGTGGGCATTAAACAACAACAATATATTGTCAACTTATCTTAACTTTAGTTACCTCCAATGTCCAGTTTTACCGTAGCCATTGTGAGTGTCCTTTAAAGAATTAAATTAACTATATGAACGTGCTACACTATATATTTTCACTAAATTGAGTGATATGTGTGAATTACTAAACAGTTTAAGATTATATTTAATTTAGTTTCCTTTTTTATTCGGGATAGGCGTGGGCTAGTGGTTAAGTGACACGGCTGACAAACCGGAGGTGCTGGGTTTGTTCCCCATCACAGCACCAGCCGTTACCTCGGGGAAGCAAACCTTTAGAAAATGCAGGAAGATGTCGACCCTAAGATAAAAATGCATGCCGAAGTCGGATGCACTCGGCAGACAAGCGCAAAATAAAAACCACAGTTCAACACACGCCGCCATGGAACACAGAGGAAAAAGGTGAACGCAAAAACAAAACAAAAATTTATTTATTCTATTTCTGATTCCTTACTTTGTAGTGCAATGCAGTTTCTGCTCGTTTTAAGCTGCGTATTTTTTACGAGCAGTGGTCTATGTGCTTGAGAGCTTCATTAGTAGCCATGTCTTTCTATTTTGTCTTCATCTTTTCTTTCTATTTCATCATTGCCTTGTCTTTATATTTCGCCATTGCCTTGTCTTTCTATTTCGTCATTGCTTTGTCTTGTTTTTCTACATTGCCTTCTTTTTCTACATTGCCTTGTTTTTCTACATTGCCTTGCTTTTCTACATTGCCTTGTTTTTCTACATTGCCTTGTTTTTCTACATTGCCTTGTTTTTCTACATTGCCTTGTCCTTCTATTTCGTCATTGCCTTGTCTTTCTATTTCATCATTGTCTTGTCTTTCTATTTCTTCTTCTTCTTCTTCGTTCGTTCTCAATCTCCCACTACCAAACCCTGAAAGGGCTTAAGTAGCAGAATGTAGTCCAGAGAACGGAATGCGTTGTGTCGTAGTTTACAGCTTGGCTGCGATATTTGCACCTTTCAGTCCAACCCATCCGACTTCAGCAAGCATTTTTTGAGTACCGGGTTAGCATTCCCTCTTCGATCCCTTCTCCTTAGCCAGTCTGCCCTGCTGCAGCCTGTTATCCAGGATCACCACGTGGAATTGTAGAAGGGTCTTAGCAGCTATGGTTCGCTTGCCCTGATGCTAGCAGTCAGCTATGGGTCGCTGACCACTGCAGCATCTTGATCCCCTTTCTATTTCATCATTGTCTTGTCTTTCTATTTCATCATTGCCTTGTCTTTCTATTTCATCTTTGCCTTGTCTATCTATTTCATCATTGCCTTGTTTTTCTACATTGCCTTATCTTTCTATTTCATCATTGCCTTATCTTTCTATTTCATCATTGCCTTATCTTTCTATTTCATCATTGTCTTATCTTTCTATTTCATCATTGCCTTGTTTTTCTACATTGCCTTATCTTTCTATTTCATCATTGTCTTGTCTTTCTATTTCATCTTTGCCTTGTCAATCTATTTCATCATCGCCTTGTCTTTCTATTTGTCTTTTCCTTGTCTTTCCTTGCTGGAATTCCTATTTTTGATCTCAAGTCAAGGCTTCATTGTGGTAATTGCTGGAACTCATTCTAAAATTCTTATCTTGCGCTGTACCTAGAAATCCTGCTTCTAGAAGAATTGTGAAAATAGCATCTGTCATTCACTCTAAGATAATCAGATCTGTGTCATTTTTTTCATAAATTGGCATTCGGTCTCAGGTCATCCCTGTCACCAAACCGTTTATGATCTCAAATATTTCCACGATTAAAAAGTGGTAGTCTGTCTCAAGCTTCATTTGTCATTTTAAAAAAAAGACTTAATGTCTTTATACTGATTTAGAAGACTCTGCAGAGTCTGTATGCAACCAGTTTCTTTTACATTTCCTTGCTCTAAAAGCTATGCGCATCCAATCTATTCTTAAATGCATTAACTGTCCCTGCCTCCAATACTTCCTGTGGCAATGCATTCCTATCATTCACCACTCTCTGACAAAAAAAAATATTTCCTATTATCTATTCAGTTGGCTCAGCATATTTCGCAAATTTTGTAGGACATATTTTGCTATCCGTGCTGAGTGTCCGTACGTACACTTAATGTGTAACTATAAGTCTTTATACTAGTTTAGAAGCCATTGCATAGTCTGTATACAACCAGTTTACATTTCCTTGATCTAAAAACTATGTGAATCTAATCTATTTTTTAGTGCATTAATTTATTCTGTCTTCTCTGTTTTCTATGGCAATGCATTTCAAATGTGCACCACTTTCTGACTACAGCATATATTTCCTATCTAACACATTTCTTTAGTTAATTTGTAGTTATGCCCTCTTGTTCTTGTAGGTGGTTGTATTTTGAAAAACTTGTTATAGTAAAATTTATCCTTTCTTTTGATTAAGATAAATCTGTATTGTCACCTCGAATTCTTCTTTTTTTCTAGACACTGTAGACCGGTTTTTCTGAGTCTTTCCTCATAACTGGAATTCTGGAATTCCACTATCAGCTTTGTCGCTCTTCTTTGTATCCTTTCCATCATGTTTATATCTCCTCTACGATAAGGACACAGGTTATCCCTCAAATGGACTATACAGATCCATGCTGTCACTCTGTTTCTCTCATAGAGAGCACAGTCACTACTGCTTGTCTGTTTCACAACACTGTTCGGTTGAGATGTTCAAACCACTTTATGGGGCCGAAGAAGCAGCACATACGACTCATAGCTGGTTGCTTACGTCCGGGTCAGTGAACCAGAGCTGACCAAGACCCTATTCTGCTTCCAAGGGGCAGCCCTGGAAACAGACTGCACTAGTTCTGTCTGGCTAAGTGAATATGGATTGCAGTGGGAAGGTAAATCCGGTTGCCAAAAATGCCAACTGAAACCGGATGTGTCAAGCCCAAAAGCACAGATATCACAGCCTTGCTGTAAACCACAACACAACGACTCACCGTCCTTTTCAGGATGAACGTAGAAAAAGAATTTGCTTTATATTCTGTCTCTATGAGGCCTAAAACCTTGTTCCCACCAATTTTTAAACTAAATGACTTATTTAAGAAATAAACACAACTTAAGACGGAAGATCAAAATGTGTGCAGTTGAGACTTCTTTCCTATGTTAACTATTCCCTTTCAGATAGAGGAAGTGGAGAAGGAGTTAACAAAATGTGAAAGCCGCTTGGATGCTATTGAGAGATTGTGTAGATTGACAGATATGACAGATGAGAAATGGTAAGCTTATCAAAACTACTTTTGAAAAGAATAATATCATAAGAAAGCTTTCATGTATTGTTGTTGTACTTCTTTCACTTCATTTTTTGCATAGGGCCCTCACTGCAGTTGGCCTGTTATATGACGCCTGTTTCAAAGCAGTAGTCCTGTTATATGATGCCTATTTAAAGCAGTTGGCCTGTTATATGACACCTGTTTCAAAGCAGTAGTCCTGTTATATGACGCCTGTTTCAAAGCAGTAGTCCTGTTATATAACGCATGTTTCAAAGCAGTAGTCCTGTTATATGACGCCTGTTTCAAAGCAGTAGTCCTGTTATATGACGCATGTTTCAAAGCAGTAGTCCTGTTATATGACACCTCTTTCAAAGCAGTTGTCCTGTTATATGACGCCTGTTTCAAAGCACTTACATCTCATGTTGCAGTGTTGGATTCCGCAGCACATTATTTTATATGATGAGGTTGCCAGTCCTACACTTTTCTTTTGAACCCTAAAGTATATTTGGATTTGAGCCAAAAAACATTTGGTTTTGAACCCAGATCTCATTTTTGTTTAGACCCAAAAGTCATGATTTAGTGTTGTACCCTGGAGACATCTTTCTCATGTCGCCACATTGCCATGGTGATGGTTGTTTAATGGCTATGATGAGTATGGCTACTTTTTTATGCACTCTGCAAAGGGCATTAAGTGGCAGGTTGCCATAGCTTTCCTCACATTCTGAGCGTGCTGATAAAAGTGGGTCGAGGTCCTCCACGCTGTTGTACTATGCTTAGTTCCATCCGCGTAACGCACACAACTATGGGGATCACGTCAATACCCACTTCGTTAGTCAGACTACCAAGAAACAGTCTGTTTCCAGGAAGAACTGCATGGAAGTGAGGTTGGGTCTTGGTCAGTATGTATTACCTGACCCTGCCTAACATTGTGTGATCAGTATTTTACCGGACCAGACATTAGTCTCTTCTCCCCTTGCCATGGTAGAGAAGCTTGATCATCCCCATGGCGCCCAGAGCTGTATCTATGGTGGTTTTGAACCCAAGTTCAAGTGCCATCTCCGCTTCGAAGGAATGGATCTCCAGTCTACTCTATCTCTTGCCGTAATGGTGCAATCTAAAGGGCTTTTTCCTGTCCATCTCCCTGTCTTGTTAAACCACTTATAATGTTGACTGCCTCTTGAACGACTACCTTCCACCCTACCCTTTAGAATGGGTTTCAACAAAGAGGTATGTCTTGTTATATGGCCAAAATAACTTAATTGTCTAACCGAGATTTTGGATGCCCCGGCCTATCAGATTCTCTACAAATCTGTCCTCTGTGTCAACCACCACCCACCAGCTTTTTGGAAGTGCAGGAGATGACGCCCCCGCACATCCTGCTTCAACAGTTGGCAGACTCTTCCTCAGCTGTAGGCGGGGTTCGGCAATGTGCCACTGCCCTTAGACATGGCAGTGGTAAAATGGCATAATGCGCCTCTTACATCTAAGCGAACTTTGTTGTGGATGTTGTAGGGAAGTGCAGGAAATTCTAACCAACGCATCGGAGATCTACCCCGCGGTCTTTTTCCACTTCAAGGCTTCCAGACTGCTGTTGACATGCTCCAATGTTCGTCATTTCTTCTGAGATGTGGCCTGCCCACCAATGTTTGGCCTTGTTTGTGTGAACAACTACATTGCTCAACATTGTTAATTGTTGTAGGTCAGAATTGTATAGGTTCTGCATGCGCTGGTTGTGAAAAGTAAATCAGACTAAGCGTCTCTCAACAGAGGCCAGGGTCACTCACAGTTTTCTAAGCAAGTATTACTGTTACTTTCTGACTACCCTCCGTGTGTATATATTTGTATATAATGGTCACGCTTCAAATGTCGAGACTTGCCATAAAATCTTGGCAAGTTTTCATAACAATTTAATAATTACAATCGATATTTACACATTTGTTCAAGATGGGCTTTTCACACGATGGAAAATTGACTTCTGCGTTCGTCCTCAATCTCCCGCTACAAGCCCTGAACTTCAGCCAGCTTTTTTGAGTACCGGGTTAGCATTCCCTCTTCGATCCCTTCTCCTTAGCCAGTCTGCCCTGCTGCAACCTGTTATCCAGGATCACCACGTGGAGGTGTAGAAGGGTCTTGGCAGCTATGGTTTGCTGGCCCTGACGCTAGCAGTCAGCTATGGGTCGCTGACCACTGCAGCATCTTAATCCCCCTAGGATGTTCAATACAACTCAGATTCAAACATTCCTTTGGGACACAGAAGAAAGTGACTATGGTGAATCTATTGACCAACTATAAAATCTAAAATCATGAAACTTGTATGACCTATAGCTATGATTTTTAAACTGTTTTTACAGGCAAAGTATTCAGCAGGAAAAGAAAACTCTGGAACAACAAGTGGTTCATAGTCGTAAGTTTTTAATATTATTGTTTTTTTATAGAGAAACGTAAGTTATCTCTTCACAGTCCTGCTGAATTTGACAGATTTTATCTTAGTCCAGAGCAGAATGTTGCAACTCTGTATGTCAAATAGTTGGATGTTTTTCTTCAAAATAAAATAATATAAAACAAATTGAGATAAAATTAAAATCTACAGATATAAAGATACATAATTAAATTATTGATCACATGACGTATTCACAATAGAAATATATTTTAGCATTGATCGTTTAATATCATTGATGTGGAGGTGGAAATTGGAGAGAGCGTAAAAACACTTTGACTCTCTGCATTGGCTGTTTCGTTGATATAGCTATCAGTTCCATTAAACAGGGGACGGTGTGGGCTAGTGGTTAAGTGACACGGCTCACAAGCTGAAGGTGCTAGGTTCGCTCCCCAATCACAGCACCGGCTTTTACTACGGGGAAGCAAACCTTAGAAAATGCAGAAGGAAGCAGACCCTTACATAAAATGTATGCCGAAGTCGGATGCACTTGGTCGACAGGCGCAAAATAAAAACATAGTGCAACGCACACCACCTTGGGGAATAGAAAAACAAAGTCACATATATGCTGAGCTTGCTTTGTAAATTGGACGGAGCACAGCCTGCTGAGCTTGTGTAAATTGGAAGGAGCACGGCCTGCTGAGCTTGCTGTGTAAATTGAACGGAGCACGGCCTGCTGAGCTTGTTTAAATTGGACGGAGCACGGCCTGCTGAGCTTTGCTGTGTAAATTTGACGGAGCACGGCCTGCTGAGCTTGCTGTGTAAATTTGACGGAGCACGGCCTGCTGAGCTTGCTGTGTAAATTGGACGGAGCACGGTCTGCTGAGCTTGTGTAAATTGGACGGAGCACGGCCTGCTGAGCTTGCTGTGTAAATTTGACGGAGCACGGCCTGCTGAGCTTGCTGTGTAAATTGGACGGAGCACGGTCTGCTGAGCTTGTGTAAATTGGAAGGAGCATGGCCTGCTGAGCTCGTGTAAATTGGACGGAGCACGGCCTGCTGAGCTTGTTGTGTAAATTGGATGGAGCACGGCTTAGAGGTGGAATTCACTTGGTTTCACAATCCCAGCACACCATGTATGAACCTTGTCATTCCAGTTTGGCATGCACTGGGTTTTTTCTTGGTAGGAACGCTTCCTCACGTGCAGAAAGAAATGGCAGCCTACTGTACCTGTCAAGAAACTTATAACATCAACAAACGAGGGGAGTTCAAGTCAAACCAGGACTGTTTGTTATAGTTCTACCTGAATGGGTTATAGCGTACCAGAACTACTATCATTAGATAGGGACACTTGTAATCTATTACTGCTAGGTGGCCCAATTGCAGTAAACATTGCAGGAGATTATATAGAAAAATATATGGCAATTTTAACCACTTTAAAAAAAAAATCTTCCTTATTAAAAAAAAGTCCCGGTTTGACTTGAACGACCCTTGTATGTTTGCAGTTGTAAGAAGCGACGTTCTGCAAAGGACATGCTACTTTGTAGAAATCAAGGATGTCAAAAAGAGATTAATTGTCATCACATTATGTGTTCATTTTTCTTTCTTTTGCAGGTAAAGAGCTGAAACGGCTTCGATGGGAAAATTGGCGTACCATGTTGGTGTCTGTGATATTGTTAGCTGTTGTATATTTAGTTTTTTCATTTGTATATGTTCCGTCATATAAAGAGACATCAGTTCAGTCCAGCTTATAGTTGTTCTTCTTTGACTGGGTTTACGACAACAATGTTAGTGTTTATAATGGGAAAGTTGGTTTCTAAAGGCGGCTTGGTACGATATCATTGAACACACTGTTGTCAACACACTATGCAAGGATTAGTTAAATGTACTGAGATCAATCAGTAAGTTATTTTGTTTATTTTGATTTGGCTTGTTTCATAAGTCTGAGTGCAATGTACTGTATTTTACGCTTAATGGTCCATTGCATCCAAATTTAGCATACATTTTAAAAATAGGTTTGCTTCACATAGGAGCACTACCATGCTGAATCTGAACAACGCATAATCTGCCTACTCATGATAACCCTGTAGACAGACTGTAACCATGCTGCCTGATTAAAAGATTAAGGATTGGCTTGGCTTGGCTTCGTTCGTTTTCAATCTCCCGCTACCAAACCCTGAAAGGGCTTAAGTAGCAGAATGTAGTCCAGAGAAGGGAATGCGTTGTGTCGTAGTTTACAGCTTGACTGCAATATTTGCACCTTTCGGCCCAACACATCCGACTTCAGCAAGCATTTTTTTAGTACCGGTTTAGAATTCCCTCTTTGACCCCTTCTCCTTAGCCAGTCTGTTATCTAAGATCACCGCGTGGAGGTGTCGAAGGGTCTTGGCAGCTCTGGTTCGCTGGCCCTGACGCTCACGCGCTGCTCAGCATCTTTGATTAAGGATTGAAGAGGGAAGGCAAAAATGGTCTCAAATATGCTGTGCTGGAATCGAATGTGTCGGGCTGAAAGGGGCAGATATCGCAGCAAACTACGACATACTGTCAGAAACATCCTTGTTAGGGCGAACGAAGAAGAACATGATTGATAAAACATCAGATAATAAATACATTTACAAAATATTCAGGAATTTTGTTTATTCATTGTTTCTAGCTTCTTGAGTTCTCTGATTTTAGGGACATTATATTCATGAATGTGTTTATTCATTGTTTCTAGCTTCTTGAGTTCTCTGATTTTAGGGACATTATATTCATGAATGTGTTTATTCATTGTTTCTAGCTTCTTGAGTTCTCTGATTTTAGGGACATTATATTCATGAATGTGTTTATTCATTGTTTCTAGCTTCTTGAGTTCTCTGATTTTAGGGACATTATATTCATGAATGTGTTTATTCATTGTTTCTAGCTTCTTGAGTTCTCTGATATATTTCTGTTATTTAGTTTGTTACAATTTGTCAATGTCATGTGTGGTACCAGGGTTGATAAGAATGGTGCTTCTGCATATTTCGTAAAAGATAACTAAAGAAGGTTGTGTCTGAGGTTAGCAACTTCATTATGTAAAATCAATTCTGTTGAGACCATCAGGACAGATGCTTGGATACAGACTGCCTGTAAATGGGACAGCTGTAGTGATAACAGCAACAGACTTCAAGTCTGATCGATTAAGTGAAGATCAAGTGACACTAGAAAGAGAGACAGGCCTAGAGAGACACTAAGCAGGATAAAAACTACACCGGACAATTTCTAGAGAGGCCAACAATGATGGGTCTCAACAACGTACAGGAGCTGCAACGAGTCTGGAGAGCACCATGTTGTGCCTTATGCGTCATGTTTGGCGATGCATGAACAAAGAAAGATAAATCCTTGTCTTCTAAATGGTATTACGTATGATTACCAGTGGAGATCGTGTGGTGTAGAGTAGTGAAACTCGAGTGCAAGCTCAGCTTGCAATCCTGACTTGAGTGCATGAGCTGTAGTAGTCAGCAACCCATAGCTGACTGCTAGCGTCCGGACCCAAGAACCAGATCAGCCAAGACTCTTCTACACCTCCACGCGGTGATGTAACAGTCAGCCGGAGCATGAGTGTTTAGGGCTGGGGTGATGTTGTCAGCGACTCTGAGAAAAATGGTACCTGAATGTGTGCCAAGGTCACTCTGTCTTGACACTATGCCAAGGTCACTCTGTCTTGACACTTCGCCAAGGTCACTCACCGACTTGATACAAAGGAAAATGGGGCTGGGGAAAGAATGTGTACAGGAAGTGGAATAGGAACTGACCACTGGCGTTCCGATTTGGGTTGTGGGGGATGAGTGACAGACAAGAGGGCAGCGGAGATTGCTGCGATATTTGAGTGACAGGAGAGTGATGCGTTCCAATGGTAGCTGAATGGAGTCAAGACATCCCCTAGAGATCCATTGGATAGCTCTGATACTGCTTAAAACAATATAATGCTAGACTTTAGCTCAAGCAGACTGGCCATGGAGAGAGAGAGAGAGAGAGAGAGATACAAAATTTAGCTAGGAGTCTGTTTAGCTCACCGACTAAATAGAAGAATAATTGATAGGCTGTTTTCACGAATGTGTGAGAACAGGGTCGCTGAACAAGCATACGCCTTCGAGTCTTGGTCAGTCGCTCTATAAGGTGTGTGTTGGGTGCCCTGTGTCTAAGAGAGATCTAGATATATGTGTGATGTGTGTAGACACAGAGGGAACGATGCATGTTCTGTAGAGTTACGCAAGTGTACAGATCGACTAGGAAGGATCTGGATGTGTGTGGGGTGCATGTAGACACCGATGGAACGATGTATGTTCCAGAGCGTGGGTATACGCAGATCGATTGAGTGTGTGATCATATGTGAGTATACATTGAATATATTAAATGTATTATGTCCAGATCACCTGCCTGGGGGAATCTGAGTGTCACAGAATACGAACGTGAGGACGAGTTTTGGAGAGTGTGTTGAGGGTGCAGATAAGGGGAGGGGAGTGTGCGACTAGAACTGGGTTGGACTAGTTGGGAGCAACATCAATAGTTTATGCTTATAAACTCCATGTATCTATTTAGATAAGATGTATTTTCTTGTATTGTGTTTGTAATTTCATTTCACTCATTTTAATAGTCGTTGTACGAGTATGATATAATAAATATGCCACCTGCTGCGTGCTGTTATTTGCTGTGTGTGGTCGTGAATGATGTGGATGAGTGTGGTAACATTATAGATAGTGGAAACCTGGACTCTGTTACAGTGATCCCGGATAACAGGCTGGCTAAGGAGAAAACGTTGAAAAGTGAAGGCTAACCCGGTACTAAACAAAATGCCTGATGCCGAAGATGGATGTGTCGGACCAAAAGGTGCAAATATCGAATTCAAGCTATGACACAACGCATTCCGTTCTCCGGACAACATACTGCTACTCGCAAAGCTCTGTTCGTGGGTTGGTAGCAGGAGATTGAGAACGAACGCAGAGGAAGAAGTATTCAGACATACTGGGTTCAAAATCACTTTATTTCAAGTTTGACTCAGCTCTTCGGAACTGAATCTCAGTTTGACCTATCTCCACGTACAGCAAGGAATGGCACAAACTAGTGTACTGGAAACTACTATAGTGGAAGCGTCTGATTGGTGTAGCACTCGCTACTCACGGGGAAGGTATGGAGTTCAACTCCAGCAACCATCATGTTTCAGCTGTAAATGGGTACCTGACTTGAGGTTAGGGAAGGAAAAGGCAGCGAGGAAGAAAATTGGCCACCCCACCTCTCGCAAGATGTGTGTACTGAAGTCTCTTAACAATTCATCTCCAACCAGCGGTTAAATCTGCTGAAGGATGCGCTTTTATGATGGCCGGTATGTCTAGTAAAGAGGGGCCTCCATATTTAATAAATTCTCCTGGGATGTTATCATTACAGGATAGGTTTTAGTTTTAGTCGACCTGTACTTCTACAAGGGTGGTTGCCCTTGTGCATGTCTGGTTCTTGTACGAATTGGCGGTAGCCGGTAGGTGCAAACCTCTGCTTAACGGATTGTGCTTGATCAGGACTGCATGTTTTGGTTTTGTGCGGGTCCCAAAAAAAAAAAGAAGAAATCGGAGGTGATAGTAATGACGAAGAAACAGGATTCTCCAAAATGCTGCGACAAAGCGAAGAGGACCGAATTGAGACCAGTTCTATCTATCTGTCTGTATGTATATCTATCTTCAGTCCACTTATGTCGTTAGACATGGGGGGGGGGGGGGGGGGGTGCGAACTCCTTTGTTTCATATTTTGTAGCAGGTTTTTGTTGTTGAGTTAACACGTTTAAATACCTGGCACACAACCAAAGGTGCTGGGTTCGATCCCCATCACAGCACCAACCGTTACCCTGGGGAAGCAAACCCTTAGAAAATGCAGGAGGAAGCAGACTGCATGATGAAGTCGGATGCATTGGGCCGACAGGCGCAAAATAAAAACCACAGGGCAACGCACAACGCCCTGGGGAATAGATAAATAAGGCGAACGCAAAACAAAACTAAACAAAATACCTGGCAAACAATATAACATCAGACAGAAGATGCATTTACGAAATAAAATGCAGAATAGCCCAAGCAAAATTGGTTCTCTAGACCATGAAGGGGATATTGTGCAACAAAACTGAGAAAGAGAATCCTTGGATGCTACGTGGAACCAGTACTGATATGGCAGTGAATCATGACCAATCAGCAAGCAAGCGCTTTGATCTTCGGAAGCAACGGAGATGTGGTTTTACAGAAGAATGCTGCGGATCCCATGGACTGCAAAGAAGACTAATGATACAGTACTCGAGGAGGTACAAAGACAACTTATTGCACGGATCAGAACAAGGCAGACATCCTTTTTTGGGCATGTTATGAGAAGAGACGGCTTGGAGCACGTCGTGACAACGGGAAAGATAGCAGGAACGAGAGACAGTTGAAGGCAGATAGAGAGAAGATGTTGCACAGGTGAGAGAATGCCACGGGTGACAACCAGTGACAGTTTGCAAACGACGACACGCGTGATAGAAGTGGATAGAGGTCCTTGATAGCAAGGCAATTGATGATGATGATGCGGGTACCAACTCAGGTTCCAGTCGCTTCTGTCTCGTGCACATGTTGTCCATTGGGTGACTAGCTTGCTCGTTTCAGGCTCGAGTGAATCTTGCACTGAGTGAGCGATCTATAGAAGCTCTCTTTCTGCCGCGCGGCTACAACAGAGTGGCTGCTATGCTCCAGCGCTCATCTTTTCTTCTGGCTACGTAGCCAGCCTAGCGGTGCTTTGAGTTGTTTGCATTCTGTAAGACATCCTTGACGTGGGACACTGCCCGGATGTCACTGTTGGGTAGGCCCATCTAGTACTGCTGCCAAATTGATAGGCCCACGAGATGGCGCTCAATCTAGGCATGTGTTGCCCTTCGCTGGTTCTTTTTGGCTTTTATCAGAGACCAGGTTTCATATCCACAGAATAGCGCTAGCAGGATAACTGAATTAAATAGGTCTGCTCGTAGTCTGGTGTCATTCGTGGCGTCTGTTGCGTCTTGATCTTTACAGGATAATAAATGGGGAACAGAAGATATAGGTTGTCGTTAGTTCATATCTGACGCAAGTTCTTGTTCATTACTTCTCTTTTCCAAAAATCCAGAGGAAGATCGAGGACCAGGTGATACAAACTGTTTGAGAACACAGAGAAAATCTTAAATATTCAAAGGACTGATGTCTGTGGAGGGGACGGGATCATCAACGTCACAAGGTATCACTCGATGATATTGACATCAATCTTGTTCAGTGCAACCTGGCACATAAATCTCTGCTACTAAACAGGTTGAGACTGCTGCTCGCGGACAGGATGTACCCACAATCCCAGTTTGGCTTTAGAATAGGTAGATCAACAACGGAAATGATTTTCTCGCTTCGCCAAATCCAGGAGAAGTGCAGAGAACAAGATCAGCAGCTCTTTGTGAGGATTCTAGACCTCACCAAGGCCATCGTCTTGGTTAGTAGAAAGGGACTATTCGAACTCCTCGAGAAAATCGGCAGCCCCCCACGACTGCGTAGCATGATCATTTATTTTCACACTGATATGAAGAGCCCAGTTCTATACGACAGATGATCTTCAAACTATTTTCCCCATCATGAGTGGAGTGAAGCAAGAATGCGTGCTCCCGCTGACCCTCTTTGGAATATTTTTCTCCATGCTCCTATCCTATGCTTATCCGTGGACGGTGTTTATCTGCATACCAGATCAGATGGACGGCTGTTTAACCTGTCCCGACTGCGTGTGAGGACCAAAGTGAGGACGGTGCTCATTAGTGAGATGCTATTTGCAGATGATGCAGTTCTTCTTCTTCTTCTTTCGTTCGCTTTAAAATATTGTCCATATCTGCAATGTTGTCTCTTGTATAAACTTCACTGTCTTTTGTAGTTCACACACAGGTCCATAAAGTTTCTCTCCAGTGTTGTTTCTATGGGCCAGTGAGATTTTCTCTATATCATATTCTGGGCAGTTTTGCAGTATGTGCTCTGCTGTCTGGGGCGCCTGTCCACATGTACACATGGCTGAGTTGCCAATCTTCATTTTTGTGTACATGTGACTGCGGAGTCGGTTGTGTCCTGTTCTAAGGCGCAACACAACAGTTTGCTCTTGTCTGTTCATGTAATGGTAATCGTCTGGTGTTACTGTTGGTGGCTTTCTGATTGATTTGATCATCCTTATCTTCTGTTGGTATGTAACAGGCACATCTGGTTGCTCGTCTGCAGCACCCTCCTTTTCCAGTCGATCTGCTCTCTCGTTTACTGTAATTCCACAATGAGAAGATATCCACTGCATGGCAATCTTGCGCTGGTTGCTCAGTCAGACAGTAGAGCCTGTAGATCTGGCAGTTTCTCAAATTTAAGTGCTTGCAGTGCTGATTGTGCATCTGTAAGAAATACTACAGGTTGTGGACCGACATTGGTGTTCAACAGTTTCTCAGTTGCCATCTTGATTGCCTGTATTTCTGCATCATATATATGACAGAATTTCCCAGTTGGTACTTTAACTGTATCCCTAATGTTGTTTGGGTATTCTATGTACACTCCCGCTCCACCATTCTTTACTGCATTCTGTGCTGACCCATCTGTGTATACTCTGATCCAGAGGTCTTGTGGGCATTCTTCATCCAGGAAATTGAGGATCACTATCCTACGTTGCACACTGTTCTGTTCATCCTTGTCTAATATTCCTTTCACTTTTGTTTGAATGCATACTGATAGTCAGTGCTCCTCTCTCCAAAGGGTTTGTTCTGGCACAGACTTTAGGGGGATGTCAACTTCAGGTAGATCCATAATTTGCCTGCGAAGTCGTTTCGCCGGATGCATAAAACTACTTCTTTTCAGTCTTCCCATTGCTAAATTTTGAAATCTGTCTTTCATTGGATAGCTCGGCATGCAGTGGAACTTTTCTGCCTGTGTTAATACCTTTGTGTCTCTGCGCTCTCTTAGGGCTTGTATCCTTCCCATTTTCTCCATCTCCACAATAGGTGTTGATTTCATTGCTCCTGTAATGACCCTAAGTGCCTGATTTTGCACCTTATCCACCTCTTTTAGGGTAGTATTTGCTGCGGGGCACCACGCTGCTGACCCATATTCCAGATGTGGCCGTATACCTTGTTGGTAAACTTTGTTAAGTATTTTTCCACTAGCACCCTATGTGGTTCCACTTAATTTTCTCAGGATGGCTAACTTCCTCCTGGCTTTTTTGGCTGCCTTGTTGACGTGTTCCCTCCATGTCAACCTATCATCAAATGTAACTCCAAGATAGGTGGGTTGTTTATCTTCTTTGAGGTGTTCTCCATTTATCTTGATAACTCCAGCTTGTTGTTTTGGGGAGAGGGTGAAAAGCGTAGTGCTACATTTTTCGGTGTTTATGTTTACACACCATCTGTTTGACCATGAGGTCAAGGCATCAATAGCTCGTTGCAGCATTCTGGTGGCCACTGTTGCTTGCTCATTTACACACCATATTACCAAGTCATCTGCATACATTGCAACTTTTGTTCCTTGTGGTAGCTCAGCAATCAAGTCATTGATGAAGACTATGAAAAGTGTAGGGGAAAGAACTCCTCCCTGAGGCACACCATGACGCAGTAGAATTTTCTTACTCTTGAGACCATCTAGTTGGACTCTGGCTCTTCTGTTATGTAAGTATGCTTTTATCCATTTGTACATCCTACCCATCACTCCATTATTTCTCAGTTTCTTTAAAAGTCCTTCTTTCCAAACCTTATCAAAAGCTTTCCTTAAGTCTATCCATGCTGCTAATACTAATTTCTTGTCCTGGAATTCGTCCTCGATCTATTGTGAGAGGTATGTTGCCTGGTCTTCAGTGGAGTTGCATTTCCTAAATCCTGCCTGTTGTGGCACAAGAAGGTTTTGGCTCTCAAGATACCACTGGAGCCTTAGGTTGATGATACGTTCCATTGTTTTACATATGCAGCTTGTGAGGCTGATTGGTCTATAGCTGGATGCCATGGAACTGTCTTTCCCTGGTTTTGAGAGTGGTATCATGATTGCTTCTCTCCAGGTCTGTGGGACTGTACCTGATGTCCAACAAATGTTGAAGATCTGAAGCAGCTTTGTTTTTGCTGCTGTTCCCAAGTTCTTGATCATGTCATTTGACACTCCGTCTGTTCCTGGCGACTTTCTCATTTTCAGTTTGGATATTGCAAACTCCAGTTCTTTGTATGTGATTGGTGTCTCCATAACTTTGGGCATGGCACCATCTCGCTCTGTATTTTGTCGTTCCTCACGAACACTTCGTTGTTTCTCTCTGTCTACTTCAATGTTGCTATCTTTTGCAAAAGAGTCCACAAAGTAATCAGCGGCTTGTTTGCCTGTGAGGATGTTTCCATCTTTGTTTAATGTAATTTTTGTGTTTCTCTGTGCACCCTCATCATTAAGTTGTTTTACCAACTTCCACAGTTTTCTAGTATCCTTTTCAAAGTTCAGAGACTCTGTTTTCTTCCTCCAACTTCTTCTTCTAGCCTGCAACTTTTCCCTTTGAAATTTGGCCTTAGCATGTTGATATTTTTTGTGGTGTTCTTGACATGGACTAATCTCTGCCTGCTTTCTAGATGTTTCTACCTCGTTTTGCAGTTGTTCTAATTCCTTATTCCAGTATGGCCTATATTGTTTGCGGGCGCCTCTAGGTATTGTTTCATGGGCAGCCTGTAGTATGCATCTGCTGAAATTATCGACTACCTTATTTATGTCTTCATCTGTTGTTAGATTTCTAGTCAGCACACTAGACCGATGCTGGTACATTGACCAGTCTGCCTTCCTGTAATTCCACCGAGGCAGGGTACTACTTTCCTTGACATATTCATTTTCAATAGTTAGAAATACTGGTCTGTGGTCACTACCTCCAAGTTGTTTCCCTACAATGCGTGTAATGTTCCATTCCATGCATGGTGAGTGGAATGCCAAATCTGGTGTAGAAGTGGTGTGCCATGATGTCGAGTAGAAGGTCGGTGGGTCTGTTGGCTGGCTAATCAGGATAAGTCCATTGTCATCCTGCCAGTTTTCTAGCTCCTCACCCCTCCTATCCATTTGATCATAGCCCCAGCTCTGTGAGTGGCTATTGAAGTCTCCACACACAATCAGTCTTTCCTTTGTTGCAATCGTATTCAGTGCCAGTGGACGATCACTCGGACAGTAATAATTTAGAAGGTGGAATTCTGTACTTTCTGTCTTGAGGTGCATCATCTGGTATTCTGCCCCCTCCATATATACTTCCTGCTGATAAGCATTGATGCTATTTCTCACAAGTGTCAGAATTCCACCCTTCTTCCTGTCTTGTCGGTCAGACCTATAGCACTGGTATCCTCTAATTTTGAAGGCTATATCTTTATTGAGATGCGTTTCTTGCAAGCAGCATACATTTACTTGCTCTTCATATAGAATATGCTCAGTTCTAGTGACAAATAGTGAGAAGGCCTTGCAGAGACTGAGAGACAAATTCCCCGTTGGGTGCAAGCAGTTTGGTCCCACCATAAGTTTGGAAAAGACAAAGGTCTGCACACAGGGCACTACCACTACGCCCCCCATAAAGATTGATGGCGTAACTCTGGAGGTCGTCACCAGCTTCACTTATCTGGGGTCTGCCATCAGCAACACTCTCTCGCTCGAGAAGGAGATAGACCAGGAGGCTTGGCAGGGCAAGTACCGTCATGGCCCGCCTGACTAAGAGAGTCTGGGAAAACACTACACTATCTCACTACACCAAGGTCCGAGTCTATCAGACCTGCGTTCTTGGCATTCTCATGTATGGAAGCGAGACTTGGAGCACTTACACTAAACAGGGACAGCGGCTGAACACCTTCCACATGAGGTGTCTACGGCGTATATTAGGGATTGGGTGGTAAGAGAGAGTGCCACATAATACGGTTTTACTGAGAGCAAACACTCACAGCGTGTACTTGACCTTGAGTCAGCGACGTCTACGGTGTTTGGGACATGTTTAGCGCTTGGAAGACGAGAGGCATCAAAAATCCAAAGGATATCTTTTATGAACAGCTAGTCATTGGAGTTAGAAGAATCGGCCGTCTCACACTGCGATTCAAGGACGTATGCAAAAGGGACAAAAAGTCATGCGGTATCCCATCCAAGGGCTGGGAAGAAATTGCTCAGGATCGAGCTATCTGGAGACAGTTGGAGGGGGCATAGTGACTGCTGACCCTCGTAGAGGTCTTCTGGCTACAGAGAAAAGAGAAAGACTGAAGAGATCAAGGAACAGCCAGGCAAGTCAGCCTCCTCAATATGATTGTACTATCTGTGGCAGAGACTGTCACTCGTCTATCGTCCCTTACAGCCATAGCAGACAGTGTCGAAATACAGGAGACAGAGCTGGACAAAACTTACAGGACGCCACACGCATGGTCTATACAGACTGAGACGCCTGTGAATTTGTATGATCTTGTTAGTTACAACGCAGAAACTTAAAAAAAACAGAAAGTTGGCTTTATATATTATGATACATAGTATACATCCCAATTAACATTTTATTTAATTATAGTTATCAGTAAATTACATCGTACAATATATTTTTTGTTGGTGGTAATTACAGAGACATGTCTGAATTCATTCGTAAAGCTTACAACAGAAACGTTTCGTATTTTGAAGGTGAGCACATACTTGCAGCATAAAATCAACTTCCGTTTTCTTCAGCCTTGAAGTGGGTGGGAGTATCTACAAGTGGTACTAGGAAGAAATTTATAACACCTTCCTTGAGCAGCTTTGTTGTTCCTAGCTGTGTGAAATCATATAAACACAACAGCAGAATGGTAAGATTTATATAAAATATCTTTACAAGGTACATAATTCTGCGAAAACACAACTTAGACTGTGAGATGGCTGAAAAATACTGAGCTAAATCAGTAAATGAATCATATAATGAACTAACTAAGAGTACTAAGAGTAAGAGTAAGAGCAGTACTCTGTCAACTATGCCAAGTGTCCGCACCAAAAATGGTAGTGGTACAGTGGGTTCCATCCCCCTGCAACATCCAAGGCAACGAGGAGGCAGACAGACTGGCAAAAGAAGGTGCAAGACTACCACAGCCAGAAACTAGCATGACGTACGAAGAGTCAAAACGGCTTATTAGAGCTAGATACATGACCAAATGGGAAACCGAACACACTGGCTACACAAAAAACGATGCCTATTACCAGTTGAACAGAAGAGAGCAGGTCGTAGTCTTCAGACTTCGCACTGCCCACAATAGACTTAGTTACAACCTATTCAACAAATTGAAGATAGGTGGCACTGACGAATGCCCGTTCGGTACCGGGAAAATGACCGCTGAACATATGCTGCAAAACTGCCCGACATACGAGGATCAGAGAGAGCAGATATGGCCATCACCAGTGGCAACACTAGACAAGCTCTATGGCAGTGTCGACAGCCTCAGGATGATGGCTGCTTTTTTCGAAAAAATTAAGGTTGATGTCTGACTGCGTACGATGAAGAAGAAGAAGAAGAAAGACTGTGAGATGGCTGACTAATTGACTGATGCGGCGATGGCATCACATCCATGATCTCACACTCACAGTAACACCAGTTTCAGCACAAAACAAACATACCTTAAATACTAAATAGCAACAGCAGAAGTAGAAAGTCTTGCAAACCAAATTTGAACGATGTATCAATAATAATAATATAAATATGCAGCATATTATGTAATTACACGGACATCATGTTAACGTGTATATATATATATATATATAGTGATATACTCAGATATACTAAATTGTAAATATTATACTAATTGTATTATATACTATCCGACTATATCATAGTATATCAGCATATGATATGATATTCCCGGCATATGCAATATATATCATTGAATATTTATATGGTCTTTTTACTTATGACGTTTTTCTGTACCTTTATCTGAAAATCATTGAGTCGACAATTTGGATGATTTTGTGTGTGAGACTGTTGTTGTCCGTAAGGGTTTTAAAGTTTTATGGATATTAGGAAATATTGTTTTAGTCAGAGAGTGGTGAATGTTTGGAATGCATTGCCACAGGAGGTAGTGGATGTAGGGACAATTAATGCATTTAAGAATAAATTGAATGCGCATCACTTTTAGAGCAAGATGTAAATGAAACTGGTTGTACAGACTCTGTAGAATCTTCTAAACCATTAAGAGAAATGACTTATGACAAACTGAAAGGGAAACTCAAGAACCCAGAGTATTGTCACAGACAAAACCAAGACCCACACAGGCAGTCATCACTATGCTGCTCTTAACAAACTACCTAACCATGGCCGGTGTTATGTCATGTCACACAGTCGCCTCTTACGACATGCTCTCTGTGGGACTGAAGTGCTATTCTTTTCCTTGTCATACACAAAGACCCCAGTGGACCACCCTTATCTCCATACTTAAACTGGATGCTGTTGTCACATAAACACTGCTCTGCTTTGCTGCAGCCTTTACCTCTCATTCTAGCAGAAAAGCCCCATCTGAATTTCTTGCTGTGTAGCAACAATTCATCGTTATATTTAACAGTATCATCAACCAGATGATTATTACTTATTAGCTATTCCACCTCGAGATTCGCTATCTGATTGCAAGTTGTCTCGATTCCCTGCTAAAGGTGGTGATGACTCACACATAGTTTATTTCTTCGTCAATGTGTACACATGCAACCCAAACATGCATCACATCTTTACAATGGGAGTATCTCTTGTCCATGTAAGTCACATTCTTTCATTTTGGATATATTCCAGCCACTCACACTGTGACTTTGATAGTATGAGGATACTAAGCCCATAAATGGCTGCTATAGTTGACACTGAAAGCAAATAACAGATAAGAAAATTAATTATTTGGTAGACTAACAAAACTTAAAATTAGAAGACTAAAATAATGTTTATTGTGTGATGTCACATTGCCTCCATCTGTCCTGTGTGCTGCTTGGGAGTCTGCCATCAACCGCAGTCATGGATGGTCAATGTGATGGGCCCTGGTTGCTTAGACAAATTATTTGACATTGAAGCAAAAAGGTGAATGATTGATTGATTGACAATATGACTTGACATTGGAGTAAAAAGGTCACTGACTGATTGATTGACAATGTGACTTGACATTGGAGCAAAAAGGTGACTGATTGATTGCCTATCTGAGGTAACAGTTTGCATAAATACTAATACAGTACTGTGTGTAATGTTTAATATATTTTTCCACCACAGTCGGCAAATGTCAGTGTATGTGACATGTCCCAAGAAGTCATAGACTTGCTGAAGAAATTCAAACTTCGGAAGGAGAAGAATATTGCTGCAGTAGTGTGTATGTATTCATATCTACTATTCTGTGGCATCATCTTCACCTCTTAGCTCGCTGTGGAGTACATACCTCCCATTAACCCTTGACAGTCCAAATTGTTCATTGCAGTCAACTAGAGTAGCACCACTTACAGTCCGATATATCTTAATTCACATATCAACCATATCATGTTATTTAGCCAAATTTGATTTATAAACAACTGTATCTTTAAATTTAATTATCCTTAATTTAGTTTTAATGGCTTTTTTTTTATCTTAACCATGAAATGCATAAATTTGCTGTTCTTGTCTTGGAAATTAGACTTGTAAATTAGGTTGGACTGTAAAGGGTTAAATAACTCAAGCCTCTTCAAGTCTTCCTACCTTGAGCAGTAGATATCAGTTATGACTTTCTGCTTCTTAATGAATGTTTTTGCACATTCTAACAGATACACGTCTTAATGGTACGTAATACTTACCTGTATAGCGGCTGCCAGTAAGCAGTGACTAATGAGAGTTGGGTATGGGGTGGGCTACTCGATCTTGTAGAGCAGAGATCTTCAACCTTTTTAGCCACATGCACCCTTTTCACCATATCTCAGAATATCATTCCCCAGTTTCCAAAGTTGCTAGACTCCTCAAAAGGTTTATTTCAAATAATATGCTTATAATATTGAAAATCTTTCATTATTTCGATGTTAGTACATATACTTTGGGGGAGAGGGGGTGCAGCAAATTCAACAATAGATTGCCGAAGACCGATGTGTTCGACCGAAAGATGCAAATATTCCAGTCGAGCTGTAAACTAGCAACAACGCATTCCGTTCTCCTGACTACATCCTACTACTTGCAAAGCCCTGTTCAGGGTGTTCAGGGCTTAGTAGCAGGAGATTAAGAACGAACGCAGAAGAAGTAGAAGAATAGCAATAGAAAATATTGAAGCATTGTAAAATTTGAATAAAAGTAGTTTTGAAAAAAAATCATAACTAATTACTTAACAGATTAAATCGAAACATTGCAAAATTCTTCCATGAGAGGGGAATTCCCCACTGCTGTAGAAGCTGTGAGACATACAACATTGGAAGATACCTCTAAACTCCATTGTAGAAGAAAAGTAATTAAATATGTTAATAAGTAAGTAATGATACGTATTTATTGCCATTGCACATTTCATATCCTCTGTAATTATTACTACATTATGTGAAACTGGCTGAGTGGTTTGGATGTCAATCTTCTGATTACGAGAACATGTACTCAAATCCTTGGTAAGAAGTAGGTTGTTTTTTTTCTATCGAATATAAAAATGGGCAAACAGCCTTTATTCGTTGTCCCTTTAAATTTTCCCGATAAACTTCACCAATGGGAATAAACAGCGTAATGATAGTTCATGTTGAAACAGTTTTTTGTATGTGAAGCCATTTGTAAATAGTTTTCAGTAACTTAACTAAACATGTTTTATACTAGTTTAGAAGAGTCTGCATACAAGGGACCGCATTTCGCAGGTGGTTAACTTTTGTTCATTGGCCTTATTCAATGCATATGTCTGGCACTGGTAGCACACGGTTGGGATGAAGATTTACCGACTATGCTCGCTAACTCACTGGTGTATAATTTACTGGATCTTATTTTTTTTCTGTCTGAATAGGGGGATCACTCCTGCATCTTTCCAATCCCATGGAAGAATCCCCTTCGCAAGTGATTGAGAACATAATATAGCCAATGGTTTTGCTAGCAGATCTCTAATTTAAAACAGCAATTTTAGCTCTACAATGCATACTGTTGTCCATATCACTTCACTTAATCACTCCTCTTCTACCTAGGGTGCGTAGACAACTATATTTGTTCTGACTTAAGGGGCACGGCTAGATTCAAGGCTGCCCACTGAAGAAAAACAAATTGGGTTTCAAAGTACGAAAATAAAAATGTTCCTACAAAATACACGCCAACTTTTCCGGAAACGAAAAGTACAAAATCTGGACTTCCACCAATAACCAAAATAAAACATGAAGGAGAACTAGGAATGGGAAAATATGTGATTTTGTGGACACACAGTCGCAAAAGCCGATATATCGGCTCCTGTGTTTTCTGGAAAAATCCAGAAGCCAATGTATCGGCTCGTGGGAGTGAAGGAGATATATATATTCATTAATATATATATATATTAGTATTTGCTTCTATTTGCAGTGAAGATTGATAAAGCATCGCTGAAGATTGTCCTTGATGAGCATTATGAGGTAAAGGTTAGCTGCCAGATTGGCTGTTTAAATTTATATTATTATCCAAAAGGCTCATTAATACATTGATGTCAACTTGAATGAGTAACCAGCAAAGTGTTAAGTAGCAGCATTACAGCAACACAATTGACATCTGCAGGTACACAATCTCTTATCTGAAATACTAAAAGGTTATTTATAATGTATGCTTACCTGAGTTTAGTTTGAGCTTGCTATCTAGAAAATTGCACTAAATGTTTTTCTTGGAAATAAAATGCAGACTTTCCCATTATTCAGAGTATCTTTTTAGCATGTTTACTCTGAATGTGTCAACTCCATAGGAGGAACAGGGTGACAGCATGATCTTCTCTAACCCAGATAAAGGATAAATTGTAGTGGATGAGCAAAATTTGGGACAGATCACTCAGTTAATGGGGAAGTAGTTGTGCTTTTATTTCTTCATCTTTGTTCATTTTCAAACTCCTGCTACCAAGTCCTGAAAAGGGCTTTGCAACTAGTAGCATATTGTCCAGAGAACGGAATGCGCTGTGCTATAGTTTACAGCTTGACTGCGATATTTGCACCTTTCAGTCTGACACATCTAACTTCAGCAGGCATTTTTGAGTACCAGATTAACCTTTCCTCTTTGATCCTTTCTCCTTAGCCTGTCTGCTCTGTTACAGCCTGTTATCCCGGATCATAACTTCTAGAGGTGTAGAAGGGTCTTGACAGCTCTGGTTTGCAGACCCTTACACTAGCAGTCAGTTATGGGTCGCTGACTGCTGTAGCTCATGTACTGCTCAGCATTTTGATTTATTTGAGGGATAAACTAGTGCCGAGAGAAGCCTGCACCAAGTTTATGACGGAAATAGCTGTGGTTATATACGAGAAAGAATTACAACGGCAATAGGGCCTTTTGAAGACCTCTTGGCAACTGTCAAAAGAAGGGAACTTACTTGGTATGGTCACATATCGAGGTCAAATGCTTTTGCAAATATGATCCTGCATGGAAAGGTGCATGACAGACGACAAAGAGATTGTCCGTCCCAAAAAGAGGTGGAAGGACAACATAAAAGAATAGACCAATCTCTGACCAGAGGAGGCGCAGGTAGTGACCGCTGGCAGAAAAGGATTGCGTGGGGTTGTAAGAATGTCTTCATGTGTACCCCGTAACCTGACCTGATAGTTGAGAGATAAATTGTTTGGTGACGAGAGAAGCATGTGACAGACCACCCAGCTTATGAGGGAAATAGCTGTGGTTATATTTGAGAGATAAATTGTTTTGTGACGAGAGAAGCCTTGGCCTGCGACTGACCACCCAGTTTATGAGGGAAATTAAGAGCAAATGATGAAGCATCCCACCAAGTATTAATTTGGATCATCTTAGAAATGAAATTAACCGATCAATTTGATGACTGAGTTGAATTCATTGTTTCCATTAATTGAAATAGAAAAACTCAGATATTGCTCATGTGACAAATTCATTCTGCAAATTTTCCAGGACATTGCAGTCTCTGATCTGCAAGACGAGCTTCCTCCACAACAACCTAGATATGTCATTCTAAGTTACGTCCAGAAACATGATGATGGCAGAGTGTCTTATCCTCTAATTTTCATATTTGTTTCTCCGCAAGGTTAGTGTTCAGATCCTTGTCAACTAGTTGTAATAAAGTAAAGTAAGTTGCATGTCCTTTTACAGAACGTAGCCTCTTACAAACGCCACCTATTTGGCTGTTATAAGTTTCTTGGCAAGTGTGCAGTACGGTAGGTTGCCATTACTTTCCGTACATGGAGGAGCATTGGATCGAGAAAAACACCCAGTGTCTGCCAAACTGGACACAAGTGGGAATCGAACCCGGAACGTTGGGATTGTGAAAACCGAACAAGTTTCACCCCTAGACCACGCAGCCTTCTTAGTTGTCATACCTGATGTTGATTTTGTATTGTAAGGGTATTTTTTGTAATTTTCACAGGTGTAAGGTCTTACTTAAACAAAAATTCAAATTCTGAGGACATGCATCTTTCATGTAGCAAAATACGGATGTGAAACATGGACTATCATTAACCATCAAAGAAGAAAATGGGAAATATAATTCTTTGAGCTTCTTCATTCGTTCGCAATCTCTGGCTACAAAGCAATGAACAGGGCTTTGCAAGTAGCAGGATGTCATCCGGAGAACGGAATGTGATGTGTCGCTAGTTTACAGTTTGGCTGCGATATTTGCATCTTTCGGTCCGACACATCTGTCTTCGGCAGCTAAAATGCTACAAAAAAGTTATCAGAATGCCATCGGTAGCAAAAAGATAAGAGCTGGAAAATAGAACAAAATTGGCTCATAAGTAGTATTACATCTCATCATCATGATGAAGCATGTCGTTTGCAGAACATCGCTTTCATGACAACCTGCATTACATAGAGGAAATTGAAATACATTGTCCACATAAAATCCACAGTAGTTTAGAAATGTTTATTCTGGAGGGTATGGTACGTAGAAAATAAGGAGGCAGACCAAAGAGAGGATGGACACAAGATAACAAAGATCTTCTACAGACGACAGAGGTGGGAATATCTGAAAGAGAGATTTACAAGATCAGCTGTCGTGAGAGGCATTCTGAACTGGACATAACATAATGAATTTGAAAGTCTTACAGAGTTGTTTTAAACAAAATCTGAGCCTACATTTCTTTCTGGTTAAAAAAAAATGAATCCTGTTACATTTTTCAGCTTTACCACGCTCCAGGCTGTCTGAGACAGCCAAACTCGTCAAACTGTCAAAACAAAATTTTTGAAATTATTTTTCTCTAAGTACGGAGACCCTACCAATAGCCATTTTTATACTGCTGGATTCGTCACGTCCATCTACACACGCTTGTTGCCGGTAAAAGTATCGTATGTGAGATTACAAATGGCTTTTGAACGATTTATTTATTTTTTACGCCGATTGAACCAGGTCGACTTTTTGGGGAAAGGTGAAGTAGGTTGTTGGGAAAGATCTTTATCTTGTAAATCTGTTTATTTTATTTGTTTAGATGAAAGAACTACGCTTGAATTGGAAACTAACTGTTGTGTCGATATTGTAAACACAGTATCGATTCTTTGTTATGGTTTTCAATCAGAGCGACTAGGCCTAGCCGGGGAAAGTCCAAATATTTAAATTTTTTCAAAAAATTTCATATTCATCTTCTTGTATCTCAGAAACTAAAAAACACACAACAACAACAATAACATCAACAACTTCTTTATTCATTTATGTCTCTAAACACAAGAAAATCATATTTATTGACCAACAAACAGAACAGTTACAATTTTTGAAAGTTGCAAAATTGAAAAATGCGCACAATTTTCAAAAAATGTTTGAAGCGTGGTGAAAGTTAAAAAAACATCTGGATTCTTTGCATACTGTTAAAAAAACCATAACAAAAAACAACTTTGCCAAAGTCTGGTTACTTGAAACAACCAATGAAAAAACTCATGACCAACCAATTTTCCCATAAGTGATGAGTTTTCATTTCATTGACGTTTCAGCTCTTTTGTTTGTAGGCATGTTTTTAATGTCTGTTGGCAGGTAGCCAAAGGCTTTGGCTATGCGTAGTACGTATTTTAGAACTTCCTGCGGCTTACTAGGCCTGGGGAAAGGTACAACTAAGGGTAGATTTTTAACTTGAATTTTAAAATTTTGTCCGATCAGTCAACTCTTTTCTATTTCTAAATGTCAAGATATTTTTAACATGCTCGACACTGAACACAGGAGTCCTATCACACTACCCAGAGACCAGGGGGATTTTTACCAGAAGGTCCATGTGGAAAAAAAATCGTCCAGAAAAAGAGAATACATCGTTTCTAAAATTCTCAAAAACTGGCCATTTTGCCTGTTTACATCTACAATGATGGCATTGCCTATTTTTAGATTAAAAATGGCTGAGTGTTTCAACCAGTGTAGATGCACGACAATGCTCTTGAATAATTTTCTTATCGTTCTGCATATTTTCTTGCCATCAGTGGCAAGGCAGCCACGATTTTTGGCGTAATAATACAGCACCACCTTTACGGGTGGTAAAGGTTTTTACCCTTGGGCAATGAACATAGCACACAAAAACCAGCTGTAAACGTCAGAACGTATGAAGTGCATAAAAAAGTTGTCCAAGTATCAAGAAGGGGAAAAAGTCCCAATCAGACAATATGTCATGACTATGAAATCTAGCCCATTCAGACTTGAGTGGAGTAATCTCAGCTATGGTGATTTGGTCATGCCTACAGAAGCCAAGCACTCCAACAATCACTAACATCTTACAGTTTCACTTACCAGCTACAAAACACCTACAAATTTATAAACTTAGCATTGAATGCTAAAGCGAACATTTCAGCTAGTTAGTTAATTAACATTTGATCTATTCAAGAAGTTTGAGAAAATAATATCTTGAATCAGATGTAAAATTATAGTTCACTTGTTTGTTGTTTCGAATGTCCACAATGAGTAGGTTACTCTTTTATGCGACATAAAAAGGACGTTAATTGGTGGGTTGCAGTAGCTTTCCTCACATCTCGAGTGTGCTGATGAAGATGGACTGGGGTCCTCCAGGTGGTTGTGCTATGCATGACCTTATCCGCTTGAATAACCTTACTATTAAAGGTATGAACCCTGCCCTTGACGTCCGTCATCTGCTGGAGTATCGGTTTAATACGGTAGAAGCAGAGCCAACCCGCCACTCTCCTGTGTGAAATCTCTTTATCAATGTTGTGGTTGTTGTTGATTTCCTGTTCTAGGTAGACATTCGCATCAACATTCTTGATGGACTCATCTTTCAATCGCAGTTCCCCAGTAGAATTTCAAAATGTGAAAAAAAAAGAACATTTCCCAAAACAAAATTATTCATTTGAAAGGTTGTTGTTGTTGTTGTTGTTGTTGTTGAATGCCCACTATGAGTAGGATTACCCTCTTATATGCCCTGAAAAGGACGTTAATTGGTGGGTTGTTGTAGCTTTCCTCACATCCCGAGTGTGCTGATGAAGGTGGACTGGGGTTCTCCAGGAGGTTGTGCTATGCTTGGCTTTATATGCGCGTTGCTGACTACTACGGGGATCAAGTCGGTCCATCACCCAGTTAGCCAGGCTACCATGAAAACAGCCCGTTTCGAGGGAGGGCTACTCGGAAGCCGAGGTGGGGGGTTTTGGCCAATATATTTTGCCTGACCCTGACTAACATGTCTGATCAGTATGTTGTGCCTGACCAGATGTTAGTCTTCCTCCCAATAGTTCACTTAAATGTTTTGAAAAGATGATAGCTAGTGCAGAAAGACCATTACTTTAGGGTTATCCAAGTATCTTTTGGTTTGTCCAGTCAATAAAATAGAACAGTAATTATAGCACTTATTGCGATTGCTGAGGTTTGACAGGGAAGTATATTTATATGGGAATGTCCCATAGTTGTTACACTACTGGTTGGGAATGAGATTGATAGAGCCTTCATTATAGCAAACCGCAGCTTGTATGAGGTCGGGTGGTCAGTTCCTTTCCTCACTACCTGTTACTTCTCTAGTCATATGTCAGGTACCCAATTACAGCTGGGTAAACTGAAACATTATGGATGTAGGCGTTAAACCTGGTACCTTTGCCATGAAAAGTGAGTGCTCTACCACTGCGTTAATCAGGCGCAGATTTATATAGCTGAGAATTAAATGCTGCTTGCATCTGTAGTCACCAAGTAGGCTCGGTTTTTTTTCGTTTCACCACTAATAGAAAAAATCTAACTAGGACGTATTTGAATTTTATGCTGGTGTCCCTTTAATCACGAGACAAATATCCAAACTGCTCACCGACCCATTTCTCTGTCGATAAAAACCAGGCATGACATTTTCTGATTGTATTTCCAGGATGCAGTCCGGAACAACAGATGATGTATGCTGGATCTAAAACTAAAGCAGTAAAAGATGGAGGTTTAACCAAGGTAAGTGTAACAAGTAAGGTGCAAATATTGCAGTCAAGTTGTAAACTAGCGACTCAACGCATTCCGTTCTCCAGACTACATCCTGTTACTTGTAAAGCCCTGTTCAGGGCTTGGTAGCTAGAGATTGAGAACAAATGCATAAGAAGTAGGAGGAGGACCACTGTTACCTTCCCATATTGTCGTAAGAATTGACAAAGGTTATGCATACCATTACAGGAAAAGCAGCCTAAACCCTGAAAATGTCGCATTGAAAAATGGAATCAACTGGTGCAGATCCCTAAAATTGAGCTGCGAGAGAAACCTGTGCCTGAAATCCACGTGGAAGTCACTAAATAGACTCTAAACTGGTGTATCACCATGGAGGAAGAACGTCTCTCAGTACAGGCCAATTGTCGAATATCCACGAGTATTCCTGATGCGTGATGGTTGGTTATTGATTTAGTAGTCTATGGACTCCTGCCCGTTCACCCAGTGTCATATAGTGGTGTCTGCAAGTATTTGTCAGCTGTTTTTTTATTTCTGTCCAAAGTGTTCTATTTGTCTGGCCTCAGAGGAAAACACTCTTTCCTAACACTGGCAAGCGCTGGACATTCAAAAAGATGGTGCTCAACAGTTTCATAGGAATGTGTGCACAGCCGGCGCTCTGGAGTATATTTCGGTTGGATTCTGTTCAAGTGACTATTAAGTTTGATGTATTAAGTGCGAAGTTGGAAAATGGTGCTTTGATCTCTCCTTTTCAGAAGGTTGATTTGTGTTTTGGATTTGGGATGACCAAATTTCTTTCCCACAGGCCTCTTTGTTTGCAGTCTTCAGTAGTTGTTTGACTGTCTGTAGGGTTGTTGGTGTGAATTGCTGTTCTTGACTTGATCTCTTCTTAGCCAGTTTGTCTGCCTTGTCATTGCCAGGTGTATTTGAATGACCATTGTCTAACTATTACGACTTCATGGGATGTGATAAGTTAGTTGGGGTCTTTGGGTAAGTTTAGGCTTACAATGACCACTATCTTCCAGAGCTTGAAGGATAGATAATGAGTCTGTAAAGACTACGATGCTTTGGGCTTTTGATGGGAAAGCATCAAATACAGTACTCAAGTGGTTCAGAGATACTACCAGTGCATCCACTTCCTACAGGCATCAAACAGCTCATCAGATGTTCTGTCTGAATACTCTATGCAGACTCTTCTCACTTTAATAGTGGCCTAAAAGTATAGACATGTATCCATTCTTCTGAGTAGTTGCTAATCGTTCTCTGTGCTGCTCTCCTCATAAGACACTGGATTGGAACTCTGTTGTATTATCTGTTAGTTTTGTTTGAATTTCTAGCTATTTTAGAAATGAGTATGGGGTGGTAAATTTTTTGTGACTCTCTGTGTTTCTTGTTTTTTTTTTGGTAGTGGTGGAGGACTGGACTGATTTTTGTTGTGTGATCATTGGACTGATAAAATAATGAATCATTTCTTTGGTCTTGAAGCCTAACTTTTGCTACGATATGTGTGTCAACTATCAAACTACCAAAAATAATTGTACAGTTAAGCATCAATTGGGCAGGCGCAACCATCGTGTGAGGAGATTATTAGCTCAGTTCATAGCGAGCAAATCGCTATTTTCTGTGGTAACAACGTGCTTCGGTTCGAATCGCGTCCAGGGGCTTAAAAAAATCAGGGTCGGGATTTTAATCGGGGACCGCTTCTCCAGTCAACCCAGCTGTAAATGGGCACCTGATGCATGAGTTAGGGAAAGTAAAAACAGCAAGGAAGGGCACTGGCCACCCGACCTCTCACAGGCTGCGACTTAGTCCAATGGAGTCTTGAAAAACTCCATTTCCAACCAGCGGTTAATTCTGCTGAATTTCCACTTTACTTTTTAACCATCCGTAAAAAAAATGGAATTCAACAAACTAAATCACGAAACACAAGCACATGATTCAGGGGTCCATTTTGGTTGTGGTAGATGGGTATTTTTTTGATTGGGGGCCAATGTCTGCACCTACAAGCTGGAGTTGTAAAGAGCTAACAAATCATCCTTTTTGAGACAAAGAAGAAGAATCAATCATATGAGAGGACTATAAATCAAGTATCAGCAAATAATAGCTTTCTCTTTACGATATGGAAAGTGAACAAATGCTACAGGTTTAAAAAAAATAATGTTCTCATTAACCCTACCAGACCGCTGTCCCCATTTTTCGGTAATTTCCTTAACTGCCGCTAAACCGCTGGACCTATTTTTAGGTAATTTGGATAGTACGTCATAAAATGCGTCAGAATCTAAAAATAACCAACCAATCGTGGTCAATCCTCGTGATTAGTCAATTCAAATGGCTGCCCCCATGTTTGAATTGATTTTGTGGGGTTTAACGTGAACAAATTCGGAAAATTGACAATGAAACGAACGGCTGATGAACCAAGCACTTCAACAGGAAAGCAAAGTAAGTCTAGGCTTATGACAGTCCAACAGGTGATCAATAATTTGGTTGATTCAGACTGTTCAAGTGAAACAGACAGTGAGAGCTCGAGTGATGAGATGAAGGCTTTTCTTGGACTGAGGATCTATATGGAATACTCATGTATAAAGCCTAGCTATCAGGATTATTGGACAAATGAGGGCTCTTTGTTGTGTTTACTCCCGGATTTCGAAATGTTTTGTGACTCGAGACAGATTCTTTGCCTTTTGCTGGGTGGATTGGCACACAAAGGTGGAATATTGACGCTAGATGAAAGGTAAACCTATTTTTCACAATGTCTCCAAGTTACATCTTATTCTAACCACTTGTTTGCATGTAACTAACATTTTTCTATATCATGTTGGTTTTTTCTCTTTAATACTCTGGAACCCAGGAATGGGGGACAGTTGGGTTCAGGGCCTTAGGTCTGGTAGGGACTCATAACTGTTACTCATAACTATGGCAACTTAAAATGACATTTGATATGTCATGTCCTCTGGCAGAGGCTGCACAAAATCACTAGTCCAAGGATTTAAAACTAAACTCCTGAGTGGGGGGAGTGCCTGCATCTGTTGGCCAATATGGTGGATACGCTCCCTCGGTATCAACCACACTCATACTAGTTACAGTGGCTCTACTAACATCTTGGGGTGGACTGCGGTCATCCTGACTTTAGTACAATGTCAAGCTCCTCAGTACATTCACACTATGGGGATTACAGAGTCAATCCCCACCTCATTGGCTAGACTGCTGTGACAGCCTATTTCCCCAGAATCTGATTGGATTTGGCTTGGCTTCGTTCTCAATCTCCCACTACCAAACACTGAAAGGGCTTAAGCAGCAGGAATGTAGTACAGAGAACGGAATGCATTGTGTCATAGTTTACAGCTTGAATGTGATATTTGCGCCTTTCCGTCCAACACTTCCAACTTCAGCAAGCATTTTTTTAGTATCGGGTTAGCATTCCCTCTTCGATCCCTTCTCCTTAGCCAGTGTGCTCTGCTGTAGCTGTTATCCAGTATCGCCGCGTGGAGGTGTAGAAGGGTCTTGGCAGCTCTGGATTGCTGACCCTGACAGTCAGCTATGGGTCGCTGACCACTGCAGCTCATGCACTGCTCAGCATCTTCTGATTGGGATCTCGATCAGCATGTTTCACCTAATCCTGATGATACTTTTCATTCACCATCTCCACAACAGTCTGCAGCAGCAGATCTCCAGCATACTCTATCTCTTAGTGTGATGGTTCAAGCTGATGACTCTTTCCAATCCATCTTCTAATGTTATCTGACCACTTATAACGTCTGCCTCTCGGTGATTGCTTTTCACCTTACCCTCTAATACGATCTTCACCGGCATGATATGTCTTGGTCATATGGCCAAAATATATCAACTGTCTAACCCAGATTTTTTATAGCATTTCCCTCGCCGTCAGCAAAGTTGTTAGTATTTCTGCATTTAAAAAAATGTTCTTTCCACAGAAAATGGTCTAATCTTATACGAGGGACAGTCATTAAGTAACAGGAATTTTATGAATAACATTTTTACAAGAGTACGAACCAACAATTTTGTGTTGTCACATTTTTCGACATAGTCCTCCTGCCTGGCAACATACTTGGTCCACCTGTCCACTAGTTTGTGGATGCTCTCTAGAAAAAAAGTCTTTTGGTGTGATCTTTAACCAATTTTGCACCTCCTCTATTACCACCTTGTCAACTGCATTGGGACCAATCTGTGACACACTTTTTTAAAGGTGAAGTCATCACGGACAATTTTGTGCGTAGCGCTGTGATTCATGTTGAAATCTACAGCTATTCATCAATAGGGACTTTCATGTTGCCACGGACTAGCTGGTCAATATGCTGTTTCACTGTGTCAGTTTCCACTGGTCTCCCACGCTGCGGTTTATCAATGATGTTTTGTCGTCTGTTTTTAAATATTTCTACTCATTCATACAATTTCCTGACTCAAACAGCTGTCTCCATACTGAAACTTCATTCTTCTATAGATTTAAGAAGGTTTCATACCCGCTAACCACAAAAAAACAAAACAAATAATGCCTCGTTGTTCTTCCACAGTACAGTGGGGCCGTCATGTTGTGCGCTATATTGCGCATGCACATACTGCTCAATTGTCACAATCCCTACATGGACTATTGCTAAAGAGCCAGTTTATGTCCTGAAATAAGATTCCCGTTGTACATAATCACTTTATAATAAAATTCCTGTTACTTAATGTTTGCCCCTTGTATAAACCCAGATCTCGAATGCCCAAATTCTACACATAAGCTTATCAATAAACACTTTAATATGTTTTCTCTTTCAGGTGCTAGAACTGAGAAGCTTAGATGAGCTGACGGAGGAAAATGTCCTAGACAAACTCAATCTCTGCAAATAGATTTCATCATTGTATAGATTACCTATAGGCAAAATCTGAAAGGATGCAGTGTTTCACACAAACGTAGAGCAAAGAGTTGTGGTGATGCACCTTATGCCTTATGCAGTGTCTTGCGTTGAGAAATCTTCATCATTTAAAAAAAAAATCTTTCACATTTATGAGATATACACTTGTTGCATCAAGGCATTATTGGCTTTTGTAGTTTTATTGTGAAAATTATGTTTTTGTGTTACAGGCTCAAATAATTGTTTTGGGACCAAAAATGAATCAGCTGACGTATTTTTAAATGTTGGACTGGTCGTATCTTCGGGAATGATACTGTTAGCATTTCTAGACATTCTTTGTTCTGGAACAAAGTGGGGAAAGAAGCATAGAGGCACACCAGGAGACATGAAATGGAGGCAAACAAAGGTTTCTCCCCAGTTCTGGGCATTGTTTTAACAGATGGCATCTAATAGTACCAGGTGCCCCATTCTGCAGAGGAAAGAAATCTTGGGGTCCCTTTGTGGAGGAAAGAAATCTTGGGGTCCCTTTGTGGAGGAAAGAAATCTTGGGGTCCCTTTGTGGAGGAAAGAAATCCTGGGGTCCCTTTGTGGAGGAAAGATATCCTGGGGTCCCTTTCTGCACACAAAAAATGGACCCACTGCACCCTCATGCATGCCATAACAGGCAACTAAAGAGAGTTGTGCATGGGCTAACAGTCTGTGTAAAACAAATTGCTACAGAAACTGCAAGAGCATGCAATGTGCTTTAATGCAGGCTTCCTGAAGGAGGCTAACTGTAGCAGTGGTCATGTTTCGGCTGGCGTAAGAAAGGACAAGAAGTCTGTCTATGACAGATGAGTTTGCAAAATTTGGAAGTGGTGGCATGCAGACTCATCATCCATGGAGCTATAAAGAAGCAAAGTCACTCATCTAATGACACATAAGAACGGAATGGAGAGACGAGCACAAAGAATACAAGCCAGAAAATGACAGCATAGACATACTTGTCCAAGATGGTCAGACAAAGATCTTCAGAACAGGACATTGTAGACTCAAGACCCACCTCTGCAGAGTGAGTCTCAGAGACACTGACACATGCGATTGTGGAGCACCCAAGCAAACACCAGAACATATCCTGCAGGTCTGCCCTACTTATACAGACCTAAGAGAGACAGTCTTGTCCGGGGGAGGGAAAATACTCAATAAGCTGTGGGGGACCGACGAAGACCTGAATTGTACAGTCTCCTTCATGAACCTCAGCGGGCTAGAAGCATAGCATCAGTTGATCGAAGAAGAGGTCAGTGTGTTTTACCTGACTCTTATGCGAAGTGGGGTCTTGGTCTGTATGTTTTGCCTGACCAATATGAACCTTGAAGTATATGTAAAAGTATTGAAATACAGGAGACAGAGCTTGAAAAAACTTACAGGGCGCCACGTGCATGGTCTATAGAGACTGAGACGTCTATGATGATGTACAAGTATGTTTTCTCCACTCATCCTATTTTCTAAGACAAAGTATGTTGTACTTTATATCCCAGTGCATCTAATTTAAGCATACTGTTTTTTACATGGATTTGCTTCCCATAGTAACACTACTAATGTTGACAACTAAACATGTGTTTCCAGCAAGAAATATCTTAAAAAACATTTTCAGCTAAATTTCTGACTAAAGAAAGTATGAACATTTTAAAATAATTGTTCACTAGTCATTATATTATTTATGAAAACAAATCATCAATAAAAATTGAAAAAAAATAAATATGTATTGTAAACTGTTTCAAACTGATCAAATAAGAGATATGTATGTATGCATGAGCCCCGGAACCTAACTGTCCCCTATACCTGGGCTCCTGAGCATTAAAGAGAAAAAAACCAACATGATATAGAAAAATGTTAATTACATGCAAACAAGTGGTTAGAATAACATGGAACTTGGAGACATTGTAGAAAATAGGTCTACCTTTCATCTAGCGCCAATATTCCACCTTTGTGTGCCAATCCACCCAGCAGAATGAACCTTCATCACAACCTAGATCTCCCCCATCAGCTGTTTGAGGGACACGCCCCCCCCCCCCCCCCTTTCTCTTACTATCGATAGAGCTCTAGATCTACAAGGTTCAAGATTCTCCTCATCACTCGAGCTCTCGCTGTCTGTGTCACTTGAACTGGAAACGTATTCCTCAGAGTCTGAATCAACCAAAATATAGATCACCTGTTGGACTGTCATAAGCCTAAACCTACTTCGCTTTCCTGTTGAAATGCTTGGTTCATTAGCCGCTCATTTCATTGTGAATTTTCCGAATTTTTTCACGTTAAACCACACAAAGTCAATTCAAACATGGCGGGCAGACATTTGCATTGGCTAACCATAAGGTTTGACCACGATTGGTTGTTAATTTTTAGATTCTGACGCATTTTTTTCATGTACTACCCAAAGTACCGAAAATTAGGCCAAGCGTTATAGCGGCAGATATGGAAATTACCGGAAAAAGGGTACATCTGTCTGGTAGGGTTAAGTTTTTGATCTACTGTATTATTGATACCGACCATCACACTAGCACTGTCAGTCCCAATGTCCGTGTTTATCTTTAAAGCATTTACAATGCCATCTGCATTGCATTCTTAACACTCAACAAGATTTAAATAATGTTTTATTACTTTGGTTTTGGACCTGCTATAATATATGATCACAATGCCATTCATTTTGTGAACTCAAAAAAACCAGAAAATTTGCCTAAACTTTTCCAAATTTTTCCATCTCAAATATTATGTATCAAAACATCCACAAAAAGAGCACTAAGAACGTTACTTATTGTTTCCGAACATTTTCTTTGTACATGTTTCAATTTGATGCCATTTTACTGTCAGTTATTTTCTTTTTGGATATGTCCACTAAATTAGCATTTCCCAACCGCAGAAATCTGCTGGTTCGCGAAAAAGTGATTGCGGGTTAACTCACAAACTGTGAAGATCGGCTTGATTTGAGATAAGCACGGGATCAAGACTCTGATCAGCGCATGAGCTGCAGTGGTCAGCGACCCATAGCTGACTGCTAGTGTTAGGGCCAGCGAACCAGACCCTTCCACACCTCCACGCGGTGATACTGAATAACAGGCTGCAGCAGGGCAGACTGGCAAAGGAGAAGGGATCAAAGAGGGAATGCTAACCCGGTACTCAAAAAATGCTTGCTGAAGTCGGAAGCGTTGGACCGAAAGGTGCAAATATCGCAATCAAGCTGTTAACTACAACACAACGCATTCCGTTCTCTAGACTACATTCTGCTACTTAAGCCCTTTCAGGGGTTGGTAGCGGGAGATTGAGAATGAATGAAGAAGAAGAAGATCTAAGCACTGATTGACTATTGTTTAAACTCAAATGACATCAGCTACACAAGTATCTGTACTTTTTGAACACAAGAGCTCATCTATATTTGGGATGTTTTTTTTTTATCAAAGTGAGGTTTTTGGTGGGGAAATGCAAATATTGCGATATGTAAATTCGGTCATTCGAAAATCGATAGACAAGTTTAAGAGATTAATTTCTGCCAAAGACGGATGTGTCGGACCGAAAGGTATACATCGCAGCCAAGCTGTAAACTAGTGACAACGCATTCCAGTCTCCGGACAACATCCTGCTACTTGCAAAGCCCTATTCAGGGTTTGATAGCGGGAGATTGAGAAAGAACGCAGAAGAAGAAGAGGAGGTTAATTTATCTATTAATACTGTGTTGTTGTATTTTGAAAGGCAAGATTTTTTAGTGAGTTATTGTGTTGTGAAATTTGGATACTTACAAAATTACGACCAAAAAAAACAAAGCAACAGCGAAAACTTTTAACTTTCTTCAAATATTTCCCATTTTATCGGCCGGTGGGTATTTTTTTTTTTTTTTTTGCGTTCGCCTTATTTCTCTAATCCCCAAGGCGGTGTGCGTTGCACTGTGGTTTTTATTTTGCGCCTGTAGGCCCAGTGCATCTGACTTCAGCATGCATTTTATGTAAGGGTCTGCTTCCTCCTGCATTTTCTAAGGGTTTGCTTCCCCGGGGTAACGGCCGGTGCTGTGATGGGGATCGAACCCAGCACCTTCTGGTTGTGAGCCGTGTCACTTAACCACTAGGCCACGCCGTCCCCTGGCCGGTGGGTATAAAAAAGGTTGGTATACACTGCACTAAATGACACTGTTCATATTCACAGAATGGCATACTACATACAAAGTTATTTTTTTTCACCAATTTAGCAATATCACTACACTTTGGTCTACAGAAATTGGTCAAAGGCAGTTCATAGAAGGGTAATTGCATTTTTCTGTTGTGACTTCATGCAACTTTTTTACTTTAGTATATCATGCAGTAATTTCACATTTGCAAAGCTTACAAAGCGCTCTGCTAGGATTGGTAGGAACTTCACATAAATCAGTTTTGAAATAAATCATTTGTCGTCCATTCTTTCTGTTTATAAATAATATTAATATCTGTAGGCATTGTGACGTAATTGAAAATGTTCACTTAAAAATGTGTTATTAATATCTGTAGGCATTGTGATGTAACTGAAAATGTTCACTTAAAAATGTGTTATTAATATCTGTAGGAATTGTGACGTAACTGAAAATGTTCACTTAAAAAATGTGCTATCACGCTACCAGATGCCAACACAGTCACTGAAAGGCGTGAAATATAAATGAAAAGCCTAATAACGACAGCACCACTGTTAACGGCTTACAAGTCAACTCAGAAAATACGAGGAAACTGAAAGTTGGATACTTGTTTTTACCCCCATTTGAAGTATCACTTGAATGGATCACCTGAGCAGCAGCAGCAGAAAAACCAAGGCAGATTTTTGTTTATCACTAATACGACATGTGTTTGCCAGCTATGTTAACATTGCAGCTTTTTTTATTTCAATTTTGGGGGGAAAAATATGATGAAATAATTGTTAACTAATTTTGGTGTAAAAAAGATGACAGAATTGTTAACTAATTTTGATGGAATAAAAGATGAAATATTGTTAACTAATTTTGGTGTAATAAAAGATGTTAACAATTGTTTGATCTTTTATTACATCGAAATAAAAGTTGACAATTTGAAGTTAGCTATGAAATTAAATCAGTTGGAAGTTTTTTTTCTCGAAAAATTTGTTAAATATTCTGCTATCTGTCAAAGCAGTGAAAGATCTGGCCTAAAATAAAAGCCACGTTCGTAGCACTGGGCATTACTTTGCTGGATCCGAACATATGCATGTTAGGGTTGTGAGCTGTGTCAATAACCACTTGGCCAGGCAGTCCTGCATGTAGAATAAATGGATACAATGACTTTAAAGTGTAAATTACATTGTAATAGAGATCACATTCTTCTTCTGGATTCAGGTTCATTGTCATGTCAGAACAAAGTATAGTCTTTTCCAGGTGTATTTTTTTTAACGATAAAGCTTACTTTCGCCATTTCTTGTACTTCTGGACATGCATTGGATTATAAGGGAAAAATAAAGCAGGTACAAGAATTTTGGTATTTGGGAAATGTTTCTACGGAAGATGGCGGACAATCGTGCAGAGGGTAAACTCTGCTCACTTATCAAATGGCCCCACTACTAAGACAATCCAAGATTTCCCTCCAAGCAAAAAAGCAGATGATAAACAGTATCTTTATTTCTACATTGTGCTACCAGTGCCAGACATAAGCATTGAATATGGCCCAAGCATGAAGGTTAGCCATCCGCGAATGATCACTAACAACACCAGAAGAGACAAAATTATAAATACGAGTATACCGGAGAAGGTTGGAACAATTCCCTGCCTAGACTACATCGAACAACAGAGAATGAAATGGTTTGGCCACATTGTTCATGAAACCTTCTACATGAGAACATCAGGAAAAAGGGCTTGAAGTAGACCGAGGAAAAGATGGATTGACAGTGTAAACGAGACCTGCCGTAAAATTGGAAAAACTGTACCTCAGGCCACGAGAGAGGCTAAAGACAAATACATACCACGACACTGAGATACAACCAGGTAGAAAGTGAGATAACAAAAGAAGAACTCCGGCTAATGATTGTGAAATTAAATGGGCTCCAGTGAAAGAATTTGCAGATGGCTGCTCTTCTGGCATATGACCGATATCAACTGCAAAATAACATAAGCAACTTGAGGTATGGTCACAGAAGATTCTCAGAACCAATGCAGCTGACGACTAACAAAATATAGATTTGATGATGTTATAGCGGTGGAGCCCGCGGCCGAATGGTTTTGATGCCTGCCTGCCGACAAGAAGTGCAGCAGATCAAATCCCTGGTAAGGCATATGTTGTTTTTCATTTGGAAGTGAAATAAACACGCATAGCCAGCACACGATGTGGTGATAGCAGTGGCAAAGTGGTCTGTCTGTACTTCTCAGCCTTTAAAAATCTCTGTACCACCTCACAATGGGAAAAATGTCATTCTACCGTTTATAGCAGTGGTCTGCCAGGGTCTTTGTGTATGACAAGGACAAGAATACACCATTGTCCCACAGAGAGCATGCTGTAAGAGGTGACTAACTGTGTGACATGACATAACACCGGTCATGGTTAGGTGGTTTGTTAAGAGCTGCATAGGTGGCACCTTTGAGTCTATTAAGATGGACTTGCACATCAGTTAACCACCCTTCACAGCACTTGTCCCAATGCAGCTGAGTAATAAGCTGCTCCAGCCTAACCCGCTACAAAGGAAATCCTCCTCCCGGCTACATCCAGCTCACACCAGAGCTGGGACCTGCACAGTGGCATCTGCCTCTGTAGAAGTACAGGTCGACTAAAACTATAGCAGCACTACAGAGACAGGGATTGAAAACAGCGGTCACTGTTAGACGGTTGCACCTCTACTACATCCGTCAACAGCTTCCTTAAACTCACTTAGACTACTTGAAGTGTTTGTCATTTGCTGCTCACACCATCAAGTTAAAAGGCTCAACCAAGATGAAGTCAAATTATCTAGTGAGTATTTACTGCAGCAAATCTTGCATGTTACTGTGTTCATCATACAAAACCTTTTGTTTCCACAAATGCTCCTTTTTGATATTTCTATCATATTGAAACAATAACTATTTTACTATTCTTTTTGCAGCTTTTGTCAACAAAACAAAATAATAAATATACATACAGCAAACAAAATGTCTTTCTAACTTTGTTGAGGTGGAGTGAAAGTCTAACTTTGTTGAGATGGGAGTGAAAATCTTTCTAACTTTGTTGAGATGGAGTGAAAGTCTAACTTTGTTGAGATGGGAGTGAAAGTCTTTGTAACTTTCTTGAGATGGAGTGAAAGTCTTTGTAACTTTCTTGAGATGGAGTGAAAGTCTAACTTTGTTGAGATAGGAGTGAAAATCTTTCTAACTTTGTTGAGATGAAGCGCAAGTCTTTCTTTGTTACGGTGGAGTAACAAGTTTCCTCTTACTAACAGCCTTAACATTCCTGAATCTTCTTCTTCTTCGTACGCAGTCAGACATCAACCTTTATTTTTTCGAAAAAAGCAGCGGTCATCCTGAGGCTGTCGACACTGCCATAGAGCTTGTCTAGTGTTGCCATTGTTGATGGCCACATCTGCTCTCTTTGATCCTTGTATGTCGGGCAGTTTTGCAGCAAATGCTCAGCTGTCATTTTCCCGGTACCACACGGGCATTCGTCAGTGCCACCTATCTTCAATTTGTTGAATAGGTGGTACCTCAGTCTATTGTGGCCAGTGCGAAGTCTGAAGACCACGACCTGCTCAGATCTGTTCAACTGGTAATAGGCATCGTTTTTTTGTGTAGCTAGTATGTTCTGTTTCCCATTTGGTCATGTATCTAGCTCTAATAAGCCGTTTTGACTTTTCGTATGTCACACTAGTATCTGGTTGTGGTAGTCTTGTACCTTCTTTTGCCAGTCTGTCTGCCTCCTTGTTGCCTTGGATGTTACAGTGGGATGGAACCCACTGTACCACTACCCTTTTTGGTGAAGACTGCTGGCATAGTTGACAGAGTACTGCTCTTAAATCATTAAGTTCAGTATTTTTCTGGCTTTTTAGTGCTGTGACTACGGCCAGTGCATCTGTAAGCAGGACTATATGGCTTTCATTCCTTTTACCTGTCACCATTTTTTCCACTGCCGCCCTCAGTTCCTCTGCCTCCGCTCTGAAATTGCTTGTGTATTATCCAGTAGCGAATGACAGTGTTATTTTTCTGCCATTTGGTAGGTTCAGGAATGCTTCCGCCCCTCCATTCTGTGTTGTGTTTGTTACAGAGCCGTCGGTGTATGCATAGGTCCAGTCCATGCTTGGGTAGTTTTTCGTTATGAAACTCAGGGTAGTATATCTTCTTTCTTTTTCAGTCTGGCAGTTTTTGTTTCCAATACCTGGTATATTTTCTACCACCTCTGAAAATATATGCTGCCTCCAGGTAGGTTTTCATACAGTAGGGATGGGCTTTGGTGTTGTTAGTGAGTTCATGGGGCTTCGTGCATCTTTGCTTTGGCTATTTCTGCAAAGTTTATCCGCTTTAGTTTCCCATTTCCGAAATTGTTTAGTCTCTGGTGCATTGGATGGTCAGTCAGTCTTCTGAGTTTCTCTGATTGCAGCTGGGCTCTGCAGTCTCTTCTGTCGGTCATGGATTGCAGTTTTGTAATCTTTTCAAGTTCTACAATTGGCGTTGACTTCATGCCTCCTGTTATAACTCTCATGGCTTGGTTTTGGAGTTTGTTAACTTTATCGAAGTTCGCCTTTGCTGCTGTTGTCCATGCTGTTGTCCTGGCCCGTTTCATCTTGACCTTTATGCTTCCATTTATCTCCATATTGCTGAATCCCATCTAGTGTTTTCATCACTCTCTTCATTTGTCGTCTCTTGTCACATAAATCCAGTATTTCATTCGTGATCCATGCTTTCTTCTTAATACTGCACCTACCTAGAACCTCAGATGCCGTGGAGATTAATGTCGAATTCAGGGCTTCAGTCATCGTCTCAACATCTGCCTCCTCGTTTAGAACCAAGAGAGGTGCGAATCTCCCCCCCCCCCCCCCCCATCACCGCTCCAAAGGTCTCCACTATATCCGGGTACTTCAACTTCTCCAAGTCAAATCTCAGTCTAGTTATCTCTCTTTTCAGAACTTTCTTTAGTCTGAGATGCATGGTCATCAGCACTAAGTCGTGGTCGCTCCCTATATCGGCCCCTGGGAACCTTCTTGATCTAGATCTGAATCTACTTTGGACCAGAATATAGTCTATTTGACTATGAAGCGTACCATCTGGACTGTGCCACGTCCACCGTCTCGACATTTTATGTGGTCCCAGCGTATTCGCTACTATTAGCTTATTATAATATGCAAATTCCAGGAGTCTCAGTCCTCTATCGTTCGTGGTCACATTTCCATATGCTCCACATGTGCCTTTCCAGTCACGTACCATATCTTCGCCAATTTTGACATTCCAATCTCCCTGTACCACCAGTATATCCTTCTTCAGTACCTCGTTCACCAAAGTCTGCAATTCCTCGTAGAAGCTCTCAACCTCGCTGTCCTCGTAATCTGAGGTAGGTGCATAGCATTGTATCACCGTGACATTGAAGGGCTTTGCATTTAGTCGTATACTGAGCAATCGGCTTGACACTGGTCGGCAACCCAATACACAACATGCTGTGTCTTTGTGCACCAGCATTCCGACACCATGAAGGTGTTTGTCAGATCTTCCACTGTAATAAAACTTGTGACCTTCTTCTGTGGTATGTTCTCCTAAATTTTTCCAATGTGCTTTGCATATGCCAAGCACATTCCATCGGTATCTATCCATCTCATGGGTCAGTTCTTTTATTTTCCCACTTGCACTTAGAGTTCTAACATTCCAAGTGCCCAGAATGAAATCCTCTCTTCTGAGTCGTATGGTATCACCAGTTGCACACTTAACACCTCTGCCCTGATGTGAGACGGCAGGCGCGGTCCTTGTTGACCTGGGCTGCGACCGATCCGGTATACTAGATTTAGTTTTTGTCCTCATGTGTGATTCTTAGGCTTGAAATCACCTGGCGGCGCCCATCTCCTCTCCAAGCTGTGGTGGGCCAACATCTGCATTTAACCCGGAGGAGCCCATCCCCCCAGGCGAGCCATTGCATTGTTAGCCTAGAGCCTCACGGCTCTAGTTGCCCAGTGTGTACCCCGAGGAGGTGAGGTTGGCTTGTGAGCTCACTTAATCGGCAGGCTACTAATTTCACTTTTCACTCTTCCAGGGAAGAGCTAGCCGACCTCAGCGACACTGGAATGTGGTGCCGAGCATGAGCACACCTTACATCGCATATGACGAAAAGTTTGAACTATGCTTCAGATGGATAGCAAAAATAACAGAAGCAGTGAAACTCCTCATGTATGAAGCACATACTAGGGCCTGGTCAAGAAACCTCTTCATAACCTAACACTGAAAGGTTAATAGTTGTCCATCACAAGTGATGAAGACCACTCTCTTTGTTCAGCCGTGTGAACAGTCGTATCTCTTGCTGTGCCCGCTGAAATGGGTGACTTGCGCGGTGATTTGGATTAAAGTGAGGAAGAAACTGCGCCTTTTGTCAACCTCACTCACAGAGCCTAAGCTACCTTTTGCCAGTGGCAAGGCATTCATCGAGACGACTGGAGATAGCATAGGATGCAGATTTTGCCTCAGGGTAACCACCGAAGCCTTTCCGTAAACATGTAACCCGCAGGGTAGAAAGGTGGGATGGCATCTAACGCAGTTTGTCGTGCCTTTTCGATAACCACAAGAGGTATGGACAACACTCAGCGTGTGAGTGAGTCTGGCATCTCTCCCCAGCTGTATTCAGCTCATCATAGTAGCATCTAAAATTCCCACACGCCAAATTCGTGAAGGTGAACCGGCAGAACTAACCCGTGAAATACGACACAGGTATAAGCGTAGTGCCATTCAGCCGGTGTCCAGACCAGGATAAAGTAGAAATCACAAGAAAAGAACGAAATAACAAGTCCAAACGGAAAACAACAACACGTTTCCGTGAACACAAGTGTAAGTCGTCGACTAGTGTGAATTCCAGGCAAATCCGTGGTCTGGCGGCATCCATAATGATCCAAAACAGTAGAGAAATGTAGACTCACAGCCAGTTATGGTGCCATCATTGTCCTGAAAGGTACAAGCATGACAAAAAAGCAAAAAGGAGGGACTATAAAAGTGCAATAATAAATGGTTTTAAAGTTTGTATCTCATTTACTTTTTCTTTAATGACCTTTAATTGTTACCTACTTTTTGACTTGCCCTAAATATTCAATTTATGCCCGAGTGTAAAAATAAGCAAAAGAAATACATTTGAACTGTTGTCAAATATGAGTTTAGAGAGTATAAGATTTATGATCCAAGTTGGAAGAAAATGTTACATGTCAATAATAACTGGTCACTTAAATTATGCACCAGTTCACCTGTTGTAAAAGGACACCTGACTCTGTTAAGTACAAGGGCAGATGAGCAAAAAGGTGACACTTGAGCAGGGAGTACCCCAAGGGGAAGTACTGTCACCCACACTCTTCCTGGTGTATATAAATAATATAACAGAGAATATACCAAGAAGAGTCCATAGCAAGAAATCGGATGCAGCAGCCCTAACATCGCTGAAAGAGTGGGCGAACTCATGGCTTGTCAAAATAAACGAGGAAAAAACGACATGTACAATATTCTCGCTATCAAACAAACCCAAAAACACCAAATTAAGTCTTAATGGCAAATACCTGCAGCCAAACGACAACCCAAACTACCTGGGAGTCACATTTGATCGGCGCATGACATGGAAAAGTCAGATCGAGAGAAACCGAATGAGAGCCAGAGAAAGAATGGCAATCATGAGGAAACTTGCTGGCACAAGCTGGGGAGCAGACGAAGGCATACTAAAGAAACTGTACACTGGAAGAGTGATAATGCAAGCAGCCACCGAAACCATCCCAAGAGTGGCAAGGAAAAACTACAAGCCATATTGGAATGATGAATTGCAGAAAGCGCAAGACGAAGTCTCAAATGCTAGGAACATGGCAGAGAGAGAACAATCTATGGAGGCAAATATCGCCCTCAAGGCTATCACGGCGAAATACAAAAGAACACTAAACCAAACAACAAGAGACAGCTGGTAGTTGTGGGCGTCAGTGGGTTTGTAGTAGACAGTGGTGGAGAGGCCTGAAGGGCAGATAGAGACAGTGATGTCCAGAAAGTGGACAGACGTGAGGGAAATGTCAGACGTGAACTTGATCGAGGGATGGAAGTCGTTGACAAAGTCGATAAAGTTGAGGAGATCCTTCTCCGACATGTCAGTAATACCAATAACATCGGCGATGTATCAATAATACATCAAAGGAAAGGGGCCCTGGAATTGAAGCCAGATCAAGTGTTCCAGGTGACCCATGAACAGGCATGCGTAGCTGGGGCCCATTCTGGCGCCCATAGCCACACCGCTGATCTGGTCGAAGAACTGGCCATTGAACCCAAAGGTATTGAGAGTAAGAACGAGTTCTGCTAGACGGACGATGGCAGACGTGGAGATGGATGGGTTAACCCTTCGGTCAAGGAAGAAACGAAGGGCCAATAAACCATCAGAGTGGGGGATCGAGGTGTACATTGAACAGACATCAAGTAGGAAGAGACGATAGGTTCAGTCGGGGGAGAGGACAATGGTAGAGAAAGTGGTTAAGGCGTGGTTGGTGTCCTTAAGAAATGTGGGAAGCCTCTCCACCATAGGTTGGAAGAGACTATCCAAGAAGTCCGATACCAGTTCGGTGGGACAGGAACAGGCAGAGACAATAGGGCGACCTGGGTTGTTGGGCTTATGAATTTTAGGCAGCATGTAGAAAGAAGGCTTACCCAGACAACTGTCAAAGATACGGAGGTTCGTAGCGCTCTTCGGGAGGAGATGTCGTTTGGTCATATCAAGGATGGTGGTAGAGACCTCCTTGTTAAAACGGACAGTGGCATCATCGGCGCGCGGTTTATAGAAAGAAGGATCAGATAGTTGAAGACTGCCCTCCTGAACATATAAATCCTTGTGCCAAACCACCACTGCTCCCCCCTTATCAGCAGGTTTAATCACGAGATCCCTACGCCGACTAAGGCTAGCCAGAGCACAAGCCTCGGTATGGGAAATGTTCGAATATCGCAAGCGCCGAGGGCAGTAGGCCTTGATATCGCGAAGAGTAGTTTTAATATAGAGGTCTAAGGCACGGGATCGGCCAGGAGGAGGAGTCCAGTCAGATTTACGATGGGAATAGCTGGAGAAAGGGTCATCAGGGTCAGGAAAAGAGCAAGAGTTGGGATTGTTTTGGTACCATTGTCGAAGACGTAGGCGGCGATGATAGGCATGCACATCCTTGAGAACAGAGTATTGGTCAATGGAGGGCTGGAGGGGGACAAAGTTAAGGCCTTTGCTGAGAACTGATATTTCACTCTCAGTCAGAGGAAGATCAGAGGGGATACAGACCACTTGATGGCGAGAATCAGTGGACGAGGAGGAAGGAGGAGGGGTAGGAGGACGGAGACCGTGCTTAACAAATCTATTGGAGTGCATGGAGGTGATTACTCAAATCATAGATAAGGGAGAACCAGTGGATCTTATTTATCTAGATTTTACAAAGGCTTTTCAAATAGTACCTCATCAAAGATTATTTAAAAAGTTAAAATCACATAGGATAGATGGGCAGGTTGCCGAATGGATTGAAAGTTGGTTAACGGGAAGAAGACAGAGATTATGTACAGGTGTAGAGTCCTTATCGTAGAAGAGATATAAATATACTGGGAACGATACAAAGAAGAGCGACAAAACTGATAGTGGGATTCGAGAATTACAGATACGAGGAAAGACTCAGAAAAACCGGCCGTCTAGAAAAGAGAAGAATTAAACGTGACTTAATCTAAGTTGATAAGATAATCACAGGAAAAGTTAGATTAGACTATAACAAATTTGTCAAAATACAACCACCAACGAGAACAAGAGGGCACAGATACAAATTAACTAACGAAAGGTCCAAATTGGACACAGGACATTTTTTATTATTCAGACAGAGGTGAATGCTTGAAATGCTTTGCCCCAGGAAATAGTGGAGGCAGAGACAGTTAATGCATTTAAGAATAAATGGGATGTACATAGTTATTAGAGCAGGGTAATGCAAATGGGACTGGTTGTCTACAGACTCTGATGAGTTTTCTAAACCAATATAAAAACGTTATGTTAAGTTAAGTTATGCCGCGTTTGTTAGCTTACTCAGTACGTTTTATGATTGTGCTAACTTTTTGTTTCACCGCTTCACAGTGTTCTTTGTAGAACAATGTGCGATCCATTGTAATTCCTAGGTACTTAGGTGTATCTTTATGTTTAAGTTTATGCCCCTGCCAACTAATCTTTCAAACTCTCAAGGCTATTCTTACATCCTGTTGCAGCCCGCCACTTAACGTCTTTTACAGAACGCACAACAAATTAATCTTACATATTACGGGCATTCTACAACAACAATAAATACAACAACAATAACAACAATATGCTGTTATGGTTTTGAAGTCAGGATATCGGCTATTTCATTGTTATAACCTATGCAGGAGGGATGATTTCAAGAAATGCTATCTCGGCATAGATAAAGTCACACACTAACTCTAACCATTTTCATAAAGCTGTAGAAACTGATTCACATTTCTAATCGTGTTTACTTACTCTCAACTCTGTCAAATGATATTCTCATTAATAACTAAACCTGTACGTCGCTAAGTGTCATTGAAGGAAATGTGTCGACTACGGGAGTTGGCCACCCCACCTCATAAAAAGCTGAGGCCTAGTACAGTACAGTCTCTAACACTTCAACCTCGACATCAATGATTGCGAAAGGATTACCTTTTCCTTTTCATGTTAAAATCATTTACATCGAATACCAGTACCAAAGAAAGAAAAAGATAGACCAGGTCCAAATTGATACAGGCCTATCAGTCTACTGAGCTGTGTAGGTAAACTGATGGAGCGTATGATAAACATCAGACTGATGTGGCACCTGGAAGAAAAACACATATTCATTCCACAGAAAGCAGGATTTAGACAACACAGATCCATTGAGGATCAGATCACTCTCATAGCGCAGGAAATAGAGGATGCTTACCAGGAGAAAAAGCATACAGTAGCGGTTTTGGTGGATCTAGAGAAGGCATTTGACAAGGTGGGGAAAGAGGGACTTAAAGTCAAGCTATAAAGAAGTGAAGTATCTGGAAAAATGTACAGATTGATCAGCCACTATCTCAAAAACAGAACAGCCAGAGTTCAAGTACAAGGGAAGATGAGCAAAAATGTGACACTGGAGCAGGGAGTACCTCAAGGTGGAGTACTGTCACCCACACTTTTTTCTGATGTATATAAACAACATAATAGAAAATATATTAAGAAGAGTCCACAGCTCCATGTTTGCAGACGATCTGGCTTTGTGGACCTGTGAAGAAAATCTCACAATAGCAAACAATCGGATGCAGCAGGCCCTAACACCGCTGGAGTAGTGGGCGAGGGGGTAGACAGACTGGCTAAAGAAGGTGCAAGGTTACCACAACCAGATTCTAGTGTGACCTACGAAGAGTTCAAAAGGTTTATTAGGGTCAGATACATGGCCAAATGGGAAACAGAGCATACTGGCTACACAAAAAATGATGCCTACTACCAGTTGAACAGAAGAGAGCAGGTCGTGGTCTTCAGACTCCGCACAGGCCACAACAGACTGAGGTACCATCTATTCAATAAACTGAAGATAGGTGGTACTGACGAATGCACCTGTGGTACAAGGAAAATGACCGCGGAACATCTGCTGCACAATTGCCCGACATACGAGAACCAGAGAAAGCACATGTGGCCATCACCAGTGGCAACACTAGACAAGCTCTATGTCAGTGTCGACAGCCTCAGGATGACAGCTGCTTTCTTCGAACAAATTCAAGTTGACGTCTGACAGCGTACGAAGAAGAAGATTTACCTCGAATTGTTTTTAACACCTGCACAAATTAACAGTCATCTAACATTATGCATATTTCTATCTCTATATCTGTTGTCCATTCTCTCTCTCTTTCTCTCTCTCTCTTTCTCTCTCTCTCTCTTTCTCTCTCTCTACTTTGGTCTTCTTGTTTCTCTGTACTCTCAGCAATCAATGCTGACTACCAACTAATGTGTGATAAATATGAACTGATGTGATCATATAAGACATTCCAATGTACCCCGCCCACTACCAGTTAAAGGCCAACACAAAATACAGAAGGGATTGAAGCTCACGAGCAAAAACATGCATTTAGAACGTGCCAACCGTAGCGACAATCCGCCCAACAAACTGTTGATTATGTCAAGGAAAGAATGTCAGAATTCAAACACAGCCAACTTGCTGTTTACATTCATGGATACATCAAGTAATACAAATATACTGTAGTCGGGGATACTGTGGTAGAAACTGCTCTATAAAAGGTTTTAGCTTTTATCAGATGGGGGTAGCCAGTTCCCTTCCTCGATGTCTTGCCTAACAATATCACTGATATATACATTTATTTTATTACCGCCAGGGATGAGGTACTAGAATCTTCATTGTTCTGATACACACACGAATCCATGAACTGGTCAATACGACATGATACCGCACAAAGGACAACGGTCTGTGATAGAAAAGGGCAAGTCTTCGTCACAGAATCCAGAAATTGAAACCTCTAATCAAACCAAAAACTTCAGGTTTTGTGAAAAACAATTCCTGTTCCTCTATCATTTCTCCTAACAGTAAATCTGGTACTCGTTTACAGCTGGTTTGGCTAGAACAAGTTGCAGCCGGAAAGAAGCAGCCACTCTACCAACGTTGTATCCTGCGCTCTACATGTACATATAGTGTGGTCTTATGTTTCCTCTAATAACATGTCTTCATGGGAATCACACTTTTTCTTCTGCTTATCTCACAGAATAATCATTACTTCATGGTTGTATGCTTAAACATCTATCTAATTGTTCTATTGTAGGTCAATGACCAATGTTTTGTTATTATTATTGTCATGATTATCATCATCATCATCATCATCTTCTATCAACTTGTGTCGTTAGAAGGCGTGAAAGGGGGTATAGTTTTATGTCGTGTGCCATCTTCGCCGCTGATGTTGTTGACATCCAGTGTTTCTTTAACATAGCAAGGGACTAAACCAAACAAATACAAAAAATATATAATTAAGAGTTATCCCATCATAAAAAATTTGCGTGAGAGATTCTGGCTTGGGCGTCTCCCCTCTTTATCCAGGTTACAAACCTTAGAACGAGTGAGCTATGGCCCTACACCAGAACCACATGGACGTGTACATTGGCATCTGTACACTGAAGGCGATAGGTGTTAATTATCCACCCGACCAAATTTCTCACGCTTGTTGTCGTCCTCGTGCACGACATATGGGGAGGAACAGCTCGCGACCCCGGGCGCTCGTCGGCGACGATTGTGACAGCAAAGCCGTGCTTATCACAAGAGCTGAACCTTGAACCTTGACCGGCGTCGAAGTCATGGAGCGAACTAGACAAGTAACTGGCAGAAGACAACACTGGCTGCTCCTGTAGCTGTTAATAGTAAGGTTAGAGTTAGTATATATGCTGATGCCTGTTTAAGTTAGCTCTGTTGTGGTAACAGTGACTCGCATATTCTTTTTAAAATGAATTTAATAATAATTCATAAAATGCAAATAAATGTTAGAAATTTCCGAAAGGTAAATTTCGTATGGTATGCTCCATTAAACGCAACCTTAACTTTATAAGTATTTGCTTTATTTTCATGTAATTATTAAATGATTTATATTATTGTAGTGCATTTATTACATCCCTTTCTTTTGAATACATTGCCCTTATGACGAAGTAATCATTGTCCGTGTAAATACAGTTCACTACTAGGCCGTGAAACTGTTATCTAGCTAATCAAAGATACTGTGCTGAAAGTTGTTTATGTTTAAGCGTGCTTATATTCCGTGTGTGCTACTTTTAAATTGTTCAAGCTTGGATTTAATGATATGTAAGCAAATGTATGTAGACTTTTATGTTATAACTTTCTCTAACATACCATCTATAGATTGTTAATCTCATTGTACATATCCAAATTTTAAACTGTACATTTTTTAGAACAGGACACCCATTACCATCATTTTAATAACACTAGCCATATGGAATCTTGCATGTTTACTGCTGGCTGAATATATGTAGACATAATATTCATAATGTGGCCTAAGAAATACGTAAACATTAAATTGGTGAACCTTATTCCAGTGTGTGTTTGTTTCTTGTTTATTTCTTTATTTCCCAAAACGCATAAGTTGCCATATTAACAAATGTAAACAAACAGATATTAAAGTACACATTCCTAAAGCCCAGGTATTGATAAAATTGCTCTTTGCTGTCACTCTGTGTATTTATGATATACTCGAATACTGACACTATTAACATACACCAAATTGAAAGCATGGTAGTAATACATATCTTATTATTTTAAACCAACATTTTTGTACGAATGCACATATTTCTTTACGTGTGTGTGTGCGTGTGTGTACAACTGTGTAAAACCCTACAGTATTGACAGATTTCCAAAACTACTTATTACGTACTTTTCTTACTGGCATTATAAATGCAGCTCTAGAATTGATTGCAAAACACCTTTGTTTGGTTCTGTTGTTGTTGATTCCTCCATTAAGCAAATACATACACTGTAGGCGTTTAGCTTGTTTGAAAAGGCCAGTCTTTGTAAACCGTCGAAGGGTTTGAGAGTTGATAATGCTATTGTGGTTAACATGTGGACAGTAAGATTATATGTACGAACGAAAATATTGCTGTGTGTGTGTTAACATGTGGATAGCAAGATACTGTGTCGAAGATTAAAGCTTGGTGTCAGTCTGTTAATATGTTGATAGTGAGAAACTAGGTAGGACATTAAAGCTCTGCGTTAGACTGCTAACAAGTTTGCGGTTGGTGTGCTAACATGTGAATAGTAAAATATCATGTAGAAGATTAAAGCTTGGTGTCAATCTGCTAATATGTTGATAGTGAGATACTATGTAGGACATCAAAGCTCTGCATTAGACTGCTAACAAGCTTGCGGTTGCTGTGCTAACATGTGAATAGTAAAATATCATGTAGAAGATTAAAGCTTGGTGTCAATCTGCTAATATGTTGATAGTGAGATACTATGTAGGACATCAAAGCTCTGCATTAGACTGCTAACAAACTTGCTGTTAGTGTGCCAACATGTGAATAATAAAATATCATGTAGAAGATTAAATTTTGGTGTCAATCTGCTAATATGTTGATAATGAGATACTATGTAGGACATTAAAGCTGAGTGTTAGTATACTAACATGTGGATAGTAAGATATTTTCAAGACAGTAAATCTCCAAGTTGGTTTGCATCTGTTCATTTGTAAATAGTAAGACCTAATGTTAGAGATTAAAGCTCAGTATCTGACTCGTAACATGTGGATAGTAAGATAATATGTACACCATTAAATCTTAGTGTCTATCTGTTAATATGTAGATAAAGTGATAATATGTAGGACATTAAAACTCAATTTTAGTCCTCTAGCGTGCACAAATTCTTCATTCCTCTTTGCGTTCAGGATTCTTTGGTCATGTTATATCTGCAAGCCAGTAATCATGATGCAGTCCATAATCTTTACCAGAACATAGTGGCTGCACCATAGCTTTTACCTCAGCTCTGCATCCTTTGGTATCTCATTTCACTAAAACACGGTGAAAGTAAGATGCTATGTGTTGGTCTGTAAATTTATGGATTGCAGGTACTACGTAAGACTGTAAAATTACATGGCAGTCTACATCTGTTGCCATGTGGATAGTTAAGTAATATGTAATGTATCCAATCTTAGTATTGGTCAGTTATCAAATGGATTGTAAGATAATATTTAGGGTATCAAATCTTGGTGCTGGTCTGTTAACATGTGAATGGTAAGATAATATTTAGGGTAGCAAATCTTGGTGCTGGTCTGTTAACATGTGGGTGGTAAAATAATATGTAGGGTATCAAATCTTGGTGCTGGTCTGTTAACATGTGGATGGTAAGATAATATTTAGGGTATCAAATCTCGGTGCTGGTCTGTTAACATGTGGATGGTAAAATAATATGTAGGGTATCAAATCTTGGTGCTGGTCTGTTAACATGCGGATGGTAAGATAATATTTAGGGTAGCAAATCTTGGTGCTGGTCTGTTAACATGTGGGTGGTAAGATAATATGTAGGGTATCAAAGCTTGGTGCTGGTCTGTCGACATGTGGATGGTAAGATAATATTTAGGGTAGCAAATCTTGGTGCTGGTCTGTTAACATGTGGGTGGTAAGATAATATGTAGGGTATCAAAGCTTGGTGCTGGTCTGTCAACATGTGGTTGGTAAGATAGTATGTATAACAGTAAAGCTAAGTGTTCTTCTGGCATGGGGATTCAAAGATAAAATGTAGGGCATTGAAGCACAGTGTGGATCTATTAACATGTGATTAGTAGTATAATATGTACAACATTAACGGACATGGTCAGTTTGTTGAGAGGTGGAAAGTAAGATACTATGTGGGACAGTAGAGTTTGTTGTCGGTCTACTTCTTTTGTCCTGTGAATATCAAGATAATATAAAGGACATTGAACCACGGTGTCATTCTGTTTGCACTGTGATCGTCAGATAAAATAATTAAGTCTATTGCATCTCTTTTTTGGGTGAAAGGAAGATACTTTTATTTTGGCGATAAGGCTCAGTGTGGGTTTGTTAATGTATTGATAGTAAAAATTTATTTAGAACATTACAGCTCGTTGTTGGTCAATTGACATGAGGACAGCAGGATGCTGTTTAGGACATTTATTCTTGGTGTCTGTTTGTTAACAAATGGAAGGTAACACACTGTATAGGACAGAAAAGCTCAGTGTTGGTCTGTTAATACATGTGAACTGTAAGACATTGTGAAGGACACGTGTTCTCCGTGTTGGTCTGTAAACATGATGATTAGTAAAATATTATGTATGATATTACAGCTCAGTGTTGATGTTTTATCAAGGGGAAAGATAATATATACAACTTTACATCTCGGTTGTTATGCGTTAACATTTGAATATTAAGAAAATATGTAGCACATGAAAGCTCACTGTTCGTTTGCTAACAAGTGAATAGTACAATACTATGAGGTAAAGTAATGCTAGCTGTCATTCTGTTAACACGCGGATAGTAAGATACTATGTAGGACATTACTGCTCTGTGTTGGTATTTTGACCTGGGGATAGTAAGATACTATAAAGGACATTACAGATCGGTGTTGGTCTGTTAACAAGCGGAGAGTAAGATACTATGTAGGACATTACTGCTCAATTTCGGTCTGTGTACCTGGGGGAAAAAATATACTATGTAGGACACCTATTCATGAGGTTGGTCTGTTTTCATGTGGATAGTGAGAAAATATATACAAAATTATTTCTCAGTTGATGTATATTAACATGTGGATATTAAGAACATAAGTAGGACATGAAAGTTCACTGTCTGTGTGTTAAGAAGTGGATAGTTTGATGTTATGTAGAAAAGTGAAGCTCGCTTTCATTCTGTTATAACGTGTGGATAGTAAAACAATAGGTAGGACATTAAAGATTTGTGTCAGACTGCTATCTTTGGGACAGAAAGATAAAAAGTAGGTCATTTAAGCTCTGTGTTAGTATGTTAACTTCTGGACAGTAAGATTACATGTAGGACATTAACAAATGGGAATGGTTTATAAACATGCAAAGAGTTTAATGCTACATAGGACAATAAAACTCGGTGTCTGTCTGCTAACAGTTGTATAGTTAGATACTATGTACGTCATCTATGCCAAAAGCTCGGTTTTCGGCTATTAACATGCACATTAGTAATGTACAATGTAGGACATTACAGATTGTTGTCGGCCTGCTAAGATAGGGATAGTATGATACTTTACAGGACAATTATCTTGGTGTCCATCTGTTAATATACACACAGTAAGATACTACATAGGACCTTAAAGCTCAGTGTTAGCCTTTATCTTTTGTCATGCTGATACTAAGATACTATGTAGGAGATTAAAAATCAGAGTTGGTCTGTTAAAGTGGCGTCAGTGAGATACTTTATAGGACCGTCAAGCTCAGTTTAGATCTGTTAAAGTGGGGTCAGTAAGATATTATGTAGGACACTAATGCTTTTAGGTAGGTTTGTTGACATGGGGATTGTAAGATGCTATGCAGGACAGTAATATTAGGTGACTGTTCGTGTATGTTACTGTTGGGATACTCAGATAGTATGCTAATATGTAGACAGTAAGATGCTATGTATCGGGATACTCAGATAGTATGCTAATATGTAGACAGTAAGATGCTATGTATCGCATTAAATCTCAGAATCGGTTGGTTATATGAGGACATTAAGATAATATATAGGACACTGAAGCTTACTCTAATTCTGTTGACATGCTGACAGTTTTCTTTTTTTTTTCTTTTTTTTTGAGTTCGCCTTATTTCTCTAATTCCCAAGGTGGTGTACATTGTACTGTGGTTTTTATTTTGCGCCTGTCGGTCAAGTGCATCCAACTTCAGCATGCATTTTATGTAAGGGTCTGCTTCCTCTTGCATTTTCTAAGGATTCGCTTCCCCGGGGTAACGGCGCTGTGATGGGGATTGAACCCAGCACCTTTGGGTTTTGAGCCGTGCCATTTAACCACTAGGCCACACCGTCCCCATGGTGACAGTAAGATAATATGTAGGATATTAGCGAATAGCATCGGTCTGTTAACATTTAGATAGTAAGATTTTATGTAGTACATTACAGCTTGATATTAGGTCTGCTAACATTTAGAAAGAAAGATTTTATATTAGGACATTACAGCTTGGTGTTGGTCTGTTGACATGGAGACTGTAAAATGCTATGAATGACATTAAAACATGTGGATAGTACAATATCATGTAGGATAGCAAAGCTCAGAGTCGGGCTGATGACATGGGTACAGTAAGATATCTTCTTCGAAGTACGCTGTCAGACACCAACGTGAATATGTTGAAGAAGAAGAAGTAAGACATTGTGTATGACATTAAAACTTACTGTCGGTTTGTTAACACGTGGATAGTAATATATTATTTTCAACAGTTAAGCATGGTGTCTGCCTGTTAACATGTGGATAGTAAGATATTATGTACGGCATTCAAGCTCTGTGTTGGCCAGTTGACTTGTGAATAGTAAGATACTCTGTAGGACATTCAAGCTATGTGTTTGTCTGTTGACATATGGATAGTAAAATACTCTCCAGGACATTCAAGCTCTGTGTTGGCCTATTGACATGTGGATAGTAAGATACTATGTAGGACATTCAAGCTCTGTGTTGGCCTGTTGACATGTGGATAATAAGATACTCTGTAGCACATTAAAGCTCTGTCTTGATCTGTTTACATGTGGATAGTAAGATACTCTGTAAGACATTCAAGCTCTGTGTTGGCCTGTTAACATGGTGGCAGTAAGGAACTATGAAGGACTTCAATGTTTTGGGTAAGTTTAACATCTGGATAGTGGATACTGTGCAGTGCATTCAATCTAGAGTTGGTTTGTTAATATGGGGATTGTAAGATCCTATGTAAGACATTAAAGCTCTCTGTCAGTCTGATGCCATTGGGATTGTACAATACTTTGAAGAACAATAAAACTTGGTATTGGTCTGTAAATATATAGATAGCAAATTGCAATGTAGGACTGTAAAGTTTCGAGTCAGTGAACATCTGTTTAATGGGGATAGTGTGATACTTTGTAGGACAATACCCTTTATTGTCTGTATGTTAATATTCATATAGTAAGGTATTATATAAAAGACTGTTACCATGTGCTTAGGTAGATACTGTGTATGACATCAAAATTTAATGCTGGTATGATAGTCTGTGGATAGTAAGATACTATACATAGGACATTAAAACTTGATGTAGCATAGTAATATACTAGCTAGCACTGTAATGCCTACGGTCAGTTTGTTAACATGTGGATAGTAAGATACTATTTCAGACATTAATGCATAGTGTCGGTCTGTACATTATATAAATTGCTGAGCGATTATAGTAGTAAAACTGGCAGAGTTAAAAACGTAGTTCCCTCATGTTTCAGTCTCTCTTATCGCCTGTGGAGTATAAAAAATAGATAGGAATGGTTAAAATAAAGCTCATCATGTAGAATGTCATTTGTAGATTGTCGCTCCCATCACAGTCTGTCTGAAAGAAACTCGTTCCCTTGCCAAAACACCAGCTTCCGCCACTGTCATACTCAGGCACTCCTGGATATCTTGGTGCCATCGTCTTCTTGGTCTACCCCTTCCTCTTTTGCCTGGCACCATACCTTCCATCACCGTCCTCTCAAGACCGTTGTGTCTCTTGATGTGACCAATATATTTGCATTTTCTAGCCAAAATGGAATTGATAAACCAGTTCTCCTCTATGCTCAACTCTTGCCGAATTTCTACATTTGTTCTTTTCTCTGTCCAGGGTATTCTGAGGATCTTTCTGTAACATTTTGACTCGAAGGATTCGATTCTTTGTCTAGAAGTTTTGGTAATCGTCCATGCTTCACAGCCATAAGCTGCCACAGGAAAAACTCAGGCTCTCAAGACTTTTACTTTTATCATTTTGTTGGTGCCCTGCCATAATTTCTTCAGGCTGTTCAGTCTCTGCATTGCCATAGCTAGTCTTCTTCTGATTTCTTTCGAGCAGTCACCATTTTTGTCGATTCTGGAGCCAAGATATTCAAAATGTGTAACCTGATCTATTTCCTCACCACCCACTGTAAATTTATGCTGACATTGTGTTTTATCGGTGGTCATTTTCTTTGTTTTGTTTATGTTTATGAACAGATTTTGATCTTTATTATGTCCATTAACGGCTGAAAGTAGCTGCTCTAGCCCTTCCGAACTTCTTGATAGTATCACTGTGTCATCTGCGTATCGTAACTCTGGAATCTCGTACCCCCCCCAATCGTAAATGGGTCGAAACTTTCAATGTTCTCATCTTCTCGTTCATTTCTCATTATACATTCCGCATTTATGTTGTACAGATAAGGTGAGAGGATACATCCCTGTCGGACTCCCTTTTGTACTGCAAACCAATCTGATGTTTGCCCAGATACTCGGACAGCGGCTTGTTGATCTCTTTATAATGTTTCAATGAGATGGACTATATGCAAAGGAAACCCCATTTCCTTCATGATTCTCCTCAGATTTTGATGTTTTACCGTGTCGAAGGCCTTAGTGTAATCAATGAAACATGTGTACAGGTCTACATTAAACTCTCTACATTTTTCATAGATATTCCTTAAATTGAATATGTGGTCCCGGGTCCCTCTGTCTTTCCTAAAACCTGCCCGGACTACGTGAATTTCAGATTCAAACCATTTCTCTATCCTTCTTAATAGGATTCGCAAGAGTATCTTGCTAACATGGCGGATCAGTGCGATAGTTCGGTAGTTCGTGCACAGCTTCAGGTTGCCTTTTTTGGCGAGGGGAATATAAATTGATTTCTTCCATGCTTCTGGCCACTCTGCACTGTGCCATATCTGTTTACACAGCTTGTGATAGACTCGAGCACATGCCTCCCCTCCTACTTGTATAAGCTTTGCTGGGATATCATCGCATCCTGGGGACTTTCCCTTTTTCAGGCTTTTAATTGCTGAGCGTACTTCTTCCAATGTTGGTTCAGGTTCTTTCTCATCCTTTGGTAGGATTGTAACTGAGCGCTTTGTGCTGTCTCCAGACATGGGTACAGTAAGATATCTTCTTCGAAGTACGCTGTCAGACTTCAACGTGAATATGTTGAAGAAGAAGAAGAAGTAAGATATTGTGTATGACATTAAAACTTACTGTCAGTTTGTTAACACGTGGATAGTAAGATATTATTTTTAACAGTAAAGCATGGTGTCTGCCTGTTAACATGTGGATAGTAAGATATTATGTATGGCATTCAAGCTCTGTGTTGGCCAGTTGACTTGTGAATAGTAAGATACTCTGTAGGACATTCAAGCTCTGTGTTGGCCTGTTGACATATTGATAGTAAGATACTCTGTAGGACATTCAAGCTATGTGTTTGTCTGTTGACATATGGATAGTAAAATACTCTCTAGGACATTCAAGCTCTGTGTTGGCCTGTTGACATGTGGATAGTAAGATACTATGTAGGACATTCAAGCTATGTGTTGGCCTGTTGACATGTGGATAGTAAAATACTCTCTAGGACATTCAAGCTCTGTGTTGGCCTGTTGACATGTGGATAGTAAGATACTCTGTAAGACATTCAAGCTCTGTGTTGGCCTGTTAACATGATGGCAGTAAGGAACTATGTAGGACATCAATGTTTTGGGTAAGTCTAACATCTGGATAGTGGATACTGTGCAGTGCATTCAATCTAGAGTTGGTTTGTTAATATGTGGATTGTAAGATCCTGTGTAAGACATTAAAGCTCTCTGTCAGTCTGATGCCATTGGGATTGTACGATACTTTGAAGAACAATAAAACTTGGTATTGGTCTGTTAATATATAGATAGCAAATTACAATGTAGGACTGTACAGTTTCGAGTCAGTGAACATCTGTTTAATGGGGATAGTGCGATACCTTGTAGGACAATACCGTTTATTGTCTGTATGTTAATATTCACATAGTAATAAAAGACTGTTACCATGTGCTTAGGTCAATACTGTGTATGACATCAAAATTTAATGCTGGTATGATAGTCTGTGGATAGTAAGATACTATATATAGGACATTAAAACTTGATGTAGCATAGTAAGATACTAGCTAGGACTGTAATGCCTAGGGTGAGTTTGTTAAAATATGGATAGTAAGATACTAGTTAGAACTGTAATGCCTTCGGTCAGTTTGTTAACATGTGGATAGTAAGATACTATTTCAGACATTAATGCATAGTGTCGGTCTGTACATTATATAAATTGCTGAGCGATTATAGTAGTAAAACTGGGAGAGTTCAAAACGTAGTTCCCTCAAGTCCAAGTCTCTCTCTCTTATCGCCTGTGGAGTATAAAAAATAGATAGGAATGGTTAAAATACCGCTATGGAACAAAATCATAACCTAACCTACAGACAACAATGAAACATTACAAGAGCAATAGTAATATTGTGAACGTAATTGAGAATCTTTATAAGAAGGCTAAAGGTGCAGTTTCTGTAGACAGAATACTATGCGAATGGTTCCGAACGTCTGTTGGGGTGAGACAGGGTTTTATACTCTCTCCAACACTCTTCAATGTATTCTTGGAAAGAATAATGGAGGCGGTCCTGGGGTAACATGTTGGTACTGTCAGAATAGGTGACAAGACGATTACAACCTACGATTTACAAATGATATAGATGGTCTAGCAGACACGGAAACTGAACTCCAGAAGCTGATTATTAGATTGGACAGAGCGGAGCAGAGCTATGGTATGGAAATAAACCCAGACAAAACTAAGCTGATGACTAATAACATGGAAGAGTTTACATCTGTGATAAAAAGCAAATGGTCAGGAACTCGAAGTTATACACCGGTTCAAGTATCTGGGATCACTAATCAGTGACGAGGGCTCACAGCCTGAAATAGTTATCAGAATATTACGGACAACAGCATTCGCTTACGCGTTTGAATCTCATGTGGATGAGCGGCTCGCCATCAGCATAAAAGTTAGACTAATGCGCTTATTGGTGCTCTCAATATTTGTGCATGCCTGTGAGACTTGGATCATTACTGCGGATATCCAGTGCAGAATACATGCAATGGAAATGAGGTGCTTTAGAAGACTCTTAAATGTTACATATAAGGATCGTGTCACGAACATAGAAATACGACGGAGAGTGGAAAACGCAATTGGGGATTTTCATGATCTGTTCACAGCTATTAAAAGGCGAAAGATAGCTTGGTATGGGCACGTCACGAGGTCCAGCGGAATTACAAATTCGATACTGCATGGTTCCGTACCAGGAAAGAGAGGGCGGGGACGTTCAGGGAAGAGATGGGCAGACAACATCACTGAGTGGTCAATCCTTCATCCCGGTGAGGCACGACTGGCGGTAGCGGACAGAGAGATGTGGGGTTGGATTGTGGGAGTGTCTTCAAGTGTGCCCCAACGACCTGAGGGGTTACAGAATGAACTGAACTGATTTATTTATATATATATATATATATATATATATATATATTATATATATATACACATATGTATGTATGTATGTGTGTGTTTGTATAAGCAAATATGTTGCATATGTGTATGTATGTGGGTACATTTCTTCATGCATATACATATACGTATATATACATATATATATATGTGAGTATGTATATGTGTGCATTCATGTGTGTATGTGTGTATATATATGTGTATAAATTAATAGGTATATATCAGCATGTACACATGTGCATTCATTTATGCTTTCACAAACAAATTGATGTCCCCATTGACTTCACAAAATGTAATTTCCACCATCTCACGTTTCATCTCATGCGAAATTGTCACCTCCTGTGACTTCACATCACACAAAGTTTTGTTTGAAATTTGTGCAAAAAAGAATTAAATATATTTTTTGTTAAAACATAAATAAGGCGCCGAACTGCCTTCAGTGGCGTCGTAGGTTCCGTGTTGTTTAAAATAATGCTGTTAGGTGGGGCATGTGGTGTGAATGTCCGACAACAGGTGGTCACGTCCAAGTGACCCTTCAACGTTAAACGTCCATGTGGACGTCAATTAGTTAGTTGGATATATAGCTTGAGTAAAACCGTTGGTCAACATGGTACTCCGGGGCAAAAGACCGCACTGGGCTTAAACAACATTCGGGGACGGCGTGGGCTAGGGGTTACGTGATACGGTTCACAATCCGAAGGTGCTGGGTTAAATTCCCATCACAGCACCGGCCGTTACCCAGGGGAAGCAAACCCTTAGAAAATGCAGGAGGAAGCAGACCCTTACATAAAATGCATGCTGAAGTTGGATACACTGGGTCAACAGGGGCAAAATAAAAACCACCGTGCAACACACACCGCTTTGGGGAATAGACAAATAAAGCGAACGCAAAAAAAAAGAAAAAAAAACAAAAACAACAACATTCGGCTACCTGGCTTCAAACACTTCCTTTGCTTACTTGAATACCAGCATAGAGACACTTTTATTACGAAACAAAACATTAAAATAATCTTATAGTTCTCAAGGAGGTAGACACACAAAGACAAATAGTGAACACTATACACACATTAAAATAAAGTTAGTTAAGACACAATATGTGACAAGATAGTTTACTACAGAAGCTACTAGAAGGCAAAATTCAAAGGAAAAGAGGAACTGTGCAACCAAGACTCAGCTTTACATCTCAGACATGCAGGGACATCTAAGTACGAACCTATGCTGAAATGAAGAGAGCTGCAGGGGATAGGATCAAATAGAGAGACATGCTTAGATAACCTTACAACCAGTCTCATGACTGACCAACCAGAGGATATGGTCAAATGGAGAGACATGCTCAGACAACCTTACAACCAGTCTCATGACTGATCAACCAGAGGATATGGTCAAATGGAGAGACATGCTCAGACAACCTTACAACCAGTCTCATGACTGATCAACCAGAGGATAGGGTCAAATAGAGAGACATGCTCAGACAACCTTACAAACAGTCTCATGACTGATCAACCAGACGATGATGATAGAATTGACTCCACATACACTTTCATTAAGACGACACCATGATGAAAGCTGTTGTGACTAATGTTGTCAGGACAACCAATACGAACAACCCAACGACTGTTATTGTTGAGATTCTGCTTAAGAGGGTATACAGACTTAGGCCGTGATTTCTATAACCTCATCCAAGACAAGCGCCTTGCCCTCGGCATAAAAGTCAGACTAATGCGCTCTTTGGTGCTATCAATATTTCTGCATGCCTGCGAGACCTGGACCATAACAGCAGATATCCAGGGCAGGATACATGCAATGGAAATGAGGTGCTATAGAAAACTCCTAAATGTTACATATAAAGATCGTGTCACGAACGTAGAAATCCGTCAGAGAGTTGAAGACGCTATTGGTCCTTTTGAAGAACTGTTCACAGCTATCCCCCAATGGACTACGGTCTGGGGTGGAATGGGCGCGCCTCCGCCAGTAGAAACTAGTGAGGCAAACATCTAAGCAACAACAACAACAAACAACAGCTATCAAAAGAAGAAAGATGACATGGTGCGGGCACGTCGCGAGGTCCAACGGAATTACCAACTCGATACTCCTTGGGTCCGTACCGGGACAGAGAGGGCGAGGACGTCCAAGGAAGAGATGGGTGGACAACATCACTGAGTGGTCACGCCTTCGTCCCGGTGATATACGTCAGGCGGCGACAGACAGAGAGGGTTGGCGTGGGATTTTCATGTCTTCATGTGTGCCCCAACGACCTGATGGGTGACGGGATGAACTGAACTGAACTATGTGGGTTTTTTTGTGTTTGTGCGTGGGTCTCTGTCTCTGTCTCTCTCACTCACTGTGGGCGTGGTGTGTCTGTGTACGCGAGAGCGCTAGCTGAGCAGTGTAAACTAGAAAAGGGGAACATTTGTGTATGTGTGTGTGTGGACACCATAAGGTAACGCTGTCTCCACGTCGAACGTCGGCTACAACTGATCTCTAACGTCCTCTGTCTCTTGTCTTTATAGTAAAATCTACGAGCCTTTTCCCTGTCTGTCTCTTGATGCTAACCTCCCACTTATAGCTAACGGTATTTGAGTCTTAAAAAGAGTTCACTTGGTTCACATCGTACGTATCTAACGGTTTTTGATTAAGGGTATGACAGGTCGATGTAATTTTATTTCAAATAAATAAGGACTTAGATACATATCATTATCATGTACGTAGAACTCTCTGTACACCATTCGAGTGGTGCCTATGAGTTTTGTCCAGCTTCTGTCTTCTGTATTTCGACACTGTCTGCTATGGCTGTAAAGGCCGATCCACGAGTGACAGTCTCTGCCACAGACCGTATAACCATGCTGAGGTCATAGTCTTAGATAAAGATAGAAGTGTAGAAAATCCCGAGTGGTACGCCGGTGTCTTTGTGTATGACAAGGACAAAAATATCACCCCTGCCCCACAGAGAGCATGTCGTAAGAGGCAACTAACTGTGTGACATGGCATAACAACGGCCATAGTTAGCTGGTTTGTTAGGAGCAGCATAGATGGCGCATAACAGGCTATGGGTCTACTTTGCTCTAGTAATTAAGTCTATTAAGATGGACTCGTACATCAGTTAACCACCCTCCGCGACACTTGTCCCAACGCAGAGGAGTAAAAAGCTGCTCGAGCCTAGCTCGCTAAGCAGAACATCCTCCTCCCGGGTTCCTCCAGCCCACGCCAGAGCTGAGACCTTTATACGTACAGGTCGACTAACACTAGAAAATATTGTTATATAAAGTTTTGCGAAGGGTTAGGTTTACGGTATAATTTCTCAAATACTTCCTTATTGGTGTTATTATGTCCCTAGTACAAGAGATACGCCTAACTAGCCTGCGTGTACGCATTTAAAATGCATGGCAATGTTCTTCTGTATTGATTTGATCATCTGCACCACGACGGATATAGAATTATCACCGGAACTAGTAGCCAGAAACCGAAAGCAGAACAATTAGAAGATAACATCTGATCTCTCTGTCATAAGGTGAAGACGAACAAGACACGGGAGAATCATGAGTCTCAACGGTTATCCACCGCCTTTGTCAGCTAAGGATCCTAAGTAAAATCACTGCATGCATTTAACCCCTCTTTGTTTGTTTAAGTCCTCATTAAATGTCGATGCTTCTCAGAGTTCTCTAGTGAATTCACCGCTGTTTAAAAGTTTAGTTTACAAATTGTGATTTGCTAAGTTCGTTAACACTACACTACTCTGTACTCTGCTGTGACTGTCGTTATCTGGGGTCGGATCATGTGATTCTGATTCATTTACACCTTAACTTGCGTGATGGATTTTATCCATTATCATGTATGATATTTTCAGTTCTAAAAATTATAGACATTTTAATGTATCAGTATTGTATTGCATTTTGTATTGTTATTGATTGTATATATTATATATATAGTATTATAGTATTAGTTAATTAGTACTTATCATACTAACATAGTGAGTCTATATCTATTTGTAAAATATCGTTTACAATTTAAATTTATGTGTTATTAATAATAAAATAGACTATGAATGACATCAAGTTGATCGACTATGAGCAGCAATAGTGGCAATAAGTTTGGAATTTGACAAAACAACGTTATGATCAGGAATTTGCTAACAATCTGGTTCTTTTACTTTAGCCACATGACTACTAATCAAATGCAAAATAAAATAAGTATACTATACTTAACTTAACGTCTTTATACTGGCTTAGAAGACTCTACAGAGTCTGTATACAACCAGTTTCTTGGAGGGGGGGTTGTATACAACCAGTTTCTTGGAGGGGGGTTTAACTGATGTGCAGTCCATCTTAATAGACTCGAGCTGCTAAGTAGACCTTCAGTCAGTTAGGCACTATCTATAGCTGCTTTTAACAAACCACCTGGGGAAAGGTATAAATAACTTGGGTAGATTTTTAACTTGAATTTTGTCCGTGCAGTGGCCGTTAAGCCTACTCTTTTCGATTTCCAACTGCCAAGGAATTTTTACCATGTTCAACACTGAACACGGGTGTCCGATCTCACTACCCAGAGATCAGGGGAATTTTTATCAGAACATTAACATTTAAAAAAAATCATGGTCTCCACCGTTATTCAAACTCGTGACCTCTGGCACCCGAGGCGGACAACTTACCTCGAGACCACTGAGACCACAACTTGATCAAATGTAACGGAAATTGAGATGTTAAATACACAGAGAGGGGACGGCGTGGTCTAGTGGTTAAGTGGCACGGCTCACAACCTGAAGGTGCTGGGTTCGATCTCCATCACAGCACCGGCCGTTACCCCGGGGAAGCAAACCCTTAGAAAACGCAGGAGGAAGCAGACCCTTACATAAAATGCTTGCTGAAGTCGGATGCACTAGGCTGACAGGCGCAAAATAAAAACCACAGTGCAACGCACACCACCTTGGAGAATAGAGAAATAAGGCGAAGACACCAACAACAACAAAAATACACAAGAGTATAGAAGCAACTTACAGATTGTGTTGGGAATACACTCCTACAAGATGTGGAATCATTCATATATCTATTTAGCAATATAGACAAGTTAGGAGGGGCAGATAAGGATATCAAATTAAGAATACTAATGGCGACAGGAAATTTTGTTGCATTGAGAAACTTAACGGAAGTCAAGCCATATTAAGTTAAAATAAGGTGAGGCTGTGGATGCATATAGTAAAAAAAAATTAATGAAAAAAAAGTCAAGTTAATTAAAATGTAATTTTATTAAATTTGAAAATTGGGTATAATCAGATACCGCACCGAGACGAAAACAAAAAAATTAAAATCTTCAGCTCTAATGTAAATTATGTTCTTGTGTATGGTTGTGAAACATGGAGAATAATAAGACAAATTATGAAAATTCTACAGAATTTCATAAATACTTGCACAGAATAGAGATGTTTAAATTATATGATAGATCGGAGATCAAGATGCTGAGCAGCGCATGAGCTGCAGCAGTAGCAGCCCATAGCTGACTGTTTGCATTAAGGCCAGCTAACCAGAGCTTCTAAGACCCTTTTGCACCTCCAGATGGTGATCCTGGATAATAGGCTGCAATAGAGCAGACTGGCTAAGGAGAAAGGATCGAAGAGGGAAGGCTAACACAGTACTAAGAAAGGCTTGCTGAAGTCAGATGTGTCGGATCAAAAGGTGCAAATATCGCATTCTGTTCTCTGCACTATGTTCTGCTACGTAAAGCGCTTTCAGGGCTTGGTAGAGAGAGATTGAGAATGACCAAAGCCAAGCCATATGATAGATCTCATATATATGGGACTGTGATATAGAACCAAACATATCAATTTGAACACAACATGAAGTGCTGGCATTGGATAAGACATACATTAAGGAAATTGGTTAATAGCATTACAAGACAATCTCTTTCCTAGAACCTCATGGTGTGAAGTCACAGCGGAACAAATGACTGTGTCAAGAGACATGTATTAATAAAGAACTTATTGTTGTTATTGTGTGTATGTTAGTTTCTGAGATACAAGATGAAGGTGATGGTGGCGAAAAATAGCACAAACATATAGACTCACCCGGTAGTGACGTCCCTTGGGTAGGGGAAAAAAAATTTGCTTAAAAACATACTAATACAACTATGGATGTTCACCGTAACGGCTACGTCTGTCACTTTAACCCCAGAGCTGGCGGCGTGCAACGCTAGTGGAACGGAGCTAAATTGTTGTAATCTCACGCGTTGGAACAGAAACGGTTAAAGGAAACAGAGAAGACATGGTTGGCTCAAGACAGTAGTGCTTGGCATGTATTGTTGGAGACATGCACGCTACAGGAAACTGAAAGGGTTTTGATTGATTGATCAATTTACATAAATAAAGCCTGCTTTACGAAGATGGATCATGCACTCCTGAAGCTGAGAAAGTAAAGATGCGATTGACAACATACAGAGTAGCGATATCAAATTTGTTGCTGTTTCGAATGCGCACAATGAGTAGGTTTACTCTTTTGTGCACCCAGAAAAGGACGTTACGTGGCGGGTTGCAGTAGCTTTCCTCACATCCTGTGCGTGCTGATGAAGGTGGACCATAGTCCTCCAGGCGGTTGTGCTATGCTAGTATATTTTGCCTGACCCTGACTAACATTTCTGATTAGTATGTTATGCCTGACCAGACATTAGTCTTACTCCCATATCAAATTTGTTAATTACATGGAAGTTTTGCATCAGCTCAATACATACAGCAACCACATACCAGTCAGAGCTGCTATGGTTATGAACACTCTTCCTCACAAAAGGCAATACTCAAAGAACACACATGCAATCTTTGACAAACTGTTCACCATGTATTACAGGATTATTCCCTATATGATCAGTTATGAAAGATATACTTGCCTAGCGATTCAACACTAGATTCAACTTCAATGTCAAATCCATCCTATTGTATGGCTCTCTGATGCTGGGAACAAAGAAAAGTACAACTAAAAAGGTCCAAGTTTTCAATAATGGATGCTTGTGCCGAATTGAGAGAATAAAATAGTATAATAAAATCACTAATATATAATTGTACGAAAGAACTAGACAGATGTTACTGGGAATGGGATAGAGAGAAGGCGTTGGCGATTGATAAGACACACATAACGGAAACCATCTGATAGCATTACAAGACAATCACTATTCTGGAATCCTCAGGGCAAAAGAAGTAGGGGCAGACCCAAACATTCATGGAAAAAGGAATTCAAGACAAATCTGAAAATGCAGAAAAGATGTGGGTGAAGCTGGAAATGATGGCGCATGAAAGGAAGACTTGGCAAGCATTTGTTGAGGACCGATTCACCGCAGGGAGTTGAAGGGTTTTGATTGATTGATTAGAAAATGTTAAAGTTCTGTTCAGGTCACGTCATCCTGTAACTAGTGAGGTCGTTGGGGCACACATGAAGACATCCTCACAACACCACGCCACCCTTCTCTGTTAGCGGCCACTGCCTGTGACTCTTCTAGTCGGAGATTGGTCCATTCTTTTATGTTGTCCTCCCATCTCTTTTTGGGACGGCCTCTTCGTCATCTGCCATGCACCTTCCCGTGGAGGATTGTATTTGCAAGACCATTTTATCTCGATATGTGACCGTACCAAGAAAGTTTAGTTTTTTTGACAGTTGCCAATAGGTCTTCGAAAGGCCCTATTGCTGTTGTGATTCTATCTCATATTTCCTCATTTGTAACTCGATCTTTGTACGTGACGTTTAAAAGTCTTCAGAGACTTCTCATCTCTAAGGCCTGTATCCTTCGTTGAAGGTCAGCTGTAAACTGTCCATGTCTGACAAACATAGAGGAATATTGACAGGACCAGTATACAGATTAATCTGATTTTCGTGTTATGAGCCTGAATTGTATCTGTCATTTCACTGCCGGTTTCTTTCCTTTTTTAAAAATTCTATGTCTAGCCATTCTCACTTCCAATCTCCATGTCTCATATATTCTTTCATTTTATTTCTAGAGTTTTTGTTTCAAACCCAGAGGGGCTATTTCATCAGATTTTCAGCACCTGTGAATGATCAGGTGTGTCATGCCATGAGTTAGGATCTTCTATGGCTTTTATGTTACACAACGAATGAAGGTCTTATGCAAATTATCCTGTTGAGGACGGATGTGTCGGAACTATAGGTGCAAATATCACAGTGAAGTTGTAAACTAGCGACACAACTCATTCCATTCTCCGGACTACATCCTGCTACTTGCAAAGCCCTGTTCAGGGCTAAGAATTCTTACCTACTTTTGTAGTTATTTATTTTGGTTATGCAACTGTTAATGATTTTTTGAAACTGTAGTGTTATTTCTAGATATTATGTCAGCCTTAGATTACATGCTTTAAAAATTTACAGTGCATTTGCTTATCCAACGATGAAGGATCGAATACCAGTCATCTTATCTAAAATTGTTGATCACCTGACCAGAAGTAAGGACAAAATATTGGCGGAACATGGGGAGGTAAGTGTGAGCACCAAAGCATTTTTAAACAATGTCTATTTTTATCTATCTATCTTCAGTCCACTTGTGTCGTTGGACGTCGTGGGGAGGTGTAACCTCCTTTGTTTCATATTTTTTGGCAGGTGAAAATCTACTGGTGAATTGCCAGGTCAATCCCAGAATCTGCTATCTAACACAGTTAGGTTGGTAGCCACTGGAATATACAATCGTCAATTTTGGTGACTGGTGGTGGTGGAAGCGTACATTAGAGCAAGGTAGACCTGCATCCTGCCAGGCGTCATCTATGCATCGATCGTGTCCTCAGTGGGTCCCTACAGTTTGTCTGGCATGCTTATTTCTTCTGTCCAGGGCTTCTCACTTCTGTCCAGGGCTTCTCGCAGGAGCTTTGATGCAGGTGCCAGGGTCAGTGACCCATAACTGACCTACACCCTATTTCACCTCAAAGTAGTTTCCTTGGTAACAGACTGCAACTATGCAGCCTGGCTAAGAGATTAGGACCAAAGAGGAAAGCAAACTCAGTCCCAAAAATGTTGTGCTGAAATTGGATGTATCAGGCTGTACGGCACAGATATCTGAGCCTTGCTGTAAACTGACACAGCGTCACAAATGTCATTTTTAGGACGAAAGCAGAAAAAGAAACCTCAGTAAGGACTAGCTTTTTTTTTAAATACCGGTCTGAGATAAGAACCTAGACTGCACACTGTTGAGCAGCTGCCTTTATTTCTGAGCCCTAAAAAATACACCTATCCAGCATCCTCCACACAGACCTTGGCAATGAGCTCCAAATGGGGCATGATACGTAAAATAGGACTCAAATGTCTCTTAGCTTCTACTACTCGAGTCTACCTCACCTACAAATGGTGGACTGTGTTCTACTCAGCATTCCAGCTGAAGGTCGGGGTTTCAATTCATAACAGATAGCTGGATGGAGCAACTGGTGAGGTTCAGACAAACTCTAATTTACCCTTGCCAGTTGGGGGCAGGGATGAGCTCACTCCCCAAGGGAAGAGGTGCTAAAGATAGCAATGCTGTGCCAGAAGGGGCACCTGTAACCACAGTATCATGCAATTCTCGCTCACTGTAGATGAGTGAACGGTCTGATAAATCCAATGATGGTGCTTGCCCTGTGGGGTTAACATCAACCAGGTGCAGTGCCAGGATATGAGCCTCAACAGAAAGAGAAGCTCCAGACGACGGCCAAGTTCATCACAGGAACTCATCTGGCATTGTAAACATCAAGGAAAAGATCGGGATCAAAATGCTGAGCAGCGCATGAGCTGCAGTGGTCAGCGACCCATAGCTCCCTGCTAGCGTCAGGGCCAGTGAACCAGAGCTGCCAAGACCCTTCTACACCTTCACATGGTGATCCTGGATAACAGGCTGCAGCAGGGCAGACTGGCTAAGGAGAAGGGTTTGAAGAGGGAATGCTAACCTGGTACTCAAAAAATGCTTGCTGAAGTCGGATGTGTTGGACCGAAAGGTGCAAATATCGCAGCCAAGCTGTAAACTACGACACAACGCATTCTATTCTCTGGACTACTTTCTGCTGCTTAAGCCCTTTCAGGGTTTGGTAGTGGGAGATTGAGAATGAATCAAGCCAAGGAAAAGATCAGGAATATGAAGAAGGAAAATTAACATAATCACCTCCGTTTTAAGACTATCATAGTCTCTAGGTACTTTAATCTCCGGAGGCCTGTGTTTCCAATATTTTTACTGATTATTATGCAAATTTCATTGCTCGTTTATTTCTCTTGATACTAGCTTAATTTAGCATCAATACTTTTGTTTCGATTTTGAAAGACATCATTACTTCAAAGACAGTGTCAACATATCGGTACTCAGGTACAAGGAAGGTACAATGATTTTTTTTCCTTGATAAATTCCAAGAGTTTTTTTCTATATTGTTGGTGACAGAATAATATTAGCCACAAGAGACGGGTAGATTTCTTGAATGCTCTCTAAAAGCAATGCCTGCGCTTTACAGTAAGTCAGGTAAGTGTGGCAGAAGGCCGTCAAGATTTGATTGGTACCGAAATGTAGGAAGATTAATATGCAAAAACAATTTTTAATGTAAAAAAGCTTTTGAAAAATATAAGGAATTCTAGGCAAACTTTGAAAACTAATAATTATAAATATATAAAAAAAATTTTTTTGCAGTTTTAAATAATCTTACATTTCAGATACGCCTATGCCGTATTAGTAAAGTAACATTGTAATAAACTGTAGATTTGAGAGAAATGTGTGAATCATTTAAGAATATGCAGCCACTAGACGTTTGCAATTCAATCAATAATCTATTTGCACTTCTACTCGATGATTGTGCCGCCTCACGTCATAACAGTGAACACCAGAAATACGACCACTAGGGTTGTCACCTTGGGGGACAAAATGGAGATGAGAGATAGACAATACATAACTTGATGTCAAATGAATTATTGTAGGCCTTAAAAGCTTTATAGACCCTAAGAGATTTGTAGGCCCTAAAAGGTTTGTAAGCCCTAAAAGGTTTGTAATTCCTAGGCACTGTGTCTATTCCGCCTGATGTGTAAAGCATTATAGAACATAATCATTTTTGTTTCAATGATCTCTCTTTAGGCAGGCCGAGAAGAATTGAAAGCTGTTATTGGCGCTGTATCTGAGCTTCGTTATCAGGTGATGACAAATAAGCCAGCAGTACCTCTGAGAGACTCTAGAAGTGATACGCCAGAGTGGAACAATGAACTTCAGCAACAGATCGAGAAATCCAATGGTGAAGAGATGAAATGGTTCGACAGTGCCTGGCTGTGGATGGAATGTTATTTGTACCGCAGGATTCAGGAAGCATCCAAATTATGGTAATTATTGTTTGTCTTGATAGCAAACATACAAAATGGAGAATGACGAACAGATGCCTACGAAGGATAATGGACAGAAAGTGACAGAACATGGTGAGGAATGAAGACTTGTGGGAAAGGAGCCAACAACAGCCATTGGAACAACAAATTAAGAGAATAAAATGGGGCTGGATAGTGCATACTTCTTCTTCATCGTACGCAGTCAGACAGTAACATTTATTTTTTCTTTTGCTCTCTTCCTTCTTGCATGATTTCAGTCCAGACAGTCCAAAATCCATACCAGTTTCTCTTCTTGGTGATCAGTCCTGTTTTCTTATTGAAGTTACTTGTAGGAGAAGCGAGTGGTTAGGGCACTGGTTCTTTAACAAATGGGACACGGGTTACAAACCTCTGTAGGGCATAAGCATTTTTTATCATAGATTAAATGCAAACCTAGCCTGCACTGTACACTCTGCTGTGACTTCGGTGAATGCAGTTTTTTTTCTTCAACCCTCTAAATTTCTGCTCCCTTCCTCTCCTGTAACCCTAGCATTGGGAAAAAACGTGAAATGATAGTTTGATAGATAGTTGCTTGTCACTTGATTTTTTAAATTTTTTTGTCTAACGACATGGTTGGCATGTTGTCACTTTTGAAGTAGTTAGTGACCAGAGAGCCAGAGTAATTAAAAATATAATTGATTACTTTAATTTTCCGACCGCCAACAACAATAATTCTGGACACGATTGCAAGGCAGATTTCCAGGTCGCTTGCATTGTCTCCTCTGTTGATCAACACAAGTTTCTTGTGTCCTGTATATGTCAATTGTTCGTGGGATTCATTAGGTGTTTTCATTTATGTTGTTCTCAGTGCTTGATAACTGAGCCATACATGTTTATATTATTATCAACTTCGACCCATCCAGACTTCCTGTTTTTGCATGGTAAAAACTAATAAAGTAAATAAAAAGAAATATGGAGATAATAAAATAGAAAGGCAAAAACTTATTTTTAAAGTTTTGTTAAAGATTTGATTTTAAGGGCATTTTCATATTCAGTGTCAATTTTGACTCATTTGAAAATTCATCAGGCAGTAGCCATATTGTAATAATGGACCCATCTCACACACACTTTCCTATACCCAAGCAGGGCATGTAGCATGTATAATTTGATAGACTTGCTCAATCGAAATCATAAGCATTGCAGCAATGTATTTCTGCTTGAAACGGAGATTGGCACGAATCAGTTCATCATCACAAGCTTGGTGCTATGAATCCACATCTGTGATTAGTCATCTGCTGAGAAGCTGTATCATGCAGCTTCATCATGACTGGATTGTTGCCTATTACAATCCGTACCCATCTCCTGACAGTACTGACATCCACATAGGCGTCACCATATACCGCAGTCATTCTTCGGCGCATGACGATGAGCACACAACCTACCACAGTCAGGAATTCAATCACAGCACGTTGCTTCAACCTATTTCCATATTTTACTGTCTGCAGTGCGCATGCGTCACATTTCAGGCGCATGCCCCTTTAGTCACTTCGAGATTATTTTCACATAGTTGTCGCATGGCTCTGAGCATTGTTGTCATAGTTATGGTGCTGGAGGTAAATCTTTTCAAATCGCCCTCGTAAAATTAATAAAAAAAATTGTTAATAGTTTAATACTTTCACTTTTGATTATTACATTGCTCCAAAACATTTGAGAAGTTAACATTTTTTTTTTAAATGGGCTCTGTCAAAATGCTTTAATAGGGTCCAGCAGATGCTATGACAGGCCCTAACACTGGCAACAGATGCTATGACAGGCCCTAATACTGGCAACAGATGCTATGACAGGCCCTAATACTGGCAACAGATGCTATGACAGGCCCTAATACTGGCAACAGATGCTATGACAGGCCCTAACACTGGCAACAGATGCTATGACAGGCCCTAATACTGGCAACAGATGCTATGACATGCCCTAATACTGGCAACAGATGCTATGACAGGCCCTAATACTGGCAACAGATGCTATAACAGGCCCTAACACTGGCAACTCCAACATACAAAGCAAAATACTACCGTAACTGAGAGCATGTAGGTACTTTGTCAGGCTTTCTGAATCAAATTTGAAGAATAATTATTATATTATCCACTTCAAAATTCATGTTTGCTAAATTGTTCCATATCTTTTTTTTTTTTGGACACATTTTGATGTACTCTCTTTTCCAGTAATCTACTGAAAGGCATCGATGTTTTTGCTGATCAAAAACAGGCAGCATTTTCAAATTCTTACAAGCCTATATCAACTTTAACAATGTTCACTCTGGAAGCTGGCCATGCACTCAAAGAAGATGTGTCGGAAGCTGAAGTTCTTCGCAATTTTTCCGAATTTCTGCAGGTATTTTGTCTATGTTGTTGTTTTCAAAGTTACTTGGGTTGCTGCATCAAGGCATTATTGGTATTAGTATCAAAAGAGAGATCAAGGCAGTGACTTCGGCTCTGATGTGACTATCTGGGACCTTTTTAGTGAGGGACACAATCATCTCAAGCTCCCAATCATTGTTTTGAAAGATGCAGGAGAACTGGCTGTTGCATGAGTGGATAGTGTACATAGAGGCTTTGAACCTCCGGGAACAAGTGTGGCTCTACTGTCCTGGCCAAACTGAGGTTTGCGGAAATGAAAGAGCAGACATCCTGACCTCCGAGACACCCGCAGTGGGGACATCAGCAATGGATAGAGGTGACATTTTGAGGTCATCAGCGACCACCTTTTGAACGGTGACACTGCAGTCGGTAAACCAGCAAAGCACAGATTGCAGGATTTTGAAATCATATGCGCATCCAGCAGAGAGGGGCACCTAAGAGGATGGAGCAGGAGTGTGTACAACCAGTGAGCTACCATCAGTATCTACACTCTAGTTCATCCTACCATAATCAAAGAAATGATAACTGTTAAACCTTTCCAGCAGAATCAAGTCTGTCACGCAGCCAGTGGGTAAAAAGGGTAACGGCCGCCGCCCATCACAAACGATGATGGCATAATTTATTTGCTAGTGCTATTTTTTTTAGTAAGGATTAACTGCGCTACTTTTTATCCTCACTCTCGTCTCGAGCTGCCCAATACCAATTCAGTGGCAAGTCAAGGACAAGACGACTAGGGGCGGTTACGAGATGCAAGGGACTCCGCATCAGGCACTTGTGAAAAAGACGACGGAGTCCAGAGTCGAACCCACACCACCTGATCACGAGGCCGACGGCTTAACCACTTCGCCACAGAATCCACCAGTGGGTATAACATGTAGATTATAGCAGCCCTGCCACCCCCTAGACCTAGCATTTTTCTTCATGAAAGGAGCAACCGTAACCTGTTAAACTTAAAGGCAGTTGTGCGTGGTGAAAAACCTTATCCGCCACGAGGTCTTAGTCTTAGTTGACCTGAACGTCTACAGGGGAAATGCCCCTGTGCAGATCCGAGCTGGATATAGCCGGGAGGAGGATTTCCTGCTTAACGGGTTAGGCACGAGCAGCTTATTACTCCGCTGCGTTAGGATAAGTGCCGTGGAGGGTGGTTAACTGATGTGTGGGTTCATCTTAATAGACTCAAACACTAGAGCAAAAGCAAAATAGACACGCAGTACCGGATTTGTTTTCCCACTGCAATCCCTCCTCTCTAAGCCAGACTAGACTAATGCAACCTGTTTTCAGAGCGGCCACCTGGAAATAGAATAATGGCTTGGTCAGCTGTGGTTGGCTGACCCTGATGCGAGTAGTCAGTTATGAGTTACTGGCTGCTGTCAGCTAATTCACTGTGTTGCATCTTCGACTCCTGCGTTATAATTCAACTTATTAGCATTGTTTGGTGTTTCTTCTTAAATTCTGAAGTGTGCCTAAGAAGGTGGACACAGGGTAATCCTGGCTGTAGTGATATTTGAGTCTTCTCTCATTAAGCTCACCAATGTGGGGACTAAAGTGTCAATCCTCGCTTTGTTGGTCAGAATGCTAGGACACATCGTATTTTCCGGGATGCAGACATGGTATGGCGGGTGCTTGATCGGTATGTTTCACCTGACCTCGATTTTACTCTTCCTGCATCATTACAGGTGGTCTAGTCACAGCCAAAAGCTAGTGAAGAACCCTCAAAGAAATGCATGCTGAAGACAGAAGCATTGAACCCTCAGCACAGAACTCAGTGCATCACAACGTGCCTCATAAAGACAAGACAATTACTTTTCTGGAGACGAAGATACAGCAGTGTATGAGCTGCCAGTAGCCATGACTCATAGTTGTGTTCTTGTGTCAGGGTCAACGAACCATATCCGACCAAGATTATTTCACCTTCAAGGGGCAGCCATGGAAACAGGTTACACTTGTGTAGTCTGGCCAGGAGAATATGGATCACATAGGTAGCCCAAAAATGCAGTGCTTAAACTGGATGTGTTAAGCTGAAAGGCACAGATATCGCAGCCTCGCTGTAAACTATGACACAATGCCCTATTCACAATGAATGCCAAAGAAGAAATTTTGATGTTTGAAGCAAGATCCATAAAAGTAAGATCCAGAGCTTTGAGATGTGCTGTTTGAGAAGTGCAGCCGGAAAGACAATCCGTGACCGAACCCACAACACCACGCTGAGGCAGACGGTGGGGACAAACTCAGTTAGTGCCTACATTGACTCACATCAAATCAAGTGGTTTGGTCATTTAGTCAGAATGCATTACAACCAGCCTGCATGTAGAGCATATCATATGCAGGTCTCAGGTCCACGAGCAAGAGGCCGACTCCGACATTGGTGGATTGAAGATGCCTCGAACACTCTCAGGAATTTACGCCTAACAACAGCACAAGCATCCCACTTGACGATAACAAGAAATCTACACATCTCACCTATCTGCAAATCCTCTTGACAAGAGCAGGACACAAGTAGGTCTTTCGTACTCACAGCTTTGCGTAGTCGTGTGTTGTTGTTGTATGTCTTGTGTGGTCATATTGTACTCATTGATCTTTATTTGGTTAGTATCTAGAACCTCTTCCTCTGGGTTACTGAGGAAGAGTTTCCCTTTTGCATCCAGCATTAATCTGTCTATATATGTGTTAAAGGGTATTAGTTATAGCATGACAAGGGCAGTAGGACGAAAGAAGGACATGTTTGATGATGAACAAGGAAGATAAAGAAATCAACGCTTTTCTCTCTTTCAGGTATCTCTCTGGGGCAACAAGTGTGACCTCTCAATATCTGGTGGCAGTGAAAACAGCCAGGTCCACTGCCTATTAGAGCAGCTGACCACACTCAAGCCTAACATTCTAGTGGATGACACAAACACAGTGTTTCAGGTCCTCAGCAAAGTCAAGGAGGCGCAACGGGGGAAAGGTAAATATACATGTTCAAATAAAATTGGACCAATTGCAACAGGTGAACATACGATGCGCATGGTATCACCTCTGGTGTAAACAGCACATACCAACTGTCAAGTTTGCAAAATGTCATTATCCCCCGAATCATAGTTTCCAATGTTTAAAGAAGGACGTGAGTTAACGAAAGATCTTCAGAGACCAGGTCAGGCGCATATTGTTGTGTTAACTCAGTTCTTCTTTAAACATCACTGTCCAGTTCTTCACTGTTGTCTTCGACACATTTTGTCACATAAGCTGCCTGCATTCTGCACTGAATGTCAACTGGTCGACATCCTTCAGCTGTTAGAAACAGAATCACTGCTCGATGATCAACTATGGACGGATTCCATATCACACACGCCATGTTTTCAATGGTCTGCTGAGGATAATGAAATTTTGCAAACTTGACGGTTGGTATGTGCTGTTTACACCAAAAGTGACATCATGCATATGTTCACTTGTTGCAGTTTGGTTCGGTTTCATTAGAATATTCCTCATATGCTTATATAATTAAATAATTATGCAGTAAATCCCTGGACAACAAACACACCTGGCAAGGTAGACAGACTAGAGGGATCAAGATGCTGAGCAGTACATGAGCTGCAGAGGTTAGCGACCCATAGCTGACTGCTAGCGTCAGGGCCAGCGAACCATAGCTGCCAAGACCCTTCTACACCTCCACGTGGTGATCCAGGATAACAGGCTGCAGCAGGGCAGACTGGCTAAGGAGAAGGGATCGAAGAGGGAATGCTAACACGGTACTAAAAAAATGCTTGCTGAAGTCGGATGTGTTGGACCGAAAGGTGCAAATATCGCAGCCAAGCTGTAAACTACGACACAACGCATTCCGTTCGCTGGACTACATTCTGCTACTTAAGCCCTTTCAGGGTTTGGTAGTGGGAGATTGAGAACGAATGAAGAAGAAGAAGACAGACTAGCAAAGCAGGGATAAAGACAAGAACAACTGCACACAACAGCTTTGTAAACAAGCAAACAGCTCATAAGAACAGCAAACAAAGAAACTTGGCTGAACAGGTTGGCCATGGGAAACACAGCGAGGACAGTCTACAGACATATGGCAGACCCCAATCCAAAAGAAAACATCAATCCACTCACAAGGAAGGATCAGAGCACCATTTTCTGGCTGAGAATCCAACACATCCCACTTAACAAGCACCTGAACAGAATCCAAACACAACACACTCCTGAGTGCCAGCTGTATACACACCATAGGAAAACGTTGATTATCATCTTGGGTACTCAGAGCTCAACGACGTTAAGAAAGTGCTTCTTTTCCAAGGCCGGATAAATGGAACACTTTGATTGGCACTAGACAACAACTGACAATCACCTGGATATAGCATTACATGAGGGGAGGAAGACTAACGTCTGATCAGGCACAACATACTGATCATACATGTTAGTCAGGGTCAGGCAAAATATACTGGCTAACACCCTCACCTCAGCTTCCTTGTAGCCCTCTCTGAAAACGGGCCATTTTCATGGCAGCCTGGCTAACAAGGTGAGAGATCGAAGTGATCCCCATAGTATCGAGCAACATGCATATGAAGCCAAGCATAGCACAACTGCCTTAGAGGATTCCGGTCTGCCTTCATCAGCATGCTCGGGATGTGAGGAAAGCTGCTACAACCTGCCACTTAACATCCTTTTTAGGGCGCACAAAAGAGCAATCCTACTCATTGTGGGCATTCAACAACAACAACCATTACATGATAAAGGACCCTAATCACTCTTTATTCCCATGTTTATTATAACATTCGCCCATCGGACACAAAAAATAAATTAGCTTGTTCTGTGTTATTCTTGAAATTCCGGAGGAACTATTTTTGTTTTTATATTGTTATTCAGTATAGTTGCAGTTACCTTATTGGTTGTTATCAGTTTCATCTGTTCTTGTTTCTTATCTCTCTTGTACAGGAAGGGTTGACATTGTGTTAGACAATGCAGGATTTGAGCTAGTTACAGATTTGTGCCTTGCAGACTTCTTGATGAACTCAGGTCTAGCTTCAGAAATTCACTTCCATGCTAAAGCCATACCTTGGTTTGTATCTGATGTTACAGTCGAGGACTTCAGCTGGACGCTCAAACAAATGTCCCGTATGAACCACATCGCAATCAGCCAGTTGTACCGCGCATGGAAAAAGTATCTCCATGAAGGTCAGTGGGTGATTGAGGTCAACGATTTTTGGACCATGCCTTACGATTACAGCCAAATGCAGGAGAGATGTCCGAGCTTGTATTCTCAGCTTTCACAAGCAGACTTTATCATCTTCAAAGGTGATCTGAACTACAGGAAGCTTGTAGGGGATTTACAATGGGACACCACAACTGATTTTACTTACAGTCTTCGAGGATTCACCCCTGCACCTCTTTGTGTTCTTCGTACTCTTAAAAGTGATGTTGTTGTAGGTCTGAAGCCAGGGCAGGCAGATGACATTGCTGTAAAGGATGCCAAGTGGATGGTAAATGGAGAATGGGCTGTGATATCTGCTTATGAAGGTAGCAGGATAAAATAATATGATAAAGCTGGGCCTTGTTTGTTATTTTATTTTACTCCATTTTTCTTCATTCTGAAACTTCTGCTACCTTAAGGGTATGGTGTGGGGTAGTGGTTAAACGACACGGCTCACAGAGCGAAGGTGCTGGGTTTGCTCCCGATTACAGCACTGGCCGTTACCCAGGGGAAGCAAACCTTTAGAAAATGCAGGAGGTAGCAGACCGTTACATAAAATGCATGCTAAAATTGGATGCACTGGGCCGACAGGCGCAAAATAAAAACAGTACAGCACACACCGCCTTTGCGAATTAAAAAATAAGGCGAACGCAAAATAAACAAAAAACATTTTCTACCAAGTTCTGAAATGGGCATTGCACGTAGCAGGATGTTGTCCGGAAAATGGAATACATTGTGTCGTAGTTTTCACCTTGACTGTAATACTTACACCTTTCGGTCCGACTTCAGTAGGTATTTTTGAGTAATGGGTTAGCCTTCCCTCTTCAACCCCTTCTCCTTAGCCAGTCTGCTCTGTTGCAGCCTGTTATCAGGAAGGGTCTTGGCAGCTCTGGTTCCCTGGTCCTGACGCTAGCAGTCAGCTATAGGTCGCTGACCGCTGCAGCTCATGCAATGCCCTGCAACTTGATCCTCTTACTCCATTTTATTATTACTGTGTGATCCTTCCTGAATGTTGTCTTTCTCTTCTGAACTACGCTATAAGTTGTTTATTACATGGAATCATGATGTTTGCCTGCAAAATACTTCTTGAAATTATTTGTCAAGGTTATGAGAGTATTTAGGATCCACAGTCAAAGACTCTGGGGATTGTATGATAGAAATAAACTGAAGGTTTGCAGTTACCTCACAAATTTTCATACAGAATATGTACGAAGATACAGTTAGTAGAGTGGTACATGAAGGAGCACTGACTGACAGCTTCAGGGTAAAAGTAGACAGGAGACAAAGATGCCTGCCATTGCCCTTCCTTTTCTTGTAGGATAATGAAGATATCAATCAAGGAGAAAAGAACTGGTATTCAGTACACAGTATCACCGCAATTGGAGGACCTGGGCTAAGTAGATGATGTGGTACTTTTGTCACACAGTCATAGCCAAATACAAGGGAAACGGGGGTAAAGATCAATCAGCCAAATTGAGACTGGATATCAATAGGAAGAACATGAAGCTTCTTAAACTCAACATTAACAGCAAAGAACCAATCATGCTGGAGGGAGAGCAGTTGGAATGGGTGAATGCCGTTACCTTATTTGGACAGCACAGTTGACACGCCAGGGCGCACAAATGCAGATGTAAGGATCAGAATTGGAAAGGCCAGAATGATATTCCTGACACTGAACATCATATGTAGATCCAGAGAGAAACTCAGAAGACTGACAGACCATCCAATGCATAAGAGACTAAATAATTTTGGAAATGGGAAACTAAAGCGGAGAAACTTTGTAGAAATAACCAAAGCAAAGATGAGCCAAGACCCTATAAACGCATTAACAACACTAAAGCCCATCCCTACTGTACGCAAACCTACCTGGAGGCAGCATATATTTCCAGAGGTGGTAGAAAATATACCAGGTATTGGAAACAAGAACAGCCAGACTGGAAAAGAAAGAAGAGACATAACCCTGAGGTACATAACGAAAAACTACCCAAGCATGAACTGGACCCATGCATAACCGACGACTCTGTAACAAACACAACACAGAACGGAGGGGCAGGGGTATTCCTGAGCCTACCAAATGGTAGAAAAATAACACTGTCAGTGGCAACTGGAAAATACTCAAGCAATTTCAGAGCGGAGGCACTGAGGGCTGCAGTAGAAGAAATGGTGACAGGCAAAAGAAATGAAAGCCATATAGTCCTGTTTACAGATGCCCTGGCCATAGTCACAGCACTAAAAAGCAAGAAAAATACTGAACTTAATGATTTAAGAGCAGTACTCTGTCAACTATGCCAGCAGTCCGCACCAAAAAGAGAAGTGGTACAGTGGGTTCCATCCCACTGTAAAATCCAAGGCAACGATGAGGCAGACAGACTGGCAAAAGAAGGTGCAAGACTACCACAAACAGATACTAGTGTGACATACGAAGAGTCAAAAAGGCTTATTAGAGCTAGATACATGACCAAATGGGAAACAGAACATACTGGCTATACAAAAAAACGATGCCTATTACCAGTTGAACAGAAGAGAGCAGGTCGTGGTCTTCAGACTTCGCACTGGCCACAATAGACTGAGGTACCACCTATTCAATAAATTGAAGATAGGTGGCACTGACGAATACACGTGCGGTACTGGGAAAATGACCGCTGAACATCTGCTGCAAAACTGCCCGACATACAAGGATCAGAGAAAGCCAATGTGGCCATCACCAGTGGCAACACTAGACAAGCTCTATGGCAGTGTCGACAGCCTCAGGATGACCGCTGCTTTTTTCGAAAAAATTAAGGTTGACGTCTGACAGCGTACGAAGAAGAAGAAGAAGAAGATCCAGAGATATCAAGATTCACACCAAAGTTAGAATATTCAACGCCAGTGTCAAGTTGGTGTTGCTGTATGGAGCAGAAATGTTGAGAATAACCAAGATCGTAGAACAAGATCTCCGGTACTTCATTAACAGATGCCTACGAAGGATAATGGGTATTAAATGGCAGGAAAAGTTAAGGAATGAAGACCTTTGGGAAAGGAGCCATCAACAGCCACCAACAAATTAAGAGAAGAAAATGGTCCTGGGTGGATAGGGCATACACTGCGGAAGACAACATCCAACATAGCCAAGGGAAGAGATAGAGAGGTAGAGAAAAATACAAAAAGAGAAGGAAGTGCGGTTAAATGTTTACACCTGGAGAGAGACAGAAGTAGTAGCCCAGGACCATGTATGCTGACGAAATGTCGTCAATGGCCTCTGCACCGATACGAACAATAGGATTCTTTTTTTTTCTCGTTTGCTGTAATTCTCTATTCTCCAAGGCAGTGTGCGTTGCACTGTTTTTATTTTGTGCCTGTCGGCCTAGTGCATCCGACTTTGACATGCGTTTTATGTAAAGGTCTGCTTCCTCCTGCATTTTCTAAGGGTTTGCTTCCCCAGGGTAACGTTCGGTGCCGTAATGGGGATTGAACTCGACACCTTTGGCTTGTGAGCCATGTCACTTAACCACTAGCCCACGCCGTCCCCCTAGGCTTTGATTGATTGATATCAATGTTTGACTATTTTATAAAAATATACACTGTTTCACATTTCCACATTTGGTAAGCTTAACCCTTTACAGTCCAAATTGACCCTTGCAGCCAACTAGAGTAGCACCACTTACAGCCTGATTGATTTCAAGTCACAAGTCGCATATCAACTATATCTTATTCTTTAGCTAAATTTGATTTATAAACAAACTTTGTGTGATAGATAATTTGATTCTGTATCTATAAATTTAAAAATCATCACATTTTAGTTTTAATTCCTTTTTTTTCTTCTTAACAATGAAACACATTCAATTACAGTTCTTGTCTTGGACGTTAAGACTAACAATTAGTATATGTGAAATAAGATACACCTATTTGATAATGTGCCGTATTCTAGTTGTAGTCAAACTCTAAGCCTATCGTCACCTATTCCCAACAACGCACGAGCGCAAAATCGCTGGGCCGTTCAGCAAAAATGCACACGAATTCTCGAGGCATCTTGCTGACCCTTAGACCGGAGGTTTGTAGTAGTCATTCGTTACCACAGAAGGGGAGAAATCTTGCCTGCCTCGGAGTCCTTGTCAGTGAGAGACCCAAACAAATGCACGAAAAGAATAGGGACAGGAGAGGTGGTAAAAGAAAAAGTAGGAAGCCAAGAACAGGGAAACCTTTTTTAAAATTTGCCCTGACCTGCTCAAGCCCAGCCAGCTAAGCAGGAAATTTGTCAGGCTACTGCGACAGCAAATGTGCTGAGCGGTGGGGACTACACATAACACTGCAAGGCACTTGAGCAGCCGTGGTTATCCACTGCACCTATATTCAGTCATCGTGACTTGTCTTGCTACTGGTTAAAGTTGGACTCGGACGAGAGAGTGAGGTCGACGAACTGCGCAATCCTTCCACACTTAAATCAAATTCATCACGAAAGTCATTCTCGTTTCATTTATTCAGTACTAACACAGTCGAGTCCTGTGATGACGAGCGAGCAACGAAGCGGAGAGCGTAAATCCGTTGCCAAGCTAAACTACAGTCAAAAAGCTGCGTCAGTTGCGGGACTCCTCGCTGAGCAATAAAGCGGATGAAATACATGGATTTGCTGACAATCATGATCACCGTCTCGATAAGCCTGCGAGTATACAGATCCTAAATCAGACTCGTCAGCAATCTCTGCACCCACCCACAACCCGGGATTACAAAATACTCGACTGGAAGGACTGGATAGGTGTAAAAAGAAAAGGTCCTCATCACTCGGGATAGACGAACAAGACTAACATCTTGTAATATAAATTAGACTGGACTGTAAAGGGTTAAAAGCAAATAGTTGCAACTAATATTTTGTGAGTATCGAACTCTAATTTGCTTGTATTTTACATTGTTTTAACAACAGAACTAAAATATTTTTGTGCATGTTTTAAGTGTACATTTTTACATTTTCTGTGTTAAGTAACCTGACATTCGCATTTCATTACAGATCTTTATTCAACAACAAAAAAAAGAGTATTACTATTTTCTTTTCTGTATTGGGTTTTATTTGTATAGTTTTGTCAGTGTGTTGTGGAATCAAACATTGTTGTGGAATCAAACATTGTAAGAAATGCTTGTTAAAATTAGAGAAAAGTAATCATTTCAATACTTGAATCCTGGTATTCAATCAGGCAAGGTTGCAATATAGACAAAAGCTGCTTAAATCTGTGCCTGTCCTTCGTCTTGGCGTACCATGATGGCACAAAGGCATAGTGCAGGTCATCTCTGCATCTCGTTGGCGGGCGGGTGCAGTTATATGGCCACCAGAAAGAACTTGTCCATCTATTATCATTCATGCGGACCACATGGCCGGCCCATTTGTACTTTCGTATTGACGCAGAGTCGACGACATTCCGAAACTCAGTTTGGTCGCGGATGTCGGTGTTTAGGATATGTGGTCTCTAGGGAAGATATTTAGGACTCTAGTCTCCAGTGCTCTTTTGGTAATTCAAAGTTTTTCTTTGTTTGATTTGCATAGACTTCTTCTTCTTTGTTTGTTCTCAATCTCCCACTACCAAACCCCGAAAGGGTAAGTAGCAGAATGTAATCCAGAGAACGGAATGCGTTGTGTTGTATTTTACAGCTTGGCTGCGATATTTGCACCTTTCGGTCCAACACATCCGACTTCAGCAAGAATTTTTTGAGTGCTGGGTTAGCATTCCCTCTTCGATCCCTTCTCCTTAGCCAGTCTGCCCTGCTGCAGCCTGTTATCCAGCATCACCGCGTGCAGGTGTAGAAGGGTCTTGGCAGCTCTGGTTCGCTGGCCCTGATGCTAGCAGTCAGCTATGGGTCGCTGACCACTGAAGCTCATACGCTGCTCAGCATCTTGATCCCTGCATATACTTCAAAATGACAGCCGACATTTGCTGCAAAAGTTCTCAACAAATGAGGTATGCAGAAAACACATGGCCAATACCATTCCTAGACAACCTGAATGAAAGTTGTGGTTGTTGTTGAAGGCCCATAATAAGCAGGTTACTATTTTGTGTGCCCTGAAAAGGACGTTAAGTTGCGGGTTGTCGTAGCTTTCCTCACATCCCGAGTGTGCTGATGAAGGTGAACAGGGGTCCTCCGGGTGGTTGTGCTATGCTTGGCTTCATCTATGTGTCACTCACTACTATGGGGATCATGTCGATCCCTCACCTTATTAGCCAGCCCGTTTCCAGGGAGGGCTACATGAAGGGTCTTAGCCAGTATATTTTGCCTCTCCCTGACTAACACGTCTGATGAGTGTGTTGTGCCTGACCAGACGTGTTTTCCTTCCCTCCTGAAAGACCACTGATTTTACTTACTAAATGTAAGTCAGTAAGTAGGTCACAAACTGATATGGGATAGCTGCAACATAAAAGGCAGATTCTAAATGTGTTATTAGGTGGCAGCAACATCCGACTTTGTGACTACTGTAGGTAGCAGATGCTAGGTGCCACATACACATGGGCATCTCAGATACAAAATGGCATTTGTGCTCACAGAGTGTACAATCAGAGAAAAGCGTGCTGGTGTGCTTTTTGGTTTTAGAAAAATAAGACTTTCTGCAAAGGAGATGTTTCCTGTTTACCATGAGAAGTGTTTGCTACGTAAACCGGTACACAACTGGGTTAAAAGATTTCTCAAGGGCTCACAAAAATTGTTGATGGGACCTGACCGGTCCAGATTGTAACAGAAGCATCTGTGCGGCAGGTTTGGGGGATGATTCGAGCTGACAGGTGAGTAATGATAGTGTAACAACTGCAATATGGTGTTTGCTTGGTTTAGCTTTGGCGGGAGTTGTTTTCGCATATGATCAGTTCAGTTCTTCCCGTAACCCATCAGGTCGTTGGGGCACACACGAAGACACTACCAAAATCCCACGCCATCCCTCTCTGTCTGTCGTCGCCTGACGTATCTCACCAGGACGAAGGCCTGACCACTCAGTGATGTTGTCCACCCATCTCTTCCTTGGACGTCCTCACCTTCTCTGTCCCGGTACGGAACCAAAGAGTATCGAGTTGGTAATTCCGTTGGACCTCGCGACGTGCCCGCACCATGTCATCTTTCGTCTTTTGATAGCTGTGAACAGATCTTCAAAAGGACCAATAGCGTCTTCAACTCTCTGACGTATTACTACGTTCGTGACGCGATCTTTATATGTAACATTTAGGAGTTTTCTATAGAACCTCATTTCCATTGCATGTATTCTGCCCTGGATATCTGCTGTAATGGTCCAGGTCTCGCAGGCATACAGAAATATTGATAGCACCAAAGAGCGCATTAGTCTAACTTTTATGCCGAGGGCAAGGCGCTTGTCTCGCCAAATAGGTTTCAGCCGAGTCAGCACCGCTGTTGTTTGTGCTATTCTTGCAATTACCTCTGGCTTCGACCCCTCTTCGCTGATCAACGATCCCAGATATTTGAAACGTTTTACCCCCTCAAGTTCCTGCCCATTTGCCTCTATTACAGATTTAAACCCTGTTATGTAATTGGTCATGAGCTTTGTTTTATCTGCATTTATTTCCGTACCAAAACCCAGGGCCGCTCTATCCAATCTACCAATCAACTCCTGGAGTTCCCTTTCTGTGCCTGCCAATAAATCAATATCATCAGCAAATCGGAAGTTTGTGATAAGCCTGTCACCTATTTTAACCGTGCCAACATGTCCATTTAAGGTCGTCTCCGTTATTCTCTCCAAGAATATATTGAAGAGTGTTGGGGAGAGTATACATCCCTGTCGCACACCCACCGTCGTACGGAACCAATCGCCTAGCGTTCCCTCTACAGAGACTGCGCTTGTCGCCTGCTCATAAAGGTTTGCAATTACCCTCACAATATCACTGTTGAACTTATAATGCTTCATTGTTGACCATAGCGCCGCATGCCACACTCTGTCAAACGCCTTTCTAAAGTCAATGAAGGCATGGTAGAGTTGTTGTTGATACTCTGAGTACTTCTCATTCATTAGCCGAAGATTAAATATCTGCTCGATGGTACTCCTTCCCGCTCGAAAGATCGCTTGTTCTTCGGCAATGATATTCTCTGCCTGTGGTTTCAGTCTGTTAAGTATTATTCTCAAGAGAACTTTACTTGGATGACTTATCAGACTGATTGTTCAATAGTTCTGACACATATTTAGGTTACCTGATTTAGGCAGTGGTATAATTACTGATTTTGTCCAGCTGGTGGGCCACTCTCCTGTCTGCCAAATTCTATTGCAGATGTATGTCAGGGTATCAATTGTTGCCTCACCTCCCACTTGTAGGAGCTCTGCTGGGATATTATCCACACCTACAGCCTTCCCTCTCTTCAGCATTTCACGGCTTCATATACTTCTTCCCTTGTTATCGTTTGATTTTCCTCTATCAGACTCACTTCAGGAGACATTGCATTTCTTGGGTCACCTCGACCTTCATGCTTATATAGTTCCGAACAGTACTCTCTCCAGTGCTCACGAATGTCTTGAGCTTCTGTGAGACATTTCCCACTCTTGTCCTGAATCGTTGTATTTCGAATTTGTACAGGCCTTATTAAGTCCTTGACTAATTTATATGCCCCCTTGGCATAATTTCTTTCTAGATTTTGTTCAATATCTGCACACTGGGTGTTTGGTGCTTGGAAAGCGGGGCTGAAGCAGACCGAGGAAAAGATGGACACAAGACATCACGGAGGTCCTGACGATGACAACGATAGAGGCGATACTTCTGGCTAGAGATCGAGTTACAGATCGGCTGTTGTGAAAGTGATTTTCTGATAATAATGATGATAATGATGAAAGTGAGCGATTTGTTGTGCTATGTAATAATGCTTGTTATGTTATACAAAAATATGTGACTTTATTGTTGACGTAGATCTAGCAAATACTATTTTCATTTATAAACATCATTGCATAATTTCAGAAGTGCCGGTTATACTAGCAATCAGCTAGAGGTTAGTGATATTTAAGATAATATCTGTTGGTAACTGAGACGCTAGTCCGGACAAGCACAACATATTGTCCAGGACGTTGCGTCAGGGTCAATCACAATGTTGTTCGTCCATCACGAACCCTTACTTCGCAACCACGTATGAACACTTCTATAAAAGCTTAACACATGCAATTCAAATTCATATCTTTTCTATCGTTATCGCTGCTTGTTTCAAATCTATCAATAACATGACCTCCCATAGTGTATCCGGGGTCCCTTACTGAGAATGGTAGTCACCGAAACCATCCAAAGAGGGGCTAGGATAAACTATAAGCCCTATTGGAATGATGAGTTGCAGAAAGCGGAAGATGCAGTCAAAAATGCTAGGAACATGGCAGAGCGAGAACAATATATGGAGGCAAATATCGCCCTCAAAGCCGCCACGGCGAAATACAAATACACTCTAAACCAAACAGCAAGAGAGAGCTGGAAAAACAAAACTGAAAGCATCAACCTAGACAAAGAAGGGAACAAGCTATGGAAGCTAGTCAGAGCCATGAATGACGAAACCCCTTCAAACAAACAAATTACCATCAAGCAGGGCGAAAACTTGCTCACTGGAAAAAAAGCCGCAAACGCTTTTGTAGAACACTATGCCAAAGCAAACCACATCGAGGTCCCTGCAAATAGGCATACAGATATTAGTAAAGAGCAAAAGGGGCACGACAACATCAATACGGCACCAGAAGAGCATATGATGGAAAAATTAACAATGAGTGAAATGGAAGAGGCCATGAGAACATTAAAGAAAAGGAAATCTCCCGGAAAAGACTGGATAACAAACGATATATATACATAGTATATTTTTTCCCCCAGGTACACAGACCAAAATTGGGCAGTAATGTCCTACATAGCATCTTACTCTCCGCTTGATAACAGACCAACACCGATCTGTAATGTCCTTTATAGTATCTTACTATCCCCAGGTCAAAATACCAACACAGAGCAGTAATGTCCTACATAGTATCTTACTATCTGCGTGTTAACAGAATGACAGCTAGCATTACTTTACCTCATAGTATTGTACTATCTACTTGTTAGCAAACGAACAGTGAGCTTTCATGTGCTACATATTTTCTTAATATTCAAATGTTAACGCATAACAACCGAGATGTAAAGTTGTATATATTATCTTTCCCCTTGATAAAACATCAACACTGAGCTGTAATGTCATACATAATATCTTACTAATCATCATGTTTACAGACCAACACAGAGAACACGTGTCCTACACAATGTCTTACATTTCACATGTATTAACAGACCAACACTGAGAACACGTGTCCTACACAATATCTCACAGTTCACATGTATTAACAGACCAACACTGAGCTTTTCTGTCCTATACAGTGTGGTACCTTCCATTTGTTAACAAATAGACACCAAGAATAAATGTCCTAAACAGCATCCTGCTGTCCCCATGTCAATAGACCAACTACGAGCTGTAATGTTCTAAATAAATTTTTACTATCAATACATTTACAAACCCACACCGAGCCTTATCGCCAAAATAAAAGTATCTTCCTTTCCCCCAAAAAGAGATGCAATAGACTTAATTATTTTATCTGACTATCACAGTGCAAACAGAATGACACCGTGGTTCAATGTCCTTTATGTTATCTTGATATTCACAGGACAAAAGAAGTAGACCGACAACAAACTCTACAGTCCTATATAGTATCTTACTTTCCACCTCTCAACAAACTGACCATGTCAGTTAATGTTGTACATATTATACTACTAATCACATGTTAATAGATCCACACTGTGCTTCAATGCCCTACATTTTATCTTTGAATCCCCATGCCAGAACACTTAGCTTTACTGTTATACATACTATCTTACCATCCACATGTCGACAGACCAGAACCAAGCTTTGATACCCTACATATATTATTTTACCATCCACATGTTAACAGACCAGCACCGAGATTTGATACCCTACATATTATCTTACCACCCACATGTTAACAGACCAGCACCAAGATTTGCTACCCTAAATATTATCTTACCATTCACATGTTAACAGACCAGAACCGAGATTTGATACCCTACATATTATCTTACCCTCCACATGTTAACAGATCAGCACCAAGATTTGATACCCTAAATATTATCTTACAATCCATTTGATAACTGACCAATACTAAGATTGGATACATTACATATTACTTTACTATCCACATGGCAACAGATGTAGACTGCCATGTAATTTTACAGTCTTACGTAGTACCTACAATCCATAAATTAACAGACCAACACATAGCATTTTATTTTCACCGTGTTTTAGTGAAATGAGATACCAAGGGATGCAGAGCTGAGGCAAAAGCTATGGTGCAGCCACTATATCCTGGTAAAGATTATGGACTGCATCATGATTACTGGCTTTCAGATATAACACGACCAAAGAATCCTGAACGCAAAGAGGAATGAAGAATTTGTGCACGCTAGAGGACTAAAATTGAGTTTTAATGTCCTACATATTATCACTTTATCTACATATTAACAGATAGACACTAAGATTTAATGGTATACATATTATCTTACTATCCACATGTTACGAGTCAGATACTGAGCTTTAATCTCTTACACAAGGTCTTACTATTTACAAATGAACAGATGCAAACCAACTTGGAGATTTACTGTCTTGAAAATATCTTACTATCCACATGTTAGTAGACTAACACTCAGCTTTAATGTCCTACATAGTATCTCACTATCAACATATTAGCAGATTGACACCAAGCTTTAATCTTCTACATGATATTTTACTATTCACATGTTAGCACACCAACCGCAAGCTTGTTAGCAGTCTAACGCAGAGCTTTGATGTCCTACATAGTATCTCACTATCAACATATTAGCAGATTGACACCAAGCTTTAATCTTCTACATGATATTTTACTATTCACATGTTTGCACACCAACCGCAAGCTTGTTAGCAGTCTAACGCAGAGCTTTGATGTCCTACATAGTATCTCACTATCAACATATTAGCAGATTGACATCAATCTTTAATCTTCTACATGATATTTTACTATTCACATGTTAGCACACCAACCGCAAACTTTTTAGCAGTCTAATGCAGAGCTTTAATGTCCTACATAGTTTCTCACTATCAACATATTAACAGACTGACACCAAGCTTTAATCTTCGACACAGTATCTTGCTATCCACATGTTAACACACACACAGCAATATTTTCGTTCGTACATATAATCTTACTGTCCACATGTTAACCACAATAGCATTATCAACTCTCAAACCCTTCGACGGTTTACAAAGACTGGCCTTTTCAAACAAGCTAAACGCCTACAGTGTATGTATTTGCTTAATGGATGAATCAACAACAACAGAACCAAACAAAGGTGTTTTGCAATCAATTCTAGAGCTGAATTTATAATGCCAGTAAGAACAGTACGGAATAAGTAGTTTTGGAAATATGTCAAAACTGTAGGGTTTCACACAGTTGTACACACACGCACGCACAAACGTAAAGAAATATGTGCATTCGTACAAAAATGTTGGTTTAAAATAATAAGATATGTATTACTACCATGCTTTCAATTTGGTGTATGTTAATAGTGTCAGTATTCGAATATATCATAAATACACAGAGTGACAGCAAAGAGCAATTTTATCAATACCTGGGCTTTAGGAATGTGTACTTTAATATATGTTTGTTTATATTTGTTAATATGGTATCTTATGCGTCTTGTGAAATAAAGAAATAAACAAGAAACAAACACACACTGGAATAAGGTTCACCAATTTAAAGTTTACGTATTTCTTATGCCACATTATGAATATTATGTCTACATATATTCAGCCAGCAGTAAACAAGCAAGATTCCATATGGCTAGTGTTATTAAAATGATGGTAATGGGTGTCCTGTTCTAAAAAATGTACAGTTTAAAATGTGGATATGTACAATGAGATTAACAATCTATAGATGGTATGTTAGAGAAATTTATAACATAAAAGTCTACATACATTTGCTTACATATCATTAAATCCAAGCTTGAACAATTTAAAAGTAGCACACACGGAATATAAGCACGTTTAAACATAAACAACTTTCAGCACAGTATCTTCGATTAGCTAGATAACAGTTTCACGGCCTAGTAGTGAACTGTATTTACACGGACAATGATTACTTCGTCATAAGGGCAATGTATTCAAAAGAAAGGGATGTAATAAATGCACTACAATAATATAAATCATTTAATAATTACATGAAAATAAAGCAAATACTTATAATAGTTAAGGTTGCGTTTAATGGAGCATACCATACGAAATTTACCTTTCGGAAATTTCTAACATTTATTTGCATTTTATGAATATTATTAAATTCATTTTAAAAAGAATATGCGAGTCGCTGTCACCACAACAGAGCTAACTTAAACAGGCATCAGCATATATGCTAACTCTAACCTTACTATTAACAGCTACAGGAGCAGCCAGTGTTGTCTTCTGCCAGTTACTTGTCTAGTTCGCTCCATGACTTCGACGCCGGTCACGGTTCAAGGTTCAGCTCTTGTGATAAGCACGGCTTTGCTGTCACAATCGTCGCCGACGAGCGCCCGGGGTCGCGAGCTGTTCCTCCCCATATGTCGTGCACGAGGACGACAACAAGCGTGAGAAATTTGGTCGGGTGGATAATTAACACCTATCGCCTTCAGTGTACAGATGCCAATGTACACGTCCATGTGGTTCTGGTGTAGGGCCATAGCTCACTCGTTCTAAGGTTTGTAACCTGGATAAAGAGGGGAGACGCCCAAGCCAGAACCTCTCACGCAAATTTTTTATGATGGGATAACTCTTAATTATATTTTTTTGTATTTGTTTGGTTTAGTCCCTTGCTATGTTTAAGAAACACTGGATGTCAACAACATCAGCGGCGAAGATGGCACACGACATAAAACTATACCCCCTTTCACGCCTTCTAACGACACAAGTTGATAGAAGAAGATGATGATGATCATGACAATAATAATAACAAAACATTGGTCATTGACCTACAATAGAACAATTAGATAGATGTTTAAGCATACAGCCATGAAGTAATGATTATTCCGTGAGTTTAGCAGAAGAAAAAGTGTGATTCCCATTAAGACATGTTATTAGAGGAAACATAAGACCACACTATATGTACATGTAGAGCGCAGGATACAACGTTGGTAGAGTGGCTGCTTCTTTCCGGCTGCAACTTGTTCCAGCTAACCCAGCTGTAAACGAGTACCAGATTTACTGTTAGGAGAAATGATAGAGGAACAGGAATTGTTTTTCACAAAACCTGAAGTTTTTGGTTTGATTAGAGGTTTCAATTTCTGGATTCTGTGACGAAGACTTGCCCTTTTCTATCACAGACCGTTGTCCTTTGAGCGGTATCATGTCGTATTGACCAGTTCATGGATTCGTGTATGTATCAGAACAATGAAGATTCTAGTACCTCATCTCTGGCGGTAATAAAATAAATGTATATATCAGTGATATTGTAAGCCAAGACATCGAGGAAGGGAACTGGCTACCCCCATCGGATAAAAGCCAAAACCTCTTAGTCTTATAGAGAAGTTTCTACCACAGTAACCCCGACAACAGTATATTTGTATTACTTGATGTATCCATGAATGTAAACAGCAAGTTGGCTGTGTTTGTATTCTGACATTCTTTCCTTGACATAATCAACAGTTTGTTGGGCGGATTGTCGCTACGGTTGGCACGTTCTAAATGCATGTTTTTGCTCGTGAGCTTTCATCCCTTCTGTATTTTGTGTTGGCCTTTAACTGGTAGTGGGCGGGGTGCATTGGAATGTCTTATATGATCACAGCAGCTCATATTTATCACACATTAGTTGGTAGTCAGCATTGATTGCTGAGAGTACAGAGAAACAAGAAGACCAAAGTAGAGAGAGAGAAAGAGAGAGAGAGAGAAAGAGAGAGAGAATGAACAACAGATATAGAGATAGAAATATGCATAATGTTAGATGACTTTTAATTTGTGCAGGTGTTAAAAACAATTCGAGGTAAATCTTCTTCTTCGTACGCTGTCAGACGTCAACTTGAATTTGTTCGAAGAAAGCAGCTGTCATCCTAAGGCTGTCGACACTGCCATAGAGCTTATCTAGTGTTGCCACTGGTGATGGCCACATGTGCTTTCTCTGGTTCTCGTATGTCGGGCAATTTTGCAGCAGATGTTCCGCGGTCATTTTCCCTGTACCACAGGTGCATTCGTCAGTACCACCTATCTTCAGTTTATTGAATAGATGGTACCTCAGTCTGTTGTGGCCTGTGCGGAGTTTGAAGACCACGACCTGCTCTCTTCTGTTCAACTGGTAGTAGGCATAATTTTTTGTGTAGCCAGTATGCTCTGTTTCCCATTTGGCCATGTACCTGACCCTAATAAACCTTTTGAACTCTTCGTAGGTCACACTAGAATCTGGTTGTGGTAACTTTGCACCTTCTTTAGCCAGTCTGTCTGCCTCCTCGCCCACTACTCCAGCGATGTTAGGGCCTGCTGCATCCGATTGTTTGCTATGGTGAGACTTTCTTCAGAGGTCCACAAAGCCAGATCGTCTGCAAACATGGAGCTGTGGACTCTTCTTAATATATTCTCTATTATGTTGTTTATATACATCAGAAAAAAGTGTGGGTGACAGTACTTCCCCTTGGGGTACTCCCTGCTCCAGTGTCACATTTTTGCTCATCTTCCCTTGTACTTGAACTCTAGCTGTTCTGTTTTCGAGATAGTGGCTAATAAATCTGTACATTTTTCCAGATACTTCACTTCTTTATAGCTTGACTTTAAGTCCCTCTTTCCTCACCTTGTCAAATGCCTTCTCTAGATCCACCCAAACCGCTACTGTATGCTTTTTCTCCTGGTAAGCATCCTCTATTTCCTGCGCTATGAGAGTGATCTGATCCTCAGTGGATCTGTGTTGTCTAAATCTTGCTTTCTGTGGAATTAATATGTGTTTTTCTTCCAGGTGCCACATCAGTCTGATGTTTATCATACGCTCCATCAGTTTACCAACACAGCTCAGTAGACTGATAGGCCTGTATCAATTTGGACATGTTCTATCTTTTTCTTTCTTTGGTACTGGTATTCGATGTAAATGATTTTAACATGAAAAGGAAAAGGTAATCCTTTCGCAATCATTGATGTCGAGGTTGAAGTGTTAGAGACTTCACTGTACTAGGCCTAAGCTTTTTATGACATGGGTGTGGCCAACTCCCGTAGTCGACACATTTCCTTCAATGACACTTAGCGACGTTCAGGTTTAGTTATTAATGAGAATATGATTGACAGAGTTGAGAGTAAGTAAACACGATTAGAAATGTGAATCAGTTTCTACAGCTTTATGAAAGTGGTTAGAGTTAGTGTGTGACTTTATCTATGCCGAGATAGCATTTCTTGAAATCATCCCTCCTGCATAGGTTATAACAATGAAATAGCTGATATCCTGACTTCAAAACCATAACAGCATATTGTTGTATTTATTGTTGTTGTAGAATGCCCGTAATATGTAAGAATAATTTTGTGTGCGTCCTGTAAAAGACGTTAAGTGGCAGGCTGCAACTTGAGAGTTTGAAAAATTAGTTGGCAGGGGCATAAACTTAAACATAAAGATACACCTAAGTACCTAGGAATTACAATGGATCGCACACTGTCCTACAAAGAACACTGTGGAGCGGTGAAACAAAAAGTTAGCACAATCATAAAACGTACTGAGTAAGTTAACAAACACGGCATAACTTAACTTAACATAACGTTTTTATATTGGTTTAGAAAACACATCAGAGTCTGTAGACAACCAGTCCCATTTGCATTACCCTGCTCAAATAACTATGTACATCCGAATTATTCTTAAATGCATTAATTTTCTCTGCCTCCACTATTTCCTGGGGCAAAGCATTCCAAGCATTCACCACTGTCTGAATAACAAAAAATGTCCTGTGTCCAATTTGGATCTTTCGTTAGTTAATTTCTTGTTGTCGTTGGTGGTTGTATTTTGAAAAACTTGTTATAGTCTAATTTAACTTTTCCTGTGATTATCTTATCAATAGATTAAGTCACGTTTAATTATTTTATTTTCTAGACACTAACGGCCGGTTTTTCTGAGTCTTTCCCCGTAACTTTAATTCTGGAATCCCACTATCCGTTTTGTCGCTCTTCTTTGTATCGTTCCCAGCATATTTATATCTCTTCTACGATAAGGACTATACACCTGTACACAGTACTCCGATCTACGTTTAACTAATGCTTTATACAGTTTGTCAATCACCTCATTACTCCTATGTTTAATATTTCTTTTTTGTATCATACCTAACGTTGCATTTGATTTATTCACTGCTACCTGGACTTGCTCACTCACCTTACCTATTATTACCCCTGTGTCCCTTTCGTTATCTATCATTCTAGTATTGTTCTCGCCAATTCTGTAATTTTGTTCCATTTTTTACTTCACACCACTCAGAGTACTCCTTATTTATGCCAATCTCTGTCTTCTTCTCGTTAACCAACTTTCAATCCATTCGGCAACCTGCCCATCTTCTTCTTCGTCTTCTTCTTCTTCTTCGTACGCAGTCAGACAGTAATCATTATATTTTCGAAAAAACGGCGGTCATCCTGAGGCTGTCGGCACTGCCATAGAGCTTGTCTTGTGGTTCCACTGGTGATGGCCACATCTGCTCTCTCTCTGATCCTCGTATGTTGGGCAGTTCTGCAGCAGATGTTCAGCGGTCATTTTACCGGTACCACACGGGCATTCGTCGGTACCACCTATCTTAAATTTGTTGAATAGGTGGTACCTCAGTCTATTGTGGCCAGTGCGAAGTCTGAAGACAACGACCTGCTCTCTTCGGTTCAACTGGTAATGAGCATCGTTTTTGGTGTAACCAGTATGTTCGGTTTCCCATTTGGTCATGTATCTGGCTTTAATAAGCCGTTTTGACTCTTCGTACGTCATACTAGTATCTGTTTGTGGTAGTCTTGCACCTTATTTTGCCAGTCTGTCTGCCTCCTCGTTGCCTTGGATGTTGCAGTGTGATGGGACCCACTGTATCACTACCCTTTTTGGTGCGGACTGCTGGCATAGTTGACAGAGTACTGCTCTTAAGTCATTAAGCTCAGTGTTTTTCTGGCTTTTTAGCGCTGTGACTACGGCCAGAGTATCTGTAAGCAGGACTGTATGGCTTTCATTTTCTTTATGTGTCCCCATTTCTTCCACTGCCGCCCTCAGTGCCTCTGCCTCCGCTCTGAAATTGCTTGTGTACTTACCAGTAGCGAATGACAGTGTTATTTTTCTGCCATTTGGTAGGTTTAGGAATGCTCCTGCCCCTCCGTTTTGTGTAGTGTTTGTTACAGAACCGTCGGTGTATGCATGGGTCCAGTCCATGCTTGGGTAGTTTTCCGATATAAAGCTTAGGGTAGTATCTCTCCTTTCTTTTTCAGTCTGGCCGTTTTTGTTTCCAATACCTGGTATATTTTCTACCACTTCTGGAAATATATCCTGCCTCCAGGTAGGTTTTCGTACAGTAGTGATGGGCTTTGGTGTTGTTTGTGCGTTTATGGGATCTTCGTGCATCTTTGCTTTGGCTATTTCTGCAAAGTTTCTCCGCTTTAGTTTCCCATTTCCCAAATTGTTTAGTCTGTGGTGCATTGGATGGTCAGTCAGTTTTCGGAGTTTCTCTGACTGCAGCTGGGCGCTGCAGTTTCTTCTATCGGTCATGGATTGCAGTTTTGTAATCTTTTCAAGTTCTACAATTGGCGTTAACTTCATGCCTCCTGTTATAACTCTCATGGCTTGGTTTTGAAGTTTGCTAACTTTATCGAAGTTCGCCTTTGCTGCTGTTGTCCATGCCGCAATGTCAAACTCGAGAACTGGTCTCACTCTTCCAGTGTACAGTTTCTTTAGTATGCTTTCGTCTGCTCCCCAGCTTGTGCCAGCAAGTTTCCTCATGATTGCCATTCTTTCTCTGGCTCTCATTCGGTTTCTCTCAATCTGACTTTTCCATGTCATGCGCCGATCAAATGTGACTCCCAGATAGTTTGGGTTGTCGTTTGGCTGCAGGAATTTGCCATTTAAACTTAATTTGGTATTTTGGGGTTTGATTGAAAGCGAGAATATTGTACATGTATTATTTCCGTTTGTGAGGTTGTTAGGAGAAAAATGGAGGGAAAGGCTCAAACATGTGTAATGAAATATCCGGAAAGTATGTTCTGAAGCGATAGGAGGCCTCATTTGTGTATCTCCATCATATATGTCTGTATTCAGATAGCAGAATTACTGAATTAGCATATTTTTGGATTGTTGGTGTCGTGTCTGGTAAGTTGTTTTGCATTATTGCCTTATACATGTCTCACTTCTGTCTTGTTTGTGTCTCGATTGTGTCTTGTAAAATTTGTCTCGTGGCTGTTACTGTACTGCATGAGAAGAATATGTGGTCTTCTGTTTCTTGTGCGTTTGTCTGACATAGCTGACATTTTGGTTTGTGTTGTTTTCCGAGAAGACGGTGTCGTCTGCGTAGGCAAGCAACTTCTTCTCCTTCGCTCCATGTATATGTGGGTCTTTTATGGAGCTGTCTTGTCTGATTTTCTCTTATAGGGGCTCCAAGGCAAGGGTATAGAGCAGTAGGGAGATGAAACATCCCTGTCTCACTGCTCTCGTTAGCTGAAAGGGACTTGTACCCTGGTGGTTTACCAGTACCTTGCTTTCAGGCTTTGCGTACTGGATTTGTATCCATTTTCTAAAATGATCTCCTATGTTGCAACTCTTGAAGACTTTGTGGAGGTACTGATGGGATATCCTATCGAAAGCTTTTTCTTGACCAAGGGAGAAGATTGATCATTTCGTGTTTTTCTGGTTTGCGAAATTGATAATGTCTCTGATAAAATGTGTATGTTGGTGTATATTTCTGCCTTGTACACTGCACTGTTGGTCCTCATGTATGAGTGATGGCATAAATGGTTTGAGTTTATTTGTTAGAGTTTTAGTTAAGATTTTGTAGTCTACGTTTAGAAGTGATATGGGTTTGTGATTTTTAAGTTGTATTTTGTCTGCGTTATCCTTTGGTATTAGTGTAATGTAGGACATATTTTTACTGGGAGGAAGCTCGTTTTCTTTAAAAGTTTCTTGATATACTTTGAGAAGGAGTGGTCCTAAAATGGGGAAGAAGTGTTGGTAGAGTTCTGATGTGAGCCCATCGGGTCCTGGTGACTTGCCTTTTTGCATGTTGTTTACTGCATTTGTTATTTCTGTGAGTGTAATGTCAGCGTCAAGGCCCAGTTTCTCCTCGCTGTTGAGTTTTCTTGTGTATTTTGTGAAAACGTCTTGGATCTGTTTTCCTATGTCTTCGCGTGTGTATAGTTCTTTGTAGTATGTCTCAAAAGCTCGCGCTATATCTTGTGTGCCTGTTGCCCTATAGGTCAACTATTATTCCTATCTGTCTACTCCTCTGTTCTATTTTTAGATATTTTTTTACTTGGTATTTCCTGTGTTATCGTGTTAAGTTCTCAGGAAAGCTCCTTGAAACCTGTAATGTTGGCATTCTTCTAGTTCGTCTTGCAATAGTGAGTACGGTATTTATCTATTTGTTTCGTTAGATGGGTGGCTTCTTATATTATTTTTTTATGTCTCATTTTATCACTATGTATTTTGGTTGCAAGTATCTTTGTTCTACCAGAAACACTCAACTTTACAGACCACAAGGTAGTCATGGCTACCATCAATACAGCAGAAACAAACACGTCACACAGACGCTCCCCACATTGGAACATGGACGAATACAAAAAACACTAAGAGCGAAGATCAGTGCTTTTGAGACGTAGTGCTACAGAAGAATCCTGAAAATCCAGTGGACAAAGAAATAAAAAAATCAAAGCTATCCTGCAAAACCTGAATGTAGAGGAGAATTGGCTCATAAATGATATAATGACAAGGAAACTGAGGTTTTTTGGACACGTCAAACGACACAACGGACTGGAGAGAGTGATTATGGAAGGTATGGTCACTGGAAAGCGAGGCAGCGGTCGACCGAGCAGACGATGTTCTCAGGACATCAATGAGACGTTGGATTTGACCTTAGAGCACGCCGGTAGACTGGCGGAAGACAGAGCTTCCTACAGACAGATGGTCATGAGAGCGACGTTCTGTAAAGGACATGCCACATGATGATGACTTTAGAAATGATCCCTAGAGTTATAAATGAAATGATAACGATTTCAGAGTGATATTATGTATGATGATCTGTACCTGGCAAACCGTACTTTGATATTATGTATGATGATCTGTACCTGGGAAACCGTACTTTGATATTACGTATGATGATCTGTACCTGGGAAACCGTACTTTGATATTACTTATGATGATCTGTACCTGGGAAACCGTACTTTGAACCAAACATTACAGCACACAACCAAAGTCTCCAGGCAGTTGCTAGCTTTATGTACCTAGCAGTACCCTCACTAAAGAGATGAATATGGACTCTTGAGGTTTTCAGCAGGATCACAAAGCTGAGTTCTGCGTTTGGGAGGCTGCAAGCAAATGTCTGGAACAGACAAGGCACCAGTCTCGTCACCAAGGTAAAAGTCTATTGTGCTGTAGTGTTAACCACTTTGCTGCATGTCTATACAAAAAATAGATAGTGTATAGCAGACATGCCATCAGCTAAGTCCTTTTCACTTGAGATATTCGCGTAGGCTGTTCAGTATCGGATGGCGGGACAAGGTACTTAACTCTGAAATTCTTAGTAAGTCTGACATGTTGAGCTTCCATACGCTTCTGCAAAAATCTCAGATAAGATGGATGGAACACGTTGTCTGCATGCCAGATAAGATCATCATCAAGCGGCTGCTGTATCTTGAACTCAGGGCAGGGAGACATAATAAAAGCCACATAGACTACTTAAAAGTGTCTCTGAAAAGCTTCAACATTAATATCACCTTCTGGGAGTTGATTGCACAGAACCGCTCTACCTGGCTAGTTATCATTACAAAAGGTGATCAGAAAGACTCAGAAAAACCGGCCTACGGTGTCTAGAAAAGAGAATTCAAGGTGATTTAATACAGGTTTATAAGATGATCAACGGAAAGGATAAATTAGACTTAGTTTTCAAAATACAGCCGCCTACAAGAACAACAGGGCACAGCCACAGGATAGTCTTAACAGTCATATGAGAACACAAGTATGTTGCTGTAGTCATCTTCACTTGCAATGAGTGACTAATTATTATAATCTTCTCTTTTCACCAGGATCACCAGTATCATTATTAATACCAAAATCACCAATAACACCAGTATCTTTATCGTCAGTATCATCTGGTTCATCACCAATAACACCAGTATCTTTATCGCCAGTATCATCCGGTTCATCACCAATAACACCAGTATCATTATCGCCAATATCATCCGGTTCATCACCAATACCACCAGAACCATTATTACCAATATCACCCGGTTCATCACCAATAACACCAGTATCATTATCACCAATATCACCCGGTTCAACACCAATATCACCCGGTTCAACACCATTGTCACCATCATTTACTTTAGAAACTAAACACGTGGAAGTCAAACAAATCACATTTCCATAAAAGCGGTAAAACAGAATTAAGAAAATGTCTATTATTCTGTAAAACATACATACGAATAAAGATATTATTAGGAGCTTGTAATATATAAAGAATACAATAAAAATATTGTATCAAAGGTTAAATGAAACTTACAACTATAGCAATGCAATTACATATTTACTATCTGCGGTTGAAAGGAAACAATAATAGACTACTCTTCATAGTAATTTCATTTGATATATGAATTCTTCTTCAGTGTTTTCCTCAAAAAGATATTCACGACTTTGTGTCATAGTTTACAGCGAAGCTGCGATGTCTGCGCCTTTTGGCCCAACACATTTCAACACATCATTTTTTGGGACTAGGTTGTCTTGGCTCTTCGATTCCTTATCTCTTAGTCAGGCTGCATGGTTGCAGTACATTTCCAGGTTAGTCACTTGGATGAGGAATAGGATCATGGCAAGTTATTGGTCACGGTCCGTGATGCGAGCAGCCAGATATGAGTCGCTGGCTGCTGTCAGCTCATTCACTGTTGCATCTTTGGTACCATGGAGTCTGAATAATTGAGTGATTCATTGTTTTACTCCAAGTAAAGAGCCCCAACTACAGCTGAACCCTTTACAGGGGGCCTGTAACAGCACATTGGTAGTTTCAATAGCAATGGCTTTACATGATGAGGTTGCTAGCACTAGACAGAACACCTCTTTAGCCACCCTTCGCCACAGGCTTGGAACGCTGTAGTGCTCTTATTCCTATCAGCCCGGGTACCCCTCTAGTTATCTGTTTTATTTTGATATAAAATGTAGTCTCTGCCTAAATGGATTTAAAGCCTATTTATGTCTTGCTCCATATATTTATAGTTACTACTACTTGTCCAATGTCCTACATTATATATTTATAATTACTACTGGTCCTATTTCATATATTTATAGTTACTACTTGTCCAATGTTCTACTTTATATATTTATAATTACTACTTGTCCTATGCCCTGTTTCATATATTTATAATGGGGCACGGCGTGGCCTAGTGGTTAAATGGCACGGCTCACAATCTGAAGGTGCTGGGTTCGATCCCTATCACAGCACAGGCTGTTACCCCGGGGAAGCAAACCCTTACATAAAATGCATGCTGAAGTTGGATGCACTGGGCCAACAGGCGCAAAATAAAAACCACAGTGCAACGCACACCGCCTTGGGGATTAGAGAAATAAGGCGAACGCAAAAAAAAAAATCAAAAAAAAAAATATATATTTATAATGGAGAGAGAGACTGCGTAACGAAGTGGTTAGTGACAAGGTAGTGCCTATATGGGAAGTAAACTCATACAAAAAAATTAGTGCTGATGTTGGATACATATAGCAATAAAGTACAAAACATAGTATAATCACCTGTGCCTCAGAAAACAAGACGAAAGAAACAAGTTTATTATTTATCCATTCAGTTCAAGTGCCATCTCCACATCGAAGGTCGGCTGCAATGGATCTCCAGTGTACTTTATCTCTTGCTGTAATTGTGCAATCTTAAAGGCCTTTTCGTGTCCATCTCCTGATGTTATCCACCCACTTAAAACATTGTCTGTCTCTTGAACAACTGCCTTCCACCTTACCCTCCAGTATGGTCATCAACAAGGAGGTGTGTCTTGTTAAAGGACCAAAATAACGTAATTGTCTAACCCTGATTTTGGTCATTAATTCTCTTTTCACCCCCCAAATTATTCAATACCTCAAAATGTGTTTTCTTCTCTTTCCAAGAAAAGCGACCCAATCTTCTATATACCCACATTTCGAAGGCTTCAATACTCTTTTCCAACTTGTTATTCATTGTCCATGTTTCTGCGCCATAAAGTAGTGATGAGTATACATAACACCTGACAATTCTCATATTCACATTCTGATTTCTCTGTTTGGATGTCAGTATGTGTCAAAATACCATCTGGCCACACCTCTTTATGATTTCTTTATTATTTGTAAATAATTATAAACATTTAACCATAAAGAAATAAGTTTATTATTTATAAACATCAGTTGACCATTTTAGTCATTTGCAAATATAGGAATGTGACGATCTCTCATCGTCAATTTCTGTTTTGGATGATCTGGGCTGGTCACTATGGCCTCATATTTTAGACTTCCTTAGACTCATTTCTTCCTTGTGGATTCCAATCCAGCATCTGGTTATATTGTTAGGTGCCTTGCTGAGGGTATATCCTATCCATCAGAACTCCTCTTTCCTAATCTCAATCTTGCAATGTTTGTTACATTTTCTGGTTAATTAACACAAAATCTGGTTCAGAGAAGATGGAAAAACTGGACAAAAAGAAAATGAAGAATGTTTGTTTGTGACAACGATCACAAGACAAGTATTTATTTGCACCTGGAAAACATATTTGAAAGCTGTACAAGATAAGAATATTGACTATTGGAAAAAGAAAATTGCTACTCATTTCTCATGCACTTCATAACAGTTAAAAACAAGTTTCAGGAGAGCTCACTAAGTCATTAAGTTTGAAAAATCAGCGTGGAAGCTTTGACACTGTGCATGCAAGTAGCAATTTTCTACTCTGAATTCTCCTTCTAATGCAATTGTTATTAATGGCAATTTAGAGAATTATACCAGATGGTAATTACACAAATTGACTACCGGATTAAAAAAACACTCTGTGGCCAAATTAATTTTTGTTTACAAATTAACTAATTAACTTTTGGATTAAAAAACACTGTGTGGTCGGATTAATTTATGTTTACATTTTTTCAACTAGAGGTGTGTCTAGAATTTCAGCTGTAGTTTTTTTCAATTTACAACAGATTTAAAAAAAATAATATATCTTTTTAAAGATAAATGAATGTGCTGTTTAAAGAACTAAATATAATGGTATATTTATATGATAGTATATAATGTTATGACTATCATAAAGTGACTGGGAGGTAACGAGGTCTGGCTAGACGTCCTTCTCGCTAAAGGAAAGTGAAGCGTCCATAAAAGCCACCCATTTTCAGGTGTAGATATCGCCGCTGGATTCACTGATCAGCTGGTTGGACAGGAGTTTACACGCTAATGACCTCTCCTACATTATTGTGTTCCCAGCAGCACCTTCATGAGGGGCCCCCTGTTTCTTACAGAGTCTGCTGTGGGGCGTGTCAGAGTACCCGGCGGTATAGCTGGGCAAGCAAATTGGGCTCATTCCCCTTGGTTGGCAGCCAATCTAAGACAAGGTAAACTCTCACTCTAAACCTGGGTAGACGAAGCTCGTTAGCCTGCTCAGGCAATTTGCTTAGGAGAGGGGCAACTCTGATTTTAAACCCACAAGTACTGGTACGATGAGAGTATCACCGGATGTCTAGAGTAACTAGCATCTGCGGCAACTATTCCACTGCCTTGTGGAAACCTCAGGAGAGGGTAGGTTTTCGGGAGTAAACCCAAACAGAAAATCTGATTTGGTAGCACCTAATGCAGATGGTTTCAACATTGCATACTTATTCCTGCTGCAGCCGAGCTGGTGCCAAATTATCAAGCTTTGCATTTTTTTGGGTTACATCAGTGAGGCAGAGAAGGGGATCCTGCAGTTTGGACAGCCCAGGGTCTCCATATTCAGTGTGCAGAATTCAACTGACAGGGCATCACACGCATGGACTACAGAGACTGAGATGTCTATGATGACTGGGAGTAACAATCTATTTTAAAAAATCTTACAAATCCTGTACTAAGGAATTTGATGTCTTCTTGATAAATCCCATGTAATGTACTCAATTTTGAGTAGAAATCACTAAAGAACATGCACATCTATTAATATTTATACTTATTTTCATTCATTTAACTACTTCCACTTCTCTGTGAACCATTCACTTTTTGTCGTGCTAAAAATTTTTTATAAAACTTCGTAATAAATTAAAAACCCCCAAACATATTGCAATAATATCAATTTTAAAACACACAGACATTGTTATGACTTGGAATGGTAATTTCCTGTGGTATTTAAACAAATTTGGACCAGATTTTGATGCGAGTGTGTAGAGCACAGTGAATGGAAGAAAACAGTTTTTTGGCACGAGAATGTAATAAAAAAAAAAGGGGAGTAAACAAATAAGTCAAACGTATTCTCAACATGGGTAAAAACAATGACAAATTAATGGTCAGGAAACAAGTTTGCAGAGAAGCTACAAAGGTCTCAGGGAGGACTCAGCAGTCTCAAGGTGAGGTATCCGCCTTGAGTGCCGGAGGTTGCAAGCTCAAACTCTTGTGTTCAAGGTTGAGCACGTTAAAAATCCTCAGGTAGTTAGAAATCGAAAAGGGCTGACTTAACTGCCGCTGCTTGGGCAAAATCCTAAATTGTAGCTAAAAATCTACCCAAAAAATTATTTGTGCCCTCCCCCAAGTGATCTGTTAAGAGCATAAGAGCAGCATTTAAATGGCACTTAACTGACTGCGAATCTACTTGGCTCTAAGTGTTTTAGTCTATTAAGATGGACTCGCATATTGGTTAAACCACTCTCCAAAAAACTGGTTGTATACAGACTCTGCAGAGACTTGTAAACCAGTAACTTAACTTAACTTAACTTAACATAACTTAACTTAACATCTTTATACTGGTTTAGAAAAATCTGCAGTCTGTATACAACTAGTTTCATTTACATTTCCTTGCTCTATTCTTAAATGCATTAATTATCCCGGCGTCCACTATTTCCTGTGGCGATGCATTTCAAGCGTTCACCACTCTCTGACTAAAAAAATATTTCCTGATATCTAATCTGGACATTTCTTTAGTTAATTACTAAGTATAAAAACGTTAAATTAAGTCTCACAAGTGGCAGAGTCCGGTCTGCTGAAGACGGAGTGTGTTAGCTTCGATGCAGATGCAGGGAAAAATGAGAACACATATACAACCACAAGCTATAATAATGTGACATCTCAACTCTCATCATGACGTACTTTCTACCAGCGACAACTAGGAATGAACAGAGTCAGTTTCTGACCTCGAGTGACACCTCTGCTAACCTAATGGTTGGGGAAAAGCAGAGTAGAGCAAGTTAAAGACCTATGACGCCAAATCTGGGCAGAGGAAGTAGATCTAAGGCTACCATCAAGACCTAGAAAAGAATGTGAACTTTGTCCTGGCAACCAGACTGAAAATCTATCATGGCCAAATGCCTGAACGCAAAACAATAAAAAAGAAGAAGAAGAAGAAGAAGAACATGAGGAGGAGAAGAATAAGTCGCATAAAAGCAGAAAAAAAGATGGAAATGTTACATCCTGGAACTTCCATTTACTATTCATAGAGGAACACAATCTGAATCTGCAAACATGAATCTCCTTGTGAATTTAGAAACAATTAGATGACTCTGTAAAGACTATTTGTGAATTTAGAAACAAATAGATGACTCTGTAAACATTATTATGTGATTATTTGCTCATGAAAAAGTTTAAATATTTATATCCCTAAAGGGCATAAAATAATCAACCTTCTCCTCGTGGTGTACAAAGTTATCTGGCACACTGGACCTTCTCCTAGTGGTGTACAAAGTTATCTAGCACACTGGACCTTCTCCTAGTGGTGTACAAAGTTATCTGGCACACTGGACCTTCTCCTAGTGGTGTACAAAGTTATCTAGCACCCTGGACCTTCTTCTAATAGTGTACAAAGTTATCTAGCACCCTGGACCTTCTTCTTATAGTGTACAAAGTTATCTAGCACCCTGGACCTTCTTCTAATAGTGTACAAAGTTATCTAGCACCCGGGACCTTCTTGTAATAGTGTACAAATTTATCTAGCACCCAGGACCTTCTTCTAATAGTGTACAAAGTTATCTAGCACCCTAGACCTTCTCCTAGTGGTGTAAACATTTATCTAGCACACTGGACCTTCTCCTAGTAGTGTACAAAGTTATCTGGCATACTGAACCTTTTTCTAGTAGTGTTCAAAGGTATCTAGCACCCTGGACCTTCTTCTAATAAAATTAAAATTCAATCAAGTATCATAGCTAAGGGAGACAGTATAAAATAAATTGCCCCTTTAAGTTTGCCACTGGTTTCTCACTTTTTATTATTAAGAAAATAAACTGAATAAAATACACACAAAAATATTCATATTTCTCGCACTCCCATTAACAGTATTACAGTAATCACACAGCTCTTTCCTGAGATTTGATTTGTTCAACTACAGAAAATAGAAAACTCACAACCTCAGAAAAATATGCTTGAAAAAAACCGAGAAAAAATATATGCAATTAACATGGAACTTTACAGTAAGTTAGGAACCAATTTACAGCTGGGCCGAATGGAGCTTGCCGATAACAGAAGTAGAACCCAGAACTTTTTTGGGGACAAGCAAGCGCTCAATCATTATGCTGATAATGTACTTGCGCAATTATTTGCCTGACATAGTGTCACACCCTCTTTTGGTGATGTACTTCCCATTGAACTATTGGCCATAGTCCGTTCAGCTATATAATGGCATATTAGCATTACGATATAATTTGCACACAGATCAAGCAGTAGTGATTTAGTTAAGATGATAAGTGTAATCCACTGTGACAATGAGAGGGATGTTGTTATTATAGATCCAAGAGCATTCAGGGTCTCGCCCATCAGCCCAATGTCGTGTAACGGTATCTACATGTGTTTGTTAGTTGTTGTTTAGTATCATACAAATTGTTCCTGATTTGGACTCGGAGGAAGTATAATTTTTTCCTAGCGCCTGGTACTCAAAGTATGATGATCGTACAATATCCAAGAATAAGTCAGTAAGTAGGTCACAAACTCATATGGGATAGCCAAAAAAATTGTAAAATGGTGCATTACTGGGTTGATAAATTTTCTCAAGAACACTAAAAATCTGCTGATGAAGCCAGACCTGGTCATCGTGTTCAGATTGTAACAGAAACATCTGTGCAGCAGATGGGCAAGATGATTCAAGCTGACAGGAGAGTAGTGACAATAGACAGTGTGGCAACTGCAATAGGATTTTCTCTTGGTTTAGCCTACAGCATAATGTATGATAGATTGAATTTCCAGATAGTGTGCTTAGAGTGGGTACCAAGACAACTGACTAACATAAAATGAATTGAATGCCCAGGAGCGGTTTAGCTCAGTTCATAGCAGCGAGCAATTCGCTATATTCTGTTGTAACATCATGCCTCTGTTCGAATCGCGTTCGGAAACTAAACAAATCTGAGTCAAGATTTTAATCGGGGACTGCTTCTCCAGTAAACCCAGCTGTAAATGGGTACTTGACGCATGAGAGAGAGTAAAAAAAAATGGAAGGGCACTGGTCACCCCACCTCTCACAGGCTGCGGCTTAGTACAACGGAGTTTTCAAAAACTCCATTTCCAACCAGCGGTTAATTCTGCTGAATTTCCACTCTATTTTTACACTGATAAAGTTATTTGATAAGTGTATCAATGTTTCTGGGAACTATCTTGAGAAATTTAGTGTTTTTAAAAAATATCAAATTGTGACCTATTTACTGACTTGCTCTCGTACTATACGCTCAAGTATCTCCCACTATAACATTTAGAAGACTGTTCAGTTATTAATACAAATAAGTACAACATACATAATAAGTGAACTCAAGCAGTAGAGAGCAGTTTCAGTAGTAATAGTTTTACATGATGAGGTTACCAGCCCCAAGAATAACCATCCTTAGTTGCACCCTCGACATGCTGGGAAGGAAGCAGGGACAATATTTTGTTTGCCCTAGGAACCACTGGGATAAACAAAATTGACAAGTAAAGAAAACGAATAACAGTTGAGATCTAAGCAATTAACAAAACAAAGGATCATTATTGTCACTCTTATAATGGTTGAAAAACAAGGAAGGTTAAAATGCAGTTTTAAATTTTTTTTAAAACAGCAACCAGTATTTAAATGTCAATAAATAAAATGATTCATGTTGTCCCTTTCTAGGCATGGGCCATTGACAACCCTCCTCCAGCAAGTTTGATCTTGAGCTGTTCTTTTTGCTTCTCTCTAGTTCATTTTCAGTCTCTTTCCCCGTGTGTTTCTTGGTCTACCTCTCTTCGTCTTCTCCTGTTAATTCCATGTCAGGGTCTGTCTGACCCTATTTGATGGCGCTTTCTGTAGCGTGTGTTATATCCAACCCCATCTCCAACATTTGATCTCTTGTTCCCCTGATTGATGTTGGCTTCTTTCCCACAGGTCTTTGCTCCTCACCATGTCTTGCCAGTCATTACCCATTATCCTCCGTAGACATTTCTTGATGATCTACTTAATTTTCTCTGAATTGTGTTTTGTTGTTCAAGAAGTTTCTGCTTTATACAGGTGTGCTGACATGACAATCAAATTATTCTTCTTCTCTTCTTTTGTCGTCTCAGTTTCTACCGGGTTGTAGTCCAGTGTCGTTGTATGTATTTGTCTTTCCCCTCTCTCCTGGCCTGAGCAACATTTTTTCACATTTACGGCAGGTCTTGTTTACGCTGTCGATCCACCTTTTTCTTGGTCTACCTTAACTTAACTTCGTTATACTGTTTTAGAAGGCTCTACAGAGTCTGTATACAACCAGTTTATTTCACTCCATGGATACCAAAAATACTGTGAGCATTCAATCTATTTTTGAATGCATTAACGTGACTCTGCTTCCACTACAACCTGTGGCAATGCATTCCAAGAATTCATCACTCTCTGACCAAAAAAAATACTTTCTAATATCTAATCCAGATATCTACCTCTAATAGTCTACATCTTGCCCATCTTCCTGATGTTCTCCTGTAGAAGGTTGCATGAAGTATGTGGTCTGGTTGCATTCTTAAAATGTGGCTAAACTTATTCATTCTTTGTTGCTCAATATACTGTAGGCAGGGAATTGTTCCAACCTTCTCCCAAATACTCATATTTGTGATTTTGTCTCTTGTGTGTTGTTAGTGACCTTACGAAGGCACCGCATTTCGCAGGTGGCTAACTTTCATTCCTGGGCCTTAATCAATGCCCATGTCTGGCAGTGGTAGCACAGGGTTGGGATGAAGATACTATTTATCATCTGTTTTTTTGCTTGGGGGGAAATCTTGGGGTGTCTTACTAGTGAAAACAGTTGGTAGGTGATGGCATTTGCCCTCTGCACTCCCGTCTCTATCGCTCTGTCGAGTCTGCCATCCTCAGTAAAAAAACAGCTCCCAAATACCTAAATTCTTGCATCTGCTTTATTTTTGTTTCATTGACTTGAATATCAAGGGTAGTGTGCTTTCTACCTGTATTCTTCTTCTTCTTCTTCTGCGTACGCAGTCAGACAGTAACCATTATTTTTTCGAAAAAAGCGGCGGTCATCCTGAGGCTCTCGCCACTGCCATAGAGCTTGTCTTGCAGTTCCACTGGTAATGGCCACATCTGCTCTCTCTGATCCTCGTATGTCGGGCAGTTCTGCAGCAGATGTTCAGCGGTCATTTTACCAGTACCGCACGGGCATTCGTCGGTACACCCTATCTTCAATTTGTTGAATAGGTGGTACCTCAGTCTGTTGTGGCCAGTGCGAAGTCTGAAGACAACGACCTGCTCTCTTCGGTTCAACTGGTAATAGGCATCGTTTTTGGTGTAACCAGTATGTTCGGTTTCCCATTTGGTCATGTATCTGGCTTTGATAAGCCGTTTTGACTCTTCGTACGTCATACTGGTATCTGTTTGTGGTAGTCTTGCACCTTCTTTTGCCAGTCTGTCTGCCTCCTCGTTGCCTTGGATGTTGCAGTGTGACGGAACCCACTGTACCACTACCCTTTTTGGTGCGGACTGCTGGCACAGTTTGCAGAGTGCTGCTCTTAAGTCATTAAGCTCAGTGTTTTTCTGGCTTTTTAGCGCTGTGACTACGGCGAGAGCATCTGTCAGCAGGACTATATGGCTCTCATTTTCACTGTGTGTCACCATTTCTTCCACTGCCGCCCTCAGTGTCTCTGCCTCCGCTCTGAAATTGCTTGTGTACTTACCAGTAGCGAATGACAGTGTTATTTTTCTGCCATTTGGTAGGTTCAGGAATGCTCCTGCCCCTCCGTTCTGTGTAGTGTTTATTACAGAACCGTCGGTGTATGCATGGGTCCAGTCCATGCTTGGGTAGCTTTTCGTTATGAAGCTTAGGGTAGTATCTCTCCTTTCTTTTTCAGTCTGGCAGTTTTTGTTTGCAATACCTGGTATCTACCTGTATTCATTGCCTCTGATTTTGATATATTGATATTCATATTGTACTTTTAACAGTTTAAGTAGAGTGAGTCAATATGACTTTGTAAGTTTTGTTTATTGAAGTGGATCAAACATGGTCGTCTGTAAAGAGCAACGGAATTAAACAATCTTAATTTGGTATTGGTTATTATTTCTCTGGATTCCCGTATATTATTTATGAGTAGTATGTTTCAGTTTTAAGTGACCTTTCAGACAAAAATAAAATTGGATAACTATATTAAATGGCAGACGATGATTGCATAATTTATTTTGCTAGCGCTATTTTTAGCAAGGATTAACTGAGCTACTTTTTATCCTCACTCTCTCGTCTCGTGCCCTGCCCGACCCCAGTGGCAAATCAAGGACAAGACGATTAGGGGGCCACTACGAGATGCAGGGGACTCCACATCAAGCACCCGTAAAAAGACAGCGGAGTCCGTAGTCAAACCCACATCACCTACTCATGAGGCCGACGGCTTAACCACTTCGCCATGGAATCCCCATATATTAAATATATTAAAATGAATAACATTATTATAGATAAGGCATTTGCATTTTAAACCTTGCTTGTATTTCAGCCATTGTGGGTATGAGCAGGGCCTATGATATCATTAGGCCAACTAGGCAGCTGCACGGGGCGTAGACCTCAGAGTGGCACAGAGTGTAGATGAGTGAGAGAAACCAGAGTAGAAATATGAGGAAAAAAACTAAGTTAATTGTTTTTAACACTAACAGCACTACTAAACTGTAGAGAAATGATAACAAAATACAAGGCAGTAAGGACATATTAAATGTTGAGATGAATATATGCACATATTGTGGCCCTTTATTTATGTTAACTCCAAAAAGGAAATATTTTCATACAACAGATGTAATATTAATACAAAAGCATCTAATGTGACATTTCAATTTAGGTAATCCATCATCATGATCATCTTCTATCCACTTGTGTCGTTAGTTGTCATAGGGAGGTGTAGTTTTCTGTTGTGTGTCATCTTTGTCGCCGATATTGTTGTCATTCTGTGTTTCTTCTGTGTCTCACTGACACCATCTATCCATCTTTTTCGTGGTTTTCCTCTTGTTCTGCAGGCATGATGTTTGGTATTGTAGATACAAGCAGCTGGTAACTTTGGTTGCATTCTATCCATGTACCCGAGCCATTTTATTCTCTGCTTTTCCATGTATTCCATGCATGGTGTTGCATCCACCATGTCTGATTACTTAATTTCATACTCTGTCTAGCCCTGTGATCCCGACAGCCTGTCTCAAACGCCTCATTTCACATAACCTGATTTTCTTTCTTGTGCCTTGGTGAGAGTCCATGTCTGACATTGGTAGCAGAGAATTGGTATAAAAATACTATTTATCAGCTGTCTCTTTCTCTTCATTGGAATGTGTTTGTGTCATAGTCATGGTGAGAGCTGATATGAAACCGCATTAGCTTTCTGTGTTCTTGATTGTACCTCTCCATCTAGTCATCTATCTTGTGTGAACATGCTGACCAAGTAGTTGAATTCACTGACTTGTTAAAGTTCTGTGTTTTTCACCTGTATATTTAGTGTTTCCTCTATTCTGCTGATTTTCATTGTCTCAGTCTGTATAGGTAATCCATATGGGTAGGTAATACATATAGAAAGGTAATCCATATGAGATTGTAATCTAACAGCTTCACCTAAATAGATGTAGTAATTTCCACAATAGCCATATTGTTCTGAAAAATGCCATGTACAAAAATAACTAATATTTTACAAATGAACAGAAATACACTTTTGGTCAATTGGAAACGGGACAACAAAATGGGATTTGTTTAACTAAAGGATGCTACATGTGCCTTTATGACATAAACTTTCCTCGGACAGCTTGAGCCAATGGAATTACCAGTTGAGAATCTGTGTGGCCAAGGTTATGATAGTGGGAGTACAATTCTGTTTCTACAAATCATCTATCTTTGAAAATAATTATTTTTGAGTATGCAGTTTTGTCTAATCTCATGTCCAAAAGATCAAGTGGTTTGGTCATTTAGTCAGAATGCCAGTCTGCAGAGAGAGCATTTGATATGCAGGTCTCCAGTCTCGAGTGTGTCTCTGACACACTCAGGAAGTTCCATCTAATGACAGCACAAGGGGAAACTGAGATGCTAGTCCAGTCAGGCACAGAATATTTACCAGGACGTCAATACACTCTCAAATATTTAATTCTGTTTGTACGGGTGGACAAATCTCAAATATTTAATCCTGCTTGTACGAATGGACAACTCTCAAATATTTAATCCTGCTTGTACGAATGGACAACTCTCAAATATTTAATCCTGCTTGTACGGGTGAAGAATCTCTAATCAGAAAAAAACATGTCCTACTGCATGTTTTATGTACAGCTGATCACCAAGTTTAGGTATGTTAATGTGTCAAATGCTACTGAATGTTTAACTAAAAAAAATAGAACATTTGTAATTTTACGGTCTATCCTTATCTCCTTTAAACCAATAAATCAACAGTTGCCTTTAGCACTGATAAGCTGTGCAATATGTTTCTAAGTTTAATTGATATCTACAAGCTCTCATGCTCCCTAACTTGGTCACTCCTTTACTACCGTGGGGTTTTAAGACCTTTTATTTTACTTGCAGCCTATAGGTTTTACAGGATGGGATTAGCCTGTCCCATGCACACACCTTCCTTAGTGGTCTCTTATGACATGTATGTCAAGTAACAGTCTTACTAGTCTTTGCTCTGTTTCAGGCCCCGATAACACAAACTTCTGGCTACTTCAAAATTCATTCAAAAGAATCACGAAATTCAAAATAACCCTAGTTATAAATGATTTCAATATTTTAATCGGATTCACGATTGTGTATCTGTAATGCAAAAAATAACTGCTCGTTGTGTATCTGTAATGCAAAAAATAACTGCTCATTGTGTACCTGTAATGCAAAAAATAATTGCTCCTTGTGTTTCTTGTTTTGATAAAATTTCAAAATAGATTTTCTGTACAGAATACATATGAACCTTAACGTTATCTCACAATGGGTGATGATTTCATATAAAACATATATACATTATTTACTATTTTCACCCATCTCACTTCTGTTACAGTCCCTGTAAGAAGAATTACAAAATAACCCCAAATTGCACAGGTTTATTAAAATTAAAAAAAGTTGCAACTGTTACATGGATATCTGAAATATTTTCTCTCAAAACATCATTTGGCACACCACAAACATACCTAACACTCGTACATCATTTTATCCAAACCGTACACACGTTATGTGTGTTTCTTTTGGTTTATTTAAATCCGTTAGCATTTGTAAATGATATTTATATATTTACACACTTTATCAGTGGTTTCCAACCTTTTCCCAAACACGGACGGCCTGAATCAAGTAATTTTCTCTATCTTACCATATGAATGTGAAATTAAAACCCCACATACACATCTCTAGTATTCTACGAATCGAATGTGTTTCTTTAAAGATGTTTAAATAGAAAATAATAGAAAAAAATCCCAGATGCTGAAACATACTATGAATAGTAAATTGTTTTATTACATGACAACAAAATTGATTGAAAAGTCTAGATTTGTTTCTCGGACATCATTACCCAGCTTCCAAATTGGAAGCCACTGCAGAGTATAATCATGCATTAAGAAAACTACACACAGCAATCACACGCATCGTCAAGATTACACATCTATCTATTTAAAAATAACAATATCCAGGGAAGGAATAAAAATAGACAAATTTTGTAACAACTTGGTCTAGAAGAAATCTGGCTTATAAATAACAGCACAAAGAAAAAGTTAGGTTATATTGGTCATATGAAAAGAAACATTAGCTTGGAGAAACATTGTGGAAGGCACAATATCTGGGAGAAGCGAAACAGGTCATTCCAGAAGAAAATAGCATCAGGACATTGCTGGCGGTTTGAAGATGTCTATGTGTGAGGTAGGTCGTCTTGCCAGACATCAAGATGGCTGCTGTGAAGGAGACTATATTCTGGAATAGAATATCTCACATGACTTGACATCAGTGCTAGGGTTTTTGGTCTTTGAACCATTTCATGTAATAGTATCTACATGTTTTTGTTATTTAGTTTCATATAATGTGTTAAATTTATCTGGTCGTCAAATAAGAAGCATTTTTCTAACATTGTTGAGTGTTGGACACTCAAAGAGACTGTTTTGAAATTGGTGTGCTCCCAACTGATAATCTGGCATGTGTTGTAATAATAAAACGTTGCGCCTATGCGTCTGAGACTCATTACATAGATCGGTCCATATGTGACCAACTGCTGCGGTATGACTCAAGGTCTCGTCCAGAGCGGTGGGGGAGGAGCTATCTGTTTGAGACATACTGTAGGGGGACCGACTCTTCTGCATCTTTGGTCGGTCGGGGGAAGTCTTCTTTTGAAGTTGAGGAACGACCTGTGAAGTAAATTGTGGGCCGGGGTTTCCTGGTCCAGACTTATGACATGACCGAATAAAGAAACTTGGCGATGGTCCAGTGTCTTTTCAAAATTGGGTGAAGGCCTGTTTCAGCAGAGACCACCATGTTGTGGATGTAGTCATGCCATCAAATGACCAGAATACACTGTTGGGTGTGCAGGTTGCGCCTCTAGTCTCGATATGTCATCTTTGAGTAATGTCCAGGTTTCGAGGCTGTAAAGTAGGACTGGGACAACGCAAGACTGGTAGATGCAGATTTTTGTTGTAATGGAAATCGTGCAATTACTCCATACATGTTGGAGTGTGTTGTGGTTAGATTTAATTAAGGTGATTGTTAAGTGGGACATATTTAGTTTGGAACAGAAAGATGACGCTTTGTCCCTCTTTCTGAAGTTGGTGATTCTGTCATTAAGATTAGGGCTCGCTATATGTCTGAGTAAAGATGTTACTACTGTGGCATTGCATTTATGTACTTTCAATACATTCATTCTTCCACAAGCAGACCATTTACTCTATCCATGCGTATTGTCAACAAATTACTCCTTTATGTGTCTGTTCTCTCACTCATTAAACACATTATTCTACTGCATCAGGTCTTACACAGAATATTCTTTCACTTTAATTTTTATTAGAAAAGAATTCCACAGAAATCAACTTGTATGGATTCCTCAAATTGTGTAAAGCTTTTCTCCTTTTCTTGAGTACAACCTTACATTGTTTTGTACTGTATTTTCCTTTAAGAGTTGTGATATTATAAATTATGTGTATTTAGTTTTTTTGTTTTCAAATCCTACGTTTTTTAACCATTAGGATTTCCTGAAACAATAGATCAAATTAATAGAAAATGCGTTTTCTTATGATTTATTTTGGACAATAATTTAAATTGATAACGGTCATTCTGTTACCGAAAATAGACAGCCGATATTATGACACACATTTCTATAGATCGACCATTAAGCATTAACAAATTTGTTATGTTGGTTGTTTTTTACCTGGACTTATAATTAATTATCAAGATCTATCCATTTATGCACATAATTCACTGTCTCCTTTTCCCTCCAGTGAGAAAAAATAACATTTAAATGCAACTTCTTGCACAGTTTTTTCCCCCTCAAGTACAGTATATTGGTCTGCGAGTAAAGAATTTCCATTTAGTGCAAGCTGGCCTGCATTGAACTCATTCTTTCCGCGTGTCAACTCTCCAACAATTCAGTCTTGAAATTCAATTCCTGCACTTGAAAATGTCAGCGACTTCATTTAATCTAAATCTATGAAAACTAAACAGCACTTGACATCAAACTCCTATGGACTTCTTCAAGAATGGAAATCAAATTATCAAGCCCAAACACATAACCATCTTCATGGTTGCCCTCCTCCCATGTGCTGCGGTGGTTAATTTTCACTCCATTTGGAAGGGGTTCAGACTTTCCAAAATCTATCATCCAAACACCAACATTATCATCAGCATCATGAACAAACAACAACGAACTGCCAATGATCTGAAATGTCAAAACAAAACACAATAATCAGTCAAGAAAGTGATATTAATTAGTTCAAAATATAAATTAATTGAATTGGTCAAAAATACAATTTTTTTCTTCAAATTGATCAATATATGTTATTATTCTTTTAATAAAACAATACTAATTTCTTTTTATCAGTTTAATATATTAACTATTTTCATTATATATATATATATATATATATATATCTGGGCTCAGTATATATGATTTATATTTGAATATCTAGGCTCCAGAATTGACAAAAATGATGACCGCTCAAAAGAAATCAGAAGAAGACTAGCCATGGCAATGCAGAGACTAAACAGCCTGAAGAAATTATGGCAGGGCATCAACAAAATGATAAAAGTAAAAGTCTTGAGAGTCTTGTGTTTTTCCTGTGGCAGCTTATGGCTGTGAATAATGGACGATTACAAAAACTTCCAGACAAAGAATCGAATCTTTCGAGTCAAAATGTTACAGAAAGATCCTCAAAATACGCTGGACAGAGAAAAAGACAAATGTAGACAACAGTTGAGCATAAAGGAGAACTGGCTTATCAATTTTATTTTAGCTAGAAAATGCAAATACTTTGGTCACATCAAGAGACAACGGTCTCGAGAGAACAGTGATGGAAGGTATGGTGCCAGGCAAAAGAGGAAGGGGTAGACCAAGAAGACGATGGCACTAAGATATCCAGGAATGCCTGGGTATGACTGTGGCGGAGGCTGGAGTTTTGGCAAGGGAATAAGTTTCTTTCAGACAGATTGTGATGGGAACGACGTTCTATAAAAGAACATTTTATATTATGATATATATATAGAAATATATATATATATATATATATATATATATATATATATATTAACAGGTATACCATTTTTCTGTAGTAAAATATATTAAACTTTAGAAGCAGAGAAATATATTTACATTTTTGATCAGCAAAATGTAATAACTAACTCTTTGAGGACGGGAGTCCACTGCCAGGGGTCAGTGATTTAAAAAATGTATTTTGATACATTTATATTTTTTCTGCGTGACAGACTTTTTAGGTACTTCAGAAACGAAGGTTAATTCTTTTGTTTTGTTTTATACAGAAATAGTAAAATTAAACAGTTTTTGTTGAAGAATGATTTGCTACATTTGTTTAAGTCATTAAATTCTATTATCCATAGTGAATCTGTGAGCATGAATCTGCTAATTATTCTGCACAAAAAAAGCGCTCACTTTCTTTGAAACTATTTCCGAAAATAGAAATGTACACTTCATTATAGCTCTTGTACTGAAATTTCTAGTCAATCTCAATTATTATGACAGAGAAGTCAATTCTTCACAAAAGGTGGTCATTGTAGAATTACATAAACTTTGAATTAATGTGGCCAGAGACAATAAACATATATTTTATTTCGTTTTCCGCATGATAGATGTGTTATATGAATCAGAAATGAAAGTAGATCTATTCTTCCTGTGTTTGGCTTTAAATAAACTGATGAAACCTAAAATTTTAGTAAAATATTTGATAGCACCCATTCTCTTGGTCAATTGCCATGTTTCTGATCCATAGAGTAAGATAGGTGTTGAGCAGTCTAATCTAAATTTCATAAGAAGAAGCTATTATTAGATGTCTGAGGAAAATAGAATATCCTGTCATATTTTATGCAGTGTCTTTCTGTAGCAAATTAGCATCTATCACAGAGCAACTGTAATGATGGCCATATTCTCCAGCTAAAGTGAAAAAGAGACAAAAAGAAGACAGCTCACTCATATGGACATTTTAAATGCCATTAAAATTCTAACAAAAACACTTGTCAAATAACAAATCTGGGCCTCTGGTGACACATCCCATTTAAACACTACTCCAATGTTTTATTGAATAGAGGGATGGATAACTATAGAAACATTGAATAACAATGGTAACTGATAAACAAGCAAGATAAAAAAAGCAGTTGGACATAGTTGCACAGTAGTCTAGAGGTAAAGTGTCTGTAAGGAGGTCACGGTTTGAATAACGGTGGATACTGGGATTTTTTTAACGTGGCGCAGGTTTGAATAACGGTGGAGACAGGAATTTTTTTAACGTGGATCTTCTAGCAAAAATTTCCCTGATCTCTGAGTAGTGAGATCAAACTCTCGTGTTCAGTGCCGAGCATGTTAAAAATTCCTTGGCAGCTAGACATCGAAAAGAATAGGCTTAACGGCCGCTAACAGAACAAAATTTTAAAATTCTAGTTAAAAATATATTCAAATTATTTTGTACCTCCTCCCAGGCCTAGTAAGATGCAGGTAGTTTTAAAATACCTACTATGTATAGTCCAAGCCTACAGCTACCTGGCAACATGCTTGTTTGAATACCATGATTCCAAGTTACATGTAAATAGTTAGAGCTATGTACACACTTTTCTACCTCTCACAATCTTTATCAAGGACTGGACAAACCAAAATGCCACAGCAGAAAAGAAGCCAAAACTTAACGTCTGCTACTATGTTAAGCATGTTACATCTAAATGGGAATGCATTTACCTCATGGGACATAAAAAATTCGGACGTTTCTTGTGCAACCATCAGTTCTTTCAATCTTTTGATGTACTTTGCCTGTTGAATAAAATAAAATATTTACTTTAGTGCCTAAAAAAAACAACTAAATATCAACGACAACATTAACAAAATTAATGGAAATATTCCATGTAAAATGAGCCAGTGGTAAAGACCATAACTCACAAAAGTCAACTTAAAATGTAAGAAATTAGGTATTTAGGGAAAGGGATCCAAGTTACAATAAGGGACAAGGTTCACAATCAGACAATACATCGTTAGCTCACAACCCAATCCCTGCAGACTGCGGTGGATCAATCCCTGTTACATTGGTTTGGCAATGTCAGCAGAATGAAAGATGATTGTCTACCTTGGTAATCATGGGGAGTGAAGAGATAGATCCTCTGGACAAATTGAATTTCATTGTGGAAGCATCGTAAGATCCCAGGGTCTAGAGTGGAGATAGACCCAGAACAAGACAGCAAATAACGTAGTCTGGATAGAGCCGATGACGCAGCACAGGGTCAGGAAACCAGAGCTGACCAAGACCCCGTTCCGTCTTCAAGTGGCAGCCCCGGACACATGCTGCACTACTGTAGTCTGGTTAAAAAAATATGAATCACAGTGGGAAGGAAAACCCAGTCCTGAAAAAGTCAGCTGAAATTGGATGTGTCAGACCTAAAGGCATAGATATCACAGCCTTGCTGTAAACTAACGACACAACACATTCCGTTCTCTGGACTACATCCTGCTACTTGCAAAGCCCTGTGCAGGACTTGGTAGCAGGAGATTGAGAACAAACGCAGAACAAGAAGAAGAACAGCCTTGCTGTAAACTACGTCATAGCATCACAACATAATTTTCAGAACAAACACAGAAAAAAAAGATGAAGAAGAAGGTAGTCTGGCCGACACCATAAGATCCAAAGGACTAGAATAGAGATAGATCCAGAAAAAAATCACTGGTTTGATAATCTGGTGCACTTTCTGGCAAACCTCTACATTTCACGGTCTCGGGGTAGAAGATAATCAAAAATAATAGAAAATAATCAAATTGTAAATATCTATTTTATATTAATTTCTATAGAACTTTTCCTAACATTCAACATATGTGGTGGATGCTTATTTCCATATAACTTTTTCTAACTTTGAGGATATCAGGCGGATACTTATTTCTATAGAACTTTTGTGCTTCCATTGGAATTTTCTTATCTTTGAGAATATCTAACTGCTGTATATATCCATATAACTTTTCTTAACTGACGATATCTTTTCTATATAACTTTTGTACTGTCATAGAATTTCTCAACTTTGAGCATATCTGATGTCTATTTCTATGGAACTATTTCTAACTTTGAGGACATTTGGCTCATGTTTATTTTCATAGAACTTTTGTGTTTATTTCCGTTGAACTTTTCTTAACTTTGAGCATATCTGCCGGATGCTTATTATTTTGAGGAGAAAAGTGTTAACATATGAAACAAGTATTTTGTTCACTTTGTTTGAATCTATTTTGCAAAAATGGTGAGAAAAACAGATTCCACACATACACATCACAATAGACACCAACACCACACATACACATCACAATAAACACCAACACCACACCACACATACACACCATGCATATACACTACATCCCACATACTTACCACTCTTTGACATACAAACAACACTACAGCCGACATACACACCACACCACACACTCTAAAATGTACCATACAGACAGACACACCATACTAAACCATACACTTATCACACCACAAAAACACACCACAAACCCATTACCATACATATGGTTTTGGTGTGGCTGGGAAATGTATAAGCTGGCCAATATTGGACAAACGCATATCACCCGGGAGAGATTGGATCATTCCCAGGTAGCAAGATGCCCATGACATATCGCTCACACGCTGAGTAATGCACCTATGACCTCTTGGGGGTTATGGGAAAAAAACAAGACGAGTAGAAAAAACTGGTAGTCTACAAACTCTGCAGTCTTCTAAATCCAGTATAATGATGTTAAGTTTATTAACACAAGCAGACCATACACACACCACACATACTAAAACACACCACACACACAAAACCATACACACACACAGAAACACCATACAAACACACCCCCACAAAAGCACACCCCACACATACCTCGCACAGACACCAGAAATTAATCAGAAAAATGTTATAAAGACAACCTAGTTTGTGGTCAAGAAAAACAACAAAATGATTTGTCAAACATCTGTAGCTTCGTTGTGATACTATTAATTACATGCCCAATGCTCCCGGTTCAAATCACGCCCGAGGGGGATGGCGTGGCCTAGTGGTTAAGTGGCACGGCTCACGACCCGAAGGTGCTGGGTTCGATCCCCATCACAGCACCGGCCGTTACCCCGGGGAAGCAAACCCTTAGAAATTGCAGGAGGAAGCAGACCCTTACATAAAATGCGCGCTGAAGTCGGATGCACTGGGCCGACAGGCGCAAAATAAAAACCACAGTGCAACGCACACCGCCTTGGGGAATAGAGAAATAAGGCGAAAGCAACAAAAAAAAAAAAAAATTCACGCCCGTGTCCAGTTAGGCAGACATGGGTCCTTTTTCTCGCTGCGAACGCTCTTTCACGTACGGAAAGTAATGACAGCCTACCATACTGCACACCTGCCAAGAAACTTATAGCAGCCAAAAAGATTGGCGGTTGTGAGAAGCAATGTTCTGTAAAAGACATGCTACTTACATTATTATTATTGACTTATGACTAATGAAGTAACTTGACTCACCACAATGATCTCATTGTCGCCAATAAATGACTTCATAATATCTACAACACTTTCTCTGCTTTTTGTTTTCTTGAAATCTTTACTAGAATTTCCATCACTTTTCTGAAATACAAAAAGGATTAGAGAGTTGCAGGGGGGCATTATTCAAATTGAAGTGGTTATTTTAAAATGTAATTATCTCTCTTTGCCTCTTCATACACCAGAATAGAAAAATAACAGTTTGGACAGGAAGTTGTGGAGATTCAGATCCCATATACCAGTCAGAGACGGCGTGGGCTAGTGGTTAAGTGACACGGCTCACAACCAGAAGGTGCTGGGTTCGATCCCAATCACAGCACCGGCCGTTACCCAGGGGAAGCAAACCCTTAGAAAATGCAGGAGGAAGCAGACCCTTACATAAAATGCGTGCTGAAGTCAGATGCACTGGGCCAACAGGCGCAAAATAAAAACCACAGTGCAACGCACACCGCCTTGGGGATTAGAGATATAAGACGAACGCAAAAAAAATAAAATAAATATACTAGTCAGATTATGGTAATTGCGTATCAATACGTTGTGCTTGGGGCAGCAGACTCATCATGTGAAAATATTGCTTCTGAAACCACCGTTTCAAATGCTTGGATACAAGTTTTCTGTAAAGTGGCTAAAGATAATCCGAACATTTCCCCTCCCCCCAACCCTTTCACCACCAGGGGCAGCAGATCTACTATTAAATTAATGAAGCTTTAGCTTCAGAGTTCTAATCCCAATGGGGCCACAGAAGCGACTGTTGTCCGCATTGCTTACAAATGCTGCGTCTCCTGTATCAAATATGTGCAAATGTAAGATCGAGATCTGTGAAATGCAATGAGTATGAAGCGTAGCAGGAAAGTGAATTTGCGACAAAATTCGCAACAGCATTCGCAACAGCACATTGAGGAATATGAGACTACATCAGTTAACTACTATATTGAGGCACATAAATTACACTGGTTTGGACATTTGACAGAGATGCAGTATAATCAACCAGCAGCGACGTCATTCTACATGAAGATTTCTAGGCTACAAGCAAGAGGTCGACCTCAGCAATGTTGGATAGAGAGGATCAAAGAATCACACCTAACGTAAGTATAACTTATGAAGATGCCAGAAAGTTTCAGATACAGGAACAAATGGTTAGCAGAGCATCTAGGACGACAACAAAATGGCGCTTACTACAGGCTAAGCAGGACCGAACATGTGTCAATTTTCAGACTCGTCACAGCCCACAATACCATCTATTCAACGAGTTCAAAATAGGATATACAGATGAATGTGTCTGCGGCACTGATAAAATGACTGCTGAACATCTGATGCAGAAGTGTCCCACATATGAGTTACAGAAAAGGCACATATGACCATCCCCTGTTCCAATCCAAGACAAACTCTATGCAGGTACCAATAACCTCATGCGGGACCACCGCTTTCTTCAGAAACATTCAAGATGGCGTCTGAAAGCGCATGACAAAGAAGAAGGTTGATAGCTTAGAACCAAGGGTTGGCGAACCATTTTCAATGGAAGAAGGACATGCTCGTCAAACCAGAGCACACCCTTACTCTATTCCCACCATACATCCCTCAAGCCTGTAACACACGACTGACATGCAACAACGACGCCACATATGGTAGCAAAGTGAACAAACCTTGATGCCCTCCACTCGAAAACCTAGCTCCACAGAAGAGCTCATCTCGTCTCTCCATTGCATGTATCTGGGCTTGGTCACAGCCTTAAGTTCATTTTCTTCTGCTGTAGGAGCCATGGTGTCCACCTCTATCATTTTCTGGTACATGTCCTACAGGAAACAAATATATTTCAAAATTAGTTTAGTTTAGTTGAAGAATCAACGTCATTGCACACGGTTTAACCCATAAATGCTATGTTCTTCTCCATATTTTTAGAGAAATTCCGAACAATGCATGAACTCTGTATCACTGGCGAGGACTCCGTAATAGATTGAGTAGAATATTTACATAATTTTGAATTTTGCATGGGCAGCGGACATTAAGCATACTCTTTCCAATTTCTAACCGTCTATGGATTTTTACCGTGCGCGACACTGCACACAGGCGTCCGATCTCTACTACCCCGAGATCCGGGGGTGAAAGTATAAGACAGTCCACGTGAAAAAATTCTGGTCTCTATCGTGATTTGAACCTGCGACCTCCAGCACCCGAGGCTGACGTCTTACCTCGAGATCACTTAGTCCCCAGTCAAGATTAAATATGAGTTTAATGTACAACTGCCTGTGTGGTACCGGGCCTGAAAGGGGAGCAAGGATAGTTATACTCTAATCATACAGGCTCATCGAAAGAGACTATTCAGGAGGGCTGGACATGGGACCAGCTGCTTTATCCTGTTTAAATATAACTGAAGGCACAAAAGCAATTAAAGAAGTTCTCTATACTTCAGGGTAGACGATGAGCGTCTGGCAAAGAAAGGTTGTGTATCGCGCTTGCTACAACATCATGCAGAAACTATAAGCCACATGAAAAATTAAACAAAACATCCTATGGAAGCGTTGCCGGGGATTAAAACAGGAGCAAAGAATAGTAGCACTATTACCTTCCTGGCTTTTTACAAGAGATATGGGACTGACGACTCCAATCCTGTAGTAGAAACATTAAAGCACAAAAACCTCAAAATATGTAGATAGACCAAGGTGGCATGTATTTGTTGAAGACATATACCCCACAGGGAGCTGAAAAGATACTGGTGATGATGATGCCATGGTAGAAGAAAGGCAACGAAGCCTAGTACATCTTTCCTTATAGCGGGTAATCAAAATGTCTCTGTACACTTAATGTTCCCCAGAGTGCTGCCCCCCTTGTCACGGAAGCCATTGTGACAGTAGTGTTATATGTTGAAGGGCGTACGTGCCTGGTAGAACATGAGTTTATGTGTTGTGGAGAATACACATATGATGAATTCACGTGTGTTTGGGAGCTTATGGGACTGAAAAGAAAGGCAATATTCAATTATTAGATCAGCCTCCTTTGTGACAAGGACCTATTTCCAAAGATGATGATAAATTCTTGTATGAAAATGTATTCAGCATGTAAGGAAGTTTTTTTGTTATGACCTGCGCAGAACACCGGAAGTTACTACCTAACTGTTGAAAGGAGTACCATTTACTGCAAGTCATGGGAAAATCTATAAAACACCTACAAATTCATGTTTTCAAGATTGCAAACCAAATGAATACCTATAAGATACTGTAAAAATAAATGTAAATGTCTGTCCTGTTTTCATGTGCTGTTTTGTGTATACCGCAAAGAAGCACAAATAAAAACCACCTGATTGCTTGCATGTGTTGTGATATTTGCCGTAATACCACGATGCCATTTTCCATTCCGAATTTCATCCAATTATGTGCAATTCTTGTTGCGTTTAAACGATGCACCAAATTTGAAATGAACTATAGCAAGTCATTACCATTTGTTGCTGCTACTGCAGATTGTGAGTCCATAGATGTAGTGTGATTAGCTTACGCTTAATATCCGGCACTGGCTTTAGCCCATTTTTCAAATGCGGTGGTCCGTGCACCGGTGCAGATCCGCGGTTTCTCTGTCGACGGTCCGTTAAATGATTATTACCATTTATTGTTTGTTGAGTCGTTTGTGCATGTCGCCCCGCCATCTCGACGGTGGGCGGACGCTTGGGATGTTGTAGTTGTATGACCCCCAGAAAGACAACCTCCTCGTCCATCTATCGTCAGTCACGCGGACAACATGGCCGGCCTATCTGTACTTTCGTTTTGATGCAGAGCAGACGACATCCTAGAAGGAACTAATTATGGTTGCGGATGATGGTGTTTCGAATATGGTCTCGTATGGAGATATTTAGGAGCGAGTGGCCGAATGGTTTCGAGGCCTGCCTGCCAACAAGGAGGGCAGCTATTCGAATCCCCGGTATGGCATATGTTGTTTTTCTGTTGGGGGTGAAATGAACAATCATATACAGCACACGATGTGGTGACAGCAGTGACGAAATGGCCTGTAGTCCTCAGCCTTTAAAACCCCTGGACTACCCCAGCAATAGGAAAAATATCCTATGACAGTATGACAGGGAGATATTTAGGACTATACGCTCCATTGTTCTTTTGGTAATTCGGAGGTTCTCTTCATCTGATCTGCGCAGACTCCAAACCTCACATCCACATACCATTGCTGAAATAACCATACTATTGAAGGTGTGAACCCTGGCCTTGACGTCCGTCATCTGTTGGTTAGGTCATCTCATAACCAGTGAGGTCGTTGGGGCACACATGAAGACATCCTCAGAATCCCACGCCACCTTTTCTGACAGTGGCCGTTGTCTGGGCCTCTTCTGGTCGGAGATTGGTCCATTCTTGTATGTTGTGACGGCCTCTTTGTCGTCTTCCTTGCACCTTTCCGTGGTGGATCGTATTTGCAAGACCATTTGATCTCGATATGTGACCGTACCAAGCGAGTTTCCTTCTTTTGACAGTTGCCAAGAGGTCTTCAAAAGGACCTGTTGTTGTTGTAATTCTATATTGTATTTCCTCATTTGTAACTCGATCTTTGTACGTGACGTTTAAAAGTCTTCGGAAACATCTCATCTCCAAGGCATGTATCCTTCGCTGAAGGTCAGCTGTAACTGTCCATGTCTCACAAGCATAGAGGAATATTGACAGGACCAATATACGCATTAATCTGATTTTCGTGCAAAATGCTAACCGTTTATCTTGCCATATTTTGTTAAGCCGTTGCAAGCGCCGCTATTGTCTGTGCTATTCTGGCCAATATCTCACATTTTGATCCTTCATCACTGACTCTGGCCAACATCTCACATTTCAATCCTTCATCACTGACTCTGGCCAACACCGGACATTTCGATCCTTCATCACTGACTCTTGCCAACACCTCACATTTTGATCCTTCATCACTGACTCTGGCCAACATCTCACATTTCAATCCAAAATCACTGACTCTGGCCAACACCGGACATTTTGATCCTTCATCACTGACTCTGGCCAACACCTCACATTTCGATCCTTCATCACTGACTCTGGCCAACACCTGACATTTCGATCCTTCATCACTGACTCTGGCCAACACCTGACATTTCGATCCTTCATCACTGACTCTGGCCAACACCTCACATTTCGATCCTTCATCACTGACTCTGGCCAACACCTGACATTTCGATCCTTCATCACTGACTGGCCAACACCTGACATTTCGATTGTCAGTGATGAAGAATCATCTGTTGGAGCATTGGTTTACTGGTGATCTCGTTAAGTGCTAAAAAAGTCAAAGAATTGGGCGGAGTGTGTTGTGTCATAGTTTACAGATTCACTGCAATATTTTAACCTTTCGGTCCGACACATCCGACTTCATCATGGTATTTTTGGGTACTGGGTTAGCCTCCATTCTTCTATATCTTCACCTTAGCCAGTCTGCCTTGTTGCAGTATGTCATGCAGGATAAACACGTTTAGGTTAAGAAGGGTCATGGCAGCTCTGGGTCGCTGGCCCTGACGCTAGCAGTCAGCTTTGGGTCGCTGGCCCTGACGCTAACAGTCAGCTTTGGGTCGCTGGCCCTGACGTTAGCAGTCAGTTTTGGGTCGCTGGCCCTGACGCTAGCAGTCAGCTTTGGGTCGCTGGCCCTGACGCTAGCAGTCAGCTTTGGGTCGCTGGCCCTGACGCTAGCAGTCAGCTTTGGGTCGCTGGCCCTGACGCTAGCAGTCAGCTTTGGGTCGCTGGCCCTGACGCTAGCAGTCAGCTTTGGGTCGCTAACCGCGACAGCTCGCGCACAGCCCTACCCGGACACCACTAGAGTTGGTAAAGATTAGACAGCATTAAACCCAAACAGATGAGGGGTCCTACACACTATTAAAACTTCAGAACCGCTATCCTGGCTAATAAACCACGCCACATTCCTATGTCATTCGCAAGTGTTAATGGCGAAGGTTTGCCTGCGTATTTCAACAACAGCAGTAGCATACATTACAACGTAAATGCCAGGGTTTTCTGCGTGTTATACGTCACAACATACAGGCTTGGTTGGTAGGCGTACAGCGACGTTATTGAGATATTATAAGCGAGTTTTATCCTTCCTTATGAATCATCTGTCTATCAAATTTCATCATAATCTAGTCTAGCCTAGCTTAGCATTTTTGCCTGTCTGTCTATCTATCTGTCTGTCAATCTATCTATCTATCTATATGGTTATTTATCTGTGTATCTATCTTGCTGTTTGCCTATCTATCTTGCTGTTTGTCTATCTATTTTGCTGTTTGTCTATCTATCTAGCTGTTTGTCTATCTATCTATCTATATATCTATCTATCTATCTATCTATCTATCTATCTATCTATCTATCTATCTATCTATCTATCTATCTATCTGTCTGTCTGTCTGTCTGTCTGTCTGTCTGTCTGTCTGTCTGGCTATCTGTCCGTCCATCCGTACGTCCGTCTAGTTTAATCAAGTCTAGTCTAGATAAACAGGTCGTATCAGAAACTTGTTGGACCACATTGCACCAGCAAAGAAATATTTGAACAGCGACAGTCCATAGAATGATACAAACATTGAATGCATCTACGAGTCCATTAGAAATTAGCTCCTGAAAGAACGCGGCAGAAATGTGTATAGCCAGCGAGCAAAGGTAACCGTCAGTATCCACACCTTCCCCATTTTCTGAAAGAGACTAAGCACCTCTGGGTCTGCCTTGAGTGCAATGCCGTCGATGTTAACAGAACATGAAGAGACGGAGAAATATACTGTAACGGACAAATGCCACCAAAAGACATGTTCAATGAGAAGTCTTTTGATGCATAGTCTAAACTTCCCTTCTTATGTTCTTCGTTCACCTACTCGCTACATCTCAAGCGTAAGGCTAACACTATTGCTCCGCCCTCACAGAAAACCCGGTTTCAATAACAAGGGTCACATTATGGGGCTGCTATCAAAATACACAACCTTCCTCAAGTCGCTTTTCATGTCATGTTGCGAACGTTCTAGAAGTGCTATTATTTTTACTCTGGTAGCTCTCGGGTGACATTTCTTAAATTACAAAATGTTTAGCTCCATATGAGACACGTCTTCAACAAATACATTCCTAGTCCCCAAACGTTATGCGGACCATACACGTTGAAGCTATTTTGACTTACATTTCCCCCATCATGGGATAACTAGTCCCGTGAACAACGCTCCTTTGTTCCAGGCAAGTTACGTAACTTAACTTAACTTCTTTATACTGGTTTAGAAGACTCTGCAGAATCTGTATACAACTAGTTTCATTTACATTTCCTTGCTCTAAAAGCTATGTGCATACAATCTATTCTTAAATACATTTATTGTTTCTGCCTCCACTACTTCCCGTGGCAATGCATTTCACGCATTCACCACTTTCTGACTACAAAAACATTTCCTAATATAGCTTGACTATTCTTTGCTCCCATGTTGGGCTCCGGTAAAACTCGAGCCACTTACATTTGCATATTCGTAAATCTGAATCTTCTTTAGAACGTATGCCGACTAGCAAAGGACATGGTGACTCTCCCCAGCTTTAGATCCTACGTGATTTGAACGTTAGCCTTCTGCTATCAATCGCCCCAGAGGTTTCCACCGATTACAATGTCCTGCAATCTTCTTGAGCTCTGCCATCGCGGCTCCTCCTTCCTCTTCTACAGTCGTTCGCCATATGTCGTCTCTCGTGGAGTTCACAATTCAGTCCCAAAATGACCACTTGTCCTTTTAGAATTTCAGCACTTCAGTTGGTCTGTGCGTTCCAATGCTCACTGTCCCTGTAATTGGCCACATGAGCGATCTGAGAGAAAGCTGAACACCGCGTCTTCTTCTTCTTCGTTCCTTCTCAATCTCCTGCTACCAAGCCCTGAAAAGGGCTTTGCAAGTAGCAGGATGTAGTCCGGAGAATGGAAGGCGTTATGTCGTAGTTTACAGTTTGGCTGCGATATTTGCACATTTCGATCCTACGTTAGCAGGCATTTTTGAGTATCGGATTAGCCTTCCCTCTTTGAGTATCGGATTAGCCTTCCCTCTTTGAGTATCGGATTAGCCTTCCCTCTTTGAGTATCGGATTAGCCATCGCTCTTTGAGTATCGGATTAGCCTTCCCTCTTTGAGTATCGGATTAGCCTTCCCTCTTTGAGTATCGGATTAGCCTTCCCTCTTTGAGTATCGGATTAGCCTTCCCTCTTTGAGTATCGGATTAGCCTTCCCTCTTTGAGTATCGGATTAGCCTTCCCTCTTTGAGTATCGGATTAGCCTTCCCTCTTTGAGTATCGGATTAGCCTTCCCTCTTTGAGTATCGGATTAGCCATCGCTCTTTGATCCATTCTTCTCAGCTAGTCTGCTCTTTTACAGACTGTTATCCAGGATCACCACATGGAGGTGTAGAAAGGTTTTGACAGCTCTGGTTCGCTGGATCTGACGGTAGCAATCAGCTATGGGTCGCTGAACACTGCAGCTCATGCACTGCTCACCATTCTGATCTCAAAAGCTGAGCACTAATATAAAACACACAGTTAAATGACATCATAGACGTTGACTAATTTTTTGATGCAGGTGAAGCATAGGGCTGCTACTACAACCATTCCCTTTTCAAGAAGATTTTGTCGGAGCAGTCACCATTTCAATAGCAAATGATTTACATAATGAGATTGCTACGGACAACCATTATCTGATGTATTTTTGACATGCTTGGAATGTTACTTCTTGTTCTATTCCGATGCTCTTCAACTTTTGTATACTTGGCATCCATCTTTATAATTTCTTGACAGTAATTTTCCTTACTGCCAACTTAAATCTAAATTTGAAGAAAACTCTGCGAACGTCCACCGAGCCTGTGTATTTTTGATGTTTTTAATGCATCATATAGCATGCCCTTACTTAGCAGACAGTCGCTCCCATCACATCCCGTCTAAAATAAACTAGATCGCTTCTGCAGACCGTCACTCCCATCACAGCCCGTCTAACATAAACTAGATCGCTTCTGCAGACCGTCACTCCCATCACAGCCCGTCTAAAATAAACTAGATCGCTTCTGCAGACCTTCGCACCCACCACAGCCCGTCTAAAATAAAGTAGATCGCTTGTCATATCTCCAGGCTGCTTCAGAGTCATGTCCAAGCATTCCTTGACATCGTGGTGCTATCGCCTTCGTGGTCTGTCTCTGCCACTCTTACCTGGCACCATACCTTCCATTACCGTTATGAATACCTTTATGCCCTTTGATGTGGCCACAGTATTGCAATTTTCTGTTTATTGACGAAATTTATGAACCAGTTCTCCTCTATGACCAACTCTTGTCGAATGTCTGCATTTTTCTTTTTTCTGTTCACTGTATTCTGAAGACATTTTCATAACATTTCGATTCGAAGGAATCGAGGTTTGGGTAAATATCCATGTTTCACAGCCGTATGCTGCCACGGGTAAAACACAGGTGCTCAAAATTTGCACTCTTGTTGATTTGTTGGTATTTTTTGATAGTTTTCTCAGGTTCAGTTTTAATACAGCATGGCATTATTATGTTACTATCTACCTAAAAGCTAAGGCCGTCCACTTATGGGAGGTAGCGTCCAGGTTAAAGAGCTCTGCTCTATTCTGTTCCACGAAAATACTACGCGAGTGGGTCATACATTTATGTACACATAAATCATAAGTGTAATTTCACAACTGCCCAAGGTGTCAACGAAGCAGTGAACCAGTTGACAGCAGTCAACTTTGTATCAGGGTCAGCGAAACATAGATGTCCAAGAGACTAGTCCGCCTCCGCGTGGCGTCCTTGGAAACATACTATCTGGCTGATTAGCGATCGAGGAAAGAAGGCATTTCCGGACGATCCTGGAACCGGAAGTGTCGGACTGAAAGGTGTACACATCGCAGCGTCACCATAAACTACGACACAACGTGACGAAACGTCCTTTTCAGGGCGAATGATGACGACTAAACATAATTGTGACTAATTCTTAATAGGTCATGAGGTGCAATTCTTCTACTATGGCCGACTTGAAACAGAACACAAATTGTAAACGCGCAATTTTGAATTATATTTAACGGACAGATAAAAGATAAGATGTATTTTACCTGTTCCGCTCGTTATCAGTCGGCCAGACACGGAATGACCTTGAACTATCTTTGGTAGGTTTTTCGAGACTTTGATAGGCCAATAATAAAAACAGCGAGGACGGCTTGGCTAGTGGTTAAGTAACACGGCTCACAACTCGAAGGTGCTGGGTTCGCTCCCCATCACAAAAACTGGCCGTTACACTGGGAAAGCAAACCCTTAGAAAATGCAGGAGGAAGCAGACCCTTACATAAAATGCATGCCGAAGTCGGATGCAATGTGCAGACAAGCGCAAAATAAAAACAGTGCAACGTACACAGCCTTGTGGAATAGAAAAATGAGGCTAAAAAAATAAATTAAATTATTACAAAAATTGGAAAAAAATTGTTGCATCGCTTAGTGCTATTGATGAAATCACGCAGGGTAAGGATGGAGGCGAGAGCAATTATAGAGCAAATGGATAAAGGCCGCTCTATCCTGCAGTCATCGATATGAATATGATTTCTTTACATCCTCTTCGGTTCCAGGTCTGATTCGTTTAGTGGTAGAGCACTCGCTTTTCACGACGAACATACGGGATTCAGTTCCCGTTACAGACAGACTCCAGTAAACCCAGTCTTAAATCTGATAGGGAAGGAATGACGCGGAGCTTACGAGGCGGAAAATGGGTTTTGCGTTACATCATTTTACATGCATAGTGTATTACAAAAAACTTGTGTGTTCCGCACATTTGTATATACAAACATTTATGGTAGAAGGTGCAGTAATGAATGAGCGGACAGCAGGTAAGAGAGAAAGGTGAAGTCATTTCCGGTCCTAAAAATGTGTCGTGCTGAAACCGGATGTGTCGGGCCAAAAGGCGCATATATCGTAGTCTCGTTGTTCTTTTTCTTCTGCGTTCGTTTTCAATCTCCAGCTACCAAGTCCTGAACAGTGCTTTGCAAGTAGCAGGATGTAGTCCGGAGAACTGAATGCATTGTGTTACTAGTTTACAGCTTGACTGTGATATTTGCACCTTTCGGTCTGACACATTCGCCGTCGGCAGTAGTCTCGCTGTAAACTGGGTGCTTGTGTTAGGGTCAGTAAACCATAGCTGGCTAAGATCCTATTCCGTCTACAAGTGTCTGCCCTAGAAACAGCCTGTACACTTGTAGTCTAAGAGAATATAAATAGAAAGGGGCAGGATTAACCAGAACCGAAAGATACCGTACAGGAACATATAAATACAGAATGGGAGAGAACAATATTACAATGATAGAAAAGAACATAGATGTTTTAATAGATGATATAGTTAAGGTCATTGGGCAAATTCAGGTAGCAGTGAAAAAGGCAAATGTGATGTTAGGTACGATGAAAAGGTATATATTAAACACAGGAGCATTGAAGTGATAGTCAAACTGTATAAAGCATTGGTTAGACCTAGATTTGGAGTAGTGTGTGCAGGTGTGGAGTCCTTATCGTGCATGAGATATAAACATGATGGAAATGATACAATGAGGAGCGACAACATTGATGGTGTTATTACATAATTACAGTTACGAGGAAAGACTCAGAAAAACTGGCATGCAGTGTCTAGAAAAGAGAAGAATTCGAGGTGACTTAATACAGGTTTAAAAGATAATAAACGAAACAGATATAATAGACTATAACAAGTTTTTTTTCAAAATACAACGTCCTACAAGAACAAGTGGGCATAACCACAAATTAACTAAGGAAAGGTCCAAATTAGATATTAGAAAATATTTTTTCAACCAGAGAGTGGTGAATGTTTGGAAGGCATTGCCACCGAAAATAGTGGTGACAGGGTTAATTAATGTATTCAAGATTCAAAGCGCACCATTATTTTTAGATCGAGTGGGTTTAAAATAAACTGGTTGCATACAGATTCTGCAGTCTTCTAAACCAGAATAAAGACGTTGAGTTAAGTTAAGAAATCGGATGTCACAGGCCGAAAACATATCTGTAACATATATAGTAACATATCTGTAACATATATAGTAACATATCTGTAAAGAATCTCATTTTGTTTTTTAGAACGAATGCCAGAACAAAAAATAAAAAAAAATAAAACATAATTTATACAATTAATTATGAAACAAAAAATGTACTACATTTAAAAATGGGGAAAACAACTTATTGGCCACCCTGGACACGCAAAGCTAACCGCCAGTTAAACATGAGAACACTAAAAGAGGTTAATCCACGTTTTGATCTAATGTCTTTATCAGGGACTGGACTGATGATACAAACTCATTAATGTATGTTACTCTTGTCTCTTCAAACTGGTTTGTATTCGTGGTTGTATTTCAGCAATGTTTGGTAATTAAGTGAAACTTGAGGGATCAAGACGGTGAGCAGCGCATGAGCTGCAGCGGTCAGCGACCCATAGCTGACTGCTAGCGTTAGGCACAGCGACCCATAGCTGACTGCTAGCGTTAGGCCCAGCGACCCATAGCTGACTGCTAGCGTTAGTCCCAGCAACCCATAGCTGACTGCTAGCGTCAGGCCCAGCAACCCATAGCTGACTGCTAGCGTCAGGCCCAGCAACCCATAGCTGACTGCTAGCGTCAGGCCCAGCAACCCATAGCTGACTGCTAGCGTCAGGCCCAGCAACCCATAGCTGACTGCTAGCGTTAGGCCCAGCGACCCATAGCTGACTACTAGCGTTAGGCCCAGCGACCCATAACTGACTGCTAGCGTTAGGCCCAGCGACCCATAGCTGACTGCTAGCGTTAGTCCCAGCGACCCATAGCTGACTGCTAGCGTCAGGCCCAGCAACCCATAGCTGACTGCTAGCGTCAGGCCCAGCAACCCATAGCTGACTGCTAGCGTCAGGCCCAGCAACCCATAGCTGACTGCTAGCGTCAGGCCCAGCAACCCATAGCTGACTGCTAGCGTTAGGCCCAGCGACCCATAGCTGACTACTAGCGTTAGGCCCAGCGACCCATAACTGACTCCTAGCGTCAGGACCAGCGACCCATAACTGACTCCTAGCGTCAGGCCCAGCGACCCATAACTGACTCCTAGCGTCAGGACCAGCGACCCATACTGACTCCTAGCGTCAGTACCAGCGACCCATACTGACTCCTAGCGTCAGGACTAGCGACCCATAACTGACTCCTAGCGTCAGGCCCAGCGACCCATAACTGACTCCTAGCGTCAGGACCAGCGACCCATAACTGCCAAGACCCTTCTTCAGAACCCTGCGGTGATCCTGGATAACAGGCTGCGACAGAGCAGAGGGTAAGGAGAAGCGGTCGAAGAGGGAATGTTAACCTGGTACTAAAAAATGCCTGCTGAAGTCGGATGTATCGGACCGAAAGGTGAAAAAGTGAAAATGAGCACACAGTGATTCGAACCTGGTATGTTGGGATTATAAATTAGACTCACAAGCCCTAGGCCACCTAGTCTGTAAGTTTAATTGTAAAAATGAGGCCTAAGATGCAGCACAGTAAATGAGCTGACGGCACCTAGGGACTCATAGTTGGCTGCTTGCATCAGGGTCAGCGAACAAGACCTGACCAAGACCTTATTCTGTCTCGAATTGGCGACCATTACAGACCTGCTGCGGCAATGCAGCCTGCAGTCTAGTTAAGAGAATACAGATCGCGAGGCAAACCAGGTACCCTATATCCCACTGTGCCCCCCCCCCCCCCCCCCCCCAAATAAAAATTAAAAAAGAATTAAAATAAAATAAAATAATTAAAACACCGAATGCATCCAACAGAAAGGCGCAGATATTGTAGCGTTGTTGTAAATTACGACAAAACAGCTTCGTTTTCAGAATGCCGAAGAAAGAAGAAGAAGGAAGAAGAAGAAGGAAAAAGAAAGAAAAGAATAAAGAAGAAGATGAGAAGGAAGAAGAAAAAGTAGGAGGAAGAGGAGGTCGAAGAAGAAGGAAGAAAGATGAAGAGTAAGATACCTTTCTCAATGATGGTGATTTCCTGGCTTTCCGCAGTTCATCCTCCAGATAGGTCCGCACGCCCATCTTGACGTCCATGACACAAGGATGGCTGAATGAACACAACAAATCCTGCAGCTGAATGTATGCTGTAGTTTTGGGTTAAGGAGAAAAGCATGTGTTTATATGGCGGTACTGGAGTCAAGACCAGCTTCAGGGTCAGGTGAAATATACTGACCAAGACCCCACCCCATGTCAGGGTCAGGTGAAACATACTGACCAAGACCCCACCCCATGTCAGGGTCAGGTAAAACATACTGATCAAGACCCCACCTCACGTCAGGGTCAAGTGAAAAATACTGACCAAGACCCCACCCCATGTCAGGGTCAGGTGAAACATATGATCAAGACCCCCACCTCACGTCAGGGTGAAGTGAAACATACTGACCAAGAATCCACCTCATGAAAGTCAGGTGAAACATACTGACCAAGAATCCACCTCATGAAAGTCAGGTGAAACATACTGACCAAGAATCCACCTCATGAAAGTCAGGTGAAATGTACTGATCAAATCGTAAGAGAGGTTCAAGTCAAGAACAAAGGTGGGGGTCGACATTGTGATCCCTATAGTCCTGAGTTTAAGAATAATAAAAGTAATAATACTAATAATAAAAGTAATAATACTAATAATAAAAGTAATAATACTAATAATATAAGTAATAATAACAGTATTAATTCTAATAATAAAAGTAATAATACTAATAATAAAAGTAATAATACTAATTATAAAAGTAATAATACTAATTATAAAAGTAATAATACTAATAATAACCGTTAAAGATGATAATAATAATAGTAATAATAATATTGATTGTAACAAAAATAATAATAATAGTAATAATAATAATAAAAGTAAAAATAATTCTAGTTTAATTTTTGCCCCTGACGAAGTCATGTAGCCGGCTAGTACTGTTAATCTTGCCCTGGCACAGTCACCGATCCATTACTCGTATACGATTTGATCGTTGACCTCTACCTTTTGTCTGGACAGTAATTGAACAGAAAAAGGATACTTTCTCCATTTTTCTCGACGTCTCCTCTGTATTCTGGTACAAAATCCTTGAGTGTGTCCGACGTGAGTTTATGAAAGCAAGCATGCTCCCGTTGGTCCAGTTTCTTCAGAACGCAGCCAGCCTCTCCTGCATGGAAGTTACCTGAAATAGAAATAATAACATTTTATAGCTTGAGTGGGGACAGCATAGGCTAGTGGTTAAGTGACATGGACCACACAGAAGGTGCTGGGTTCTTCTTCTTGTTCTTCTGCGTTCGTTCTCAATCTCCCGCTACCAAACCCTGAAAGGGCTTAAGTAGCAGAACGTAGTCCAGAGAACCTAATTCGCTGTGTTGTAGTTTACAGCTTGACTGCGATATTTGCACCTTTCGGTCCAACATATCCGACTTCAGCAAGCATTTTTTGAGTACCGGGTTAGTTTTCCCTCTTCGACCCCTTTTCCTTAGCCAGTCTGCCCTGCTGCAGCCTGTTTTCCAGGATCACCGCGTGGAGGCGTATAAGGGTCTTGGCAGCTCTGGTTCGCTGGCCCTGACGCTAGCAGTCAGCTATGGGTCGCTGACCACTGCAGCTCACGCGCTGCTCGGCATCTTGATCCCGGTGCTGGGTTCGATCCCCATTACAGCATTTTCTAAGGGTTTTCTTCCCCGGGGTAACGGCCAGTGCTGTGATGGGGAGCGAACCCAGCACATTTAGTTTGTGAGCCGTGTCACTTAACCACTAGCCCACGCCTTCATATTATTTGAGTAAAATCACTAGTAATAACAATGGCGTGATATCATGGGAGTGATAATATCGTGATAGTATTGGAGTGATATTATCGTGATATCATAGATTGATATCATTGCTTCGAGAAATTTGATTTCTTCTTCCTTATTCGCAATATTTCACAAGACGGAGTGCATTTATGCTGCGTTTTCGTCCAGTACATTCGACTTCATCTGATATCGAGTCTGACATAAAGTAATCTGGAAAAAAACGTCAGCACTCGATCAAAGGTACCGAAATGGGAGGGGGAGGAGACCTATACACCCCTAGGAGCTGACAGGGTGTTGATTGATTGATTGGAACTTCGGCCCTCACATCAATTTCTTCCCATTCTGGCACCATGAATGTTGACATGCCTCATAGAAGCGATAGTAGGAAACGCCCAAATAGCAAGATCTCACACAATGGTAGGTTAGCAGTTGTTACCCACAGGTAGAGTGCAGACCTTGTAATGCTGGGCTGGGCTGGCTAAATATTAATGGAAAAAGAATGGAGGCTGGAAACCTCAGAGCCGCACATTCCCCATCCCAATGCAAGCCGAACATGCCTCAACCCAATGCAAGCCGAACATGCCTCAACCCAATGCAAGCCGAACATGCCTCAACCCAATGCAAGCCGAACATGCCTCATCCCAATGCAAGCCGAACATGCCTCAACCCAATGCAAGCCGAACATGCCTCAACCCAATGCAAGCCGAACATGCCTCAACCCAATGCAAGCCGAACATGCCTCAACCCAATGCAAGCCGAACATGCCTCAACCCAATGCAAGCCGAACATGCCTCAACCCAATGCGAGCCGAACATGCCTCAACCCAATGCAAGCCGAACATGCCTCAACCCAATGCAAGCCGAACATGCCTCAACCCAATGCGAGCCTGCACAAGGGAAACGACTAAAACACTTGTCCTTTGTAGAACCTCGTTCTCATCCCAGCGTGTCTGAAAGAAACTAAATCTCATGCCAAATCTCCAGCCTGCTCTTGAGTTGTCCAAGCTTTCCTTGACTATTTGGTGTCATCGTCTTCTTGGTCAGCCTCTGCCACTCTTGCCCGGCACGATACCTTCTATTCTCTACAGACCCTTGTATCTTTTGATGTGGTCAACGTATTTCAATGTTATGTTCATGATGGAATGTATTAACCAGTTTTCATCTATTCCAAACTCTTGTCGAATGTCAACATTCTTATTTTTTTCGGTCCATGGTATTCTGAGGTCCTTTCTGTAACATTTCGACTCGAAGGACTCGATTATCTTCCTTAAGGTTTGGGTAACTGTCCATGTTTCACAGCCGTATCCTAACACTGAAAAAAAAAACAGGTTCTCAAAATTGTCACTTTTGTTGGATTGCTGGTATTCTCCCATTGTTTCCCCAGGTCATGTAACCTATGCCTTGCCATTTCCAATCTCTTCTTTGCCATTATCAATCTCTTCTTTGCCATTTCCAATCTCTTCTTTGCCATTTCCAATCTCTTCTAATTTCTTTTGAGCAGTCGCCATTGCTGTCTATTCTCGAGCCCAGATACTCAAAGTTCATGACCTGATCTATTTCCACACCCCCGAATTAAATTTTTTCTTGACTTCTTGTTCTGTCGGTGGTCATTATCTGTGTTTCCTTTCTGTTTACAAAGTGGTTTTGATCTTCGCTGCATCTGTTTACGGCTGCAATTAGCTGCTCTAACCCCTCTGTGCTTATAATATTACTAAACGTCAAATTAAAGTAAAAAAAAAATGAACCAGGGAAGATACGCTACAGTAGCTTCTAAGGCCCAACTAGAAGATCTGTAGAACAAAAAAGATATTGTTTGGCTACCTTCTATCAGACATATATGCTTGACTGAATACCATGATTCCAGTATTCTATAGAGACATTACATCGCTATTTCGTGAATTGCAAGGCAGGTATGCTTGGATTGTGAGACGTGACGCCAACCAACAAATAAAACAGTTGAAATATTTCACGTAACTGGGTAACATAATCTAAGCAGACGGAAAATACGACACCAAAATCCAAAACAGATGTAATAAAGCAAGTCAAATAATTGGGCAAATGTTCACAATATTTCAATGTGAGCACGTGGCATTAGATCCAAAAAAAACGCTATTCAACATAAAATTCCTGCCCACATTACGCTGTCAGTGCCATAACTGGACATTAGCAAACAAAGATAAACGAAACATCACAACACCAGAGCTGGGATGCCTGTGCAGAACTTGGAGTAACAATAGTCAATATAATCAGAAACGAAAATATTAGTTGACACGTTGGAACAACACCAGTGCTGGACCCCATCATGAAACAGCAAACCAAATGGCCCGGTCACGTGACAAGTCAAACAACAGATAGTATCCCTCAGAAAGCTTTGCTATGCAGATCCAATGGATACAAAGTCAAGGGCCGACCAAGCAGAAGATGGATAGCATAAATAACAGAAGCAGTGAAACTCCCTGTGTAAAAAGCACATACTAGGGCCCGGTCAAGAAACCTCTTCATAACCTGGTGCTGAAAGCCACAAACAGACCCAAAGAAAACAAAAAAAAAACGCGAACCTATTCGGTAAGCTGCATGCCAATTTGGCGAACTTAGTGGATACAAAGAAATCAAGCCTAGCACCCCAACAAAATATCCTTTACTCCAATGGCTTGGCTTGGCTTCGTTCGTTCTCAATCTCCCACTACCAAACCCTGAAAGGGCTTAAGTAGCAGAATGTAGTCCAGAGAACGGAATGCGTTGTGTCGTAGTTTACAGCTTGACTGCGATATTTGTACCTTTCGATCCAACACATCCGACTTCAGCAAGCATTTTTTGAGTACCGGGTTAGCATTCCCTCTTCGATCCCTTCTCCTTAGCCAGTCTGCCCTGTTGCAGTCTGTTATCCAGGATCACCCCGTGGAGGTGTAGAAGTGTCTTGGCAACTATGGTTCGCTGGCCCTAATTCTAGCAGTCAGCTATGGGTCGCTGACAACTACAGCTCATGCGCTGCTCAGCATCTTGATCCTTAACTCCATTGAAAAGTCAGTCACATTATATGGCTATTAAAAATAGAGATCAGCTACTAAAATATACAGTAACATAAGTCGTGGCATGTGCAGCATATGTCTATGTTCTTTGACGACCAAACACGGCGCATAAGACAGAACTCAATGTTCTTCAGGTAGAGCAGTTTGATCCCACTTGGTGCAGCTTCTGTATATTGTTCAGACTTATCATGGTGGCGTTCATCGTGGTTGTCCTGCGCAGTGTCTATCGGGGCATGTCCCTTTTTCTGGTGCCTCTTGGTCTACACGTAATTGCTGGAACTTTAAATACGTTTTTTCCCCATTAGAGCATCGCACAAAGCACGAACTCCGTAGCTCCAGCTACAGTGGAAAAAATTGACATCATGGACCGACCGTCGCAGCTCGAAATCGAACCCCGACCGTCTGAACAAGAGGCAAACGGCTTGACCACTTCGTCACAGAGACCCCCTCAATACGTTGCTGTTCACTAAGGGATCAAGATGCTGAGCAGCGCATGAACTGTAGAGGTCAGCGACCCACCACTGACTGCTAGTGTTAGGCCCAGCGAACCAGAGCTGCCAAGACCCTTCTACATCTCCACGTGGTGATCCTGGATAACAGGCTGCATCAGGAAAGCTGGCTAAGGAGAAGAGATCGCTATGGCTAACCGGGTACCCAAGAATGCCATGCTGAAGTCGGATGTGTTGGACCAAGAGGTGCAAATATCGCAGCGACGCTGTAAAATACGACACAACACATTTCAATCTCCAGACAACATCCTGTGGCTTGCTAAGCCCTTTTAAGGGCTTCGTAGCGTGAGTTTGAAAACGAACGAAGAACAAGAAAAAGATTCTAAGGACATGTCAGGTGTACACCCAATGTATTGGCTTATGGTAGCAGAAACATATTGCTGTTTGCGCAGACCAGAAGGGTTGAGATAGTCTGATAAGATCACTAATGTGGAACTGTTTGAAAGAACCAGACATATATCAGAAGGGTTGAGATAGTCTGATAAGATCACTAATGTGGAACTGTTTGAAAGAACCAGACATATATACGAAGGGTTGAGATAGTCTGATAAGATCACTAATGTGGAGCTGTTTGAAAGAACCAGACAGATATCAGAAGGGTTGAGATAGTCTGATAAGATCACTAATGTGGAACTGTTTGAAAGAACCAGACAGATATCAGAAGGGTTGAGATAGTCTGATCAGATCCCTAATGTGGAACTGTTTGAAAGAACCAGACAGATATCAGAAGGGTTGAGATAGTCTGATAAGATCACTAATGTGGAACTGTTTGAAAGAACCAGACAGCTATCAGTAGGGTTGAGATAGTCTGATAAGATCACTAATGTGGAACTGTTTGAAAGAACCAGACAGATATCAGTGAACCAGATGAGATGGCAATGCCTTTGGATATGATACACATGACCTCGAAATAGCAACCACACACGGCAAAACCATACACTTGTAAGGAAGGGTTGTCTGTCGTAAGAGACGACTGAAGAGAGTTGTGCAATGGATTGGCTAGACTATCCTGTAGAAATTACAAGCAAAATGGAAAAGATAGCTAGGCGTCAACACCCCATGGTAAAAGCGGAAGACTTAGATAAATTAGGCAAAACAAAAATTATATATAAATATGTATAGTAGCCCCGTGAAGTCAAGACTGACTATCGTATAGAAGCACCTGTCAGGCATGATTGACTATAGTATAGTAGCCCCTTTCAATCAAGGCTGACTACAGTATAGCAGCATCTTTCAGTTATGGCTGACTATAGTATAGTAGCCCCTTTCAGTTTTGGCTGACTATAGTATAGTAGCCCATTTCAGTCATTGCTGACTATAGTATAGTAGCCCCTTTCAGTCATGGCTGACTATAGTATAGCAGCCCCTTTCAGTTATGACTGACTATAGTATAATAGCCCATTTCAGTTATGGCTGACTATAGTATAGTAGCCCATTTCAGTAATTGCTGACTATAGTATAGTAGCCCATTTCAGTAATTGCTGACTATAGTATATTAGCCCCTTTCCGTCTTTGCTGACAATAGTAAAGTAGCCCCTTTCAGTTATGGCTGACTATAGTATAGTAGCCAATTTCAGTCATTGCTGACTATAGTATAGTAGCCCTTTTCAGTCATTGCTAACTATAGTATATTAGCCCCTTTCAGTCATTGCTGACTATAGTATAGTAGCCTCTTTCAGTGATGACTGACTATAGTATAGTAGCACCTTTCAGTCATGGATGACTATAGTATAGTAGCTTCTTTCAGTGATGACTGGCTATAGGATGATACGACTTTGAAATGGTAACTATCTATAGAGTTGTTACCCTTTCTTTCTCCTTGTGGCGTTGCCATTTTACTTCTTGTGTTCCAAGAGCGTCTTTTCATCAAGCATGAAGTGGCAGTTCAGGATGCATCTCCTCTTGGATTGGTCTGCAGCGTCGGTTTCCCCAGGAGTTCATGTCCAGTGCCTTCGTGCCTCGCTTACACACATCTTTGAACCTCAGCTGTGGTCGGCCGCCTGTTCTCTTGACATCAGTCAACTTTCCATAGAGAATATCTTTGGGAATGCGATCTTCCATGCGACGAACATGACCACACCATAGTAGTCTTCACTGCCTGATGAGAGTGTGATTGGGAGACCGATGCGAGAGTGCACCTCTACATTTGTCCCTCTGTACTTCCATGTAATTCAAAGAATGAATCGAAGACACCGTAGATGAAATGAGTTAAACATATGCTCTTATTTGGCATAGATTGCGCAGGTTTCACTACCATATAGAACTGTCCTGCCGACACATGCATTGTAAATTAATTGTACGTTTCTGGGTTATTTTTCCAAACACGCGATGTGAGGCGAACAAATGCAGCAGCAGCTTTGCCAGCGTGACTGTCTATTTCTGGGTCAAGATAGAGCTTGTTCTTGATTAGGGACCCCAAATATATAAATTTGGTGCACAGCTACCAACTGGTAATTATCGACGTTAAGAGTTGGTGTAACATCTAATTCCTATCCCATCACATTTGTTTTGTTGAGACTTATTGTGAGTCCAAAATCAGTGGAAGCCTGGGAGAAGCGAGCTATGAAGCTCTGCTGACATGGATACAATTACAGTATCATCAGCGAAAAGCACGTCTCTGATCGTGACATCCCTTGTCTTCATTTTGGTCTTGAGCATTGCAAGGTTAAACATCTGACTATCCGATACGTATTAGCACGTACACAAACAGTTCTACATACGATCACAGCTACTATACATGTGCACACACATGTGTATGCAATCTTGGAGCCGCGGAGCGCAGTTGATAGCGAGCTGGCTTCGCATCTGAGTGGTCCTGGGTTCATTCCCCAGTTGAGACGGAAATATTTTTTCACACTGCAACGGCACTCGGGTCGACCCAGCCTTAAATGGGTACAAGTTCAGTCCGGGAAGTAAAAGCAGCGAGGGAGAGGCGATGGCTACCGCCCTCATAGCCAAGCCTTTCAAATGTGATATCGCTAACACCTCCCACCCCTACGGCAGTAATGATATGGGTTACTTTACTTTTATGCAATCTATATTCCAGCAGTGTACCATTGCGCAACTTCCAAATGCTGATAGCCGACTTTTTTCATCGTGTGTTGAATTGCGTGGTTTCTATTTTAATTAAAAAGACAATAGCAGTTCAAGTAGCACACGATATATCAACGGTTTTCCCGAGTGGATTGTACGACACTGATAGAGTGTGCCCACTGTCACATTGAGAGCATCTCGTCCATTTCACGCTTTCAAGGGGATGTTGTTTTGAATGCCCACAATGAGTAGACTTACTCTTTTGTGCGCACTGACAAGAACGTTAAGTGGCAGGTTGCAGTAGCTTTCCACACATTCTGAACGTGCTGATGAAAGTGGGCGGAGGTCCTCCAGGTGGTTGTGCTATGCTTGGCTTAATATATGTATCGTTCCCTACTACGGGGATCACGTCGATCCTTCACCTTGTTAGTGAGGCTGCCATGAAAACAGCCCGTTTCCAGCAAGGGCTACGAGGAAGCCGAGGTGAGGGTCTTGTCCAGTATGTTTTGCCTGACCGTGAGTAACTTGTCTGATCAATATATTTCACCTGACCTGGCGTTAGTCTTTCAAAGGGATCAGAAGACATACAAATTGAAGAATAAGAAGAATGAAATAAATGAGATGAAGAGGATAAAGACAAAGTTGAAAAAAGATGTAGACGAAGATAAAGACAAAAGAGGAAGAAAATAATTAATTAGAAAAGAAGAAGATGAAGAATAAGATACAGAGGAAAACGATAATAAGAAAGATGAATAAGTAGTTAAATGGGAAAAAGATAAAGAAAATGAAAAAAATTTTTAAAAAAAGGCGACCAAAAAAACAAACAGATAAAGAAGAAGATATCAAAGAAGACAATTAAGAAGTTAATGAAAAAAAGATAATAAAAAAGACAATTAAAAAAACAATGAAAAGGAAAATAAAGAATAAAATGATGACTAGGAGGAAGATAATAAAGAGGATAATAAAAAAATTATGAAAAAATCAGGTTCAAGAAACAAGCAAAAAAGAAGAATGAATTTGATAACGAAGAAGAAGAGAAAAATGAAGATAATGGAAATGAATAAAAAGATAATGAAGAAGAAAATTAAAAAGAAGATCATGACAAATATTTTTCAGAAGACATTAAAGAGGATAATAAAAAAAAAGGTTAATGCAGAAGATAATGAATTATATAATAAAGATAGTAAAGAATATTGTGAATAAGAAGAAAATGGAGGAAATTTTGAAGAAGATATGGTTTTCGATAATGAAAAAGAAAAAGTGAAAAAGACAATGTAGACGAAAATGAAGAGGGTTATTAGAAGACGACAATGAAGAAAATAGCGAATACGATTTTGAGGAAGATAATGTAGAAGATAAAGAAGAAAAAAATGAAAAAGATAACGAAAAAGATAATGTAGAAGATTATGAAGATTACGATAATGAAGAAGATGCTGAAAAAGAAAAATTTAAGAAAAGAAAATAATGAAAAATATAATGAAGACGATAACGTAGAAGATATTGAAGAAGATAATAGCGAAGATAATGTAAATTATGAAAACTAAGATGACGAAGAAGATTATGAAAAATAAAAATATAAACAGAATAAGATAATGAAGATGATTATTAAAAAGACGATAATAAAGAAATTATGAAGACTAAGATAATAATAATGTTCGCGTAGGCGTCAGAGGCCCGTTGCGTTATCAGCCACTACCATGCCTAACTGTTGAGACTGTGTTCATGCGTAGCGTGTCGATCGAACTCCCTTCAGACTCCCCAGGTGGAACCGGATACTCCACAGCCTTGGGATAAGAACCGTGAGGAGTGTGTTAGACCAATGTATGTGTCAAGCTTTCCGTGTCTGTTCGTGTCTAACTAACTGTTTTTCGCCGAGGCGTCTGAATGTGTCCACCTGTTGGTCAGCGTGACCCTTGCTGTGCTGAGAATACGAGGCCGGGAGAGGTATCGTGCAACCTCCGGTGGAGGGAGGGCGAGCAGGAGGAAGTCGGCTTCAGTCCGAGCAGAAATGTCCTTGAGTAGTGATAATATGGACTGAATTCTGGTGTGCAGTTAAACGGAAAGTTGAACTCCGTCATGGACTGGTCTCCCACTGCTTGAGCCAGGCATGAAATGCAGCGAAATGGCAGAATAACAAACAAGATAACCGACCGAAAGCACATCAATTCCACAGAATAAAGTCTTTGAAACCACCTGGTGAAGGAGTTGTGAAATATAATCCGACCAGGAACCACCAAACATCGGAAAACTCGACACAAACACCGGAGAGAGTCGAGAGCGTAGCCATCTTACTTTTTTTAAAGATAATGAAGTGAAAAAATATAAAAAAGAAGATACTGACGATAATAATGCAGAAGATAATGAAGAAGAAGAAAGAGACGACGCCGTAGAAGATAAACCAGGAGGTGGAGGAAAGATGCAGAAGATGATATAGAAAAAGAAAATATAGAAATTGAATGTTAGAAACTGGAAAAACCACAATAGTATTAATTAGACACACAACAATATTAAGAAGAAAATCAGCAGATCATTGAACCCACCTTGATGCCCTGCTAGCTGTATCCATGGATACTTATGTTTCTTGAACACCTGGATAAATGGAGACCACAAGATGAAACTTCGAATTTTCCGCCATGAGCTTTGCTGAAATGGAAGGAGAAATAGAGAAGAGCGCCATAAGTATTAGTAGATACTGTAATGATGTCCTAACGTGGACAATTAAGACAATGGATTATAGAACCTTCTTTATTACACATAAAATAACAAGTTATTCATATTAATTAGCGTCTCAGTCTGAAGACCAAGATCGTGACGCCGTTTGAATTTTGTCCAGATCTGTTTCCTGAATTTTGACACGGTCTGCTTTGACTGTAAAGCCCGATCCGCGAGTGACAGTCCCTACGACAGATCGCAAAACCACGCTGGCTTGCCTGGGTGAATCTCGATCCTTGTTTGTTTCAGACCGAGGAGCAAGTAACACGTACAGATTTGAAGATTCCGTATACCCAACGTGTTTCATTTGGGGAAATTGGGGATGGCGTGGCCTAGTGGTTAAGTGGCGTGGCCTAGTGGTTAAGTGGCACGGCTCACAATCCGAAGGTGCTGGGTTCGATCCCCATCACAGCACCGGCCGTTACCCCGGGGAAGCAAACCCTTAGAAAATGCAGGAGGAAGCAGACCCTTACATAAAATGGATGCTGAAGTCAGATGCACTTGACCGACAGGCGCAAAATAAAAACCACAGTTCAACGCACACCACCTTGGGGATTAAAGAAAATAAGGCGAACGCAAAAAAAAAAACAACAACAAAAAACACAAAAAATTGGGGGGAATTGGGTGATAGGCTAATATTTCTTTATCACACTAAGGGTGATGCGGTCAGTATCACGCCGGCGGCCATTACTTTCAAGACGTGTTCTGGTAATCAATGAGGCTGGGTCGACTCCGGCGTCGTTTACGATCCAGAAAAAACCTCGCACCAATTGGGGATTTAACCTAGATAGATCGGCTAGGCTATCAGTGCCCTAACCACTGGGATACACATGGACGTCCCCATATGCGCTCTGTCTCTTTCATTGCTGAAAGTGCTGACAACTTAGCGTGAACTCCGTATCCCTTCTGGCGGATCCGAAATTTCATACCTGACTTCGTAGGATGCCCATTTACAGCTGGGTTGACTGTGAGGAGTGGTCATACCATGGAAGATACCAACGGCATACCCGGGCTTTCAAACCGAGCGCTCGACGGGGTTTGAACTTGGTACGTTTGATCTCTAAACCAACCTCTCAACTCTTCGATGACTACGTTCCACAACGCGCTGTCCAACAGCAACAGGGGACTGTGCAATGAGGAATGAGTGCCCAAAACGGTCACAGGCCTGCTGACCAGGGAGATACGAACTTAAAACCCATGTTGTTTGTTTTTGTTTTGTTCCTAAGAATAGACGTCACTGCACTCCGGGTATACCCATAGGCAGCCAGTCTTTCACAGTAAATCGATACTGATGGTTCCTGCAGCAATCTGGGAATATTTACTTACTTTCTGTGTCCGGCAAACCTTAAAGTCTTCGCCGCAAAACCAACCACTGTCAGTGCTCTTTTATTTACCACCATCAGGTCCTCCACTGCACATGATTTCTGCATCCTAGAACATTTAATCAGATGTTCCGGGTCATGGACGACCAACATTTGCAATATTTCATTGTCTGCAAATCCCCATCGGGAATGATGGGGTGTGACAGAAAGTCTTGGCGAACATTTATTGAACACATTGTGATCCGTTGGGAATTTACGGGTTTTGCTTGATTCAGTGATTGAATGATTTACTTCCGTTATTATTGACGGGTTTCTGGTACTATAAATATAATATTTCAAGTCTGAAAGTGACTGGCGAAATAGGAAATGTCTCAAACCGGTTGTGTAAATCTCTACTAAGGTTCGTAGAAACACTTTCAAGTCATACCCTGGAAATATTAGACGACAGTTATTCTCAATCCTTTGATTGTCGAAAAAAGGAAATATGTATGTACAGTTCAGAGACTACACCAGGACAGAAACAAAACAAAACATACTCTAACACATTCAATATTACGGCAGCTTCGCTTTAGTTTTACTCAATTCTTTGATTGCATGTGGCGCCCTTTGTTCGTTGAAATGGTTAGACGGAATATTCTTCTGCCTGTTAATCTCATCCTATACAATCAGTTGGTGCTGACAATTACCGATTATGAGATTAACATTTTCCCACTGCCAAGGTCACAGTGAATGAAGAATGCGACATGCTCTTAGGTATACCACGGATACCCCTATCGTGAAGATGAGATTCATGTTTGGACTTTTGTTGATAAAGTCTAGACACACGCTGGTCTGGGTTAAAGTCTACATGTGAGCATCCACATGTTCTTGGATATACCACGGATACCCCTATCGTGAAGATGAGATTCATGTTAGGACATGTTGATAAAGTCTAGACACACGCTAGTCTGGGTTAAAGTCTACATGGGAGCATCCACATGTTCTTGGATATACCACGGATACCCCTATCGTGAAGAAGAGATTCATGTTTGGACATATTGATAAAGTCTAGACACACGCTAGTCTGGGTTAAAGTCTACATGCGAGCATCCACATGTTCTTGGATATACCACGGATACCCCTATCGTGAAGAAGAGATTCATGTTTGGACATGTTGATAAAGTCTAAACACACGCTGGTCTGGGTTACAGTCTACATGCGAGCATCCATAGACAGCCGAGGCTGCACTTGAACGCTATTATATCAAAGATAAAAGCTTTAGGAGATGGATGTCATGAAGTGCACACTCTGAGAGGATTATTGGTCAGGTGACCACATTATAATCCCAGGCTGACCACTGCTTTAATATAAAAGTAAAGGTCAGGCCCATGGCAACAACTGCCATCGGGGATGAAGATAACGCTTCATGTACTAAGCCGCAGGTGTGGTGACCAGATCCCTTCTTTGCTGTTTATAATTTCCCAAACTTATACGTCGGGTATCCATTTACAGTTGGGTCGACTTGAAGAGCGGGCGGACCAGGAACGAGCCACACAGGAATTTGTTTCTGTCCGTTCGTGATTTTGAACCCTGGCGTGCTGTAATTCCAGTCTTAGCAAGCCATCCCAGATTCGATTGGGCTTCACGCCCCACTATATTGACGTACATTAATATATACGTCCGCATTGAAATATAACACTTTCATATATTGACGTACATTAATATATACGTCCGCCCTGAAATATAACACTTTCATATATTGACGTATAACAGCGTAGGAAATCGATGAAGAAATAGTCAAAGACGAGACTAACGAAGAAGGGCTCTGGGGTGGTAATCTTCTTCTTCTTCTTCTGTGTACGCAGTCAGACAGTAACCATTATTTTTTCGAAAAAAGCGGCGGTCATCCTGAGGCTGTCGCCACTGCCATAGAGCTTGTCTTGCAGTTCCACTGGTGATGGCCACATCTGCTCTCTCTGATCCTCGTATGTCGGGCAGTTCTGCAGCAGATGTTCAGCGGTCATTTTACCAGTACCGCACGGGCATTCGTCGGTACACCCTATCTTCAATTTGTTGAATATGTGGTACCTCAGTCTATTGTGGCCAGTGTGAAGTCTGAAGACAACGACCTGCTCTCTTCGGTTCAACTGGTAATAGGCATCGTTTTTGGTGTAACCAGTATGTTCGGTTTCCCATTTGGTCATGTATCTGGCTTTGATAAGCCGTTTTAACTCTTCGTACGTCATACTAGTATCTGTTTGTGGTGGTGGTAATCAAATCAATCAAAACCTTTCAACCACCTGAGGAGTATAGGTCCTTAATAAACCATCTCGATGATCTTCGATCAGCAGACAGCCGCTCCAACTCTATCGACGACCGGCCATTTCTCTGTCTATTTGTCTCAACTTTCGGTATCCTGGTGTATCGAGGTCTACCACTCTTTCTCTTTCCCACTGGGTTCCAGTACAGACACTGTCGAGAAATGCTACCTGTATTCCACCGACAGTTGGTTCTTCTTCTTCTTCATCGTACGCAGTCAGAAAGTAACCATTATTTTTTCGAAAAAAGCGGCGGTCATCCTGAGGCTGTCGCCACTGCCATAGAGCTTGTCTTGCAGTTCCACTGGTGATGGCCACATCTGCTCTCTCTGATCCTCGTATGTCGGGCAGTTCTGCAGCAGATGATCAGAGGTCATTTTACCGGTACCGCACGGGCATTCGTCGGTACCACCTATCTTCAATTTGTTGAATAGGTGGTACCTCAGTCTATTGTGGCCAGTGCGAAGTCTGAAGACAACGACCTGCTCTCTTCTGTTCAACTGGTAATAGGCATCGTTTTTGGTGTAACCAGTATGTTCGGTTTCCCATTTGGTCATGTATCTGGCATTGATAAGCCGTTTTGACTCTTCGTACGTCATACTAGTATCTGTTTGTGGTAGTCTTGCGCCTTCTTTTGCCAGTCTGTCTGCCTCCTCGTTGCCTTGGATGTTGCAGTGTGATGGGACCCACTGTACCACTACCCTTTTTGGTGCGGATTGCTGGCAGTTTGCAGAATGCAGCTCTTAAATCATTAAGCTCAGTGTTTTTCTGGCTTTGTAGCGCTGTGACTACGGCGAGAGCATCTGTAAGCAGGACTATATGGCTTTCATTTTCTTTATGTGTCACCATTTCTTCCACTGCCGCCCTCAGTGCCTCTGCCTCTGCTCTGAAATTGCTTGTGTACTTACCAGTAGCGAATGAGTGTTATTTTTCTGCCATTTGGTAGGTTCAGGATAGCTCCTGCCCCTCCGTTCTGTGTAGTGTTTGTTACAGAACCGTCGGTGTATGCATGGGTCCAGTCCATGCTTGGGTAGTTTTCCGATATAAAGCTTAGGGTAGTATTTCTCCTTTCTTTTTCACGACAGTTGGTTCGACCGACGCCACCCACAGTTGGTTCGACCTGCCCCATCGACAGTTGGTTCGACCTGCCCCATCGACAGTTGGTTCGACCTGCCCCATCGACAGTTGGTTCGACCTGCCCCATCGACAGGGTTCGACCTGCCCCATCGACAGTTGGTTCGACCTGCCCCATCGACAGTTGGTTCGACCGACGCCACTCACAGTTTGTTCGATCTGCCCCACCCACAGTTTGTTCGACCTTCCCCACCGACAGTTTGTTCGACCTTCCCCACCGACAGTTTGTTGGACCTTCATCACCGACAGTTGGTTCGATCTTCCCCACCGACAGTTTGTTCGACCTTCCCCACCGACAGTTTGTTTGACCTTCCCCACCGACAGTTTGTTGGACCTTCCCCACCGACAGTTTGTTCGACCTGCCCCACCGACAGTTTGTTCGACCGACACCACAGACAGTTGATTCTACCTGCCCCACCGACAGTTGGTTCGATCTTCCCCACCGACAGTTTGTTCGACCGACACCACAGACAGTTGATTCTACCTGCCCCACCCACAGTTGGTTCGATCTGCCCCACCAACAGTTGGTTCGACTGTGCCACAGGTCAACATTTGTGACTTTAGCACTTCAAACCCCAGAATTCTGGACAGTCAGCCGTTCACGAACCTCTTCCCCCTGCTTGTAAACTCATTTGTTGTTCGTCACGCCTTCAAACCAAAAAGCAATCCGATTTGACGATGAGTTGAAAATCCTAATCTTCCTCTTGCACCTGACATCGCAGGATCTCCAGAGTTTATTAACATAAAAAGGCTCCAAGTACATTTTTAATTCTTAAGTGGATATGTTCTCTGTGCCCTAATTATATCCATTTTGCTGTCAATAAATTGGAACGAATTCACACTTTGGAAGAAAGCCATGTTTAGCAGAATCGGAACATTTTCGCTCGAATTTATTCGCATAATTTTAGTCTTGCCTCAGTGGACTCGTAGTTCTAACCTCATTGCAAATGGAATGCCAATATATAGCCTAAAAATTTGGCAATGTTTTCATGAAATATTTTAAAGTTGACCAGCGAAATTATAAGGAGAAGAATACAAACCTTGGAATACGTTAACGTATTATTGTGTGGATGTATCCTGTGCAATCCGGCAAACAATTTCCTTAGGTTAAGACAGTCCAAGCAGTTCATATTTGTGGCCACTTCCAGGCAAATACTCCACACAGTTTCTATGTTATACATTTACGGCAGTTCACTGCATCCACAGGGTCAGTGCAAGAACACTAGATTTTTGTGATGGTTTAATAACACAGTGATCGAGACGCGGATGTTTGTGGTGGTTTAAACTACACAGTGATAAATCCACATCTGTTTATTATGGTTCAACTAAGATAAATTATTCACTGCTGTTGTTTTTTTGACGGTTCAAATCACACAAGAATAAAAACGCAACTGTGTGTAGCAATAGTTCAGAGCGTACACTAATATAAACACTATAATGTTTTTAACTGTTTAGAAATCACAGCAATTTCAACGCAACTGGTTATAAAGATTTAATGAAATAAAACACTCAAACATGGCTCAATTTATATATAAGTAAATCCTTAAGCTTAAGTGAAGAAATATCGTTCAAACACAGAGCTGGTAACAGCCACTTTGTTAGTATGTCCTAATATGCGAATAAAGAAGTTGAAACTATGAGGCAAAGAAGACTTCGTTATTACAAATAATGAATTTACTCGGAAAAGCGTTACACGTCTTGGCGAGGCGATATTTACTTTTAACTATCATGGGTGAATTTATAGGGCTGAGAAATAAACATCGTTTGCCCAAGGCAGTTGATACACCGTACACAGTGTGCAGCCAATATTTGTATTTTACCCGATAGGATAAAAACTGGATTTGAACTAGTGCTCTTTGTAAAAAACTAGTTAACTGCTAACCGCTTGACCGCCGTGATCATGGCGATATTTACCGGCAATCAAATATTGAATTAAGTCCGTAATAAACTGTGAAACTTTTATGATGCACTCGTTGTGTTCAGCTAAAATAGTAACCATGAATGCAGCACACAAGCTAAGAGCTTAGTCCAACTATAACAGCAAATAAGGATAATAAGCACACAACCAGGACATACTGAGAGTTAACACGAGCGAGAGGAATTAGTTGATTTGGTTACAGGCGCGGACACTATTTAAACCAGTTTGCCGTGGTTATTTTGGTAACATGGTCTGTGTGTTAAGCGACTTCCAACAGGATGTGAGAATCAACGCACTCAGCAGAGTTGCCAGATCAGAATTTCGAAAAAGTCCAAACAACGTTCTACAAAGTCAATAAAAAGCCAAACATGATATTGATTTTCGTAATTTAAGACGAAAAAAAAAAATTCAAAACAAAAACAAACAACAAAACATACACAAAATAAACTTACTCCAGATTTAGATAAACACTTTTAAAATCGTTTTTTTGTTTCTAAAAAGAGAGGGCCGCTTTTCTGATAAGCTCAGATTCTATAGCGATTGTCACTTAAATAATTGGTATAATTCGTTTCTTAAACATTTCTGGCTAGAGTTCTGGAATTTGACATTTTTTAAAGTAATGTTGGCAACCTTGTTCTTTTCTTCTTTCTTTTTGAGAACCAGTTTTTTTTTTCAGTATGTCTTAAATTGTTTCTTTAATGAACCTTCTACAATAAAAACACACTTTTTCTTCCTCCTTTGGAAGTTATTTTAGTCTGCTAAAAAATACTTTTAAAAAGTCAAACACATTTTCAGACGACACCTATCAATTCTCAAAAAATCATTAAAAAAACCAAACACGTGTTATGAAACAATCCATTTTAAAAACAAAACTGCAGCAAACTTTACTTAATTTGGCCTTAAAGCCAAGTTGGCAATCATGTAAGTCGGTCAAAGAACGAAACCAAGTATGCAGTTCAGCCGGAACAATTCATTAATAAAAATGTAGGCTGCGTGAATGTAGGTCAACAGGGTGCACTGTGACGAACTCCGTCATCGTGACGTTAGACAAGAAGATGATCGCACATACTCAACAACTAGAAGATCAGGAAGCATTTACAGTTACGTGTTTTAGCCGGGATTCTTAGCACGCGTGTTCAGTTTAAGTGCTATCTCCGCATCGAAGGCCGGCTGCAATGGCTCCCCAGTCTACTCTATCTCTTGTCTTAAGGGTGCGATCTGTCAGACTTTTCCCAGTACATCTCCTGATGTTATCCACCCACTTAAAAAGTTGTATGTCTCTTGAACGACTACCTTCTCTTGAACGACTACCTTACACTCTACCCTTTTTTTTGTATGGTCTTCAACAAGGAGGTGTGTCTTGTTATTGGACCAAATTAACGTTACTGTCTAACCCTGATTTCGGTCACTAATTCTCTTTTCACCCTCAACTTTTTCAATACCTTCGAAATTTGTTTTCCTCTTTTTCCAAGAAATGCGACCAAATCTTCAATATACCCACATTTCGAAAGCTTCAACTCTTTTCCAACTAATTATTAATTGTCCACATTTCTGCGCCATTCAGTAGTGAGAAGTTTACATAACATCTGACATATTTTCAATTTATGATTCCTCTGTTTGGATGTCAGTATGTGTCGCATGTTGTCGAATACCATCTTGGCCATACCTTTTACTCTTTCTAATTTCTTGTCCACAGCTGCCGTTTCCGTTATTATATATATGAGAAACTCTGTACTTGTTCAAGTAGTTGATCTTTTATTTTTATCTGCATACAAGGTTTCTGATCACTTTTTCCAATTATCATAGTTTTTGTTTTCTTTATGTTTATGTGTAATCCAAACCCTTGACTTATTGTCTATATTGTTGTTACAAGCTCCTGTAATTCTTGCTCACTTTTTGCCATCAAATCTGTATCATCCACATATCTTAGATTATTCATTGCTTCTCCTCAAACGACAAGCCCTGGCATCCCCTCTATCTGTTTGAATATTTGTTCTTTGTAGATTTTAAAAATTGCTGTAATAGTACTGATAAATGATGTTCGTTTTTTAATTGTGAATATCTTATAAGTGTTTTTCATTGCGAATATCTTTTGTGTTTTTCATTGTGAATATCTTTTGTGTTTTTCGTTGTGAATATCTGTTGTGTTTTTCATTGTGAATATCTTATAAGTGTTTTTCATTAAAACAACGAACTTTAGCAATACTGATACTTTTGACAGATTACTCATCTTTCAAGGATCTCATCCTGGTGACATCAACTCGTATTAAACAACTAAAAAAGGAGACGTGCCGATCCCGTTTGTTAGAATCACGAAGTACTAATCTTTAAACGTCTAGTCCTTATGTACATTCGACGGCTACCTCTTCGTGAGGATAGGACAGTCTAAATGTTTTGCAGCACGTAGAAATCTGACGCATGCGTCAGTCAGAGTTTTCTAAGCGTGTCTAATGAGACACTCCGATTTCAGAAAAGATAGCGAACTAACAATAGCATTATTATGAACAAACAAAGAACAACATAAACATCGACGCCTTAATATATGTACAAATTACACACTCGCGAGCGCTCGCTGGCACAGGCGCGAGAAAAGTCATGGAAGAGCATGTCGAGAGGAAAATCTTATTTCAGGACAAAATGGCTCTTTAGCGGTACTCCATGTATGGATTGTGACGATCCAGCAGTTGGCGCATGCGTAATATAGCGAACAATATAACCGCCTCACTGCCTACCTGCACCGCGGAAGAACAGCGACGCGTTATTCGTGTGTTTTTTTGGTTTTTTTTTTTTTGTGATCAGAGGGTGTGAGAACTTCTAAAATCTAAAGAACAATGAAGCTTCAATACGGAGACAGTTGGTTTGAGTCGGAGGAGAGTGTATGAATGGGTAGAACGATTTAAAAACTTAAGACAAAACGTCATTGATGATACGCGGTGTGGGAGACCAGCAAGCGTGGCAACTGACACAGTGAAACAGCAGATCGACTAGCTAGTCCGTGGAACAGGCGCGTCAATAAGATGCAGACCATACTCAACAAGTCACGGCCTTCGGTTATAGAAACGCGTGTAGCTGATGGGTTCTAATGCAGCTGGCAATGAGGTAATGGAAGCGGTGCAAAATTGGTTAAAGGTTTCACGAAAGATACTGTTTTCTAGACGTCATCACCAAGTTAGTGAACAGGTGAACAAAGTGTGCTGCTAGACACGGGGACAATGTCCAAAACTTATTTTTAAAATGCGTGGTTCACATTCTTGCAAAAAAAGAAGTATTATTAACATTTCTGTTACTTAATAACTCTTCCTGGTGTTTGGATTTATATATATATATTCACAAGGGATGCCTGGGCAAACTCTTGGAGGTTGGGTGGCAAGACAAGACCCCCAACGCAGAGAACAGGCACTGGCACAATAGTTTCTATGCTTAGTCTTCGAAGGCTCAGATGACTGAGACACACTCGGAGGATGGATGATGGCAGAATACCAAAGGATCTTCTTTATGGGGAATTACAGTTGGGGTGTAAGTCTCGGGGCCGGCCATTACGTCGGTACAAGGATGAATGCAAGTGAGATATGAATTATTCATGCATCGATTTGGAATCATGGGAACAGGACGCCATGGATCGTGTTACATGGAGGGGTAGGATTAAGCATGGCATACAGACAAAGGAGATACTGATTGCTGATAGGCTGAGGTCTTAGCATTTGAGAAGACACGCCACACCATACGAGGCCGCAAACGGTCCTGACTTTCCTTGCACACACTGTGGAAGACGCTTTTTTGATCGGATTGGTCTTACGAATCACATGCGTTATCAGCATACACTACTTTTTTCAAAGCACAATTACTATCGTCTGACAAAGCCAATGAAATGCATATATATATATATATATATATATATATATATATATATATATATATATCATCATCATCATGTAGCATGTCCTTTGTAGAACGTCGCTCACATAACAGTCTGGTGAAAGAAACTCTTTCTCTTGCCAAAACTCCAGTCTCCGCCACAGTCATACCCAGGCATTCCTGGATATCTTGGTGCCATCATCTTCTTGGTCTGCCCATGCCTCTTTTACATGGCACCATACCTTCCATCACCGTTCTCTCAAGACCGTTGTGTCTCTTGATGTGACCAAAGTATTTGCATTTTCTAGCCAAAATGGAATTGATAAACCAGTTCTCCTATATGCTCAACTCATGTCGAATGTCTACAATTATTTTTTTCTCTGTCTAGTGTATTTTTAGGATCTTTCTGTAACATTTTGACTCTTTGTCTAGAAGTTTTGGTAATCGTCCATAATTCACAGCCATAAGCTGCCACAGGAAAAACACAGGCTCTCAAGACTTTTACTTCTATCATTTGTTTGGTGCCCTGCCATAATTTCTTCAGGCTGTTTAGTCTCTGCATTGCCATAGCGAGTCTTCTTCTGATTTCTTTCAAGCAGTCGCCAAATATATTATAATATATATATTTTGGAAAAAGGTTGATAGAACCGATTTCATTGCACCTCGACGCCCCCATTTGAGCTCAGTATCTTTCATTGCTAAAATGTCCCACCACGGAATACGAACACCTTAGATTCCGCGTTGGCTCTGACATTACCCCATTAGAAATCCTTGGTACCATAGCGTCAGTTTCGTTTCATTGTCGCCCTGGTAGGGTCACTGTGTCATATATTACCTGCGGATGTTTTAATCGACTACTAACCCTCAGCACTACTGCAGCTTCGATTGATTTATATTTACACTATTCTGTAACAGTACCAGATGGTAGAACACATCAAACGTGTTTATAAATACACGTAAATGACATTTAAATGTATTATAAATTCATTTTTGTATAAATTTATTTTCAGAAAAATTATGAATGTTTTATCCCACGAAAAACTTAGTAGCAGTACAAATGGAATTCCGTCAATGTTCCTCCCACACACAATTTTGTTGAATTGTGCGCGTGTGTTCTTCTGAATCATTTTTTGTTTTCATTGCTGGACTGTTAAACCCATTGTGCCCGAAATAAAATGGGTTGACGTAGTGTCTTCAAGTGTTTTTATAAAACGTGGTAGGCTGAGAAAGATTTGAATGAGACACTGTTATCAGGGCTGAATAGGAGAGGAAACTAACGTCTGGTAAGGCAAAATATACTGATCAGGAGAGATGGGGCTAAGGTCTAGTCAGGTAAGTATACTGATCAAGAGAGATGAGACTAAGGTCTGATCAGGTAAAATATACTGATCACGGGTGAGGAGACTAAGGTCTGGTCAGGTAAAATATACTGATCACGGGTGAGGAGACTAAGGTCTGGTCAGGCAAAATATACTGATCAGGGAAGAGGGGACTAACGTCTGGTCAGGCAAAATATACTGATCAGTATCAAAATGTATGATTCGTAAAATGTTCTTGTAAAATGTTAATAAAATTGCTCTTACATAATAACTGTCCCTCCGTGTGTATGTGTGTATGAGTGTGTGTGTGTGTGTGTGTGTGTGTGTGTGCACACTTACACACCCACCCACACACACACACGAAAAATGTTATTGATTTCATGACCTGACATCACGCACGCCATTTTTTAATAGACATGCGCACGCAAATGCGATCACAACGTCTGCTATCAACATTAATCACAAAACTGGATGTGGCTGCCACTTAATGACACCTTTTGAAATGACCAACTACATGTTTCAGATATCTCATATCAGTTTGTGACATACTTACTGACTTACTCTCATAATAACAGCTTTTCGCATTTCGTTCATAACGAGGTAGGTCATTGGTGTCACCAGGAGAGACAGAATGCATAAAGACGAAATTGGAAGTATGGTCGGCACTATGTCCTGTGCCAAATACATTTCTAGGCAGCAAATAAGTTGGTTTGGTCATCTCACGAGAATGCATCCTCATCAACTTCCACTGAAGGCTTACAGCGCTGGTAGATCTGGCTACGGGGTAATGGAGCAGGTGGATAGATGACATTAGAGTGATTGTGTCGCGACATGGGCTCACATTGATCGAGCAGCGCACCTGGCCTCATGACAGACGACTTAAGCTCCCCCCGACGCTCAACAGTACAAGTGGAAAGAAAACTGACTAACTAACGAGGGTCATGTCAGTAAAATAGACAATTTCTCATGGCCATACGCCTACAACGCCCACGTGTACGTTCACCGACGAGTTGGAGAGATGACATACACCACGCCTTTAAGACCACCATGGTACTTCAATGTTTGAGAAGATGTGAACATTGAAAGTTTCAACCCATTTACGATTGGGGGGTACGAGATTCCAGAGTTACGATACGCAGATGACACAGTGATACTATCAAGAAGTGCAGAAGGGCTAGAGCAGCTACTTTCAGCCGTTAATGGACATAGTAAAGATCGAAATCTGTTCATAAACATAAATAAAACAAAGATAATGACCACAGACAAAACACAATGTCAGCATAAATTTACAGTGGGTGGTGAGGAAATAGATCAGGTCACACATTTTGAAGATCTGGGCACCAGAATTGACAGAAACTGCGACTGCTCGAAAGAAATCAGAAGAAGACTAGCTATGGCAATGCAGAGACTGAACAGCCTGAAGAAATTATGGCAGGGCACCAACAAAACGACAAAAGTAAAAGTCTTGAGAGTCTGTGTTTTTCCTGTGGCAGCTTATGGCTGTGAATCATGGACGATTACCAAAACTTCTAGACAAAGTATCGAATCCTTCGAGTCAAAATGTTACAGAAAGATCCTCAAAATACCCTGGGCAGAGAAAAAAAACAAATGTAGACATTCGGCAAGAGTTGAGCATAGAGGAGAACTGGTTTATCAATTCCACTTTGGCTAGAAAATGCAAATACTTTGGTCACATCAAGAGACACAACGGTCTCGAGAGAACGGTGATGGAAGGTATGGCAAAAGAGGAAGGGATAGACCAAGAAGACGATGGCACCAAGATATACAGGAATGCCTGGGTATGACTGTGGCGGAGGCTGGTGTTTTGGCAAGAGAACGAGTTTCTTTCAGACAGACTGTGATGGGAACGACGTTCTATAAAGAATATGCTACATGATGGTACTCCAAAGCGAAGGGCAGACACAGACTCAAGCGGCTTTTGGCTACCTGACATCGGCCAACCATACCTGATTGAATACCAGGATTCAAGTATTCACCGGCTAATAATAAATATCATTATTCTTAATCGTTTGTTCTCAAACTCTCGCTACTAAACCTTGAAAAGGGCTTTGCAAGTAGCATGATGGAGCCCGGAGAACGGAATATGTTGTGTCGTAGATTACAGCTTGACTGCGATATTTGCACCTTTCGGCCTGAAATATTCGACTTCAGCAAGCACTTTTGAGTACAGGGTTAGCATTCCCTCTTCGATCCCTTCTCCTTAGCCAGCCTGCCCTCCTGCAGCCTGTTATCCAGGATCACCGCGTGAAGGCGTAGACGGGTCTTGAGAGCTCTGGTTCGCTGACCCTGACGCTAGCAGTCAGCTATGGATCGCTGACCACTGCAGCTCATGCGCTGATCACTATCTTGCTCCCTTTTAGTTTGATCGTACTTGGTCTTAGTGTTCGAATGGCATAGTGGCCAGAGCATGTGTTTCCCATAGGAAATACTAACAAGGTAAATGTTCTATTTCCGAAATGTTCTAAAGGTTAAAGGTTAATGGCGATGGCTCCACTTCATTTCCACGGGCTTCCCCATATGGCTCAGTCTCTCTCAGCAGAAATATATCCCCGCCCGCAGTAAGGTATCCCCGCCCGCAGAAAGGTATCCCTACCCGCAGAAAGGTATCCCCGCCCACAGAAAGGTATCCCCGCCCGCAGAAAGGTATCCCCGCCCGCAGAAAGGTATCCCGCCCGCAGAAAGGTATCCCGCCCGCAGAAAGCATCGGACAAAGCACGAACTCCGTAGCTCCAGCGATGAGCCCAGGGATCTCCGAAAAAATTGTCATCATAAACCGATCATTGCCTCTCGAATTCGAACCCCGACCGTCTGAACATGAGACAAACGGCTTGACCACTTCGCCACAGAGACCCCCGAAACGCTCTAGCGAACTCAATGTAGATTGTCATCGAACTCTCTGTTAGAGTTAAGACAAGTACGGCAGCGAGTAAATGATCCTGTCACTCGACCACATTCACTGAAACCCGTAACACGTCATCCCTAACACTGGTAGCTGATAACAGACACCTGGACTTGATTTCTCATAATCCGTTATCATTCTGAGCTATATATAACCTGGTTTTTACGGGCTTACAATAAACTCATCGACGACTTAAATAAACGTGACAGGTACATATCGAATGTCACCAGTTCTTGCCCAACCTTTCAAAGAACCTCACTTGACTAATTCATTCTGTAAACTAACCAACTAAATTTTCCAGATCTCTTCTTCTGCGTCATTCACTATCAAATGAATTCACCTTTTCGCTTCAAGCAAATTATAGGTCCGCTAGTGCTGCAGGTTCCCTTACAAGAAACCGGTATACAAAGCCTTACACAGGCCGCTGCAATAGCAGTAATTTCCTTTTTTTTGTTTTTTAGTGCTTCCCAAAGTGTTCATTATGATGAACATGTAGGGATTTACCATTGTAGCAAAGACATACCTCTAATTGATTGAATATTACACTTTTTCGATCATTCATGTGTTTATATGCATGTTTAGTCAATTCTATGACCGTTATGTTATTGAATGATATACGTGTAAGCTATTAATATCTCATGTGTTTTCCGATTTGAAATGAAGTAACTTGTTTATCGGAACATTCCCCTTGGGTTTTTTAAAATACGATTTTAAAATAGTATAAAAGTCGTGCAGATATCACGTTTTATGGTTGTGTCGACAGGCAATCGTGTTTGTTGACGATTGTTCAAAACCGAAACCCAGGCGAGACGTTATCTTTCTGTGTTGCCCGGTTACAGTTAAAGAGCGGTGGTGGTACGTATTTCGAAAACCAAGGGCAACATAAAAGATTACAGCTCTTATAGGGGCATATCTCTCCTTAGCCACGACAGATACATTATCGCACGGGTCCTTGAACCAGCGAGTGCGATCTATTTTGGAGCCACTGTTCAAGCGGTGCTTCACAATCATGATTCCGGAAAAGCAGGGGATGTACGGATGCTATAGTTACACTCAGACAGTTAAGGGAAACAACCATAGAATTCAATAAGAAACTTCAGGAGATCTTCATTGATCAGGCAAACACATTTGACCGGGTAAACCGATGTAGACTGTGGGAGCTAATGGCGGAATATGATGTAGAGGGTGCGTTTCTGGGTGGCATTCCTGCCTTGTACGTAAACAGAGAAGGTGCGATTCGAACAAACGGTGGTATGAAACATTGGTTTTCAGTACTGAGTGTTGTACGAGAGGGGTGTATTATTTCTCCACTGTTTCTCATAAATGATAAAATCACAGAGTTTGGTTTACCCTCATGAGTTGTTCCTAAATGAACTGTTGTTTACTGATGATCAGGCCATCTTTTACCACAATGGAGAAGACCTACACCACCTGAACTTTCTCAATTTCGCTTGTAACGAATATAACGCAAAGATCAACACAGACAAGACAGAGACTATGTTGATTTCACGTGAACAATGGCAGAGAAGTTTCCACATCAGTGACAGAAGTATCAAGCAAGTACGGGAGTTCAAATACTTAGATAGTTTGTTCGCTGATGACGCCAGAGTGGAAAGCGAGATTGCACATGGAATTCAGAAGCGCGAACATATTCCAGTATCAAACTGCACCGATTTCGAAACACTCTAGGATGGTTCTTTCAACCGAGAAGATGCTGATAAATACACTGTTTATTAATACATTGTGTTACCAATGTCAATCGTGATCTAGATGCTACAGCGGTCAGCGACTCATAGCTGATTGCTAGTGTCAGAGCCAGCGAACCAAAGCTGCCAAGACCCTTCTACACCTCCACGCAGTGATCCTGGATAACAGGCTGTAGCAGGGCAGACTAGCTAAGGAGAAGGGATCGAAGAGGGAATGCTAGCCCGGTATTCAAAAAATGCTTGCCGAAGTCGGATGTGTTGGACCGAAATGTGCAAATATCGCAGTCAAGCTGTAAACTACGACACAACACATTCCGTTCTCTTGACTACATTCTGCTACTTAAGCCTTTCAGTGTTTGGTAGTGGGAGATTGAGAATGAACGAAGCCAAGTCAATCTTGGTCTTTACTAGAAACGCATAAGAAAAAGATCCAGACCTGTGAGATACGATGTGTTAGAAGTGCAGCTGGGAAAAGAATCCGTGACCGAATCCGCAACATCGCACTGAGGCAGACACTGGGGACAAACCCAGTTAGTGTCCCCATTAACGCCGAAGTGGTTTGGTCATTTGGTCAGAATGCATTATGACCAGCCTGCAACGAAAGCATATCATAAGCAGGTCTCCGGTCCACGAGCAAGAGGCCGACCTCCATGGATCGTAGGTGTCTCTGACACTCTCAGGAAGTTCACCTCACGCCAACAAGAAATCTACCCATCCCACACCTCTGCAACACCTAATGTCAAGAACAGAATGAAAAAAAAAAACAACAGGTTTACCAGTCACTTGCTGCCCTTTGCATTGAGGGCTCGCAGACTGTCACCGTGTTCAGACGAGGCCTTTTTGTCATTGCTTTACTGCTTCTCTAAGTCGACCCAGCTGTAAATAAATACATGACCACGTAAGAACAAATATTTAGGAATTACCTCGGGAGTTCGTGCAATTTCAGCATTGAAAGGGTCTGAACTGATTTGGGAGCGCCAAACTTCAACGAAGCTGGTTCTATGAGTCGTTCTCCACTTCCTACAACTGAGCTTCGTAAATTAATGTGTTATTCTGACCCAGCATCATAGCCTCCAGGCAGATCCATAGGCACGCATGAGCAAATGACAATGTGTATGGATGGTTCCAGTAGCTTTCTAGTTGTACACACTCCTCTCGTGTGTCCTTCACTGAAAGCAGCCCAAAGTAGTAAAAGTATACTCAAAAGTAGCCTATGTTGCAAAGACAAATGTGAAAGTAGCCCAAAGTAGCAACAGTATACTCGAAAGTAGCCTACGACAAATGAAAGTAGCTCAATCTAGCAAGCTAAAATTTGATGTAGCCAAATGCGGCAAGGACAAATTTGAAAGTAGCCTCATACTGCATGGGCAAATTTGAAAGTAGCCCAATGCTACATGGACAAATTTGAAAGTAGCCCAATACTGCATGGACAAATTTGAAAGTAGCCCAATACTGCATGGACAAATTTGAAAGTAGCCCAATAGTAACCTGTTCCAAAAGTGCATTCGCCAGTTGCACCTATTTTCAGTTTATTGAATAGATGGTACCTCAGTCTGCTGTGCCCTGTGCGGAGTCTGAAGACCACCACCTGCTCTCTTCTGTTCAACTGGTAATAGGCATCATTTTTTGTGTAGCCAGTATGTTCTGTTTCCCATTTGTCCATGTATCTGGCCATAATAAGCCTTTTGGACTATGTAGGTCACACTAGAATCTGGTTGTGGTAACCTTCCACCTTCTTTTGCTAGTCTGTCTGCCTCCTCGTTGCCTTGAATGTTACAGTGGGATGGAACCCACTGTACCACGACTCTTCTGGGTGTGGACTGCTGGCATAGTTGACAGAGTACTGCTCTTAAATCATTTAGTTCTGTATTTTGCTGGCTGTTTAGTGCTGTAACCACGGACAGGGCATCTGTAAACATGACTATCTGGCTTCCATTGCTTTCGCCTGTCAGCATAGCTTCTACTACAGCTTTCAACGCCCCTGGCTCTGCTCTGACATTGCTTGATAATTTTTCAGTTGCCACTGACAGTGTTATCTTTCTACCGTTTGTTAGGCTCAGGAATACCCCTCTCCCTCCATTTTCTGTTGCGTTTCTTGCAGAACCGTCAGTGTATGCATGGGTCCAGTCATTGATTGGATAGTTTTTCACCATGTATTTCAGGGTTATGTCTCTTCTTTCCTTTTCAGTCTGGCTGTTCTTGTATCCGATACCTGGTATATTTTCTATCCCCTCTGGAAAGATCTTCCAGATGGGTTTGGGAACTGTAGGGATGGGCTTTGATGTTGATATGGCGTTCATGGGGTCTTCTCTCTTCTTTATTTTGGCTATTTATACAAAGTTTCTCCGCTTTAGTCTCCCTTTTCCAAAACCATTTAGTCTCTGGTGTATTTGGCTTGGCTTCGTTCATTCTCAATCTCCCGCTACCAAACACTGAACGTGATTAAGTAGCAGAATGTAGCCCAGAGAACGGAATGCGTTGTGTCGTAGTTTACAGCTTGACTGCGATATTTGCACCTTTCGGTCCAACACATCCGACTTCAGCAAGCATTTGGTGAGTACCGGTTTAGCATTCCTTCTTCGATCCGTTCTCCTTAGCCAGTCTGCCCTGCTGCAGCCTGTTATCCAGGATCACCGCGTGGAGGTGTAGAAGTGTCTTGGCAGCTATGGTTCGCTGGCCCAGACGCTAGCAGTCAGCTATGAGTCGCTGACCACTGCAGCTCATGCGCTGCTCAGCATCTTAATCCCTCTGGTGTATTGGATGGTCTGTCAGTCTTCTTAGTTTCTCTGTTGCTGCTGGGCTCTGCTTTCTCTTCTATCGTTAATTGATTGTAGATTTATAATCTTCTCAAGTTCTACAATAGGCGTTGACTTCATGCCTACTGTTATACCTCTCATGGCTTGGTTTTGAAGTCTGTTAATTTGATCAAAGTTGGCCTTTGCCCGTGCCATACTCGAGGACTGGTCTCACCTCACTCTTCCAGTGTACTTTTTCTTTAGTATTCTCCCATCTGCTCCTTAGCTTGTGCCATTATTTGTCTGGCTCTCATTCGGTTTTTCTCGATCTGAGTTTTCCATGTCATGCGCCGATCAAAAGCGATGCCCAAGTAGTTTGGGTTGTCGTTTAGCCGCATACATTAGACAGGACAAGTTTAAAAGCAACTCAATGAAGACAGGACAAGTTTGAGGCAGACCAATGTAGACTGGACACGTTTAAAGCAGACTAATGTAAACAGGACACGTCTGAAGCAGACCAATGAAGACAGGACAAGTTTGAAGCAGACCAATGCAGACAGGACACGTTTGAAGCAGACAAATGCAGACAGTACACATTTTAAAGTTGCCCAAAAGTAAAAGACGTGGTATGGGCGCAATGACAACCTCAAGCAGAATGGGGTCTGTAAACACGCAGTTCAATTGGAGAACAGCTGCCCAATCTGGCGAGCATACTCTAACCGCTTCGCCAATTTTGTGTACACACTTGTACATCGTGTGAAAATAGCAAACGTTTACACGTACATACCGTAAACACAGTCCAGGAAACGTCCCCAAACAATGTAGCTTCCCCTTTCTCTTGTGGTGATACAAAAGCTCCAGCGATAAGCCCCGGTAACCCTAGCAATCCGGGAACCAACCGGAGATAAGATAACCTATAATTAATTACCAGCAAAAGTGAGGCTCGATTTACTGTAGAGCTACGCAAATTCGAACATGAGAAATTTTAAATATCTGCCGAATCTGGACTTGCATAGTCCGGTGAATCTGGACTTGCAAAATCCGGTGAATCTGGACTTGCAAAATCAGGTGAATCTGGACTTGCAAAATCAGGTGAATCTGGACTTGCAAAATCAGGTGAATCTGGACTTGCACAATCCGGTGAATCTGGACTTGCAAAATCCGGTGAATCTGGACTTGCAAAATCCGGTGAATCTGGACTGGCTTGTTGCTGTTTAATGCCCACAATGAATAAATTTAACAAATTTGACGGCGATAAGAGGGTGTTACATGGCGGGTTGTAGTAGCTTTCGTCACATTATGAGCGTGCTGATAAAGGTGGACCACGGTCCTCCAGGTGGTTGTGCTGTACTTGTCTTCATCTGATTGACGCTCACTACTACAGGGATCATGTTAAGATCGAAATACATAAAATGGAAATAGAATTAACACTTATTGAACCCCTCATGCGTAGACTGTGGTGAAGGTGTGTCTGTCTGTGGTGAAGGTATGTCTGTCTGTCAATGGTGAAGGTAAGTCTGTCTGTAGTGAAGGTATGTCTGTCTGTGGTGAAGGTAAGTCAGTATGTGGTGAAGGTATGTATGTCTGTGGTGAAGGTATGTATGTGTATGTGGTGAAGGTATGTATGTCTGTAGTGAAGGTATGTCTGTCTGTGGTGAAGCTATGTCTGTCCGTGGTGAAGGTATGTCTGTCTGTGGTGAAGGTATGTCTGTCTGTGGTGAAGGTGTGTCTGTCTGTGGGGAAGGTATGTCTGTCTGTGATGAAGATGTCTGTCTGTGGTGAAGGTATGTCTGCCTGTGATGAAGGTATGTCTATCTGTCGTGGAGGTGTGTCTGTCTGTGGTGAAGGTATGTCTGTCTGTGGTGAAGGTATGTATGTCTGTAGTGAAGGTATGTCTGTCTGTGGTGAAGGTATCTGTCTGTGGTGAAGGTATGTCTGTCTGTCAATGGTGAAGGTAAGTCTGTCTGTAGTGAAGGTATGTCTGTCTGTGGTGAAGGTAAGTCAGTATGTGGTGAAGGTATGTATGTCTGTGGTGAAGGTATGTATGTGTATGTGGTGAAGGTATGTATGTCTGTAGTGAAGGTATGTCTGTCTGTGGTGAAGCTATGTCTGTCCGTGGTGAAGGTATGTCTGTCTGTGGTGAAGGTATGTCTGTCTGTGGTGAAGGTGTGTCTGTCTGTGGGGAAGGTATGTCTGTCTGTGATGAAGATGTCTGTCTGTGGTGAAGGTATGTCTGCCTGTGATGAAGGTATGTCTATCTGTCGTGGAGGTGTGTCTGTCTGTGGTGAAGGTATGTCTGTCTGTGGTGAAGGTATGTATGTCTGTAGTGAAGGTATGTCTGTCTGTGGTGAAGGTATCTGTCTGTGGTGAAGATATCTGTCTGTGGTGAAGGTATGTCTGCCTGTGGTGAAGGTATGTCTGTCTGTGGGGATCACACGCCTGTCTATGTGAATGTTCGTCTGCCTGTGGTGACTGTAGTCTCTCTGTGGTGATTATACGTCTGTCTGTGTGAATGTACGTCTATATGTGGTGATTATAGATATGTCTTTGTGAATGTACGTCTATCTGTGGTGATCATAGGTATGTCTGTGTGACTGTACGTCTATCTGTGGGGATTATATGTCTGTCTGTGTGAATGTACGTCTATCTGTGGTGATTATACGTCTGTCTGTGGTACAGTCGCCACGGTCTACCCATGCGGCATGTAGAGATACACATGGAAAAACAAGCTTAAAACAGACATAAAAGAAATAGGAAAGAAACAGGAAAGAAGTGAACAGATCTGGAACACGGCGAACTGACACGATGACTTTGGTGCGCATTTATTGATGACCTGTGATTAACAGTACGGTGAGAAGTTCTGATTGGCTGATCATCTTGACGCTGGCATGCTCCGCTTTCCATTTGTTATTATTTCTACAATTATTTTTAGGAGGAACTATTTTATTAACAGAATCTTTCACAATTTATATGTTCTTTCTGTCTTTGCAGCCAGAGAATAGGGAATATTTCAAATCCGGATATTCAAAATCTCATAACAAATAAATATTTAAAAAACAACGATTTTCGGTGAAAGCTTTTATTGACACTAAAGCATGTTTTGGTGTTTCAGTTTTTTAATGAAAAGTTTTATGTGTTAAGGAGAGCCATTCATCATTTGGCTTGGCTTGGCTTGGCTTCGTGGCTTGGCTTGGCTTCGTGGCTTGGCTTGGCTTCGTGGCTTGCCTTCGTTCGTTATCAATCTCCCGCTACCAAACCCTTACGGGCTTAAGTAGCAGAATGTAGTAGATAGAACGGAATGCGTTGTGTCGAAGTGTACAGCTTGACTGCGATATTTGCACCTTTCGGTCCAACACGTCCGACTTCAGCTAGCATTTTTTGAGTACCGGGTTACCTTTCCCTCTTCGATCCCTTCTCCTTAGTCAGTCTGCTCTGCTGCAGCCTGTTATCCAGGATCACCACGTGGAGGCGTATAAGGGTCTTGGCAGCTCTGGTTCGCTGACTCTGACGCTAGCAGTTAGCTTTGAGTCACTGACCGCTACAGCTCTTGCACTGCTCACATCTCGATCCCTCTTAGTTTGATCGTACTTGGTCTTAGTGTTCGAGTGGTATAGTGGCCAAATCATGTGATTACTTTAGGAAACACTGAAAAGGTAAATGTTCTATTTGCGAAACGCTCTGAAGGTTAAAGACGAGGGCTCGACTTTATCCCTGCATCGCTGCAGCCTGTTATCCAGGATCACCGCGTGGAGGTGTAGAAGGGTCTTGGCAGCTCTGGTTCGCTGGCCCTGACGCAAGCAGTCAGCTATGGGTCGTTGACCACTGCAGATCATGCGCTGCTCAGCATCTTGATCCCCGTTCATCATTTGATCACGTATCTTAGTCTACCTGTACTTCTACAGGGCCGGATGTCTATGTGCAGGTCCCAGCTCTGGCTTGGGATGAATGTAGCCGGGAGGGGCGATTTCATGCTTAGTAGGCTATGCTCGAGTAGTTTTTTTACTCCGCCGCTTTGGGACAAGGGCCACGGAGGATGGTTAACGGTTGTTCGAGTCCATCTTAATAGAGCAAAGTAAACCAACATCCTGTTATGCGCCATCTATGCCGCTCTTAACCACGTAACCATGTCCGGTGTTATGCCGTCTCACATAGTTAATCGCCTCTTACGACATACTCTGGGTAACTGAGACGCTAGTCCAGTCACGCACTGACCAGGACTTCGCTTAAGAGTCAGACATAGTACGCTGATCAAGACCACAATCTCTCTTCCATGTAGTATTCCATAGAAACAGGCAGGCTGGGCTGGCTGACGAGGTGGATCGATGTGATCGCCGTAGTAGTAAGCACACCGCAAACGAAGCCATACATAGCACAACCGCCTGGAGGACCACGATCCGCCTTCATCAGCATGATCGGGATGTGAGAAAAGAAAAGCTACTACAACCCGCCATTTAACGTACTTTTCAGGGCGCACAAAATGCTAAACTCATTGTGGGCATTCAATAAACAACAAGTTCTCAGTGTGGCAGTTGTGCTATTCATCTCCTTGTCATTCACAAAAGACCCCGGCGGACCACTTCGTCGCGTATATTTCTCGTAATGAAATTTATGTTCTTGTTTTGCGCCCGTCGGCCCAGAGTATCCGACATCGGCATCCTTTGATGTAAGGGTCTGCTTCCTCCTGCATTTTCTAAGGGTTTGCTTTCCCAGGGTACCGGTCGATGCTGTGATGGGGGAGCGAACCAAGCACCTTCGGATTGTGAGCCGTGTCACTTAACCACTAGCCCACGCCGTCCCCAAAATGAAGATATGAAGGTGGTTAACATTGATTGCCGACTTTAATCTTTGAAATGGTCATCGTTCATGTTGATTTGTTCACCTGCGTCATCGTCGATATTTACTTCTGCTATTTTATGATGTTCCAACCCAATGAACGCCTGTGCCTGTTCGAATGCGACATTTTAAATTTATTTCATTCACCTTAATTGTCTATTCCCCAAGGCCTTGCACTGTGGTTTTTATTTTGCGCCGGTTGGCACAGTGCATCCGACTTCAGCACTCATTTTATGTAAGGGTCTGCTTCCTCCTGCATTTTCTTAGGGTTAGCTTCCCCGGGGTAATGGAAGGTGCTGTGATGGGGATCGAACCCAGCACCTTCGGGTTGTGAGCCGAGTCACTTAATTACTTGTCCACTCAGTCCCCTGAATGGGACATGAAGTTATTCATCTTGGTGTGTATGGAAGAAAATATACAAATAATTCACGTTTTTCAGTAGAAGATTTTGAATGACGTGTCCAGGATCTATCACAAATGGATGGATTAACAAGTCGAGCGGGGAAGAAGATTTACGTCTGATCAGGGAAAATATACTGGTCAGACATGTTAGTCAGAGTCAGGGAAAATATATTGGTCAGACTTGTTAGTCAGGGTCAGGGAAAATATACTGATCAGACATGATAGTCAGGGTCAATGAAAATATACTGATCAGACATGTTAGTCAGGGTAAGGGAAAATATACGGGTCAGACATGTTAGTCAGAGTGAGGGAAAATATACTGATCAGACATGTTAGTCAGGGTCAGGGAAAATATACTGGTCAGACATTTTAGTCAGAGTCAGGGCAAATATACTGATCAGACATTTTAGTAAGGGTCAGGGGAAATATACTGATCACACATGTTAGTCAGGGTCAGGAAAAATATACTGGTCATACATGTTAATCAGAGTCAGGGCAAATATACTGATCAGATATGTTAGTCAGGGTCAGGGAAAATATACTGATCAGACATGTTAGTCAGGGTCAAAGAAAATATACTGATCAGACATGTTGGTTAGAGTCAGGGAAAATGTACTGATCAGACATGTTAGTCAGAGCCAGAGAAAATATACTGATCAGACATGTTAGTGGGAGGGAAAATATACTGGTCAGACATGTAAGTCAGGAAAAATAGACTGATCAAACATGTTAGTAACATTCAGAGAAACTATACTGATCAGACATGTTGGTCAAGGTCACGCAAAATATACTGATCAGACATGTTAGTTAAGGTTAGGTAAAGTATATTGATCAGACATGTTATAGTCAAGCTCAGGGAAAATATACTGATCAGACATGTTAGTCAAGGTCAGGCAAAATATACTGATGAGACATGTTTGTCAAGGTCAGGCAAAATATACTGATCAGACATGTTAGTCAAGTTCAGGCAAAATACACTGGCCATGACCCTCACGTAGCCATTCCTGGAAATTGGCTGCTTTTATGACAGTCTGGCTAATGAGGTGATGGATGGACGTGATCTCCGTAGTAGTGAGCGACATGCAGATAAAGCCAAGAATAGCACACCCGCCTAGAGGACCCCGGTCCACCTTCAACAGCACGCTCGGGATGTGAGAAAAGCTACTACAACCCACTACTTAACGTCCTTTTCAGGGCGCAAAAACCAGTAACCTACTCAATGTGGGCATTCATAAACAACAACAACTCTTTTGTGTGATCACGTGGATCCTACACCTCGTTAGCCAGGTTGCCACGAAAACAGCCCGTTTCCAGGGATGGCTACAAGAATGCCGAGGTGAGGGTCTTGACCAGCATGATTTGCATGACCCTAGCTAACATGTCTGATCAGTATATTTTGCCTGACCTTGACTAACATGTCTCATCAGTATATTTTGCCTGACCATGACTAACATGTCTGATCAGTATATTTTCCCTGACCTTGACTAACATATCTGATCAGTATATTTTACCTGACTCTAACTAACATGTCTGATCAGTATATTTTACCTGATTCTGACTAACATATCTGATCAGTATATTTTACCTGACTCTAACTAACAAGTCTGATCTGTATATTTTACCTGCCTCTGGCTAACATATCTGATCAGTATACTTTCCCTGACCCTAACTAACAAATCTGATCAGTATATTTTACCTGACTCTGACTAACATGTCTGATCAGTATATTTTACCTGACTCTGACTAACATGTCTGATCAGTATATTTTACCTGCCTCTGACTAACATGTCTGATCAGTATACTTTACCTGACCCTAACTAAAATATCTGATCAGTATATTTTACCTGACTCTGACTAACATGTCTGATCAGTATATTTTACCTGACCCTAACTAACAAGTCTGATCAGTATATTTTACCTGACGCTAACTAACATGTCTGATTATTATATTTTACCTGACCCTAACTAACATGTCTGACTATTATATTTTACCTGACCCTAACTCACATGTCTGATCAGTATATTTTACCTGACCCTAACTAACAAGTGTGATCAGTATATTTTACCTGACCCTAACTAACATGTCTGATCAGTATATTTTACCTGACCCTAACTAACATGTCTGATCAGTATATTTTACCTGACACTAACTAACAAGTGTGATCAGTATATTTTACCTGACCCTAACTAACATGTCTGATCAGTATATTTTACCTGACCCTAACTAACACGTCTGATCAGTATATTTTACCTGACCCTAACTAACATGTCTGATCAGTATATTTTCTTTTCCAGACGTTAGTCTTCCTCCCCTTCAAAAGAGTAAACCTACTGATTGTGGGCATTCGAAACAACAACAACGACAGATTGAAATAGTAGAGGCTGTGTACCAAATTTCAGCTATATAAGATATGGAGGAAAACAGTAAGTAACATATCCTTTACAGAACGTAGCTTCTTGCAACCGCCAACCTATTTGGCTGTTATATATATCTTGGCAAATGTGAAGTACGGTAGGTTGCCATTACTTTCCGTACGTGGAGGAGCAAAAACAATCAATGTCTACCAAACTGGACATGATCGTGATTCGAACCTGGTGCGTTCGGATTGGGAAACTGACGCTTCACTCTTAGGACAAGCAGTCTCCTAGATATAGGGGAAGTTACTTCAAATATGAGAAATAGAAGTCCACGCAAACGGGAAACGGTCTTGTAAAAAACGTGTAGATAGAGACGGGACGGTGGTTTGATGGTAATGCAACAATTTTCAGGACGAAGTGTTTGTTTTAGCGATGCACGAGAGTTCAGATAGAATATTGAATATTTTGTTTATCCCATGAAATATAATATTTCTAGAGAGAATCTGTTGGCGCCACTTCACTAGAAGTATATTAAAACCTTAACGAACAACCAAATGCCGGAAGTAGTATGGTTGTGTCATGGATGTTGAGATGCCATCTAGAAGGGATCACAGGAAAGGCCCTTTTACAAGACCTCAAAAAAAAATGCCAGCTTAGTTATTATAGGCACCACCAAAGGCAGAAGGTTCCGTATAGTTCGGCAGGCTAAATATCAACAGAATTACAGTTATGAGCAAAGCCTAGCGTGAAGAAAAGAGAAGAATTTGAGGTGACTTAATACATGTTTATAAGATAATCAACGGAAAGAATAAATTAGATTATAACAAGTTTATTTCTTAAAAATACAACCGCAAAAAGAGGACACAACAACAAATTAACTAAAGAAAGGTCCAGATTAAATATTAGGAATCTTTTTTTTAGTCAGAGAGTGGTGAATGCTTGGAATACATTGCAACAGGAAGTAGTGTAGGCAGGGTTAAATCATGCACTAAAGAATAGATTGGATGTGCATAGTTTTTCTTTTAGATCAAGTAAATGTAATGCAAACTGGTTGTATACTGACTCTGCAAAGTTTTCTAAACCAGTATAACGACATGAAGTTAAGTAAAGGAAAAAGTATGTAGGTTGGAAACACCAGATTTGCATCTTCCCATGCGTAGAAGAAAAGAAACCACCCACAAAATTTCTGCTAATATCCAAATGTGAGTGCGAAAGGAAAACCAAGGAAGACACGAGACATTATCTTCTAAAGGCCAGACGGATGGATTTGCAGAAGAAAACGGCAGCTTTTCGCTATCGTGTGAAAGGCACTGATCTGCCTGATTTCTTCTTCTTCTTCGTACGCAGTCAGGCAGTAACCATTATTTTTTCGAAAAAAGCGGCGATCATCCTGAGGCTGTCGACACTGCCATAGAGCTTGTCTTGCAGTTCCACTGGTAATGGCCACATCTGCTCTCTCTGATCCTCGTATGTCGGGCAGTTCTGCAGCAGATGTTCAGCGGTCCTTTTACCGGTACCGCACGGGCATTCGTCGGTACCACCTATCTTTAATTTGTTGAATAGGTGGTACCTCATTCTATTGTGGCCAGTGCGAAGTCTGAAAACGACCTGCTCTCTTCTGTTCAACTGGTAATAGGCATCGTTTTTGGTGTAACCAGTATGTTCGGTTTCCCATTTGGTCATGTATCTGGCTTTGATAAGACGTTTTGACTCTTCGTACGTCATACTAGTATCTGTTTGTGATAGTCTTGCACCTTCTTTTGCCAGTCTGTCTGCCTCCTCGTTGCCTTCGATGTTGCAGTGTGATGGGACCCACTGTACCACTACCTTTTTGGTGCGGACTGCTGGCACAGTTTGCAGAGTGCTGCTCTTAAGTCATTAAGCTCAGTGTTTTTCTGGCTTTTTAGCGCCGTGACTACGGCGAGAGCATCTGTAAGCAGGACTATATGGCTTTCATTTTCTTTGTGTGTCACCATTTCTTCCACTGCCGCCCTCAGTGCCTCTGCCTCCGCTCTGAAATTGCTTGTGTACTTACCAGTAGCGAATGACAGTGTTATTTTTCTGCCATTTGGTAGGTTCAGGAATGCTCCTGCCCCTCCGTTCTGTGTAGTGTTTGTTACAGAACCGTCGGTGTATGCATGGGTACAGTCCATGCTTGGGTAGTTTTTCGATATAAAGTTTAGGGTAGTATCTCTCCTTTCTTTTTCAGTCTGGCAGTTTTTGTTTCCAATACCTGGTATATTTTCTACCACTTCTGGAAATATATCCTGCCTCCAGGTGGGTTTTCGTACAATAGTGATGGGTTTTGGTGTTGTTAGTGCGTTTATGGGATCTTCGTGCATCTTTTGCTTTGGCTATTTCTGCAAAGTTTCTGCGCTTTAGTTTCCCATTTCCCAAATTGTTTAGTCTCTGGTGCATTGGATGGTCAGTCAGTCTTCGGAGTTTCTCTGACTGCAGCTGGGCTCTGCAGTCTCTTCTATCGGTCATGGACTGCAGTTTTGTAATCTTTTCAAGTTCTACAATTGGCGTTGACTTCATGCCTCCTGTTATAACTCTCATGGCTTGGTTTTGAAGTTTGCTAACTTTATCGAAGTTCGCCTTTGCTGCTGTTGTCCATGCCGCAATGCCGTACTCGAGAACTGGTCTCACTCTTCCAGTGTACAGTTTCTTTAGTATGCTTTCGTCTGCTCCCCAGCTTGTGCCAGCAAGTTTCCTCATGATTGCCATTCTTTCTCTGGCTCTCATTCGGTTTCTCTCGATCTGACTTTTCCATGTCATGCGCCGATCAAATGTGACTCCCAGATAGTTTGGTTTGTCGTTTGGCTGCAGGAATTTGCCATTTAAACTTAATTTGGTATTTTGCGGTTTGATTGAAAGCGAGAATATTGTGCATGTGGTTTTCTCCTCGTTTATTTTGACCAGCCATGAGTTCGCCCACTCTTCCAGCGATGTTAGGGCCTGCTGCATCCGATTTCTTGCTATGGTGAGATTCTTTTCAGAGGTCCACATAGCCAGATCGTCTGCAAACATTGATCTATGGACTCTTCTTAGTATATTCTCTGTAATGTTGTTTATATACACCAGGAAGAGTGTGGGTGACAGTACTCCCCCTTGGGGTACTCCCTGCTCAAGCGTCACCTTTTTGCTCATCTGCCCTTGTACTTGGACTCTGGCCGTTCTGTTTTTGATGTAGTGGTTGATCCACTTGTACATTTTCCCACAAACATCACTTCTTCTTAGCGTGACTCTAAGTCCATCTTTCCAGACTTTGTCAAATGCCTTTTCCAGGTCCACCCACACCGCTACTGTGTGTTTCTGTGCCTGGTAGGCATCTTCTATTTCCTGGGCTATGAGGATGACCTGGTCCTCAGTGGATCTGTGCTGTCTAAAGCCGGCTTGCTGTGGAATTAGTATTCGTTTTTTCTTCCAGATGCCACATCAGTCTGGTGTTTATCATACGTTCCATCAGCTTGCCGACACAGCTCAGTAGGCTGATAGGCCTGTATCCATTTGGATCTGTTTTGTCCTTTCCTGTTTTTGGTACTGGTACAAGTACTGCGTCTTTCCATGCCTGGGGTACAATTCCCCTTTTCCAGCTTTGGTTCAGGACCGATAGCAGTTTCATCCGCCTGATTTAATGAGGATTTCAGTTTTCCAGTCTGAATTTTCGAAACTTTACGGTACCGGTATATTGTTTTCCCAATCAGAGAGAGAGAGAGAGAGAGAGAGAGAGAGAGAGAGAGAGAGTTTCCGATTTACCTAAGGGAAGTAAACCTGACCTTGACTTTTGATCGTGTTTGTTAATTTAGCTGTATTCAAGTTCAACTGGTACATTCTAGGTAACTACATGGCAAGACTGGTTCAATTAAATAATAATATGGTTTTACGGAATAGTCATTTATTTTTCTCGCTATCGCTTCTTAGATGTTGACACCATCAGACGAGTTCAAATGATGAACTCGTCCGGTGTTTGGAAGTCCTCTTTACCCTCGTACAGTTGTGGGAATGAACTCCTAACTCAGCCACACAGCCAAAACATTTGGTACAAGGATAAATGTCAGTAAAACAAAATAATATTATCATATAAACTCGACTATTCTCCGGAGCCCTCTTAAGCGTTTAGTTTGGAGTTAATAGGCCAATTGACTGAACAGAGGGCAGCCCTGCAAAACATAATCACCAATTTGCTGGTTCAGTCCCTACATGCACAGTAGTGAAGCAGTTAGATGAAACATGTATGCGTGCTCATCAATTCTGTTATGTTCTGTCCTGAGGGGAAGAATTGTAAAGTAGAGTAGAGTAACACATAGCATTACTGCCGTCGGGTGTGATGTGTTAGCGATCTCACATTTCAAAGGCTCAGCTATATAAGGGCGGTAGCCATCTCCTCTTCCTTGCTGCTTTTACTTCCCGGTCTGAACCGGTACCCATTTAAGGCTGGGTCGACCCGGGAGTCAATGCGGTCTGAAAAAAAATTACCGCCTCAACTGGGGAATGAGCCCAGGACCACTCAGATGCGAAGCCAGCGCGCTAACCACTGCGCTACTGTGAAGCCCCAAAAATGTAAAGGCCAAAACAGTTCTTGCGTTTAATATATGCTATTAAATGTCACCAACAAACACGCCATTTTATTATATGCCAACAAAAGGGCGTTCTGCTAAATTGTGTCGTGGTTCAAAGCCATGTCTGCGCATTGCGACCAAACACATCCAGTATCATCATGGCATATTTTTGTACCGGGTTTGCCTTCATACTTCGATACATATTTTCCCAGCCAGGCTCAGGAGGCTGTATGGATGCATCCTGTTTTCAGGACAGCAATTTGAAGCCGAAATAGCATGTTGGAAAACTGTGTTTCTCTTACCCTGACGCAAACGGTTAATATATTCTTCATCATTAGTTCTCAGGATAGTGTTGGGGTGCCTTAAACCCACCCCCACAAACAAAATATATCCCTTAATTGGCATTGCATCACCTGATATAAGAAGAGGTGTAGCTGCGGAAATCGAACGAGGGAAACAGGAACACGACCCCAGACACCCGATGTTTGGCCATCAGGACCAAGCCACAAGACTAAAATCAAGACACAGTTTCTTAAAATCGACAGAGACCATCCAACCAAGCTCGGAAGGTCAACGCATCGAAAGGTGGCGCGAAACAATGCAGGATCCATGGATAGAGCTCAAGGAAGAGGCTGCGTCTGGACATCACCTTCTCTATGCTGTATGGAAGGCAATGAACAGACTTCGAACTGGTGTATCAAGATGCAGAGTGAACTTGAAGAAATGGGGATACTCAGATGTCGACACAAGTGAATGCGACGCAGTTCAAGGCCAATATCATCTGATGTCCTGCCCCAACCTCCCTGAAACCTGTGACATGAACGACAGGATGGAGGCGAACGACAAGGCAGTTCAAGTTGCTGAATACTGGACGGATGCCGTGTGACATGGTGTTTGGACACGGAAAGTAAGTAAGTATTAGTTCTCAAACACCCACTACCAATATGGAATACGATTACATTATGGGAGTAAATAATATTAGAAAGATAGAAAAGGAAAGGGAACTAAGGGTTATAATAGATCATACAGGTAAAGTGAGTAAGTCCAGGTAGCAGTCAATGGTACACTTAGGCGACCAGGACCCGTCGCGTCGATTAACTATGTCCATGACCACGTGAGATGGCCGCGTCCCATGCGGTCTGCAGTTCTGTTGGGGAGGTGGCGATCTGTTTTAGGCCCAGATGTTGAGAGGGAAGCCTCGAGTACGTCTCCAGGATGAGCCCGGCGTCTTTCCGTAACTCCCCCCCCCAAAAGAGCGACAAAGCTGATAGTGGGATTCCAGAATTACAGAATATACTAGAACTACAGAATGCTAGGACGTCATTATACTGGGACTTCAGCTTGAAATGTCTTTACTACGCTCGGACTTCAGTATACTGGGACTTCAGTATACTGGGACTTCAGTATACTATAACTTCAGTATACTATGAATTCAGTATACTGGGACTTCAGTATACTATGACTTCAGTTTACTGGGATTTCAGTATACTGGGATTTCAGTATATTATGACTTCAGTATACTGGGACTTCAGTTTGCAATGTCTTTACTACGCTCGGACTTCAGTATACTGGGACTTCAGTATACTATGACTTCAGTATACTATGACTTCAGTATGCTAGAACTTCAGCATTCCAGAACTATAGCCTTCGGATTCAGTGTCACAAGTCCCACCCCTGACCCTAAAGTCAGGCAGCATTTACAGATAAGTCAGATCAAACATAAAGCGACGACGTCACGAAAAGGTCCTATTGCCACGCGAGATATGTCCTTCAACCGTGACACTAATGACATGCGCGATGAATTTGCCAATTTAGAACCAACTACCCCTACACGTAGGGGGACATCATGACTGGTCTGGCGACATAACAACGACAATTCTACATTTATAAAGAAATCGTGACATTTATAAATCAAACGGTGACAGGGTAGACTTTCAGTCGTAAAAATATTTCATAATATTAGTCCAATTCTTGGATATAGGTAAACCACTGACTGGCACGACAAACAGCACGAGTTCGTTTCTCGGAGTCGTTAATGTTTTGTAAATTTATTCTTTAGTTGACTTGCGACACTGAAGTTTATAGCCGTCTCTATTCGGTGGTAGCAGTCCATGAAATGCATTGACACGTAGGGTGAAGCATGCTTCTTTCAAGATTACAGAACCACGGTGCTTCAAATGAAAACTTTACATTTTTGTTCTAAGTTTCATTTTTCGATGTAGTCTAGTTTGCGAGTGATACGTCCTGCAGTGCCTACAAAGTACGTGGGTAACTCTAGAAAAACAGTCTTCTGGTCGCGTGTGTAGCGATTCATGCATCACGCGGTTTTTGTTGTTGTTTGCTCAATTTTAGAGACAGATGTCGTGGCACCCACCTTGCAAACACGTTTTGCGACTGGAGAACATGATTGTTGACGTGGTGTGTTGAGCCTTAACTAATGTCCAGAAATGTATATCTAATTCAGTCACTTGGCGATGTTTCCTCACAATGCGTTCAGCTGCTAAAATCGGCTCTGGAGCCGGCTGATATTTATGCACGATAGCTTCAGAACGGTTACAGAACTTGGAAACCTTCTACAACCAGTTGGGCAATTGCTGCAGTGACAGACACGCCTCAGCGAACTGGACTTTCATTTAACGATGAATTTGGACATATTTCACTCCGTTGTTTTACAACGAATAAAAGAACACTGTTTCCATTGTGTGCTTGTAGATAGTGCGGCGGCCATCATTATATGGCTTCTGTGACGTCGTGTCTCTTCTGCAGTGCGATGCCAAGCACAGGAAAGAACTGCCAGCTTACATTGGCAATGACATTGGTATTCTGTGATTGAAGTTAACGTCTTACAGTCTGTGTTGCCAGTCAGCAAAGCAATAAGGAAAAGCCTTAAGTAAAAAGCCACCCTGCTACAATATATATATATATATATACATTTAAATACATACATACATACACACACACACACAAACACATACCTATATATATATATATATATATATATATATATATATATATATATATATATATATATAGAGAGAGAGAGAGAGAGAGAGAGAGAACCACTAGCTACCAGCCCCTTATACATTTTAAACGAATGAACGTACTTCAATAACATTTGACATGCACACAAACACCTTGGTGTGTAAGAAATATTAGCTCATTTTAAATGTTGCTCGTTGTCACCATTACCATCAAAGGTTGCCTGGACACGCCTCTTTGTGTTACAGAAAGTATTCACCAACGGATAAGGAGTAACAGACTCAAGTTTCCCACCGAATATTTTCTTGTAGTTCCATGAGATTCCTTGGCTTGTTGAGAAACGCAATCCCTTTCAGCATGTCCCACAGGAAGAATTCGGGTAGGGTAAGGTCAGGCGATCTTGGTCGCCAAAGTCCCTTAAACACGACACGATCTTCAAAGACGGAAGCAATTTCAGCCATGGTGACATTTGAGGTGGGGCATATAGCTCCATCTGAAATTAGCCAGCACGTGATTCGTTCAACTGGTTCACAGTATGTCCATGTCAATTTGAATTGAATTTCGTGCATTGGTTTAAAAGTTGTAAGAAAACACCAGGGACCGACAGCGAGTTTGACGCACACAGCATATACTAGTATGTTGTCGGGCGTTGCCCGAGATAATTATAAAAATAGTTAATTGTTTAAACACTACCCATCCGTCATATCCTCATTGGATTCGCATCCTGCGCTGTAAACACACCCTCGCTTCGCACCTTAACCCGCCCATCTCCCTGACCATATCAAATCGCCATCTCGCCTCTCTCAATCCAACAATATCTACCTTCTCTTAAATCCACAAATCTCTACCTTCCCTTCAATCCACAAATCTCGACCTGCCCTTCAATCCAGCAATCTCTACCTTCCCTTCAATCCACCAATATCTACCTTTCCTTCAATCCAGCAATCTCTACCTTCCCTTCAATCCACAAATCTCTACCTTCCCTTCAATCCACCAATCTCTACCTTCCCTTCAATCCACCAATATCTACCTTTCCTTCAATCCAGCAATCTCTAACTTCCCTTCAATCCACAAATCTCTACCTTCCCTTCAATCCACAAATCTCGACCTGCCCTTCAATCCAGCAATCTCTACCTTCCCTTCAATCCACCAATATCTACATTTCCTTCAATCCAGCAATCTCTACCTTCCCTTCAATCCACAAATCTCTACCTTCCCTTCAATCCACCAATCTTACCCCACCCTCAACCTGCCCATCTCTCCTCCACCACTTCAACATACAATCTCTTTCATCCAAGCTGTAATACCAAACACGTACGAGAATAAACAATGTTTTAATAAACACAATTCGGCCGTAAATACTTCTTCTTCTTCTTTTTCTTCTTCTTACGCTGTCAGACGTCAACCTTTATTATTTCGAAAAAAGCAGCGGTCATCATGAGGCTGTTCGACACTGCCATAAAGCTTGTCTAGTGTTGCCACTGGTGATGCCACATCTGCTTTCTCTGATCCTCGTATGTCGGGCAATTTTGCAGCAAATGTTCAGCGGTCATTTTCCCGGTACTATACGAGCATTCGTCAGTACCACCTATCTTCAAATTGTTTATTAGGTCGTACCTCAGTCTATTGTGGCCAGTGCGAAGTCTGAAGACCACGACCTGCTCTCTTCTGTTCAACTGGTAATAGGCATCGTTTTTTGTGTAGCCAGTATGTTCTGTTTCCCATTTGGTCATGTTTCTAGCTCTAATAAGTCTTTTTGACTCTTCCTATGTCACACTAGTATCTGGTTGTGGTAGTCTTGCACCTTCTTTTGCCAGTCTGTCTGCCTCCTCGTTGCCTTGGATGTTGCAGTGGGATGGAACCCACTGTATCACTACTCTTTTTGGTGCGGACTGCTGGCATAGTTGACAGAGTACTGCTCTTAAATCATTAAGTTCAGTATTTTTCTGGCTTTTTAGTGCTGTGACTACGGATAGGGCATCTGCGAGCAGGACTATATGGCTTTCATTCCTTTTACCTGTCACCATTTCTTCTACTGCAGCCCTCAGTGCCTCTGCCTCCGCTCTGAAATTGCTTGTGTATTTTCAAGTTGCCACTGACAGTGTTATTTTTCTGCCATTTGGTAGGCTCAGGAATACCCCTGCCCTCCGATCTGTGTTGTGTTTGTTACAGAACCGTCGGTGTATGCATGGGTTCAGTCCATGCTTGGGTAGTTTTCCGTTATATACCTCAGGGTTGTATCTCTTCTTTCTTTGTCAGTCTGGCTGTTTTTGTTTCCAATACCTAGTATATTTTCTTCCACCTCTGGAAATATATGCTGCCTCCAGGTAGGTTTTCGTACAGTAGGGATGGGCTTTGGTGTTGTTAGTGCGTTCATAGGGTCTTCGTTCATCTTTGCTTTGGCTATTTCTGCAAAGTTTCTCCGCTTTAGTTTTCCATTTCCAAAATTTTTTAGTCTCTGATGCATTGGATGGTCAGTCAGTCTTCTGAGTTTCTCTGCTTGCTGCTGGGCTCTGCAGTCTCTTCTGTCGGTCATGGAATGCAGTTTTGTAATCTTTCCAAGTTCTACAATTGGGCCGTAAATACAAAATGAAACAAACAATTTTCATACAAGAAACAGAATGACACTTTGGAATTTAAAAATTGTGCTTTTGTCATTACCGGGTATGCTCTCAGTTGAACAACAAAAAACCTGTCCTTTTTGTCAGAAGGTAGGCATCGGATCTATTCAGCCACGCTATCCTCTATATATTGTATCAGTAAACCGGCTATCAACGTTTTCCGGGATTTAAAGGTTATGTTGTTTCTTACGCATATTGAGTTATGAGGTCACTATTTTACTAAACTTAACGGTAAACACTACCTAATAATATGTCCATAATTCGTAAACGGTTTGACACAGATATATGAAATGATCTAGACCTATCTACAAATCTGCAATTGTATGTTCAATAAAAATTTCAGCTCAATAAGGCTCTCTGTTTGCGAGTTGAGAAGTCATACAAATACACACTTGCAGTTATATATATATATATGTAAACTAAGTTGATTTCATAATTGGTTACACACAGATGCTAAGTTCGGGTGACACAGTTTCAAACCTTTCTATGAACCCGATTTGCCGTTACAAATACGGAAACACTTGCCATGCACATGCCTTCAAATAGAAGTTTCACTGAGCTGGACTTAAATTTTAGCGTGAAATGGTTTCCTGACACGCAAATCAAACAAAAATAGTCCCAGAATATATATCTGGTGTCAGAAACGGAAACTAGCGAAACAAATACGGAACTGTTTTTAGACTCCGAGGTGAATTTTAAATTTATGCTAACTTAGGCCTGGCAAACTTTAAGTTTGGAAGTTCAAGGCTTGCTGATGTAAATGTCGTGGAAATAAGGAAATATGAACGTAAAAATTTTTTTTAGTTTTATTGGAAACAACTTACAGAAACTTTGAACCACACAGCAGAATTCAGAGTGAGTTTGATGACCAGCGCATTTTCTGTTTCGCTATAATCCAAATACAGCGCACATTACATTATTAAGACAAAACCGTCTGATGTTGTGGCATTAATACATTCGAGACGGGCAATAACGTTTTTAAAAAGTGTGTGTGTGTGTGTGTGCGCGTGCGTGCGTGCGTGTGTGTGTGTGTATGTATGTGTGTGTGTGTGTGTGTGTGTATGTATGTATGTATGTATGTGTGTATGTATGTATGTATGTATGTATTTATGTATGTATGAGTTGGATCTTCGTATTTGACCATGAGAATGCGCGTTCAAATCCTAGGTAAGAAATATTTTTTTAAGTTTCCTATCTTCGGTAACATAAAAACCTATTCTGGACAGTGTGTGACGACCGCGAGGTCAAGCAGCCTTTAGTCATCAACACTATTAATCCAACAAATGAACCTCAACAATTGAAACAATCTCCATAGTAACAGCTGTTTAATTCCGACATTAGAAATATTTGTTCCTAGCCTCCTGCTGTGTTAAGTGCGTGTCGTAACTTAATGACTGGCTGGAATTACTTGCCGGCGAGCTTTAGTAAAAATGTCAAATTGTTCTGATTGTAAACAGTTGCAAAGTGTTGCGCAATTACTGATTAATCCATTTCACCAAAAGGCGAATAATTATTTTGGAAAGTAACGATTATTCTGTGAAAATCAGAAGAATAGATAAAACACTAAGTTTACAGGTAAAAAGCATAACGATTAGACAATGCAAATACTTGGTCTGCCTGTTCACACAAGATGGAAGGCTAGACAGAAAGGTTGTCGTTGTTCCGAATGCCCATAGTGAGTAGGTTCACTCTTTTGTGCGCCCTTAAAAGCACCTTAAGTGGATTGTAGTAGCTTCCCTCACATCCCGCGTGTGGTTTCCTATCAGCTATTTTCGTTACTAAGACACATAGCGTACGAAGAAGAAGAAGAACATTACTAAGACACAAAAACATTTCAATGGAGACAAAGATACAGCTGATAAATAGTATTTTTATACCAACTGTCTGCATCCAGTATTTAGACATGGACTCTCACTAAGGAGCAAGAGAGAAAAATAATGGTATGCGAAATGAAGTGTTTGAGAAAGGCTGTCGGGGTGACAGGTTGTCGGGGTGAGATGGCTGTCGGGGTGACAAGGCTGAACAGAGAACGAAACGACAAATCAGACAGAAGGTGGGTGCAACACCGTACGCGGATTACGTGGAGATAAAATGGTTCGGACGCCCGACATAAATGCAACCAACGTTACCATCTGCACGCATCTACAATACCAGGAATCATGGATTGCAGAGCAAGAGTAAGACCACGAAAAAGATGGATAGACGGTGTCAGTGAGATACTGAAAAAAACACGGAATGACAACAACATTGCCGACAAAGATGGCACACGACAAAAAAACTGCACCTCCCCACGACGCATAAGTACACAAGTTGATAGATGATCACGATGAGCGTCCACTATGTGCCGTGGGTTACAAGATAATATGGGCCTAACACCATATTTTGTATACGCTGCATGCGACGGGATCTTTCCTTTTATATATGGGGCATAATACTCCACCTTGTAGGATCTATATGGCGCAAAGAAAATGAAAAGAAGGCCTTTCACTCCGCAGTAAACGAAAAGCGATCGAGGCAGGTCAGGTCTGTAGTTTTGTGTCGTCTCCAGTTTCTTCTGCTAGTCTATGGTACGTTACTATTGTATTTTTTGGAGAGTAGGTTTGGTTAGCATAGTGATAGAGCGCTCGCTGGTCGAGGCAGAGGTGAGAGGTTCAGCCCCCGCTATCAGTATTCTTGTCATGTGTGGGGTCCACGAAGAGTTATGTGTTGTCAAAAAGAGTCAGCTGAAGGTCCAATAAGAGTCATGTAGAGTTCGCGTAGAGTCATGTGTGAGTCCTCAAAGAGCAATGTAAGGGTCCATGAAAATTCATGTATGGGCCCGCAAAGAGTCAATTGGGAGTCCTCAAACAGTCATGTGTTGTTCCACAAAGAGTCATATGGGAGTCCTCAAACAGTCATGTGTTGTTCCACAAAGCGTCATATGGGAGTCCTCAAACAGTCATGTGTTGTTCCACAAAGAGTCATATGGGAGTCCTCAAACAGTCATGTGTTGTTCCACAAAGAGTCATTTGGGAGTCCTCAAACAGTCATGTGTTGTTCCACAAAGAGTCATATGGGAGTCCTCAAACAGTCATGTGTTGTTCCACAAAGAGTCATATGGGAGTCCTCAAATAGTCACGCGTTGTTCCGCAACCAGTCATGCCCAGGTCGTGAACAAAACAGATTTCTTTCAATACTGCCATTGAAATGTTTCTTTGATTCTCCCTTAGTGTATCATAAAAAGATAACACTGTTTAAACACCCCACGATCAATCTGGCAATAAAACAGTAACTGGTAAACAGTATTCTTCTATCACGCTGTGATATAAATGACAAATGGATTGCTTGTCGAAGGAACAGGTGAGAAAAAATGATAAGGCACACGGGATAACACGACTAAGGCACAGGTGAGGAAATTAATAAGGCACACAGTGATAACAAGACTAAGGTACAGGTGGGGAAAATTAATTAGGCACATGTGATGGAAATTTATAAGGTACAGCTGAGTAAAAGTAATAAGGCACAGGTGAGGAAAGATATTAAAACACCGGTGTGAAAAAATTATAAGGGAAATTAATAAGACACAGGTGAAAAAAATACTAAGGCACATGTGAGGAAAATTAATAGTGCACAGGTGAAAAAATACTAAGGTACAGGCGAAGAAAATTAAGAAGGCACCGGTGAGAAAATTACTAAATCGCAAGTGAGAAAAATACTAAAGCATAGGTAAGTAAATTACTAAAGCATATGTGAGTAAAATTAACAAGACACAGGTGAGGAAAATGACTTCTAAGTAAAGTAGTTGGTGTCACCTGGAACAGATACAATGAGAAATGATAAGATTAGATGTATGTTGAAAGCTACTCCTTGCGCTGAATAATATAACGACAATAAATGCATTGGTAGTTATCTCGTGAGATTGCAACCTGTTCAACTACAATTGGACGCTTACAATACAAGAAGATCTGGCTACAAGGCACGGGCAAGGCCGCATGATATGTAAATATAGAAAGTGACATAAATCCTACACAAACATAGGCTTACACCAACCGACGCAACTGACTTGGCTAAAGAACAGCAACGTATGCTCCCAACGGAGCATATGGGCACACGACAGTGCGGTTACAATAAATGTTCAATTATGAGTTGAATCTTAGGATATGTATTCACAATCTTGGATTTTTGTTTAAAATGGCCACGCTGAGACCATCTGCAACTATTAGTTTAGGGTTTGGGAGTCGCCAGGTCGTTGTGAGAACAACGCCACAGCAAATCTTTACAAACCCTAACAATCGATCAATCAACTAATCAAACCATCAATCAATCAATCCATCTATCCATCTATCTATCTATATATGTATATATGTCTGTCTATCTCTGTCTGTATGTCTGTATATATATATGCCCGTCTATCTGTGTGTCTGTCTTTCTGTCCGTCCATCCGTTCGTCCGTCTGTTTGCTTGCTGCCTGTCTGTCTCCCTGTACGTCTGTTTGTCCGTCTGTCTGTCCAACCATCCATGTTCCTTGAACGGCGCGAAAAGCAGAAACAAGCTCTCTCCTGTTTGAGCGGCGTTACATCACTTTTCTAAGTTCTGGTATATTGTTTAGACCCATAGTTGAGCCCTCTCTGATGATCGCTCTGCGATGCGTCTCTTCTGACCTTCTTCTCAATCTGCTGTTGTTCAGAGCCTACATAACTGCACGGGGGACTGTTGCTGATCATTAATAACACATGTGCGACGTATGTCCATAGTTTATTTCCTTTTGATGGCAGAAACAAATAGTTGGTTGACGTTATCTAGTATTGTCTTGACGGTCTTGAACTCTTCCCAGCTAATGTTCAAAAGTGTTCTAAGACACTTATTTTCAAAAGCATTCAGTTAATATTCCAGGTGTCTGTGTACCTGACGTATGAGTTGGAGAAGGTAAAAACAACAGGAAAGGGAACTGGTCACGCCACCTCTCATAGGCTGCTGCTTTGTACAAGATGGGTTATCTTCATCCCCGACGGCAATTGTTGCTATTTCACTGACATTTACCTTCACCCTTTATACTGGAGTTAAACCACACGAGTGAGCACGTCTGCTCAGTGATTTTGATTTCCAAATGTTGGTTTAACAAAAGGGCACATCACATCAGACTAAATCACACCAGACCAAATCACACCAGACCAAATCAGATCAGACCAGATCACATTAGACCAAATCCCATCAGACCAAATCCCATTAGACCAAATCACACCAGACGAGATCACATTAGACCAAATCACACAGACCAAATCACATTTGACCAAATTACACCAGACCAGGTCACATCGAGTGGACATTTATGTTGTCATTTCACTTCCGTTCTTTTTTTCTTTCTTGTATCATACTGCTCTGCAGTGTGATGTCGCAGAAGCTTTGCGTAGACATCTGGATTGTGCTCGGTGGGAGATCTGTACTACCGACATGCTAAACATTGGCAGTGTTTATTTGACCCCCTCTAACCATCGTCGTCGTGGTCGACCTCTTGCTCTTGCCCTGAAACCTCATTCTAGTATGATTTCTCCAATCATTCTGCATCCTTGTCAAATGACCAAACCTCATTCTAGTATGATTTCTCCGATCATTCTGCATCCTTGTCAAATGACCAAACCTCATTCTAGTATGATTTCTCCGATCATTTTGCGTCCTTGTCAGATGACCAAACCTCATTCTAGTATGATTTCTCCGATCATTCTGCATCCTTGTCAAATGACCAAACCTCATTCTAGTATGATTTCTCCGATCATTTTGCGTCCTTGTCAGATGACCAAACCTCATTCTAGTATGATTTATCCGATCATTCTGCATCCTTGTCAAATGACCAAACCTCTTTCTAGTATGATTTCTCCGATCATTTTGCGTCCTTATCTGATGACCAAACCTCATTCTAGTATGATTTCTCCGATCATTCTGCGTCCTTGTCAAATGACCAAACCTCTTTCTAGTATGATTTATCCGATCATTCTGCATCCTTGTCAAATGACCAAACCTTTTTCTAGTATGATTTCTCCGATTATTCTGCATCCGTGTCAAATGACCAAACCTCTTTTATTTCACTTCCCAAATAGCTGAAACTTTAAACCTTCTGTATTTTATTCTTTGTAATTGAAGTTCCCCATTTCTGGACTTTACTGGCGAAAGCACGTCGCTTTCCACCAAGGACCGTAACCTTTGGGCGATATCAAGACGTAATGGGCAGTGTTTGTTTCTGTTTGTAACGTGTTACACTATGCTAGTTCTACAATACAGTAGTTTTGCGAATCCTTTCTGTACGTAGAGAAGAGGTCATACCGAGAAAATTCCCCGACATGCCCAATCAAACTGAATACGAACGGATTTCAAACACGGTATAATGAGATTGTAAACCTTCTGTAATAGTCATCCATTCAGTTTTACGTCAGCAATTTCAACGTATGGAAACCGCAAATTAGATAGCGACACTTAGAGACACGAACCACGGATCTAGTTCAAGAGCCACCACAAAACAGTTCTTGTTTATTGCACGTCACAATCATCAAATAACTCATACTTATTACGATATACAGATCCTTCCAGACATTACAACAGCTGTTAGTCATCTGGTGAGTGTCTCGTGCTATGGGATAAGTACTTACACTTCATCACTTTATACAGACTACGTGTCCCTGTTCGACGGACTATGCACTAACGTAAGTGCTTGGGAGTTATTAATGGAGCTTTGAAAAGCGAGATTAGTCACAGTCTTCATAAATGACATCTATTTAATATATGTTATTGTTTTCGTTGCTACTCGCACCGAGTTCTTTTTGTTTCTTTTCTCTTTTTCACTGCAGACGTAGTCTCTTTTTCACTGCAGACGTAGTCTCTTTTTCACTGCAGACGTAGTAGCTTTTTCACTGCAGACGTAGTATAGGGCCACATCTACAGTTGACTTCCTTCGTGAAGCCTGCACCAAAACACTTTGCGTGATTCTGCAGGGGATTTTTTTTCGGAGCAATTGACATTTCGAGGTACAACTCTCTTTGGGCGTCTTTTACGACATGCATTGAGGTGTACTAGTTCATAAAGTAAGGACACGAGCTGGAACTGCGCGAGTATTGTCGTTATACTGGGCTAGACTGCCTCTCTTTGGTCTGTATAGGTAGAGCAGTCCTGCTGAATATGCTCTGGTGTATGCTTGGGGTACTCCACAATCGCATGTGACGGTGTCTCTAAGACCCATTTTGTAGAGGAGGGGTTTGAGTCTGCAATGTACTTTTCTGACTGAGGATTTTTGTCTACCCGTCTCCGTCAAGTTTGTCTATGATGTTCCTTTCTTGTCTGCCCATCTCTGCCAAGTTTATCTATGCTGTCGCTTTCTTGTCTGCTCATCTCTGACAAGTTTGTGTATGCTGTCCCTTTCTTGTCTGCCCATCTCAGACAAGTTTGTGTATGCTGTCCCTTTCTTGTCTGCCCATCTCTGCCAAGTTTGTGTATGCTGTCCCTTTCTTGTCTGCCCATCTCTGCCAAGTTTGCCTATGATGTCCCTTTCATGTCGGTCCATCTATGCCAAGTTTGTCTATGCTGTCCCATTCCTATCTGCCCTTCTCTGCCAAGTTTGTCTATGCTGTCCCATTCATATCTGCCCTTCTCTGCCAAGTTTGTCTATGCTGTCACTTTCTGACTTGAATTCTTTGTTTTGTCTCACCATTCCGTCCTCATGGAAACGTTTGATGAGTGTCTTTGCTTCTATACAGCTCTCTGGACGGCGAGTTTTCGTGCCGCCACATCCGGCTTTAGCGAGCTCACCTGCCTTCTCGTTTGCAAGGACCCCACACTGGACCAGAATCCACTGTACAACTATAGCAGTGTTTTAGGAAAGCAACCGGATGTTATATTTTATTTAGTATAACAGTATCTTGTAGACGCATTGAAAAAAACAAAAACAACAACAACTAAATGGAGAGTCTGTGCGAAGAATAACAACATCCGCAAACCTACCGGCACAACATGAAAAGCACAGCCATCTATTTTCTGGATACCGGCTCTTGCCCTGTGCTTTTCTGCAGCGCAGTACTCGGCACCAGTATTAGAGAAGTTCTCCCGATGTTGTCAAATAAATACGTAGACAGAAGAAATTAATTGAGTTTTTTTAAAATTCCTACTATGTTACCTACACTGATCTAATAAGTCTGATCGGGAGTAAACTCGGAAAAAGTAAATGTGCATTCCGTGCTACCTCCAATCGTCTCGACTACCACGTCTTGCCGCTGGGTCAAGGTAGCTTAGGACGAGAGAATGTGGTTGATGATAGCGCAAATCTTCCTTATTTAAAATCTAACTAAAGGGCAAGCGACAGTGTCAGACCTTAAGCAATTCGGAAACAAAATGTCCATCCACTACTTAACTTAACTTAATGTCTGTATACTGGTTTAGAAGACCCTGCAGAGTTTGTATACAACCAGTTTCATTTACATCACCTTGCTCTAAAAGCTATGCGCATCCAATTTATTCTTAAATGCATTAATTGCCCCTGCCTCCACTACCTCCGGTGGCAATGAATTCCAAGCAGACACCTCTCTCTGACCAAAAAAATATTTCCTAATATCTAATCTGGACCTTTCTTTAGTCAGCTTGTAGCTATGCCCTCTTGTTATTGTGGGTGGCTGGATTTTAAAAAAACTTGTTATAGTCTAATTTATCTATTCCTCTGATCAACTTATAAACCTGTATTAAGTCACCAAGAATTCTTCTCTCTTCGAGACACTATAGGCCTGTTTTTCTGAGTCTTTCCTCATAACTGTAATTCTGGAATCCCACTATCAGCTTTGTCCCTCTTTTTTGTATCATTTCCAGCAGGTTTCTATCCTCTCTACGATAAGGACTCCCCACCTGTACACAGTACTCCAATCTAGGTCTAACTAATGCTTTATACAGTTTGACTATCACCTCCTTGTCTATGATCACTTCCTTGTCTATGATCACTTCCTTGTCTATGATCACTTCCTTGTCTATGATCACTTCCTTGTGTATGTTCACCACCTTGTCTATGATCACCTCCTTGTCTATGATCACCTCCTTGTCTATGATCACCTCCTTGTCTATGATCACTTCCTTGTCTATGATCACCTCCTTGTCTATGATCACTTCCTGACGATGCTGACACCCTGGCTTACCATGGACAACTGGTTCAGATCATCATTATATCCATTCGTTCCCCACGGAACATGAGGATGTAACTGTTGACTACCTGTCAATTAAATAAACAACGATGATCTTGGGGCGAGACGACTTAGACAAATCGTATAGAGCAGTGTTTCTCAGCCTTTTTACACCCGCGACCGGTAAAAAATTGTTCGTGCATCGGTGAAAATAGGAAAAAATTGTTTGTGCACCGGTGAAAATAGGAAAAAATTGTCCGTGCACCGGTGAAAACAGGACAAAATTGTTTGTGCACCAGTGAAAATAGCAAAAAATTGTTCGTGCACCGGTGAAAATAGGAAAAAATTGTTCATGCACCAATGAAAAAAGGAAAAAATTGTTCGTGCACCGGTGAATATAGAAACCCTTTTTGCGAACCGCTCAGTAAGAATAAAAATTCCATTATTCATATAGAATTTTGTCTACTGTTTTTAAGGCTGATATTATAAAATGCAAAATTTTATAGCCATTTAAAATAACCAGAATTCGAGCAGTAAATAGGGAACGCGTTCAGCAGCAATTTCCTTTTTGGTGGAACCGCTTAACATTTCTACGGATCGGCAGTGGTCTGAGGACCGAGGGGTTTGGAAGCACTGCTATAGAGAACACATGCGACATGTAAAACCTGTACGTATTTATAACAGGTTAAACTAACCAAGGGGCACCACACCTTTAGAGTGAAACTAATTTACCCTCCTCCGTATCGCGTTGAACAGGGTATCGTTCTTGTGACGACGCTATATGCTCCGTTGTCACTAAATAGACTCTTCTTCGGCAAGTGGACTCATCCTATAAGAATGTCTTACAACTCTTAAACACGGAATTATTTTATCACTTTACCAGCGGTTGTCTAATTTTACATACGTCGAGGATACAGTTAAGCTAATAGTAATTTTAAAAGCCATTACTCTTCCTCTTACGAGTATTATCTTATATGACTAGAAATACTAGGAATCCTGGTATCCAAGCTGATACTTTACGCCTGCTGCCAGTTTGTTGTTACGGATTCAGCTGCATCCGTACTCTCGCCCTTCGGCCCAATGCCATGTAATAGTATCTGCACGTTTTTGTCAGCTGTTTTCTAGTGCCATATAAAGTGTTCCATTCTACAGAGCAAAAATATCAGCTTATAAATTTCTTACACTGCTACAGAGCCTATATTTTGGCTTGTAAACATTCTTACACTGCCACAGAGCCGATATACCGGCTCGCAAACATCGGTACAATGCCACGGAGCCGATATATTGACTTGAACTAATGACATACGTACATTGACAAGTGCCTCATTAACTTTAAACGTTACTTCCTATCGGGAATTTTACCTTTAAAAAATACATGTGCCAAGATTCCAAAGTGAATGAGCTAAGCCACAAACCCCATTTTAAATCTATATTTGATTCCCGTTTTCCCAGTCTGACTCCTCGCGGATCCCAAGCTGAGAACCGCTACCCTATATTCATGATAACGATGTTAGCAACGGAGGACTTTATTTGATTCAGAATAATGGCGGTTCTGTTGGGGACAGTCACTACGCAGTTTTGTGTTAGCTGTACGTGAATAATGGAGCCTAATTTCGAGCTCAAAATGTATCTGCCCCACCTTAAACTGGTAGATCGGGGATATCTGGTGGTTCTAACGGCGTTTTCATATGATACATGTATGTACTATCTGACACAGGTCTCATCTGAACACCAAAGGTTGGTCGGTGATTCAGTGGATCCCATCCCATTGCTGAACACCCACGGATGTTCATTCAGTGGATCTTATCCCAATGCAAAAATAAAGATAAGGATGCTGCAGACACGCTAGCAATGTTTGGAGGAACGTCTCCACAAACAGATCTGAGCATGACGTATAATGAGACTAAGACCACAATTAAAGCCAACTTTATGAGAAAATGGACTGATCAACACCTCCCATTCTTAAAAGAAGAAAACTATTATTTAACTAGGGATTAACAAGTCGTCATCTTCAGACTGAGATCAAGGCATACTAGACTCAAAGGGCATATTTACAATAAAATGAGGATTGGGACAGATGACAAGTGTCTGTAGGTGGGGAGCGTACCATGACAGTGGAACACATCCTGCAAAACTGCACGTTCACACAGGAAGAGAGTGAAAGGTGAAAGATGACAATTCTAGTCACGCGAGACAAACGCTGTACAACAACCTTTCTTCTTCTTCTTCGTTCGTTCTCAATCTCCCAGCACCAAACCTTGAAAGGGTAAGTAGCAGAATGTAGTCAAGAGAACGGAATGCGTTGTGTTGTAGTTTGCAGCTTGGCTGCGATATTTGCACCTTGCGGTCCAACACATCCGACTTCAGCAATAATTTTTTGAGTACCGGGTTAGCATTCCCTCTTCGATCCCTTCTCCTTAGCCAGTCTGCCCTGCTGCAGTGTGTTATCCAGGATCACCGCGTGGAGGTGTAGAAGGGTCTTGGTAGCGTTGGTTCGCTGGCCCTGACGCTAGCAGTCAGCTATGGGTCGCTGACCATTGCAGCTCATGCGCTGCTCAGCATCTTGATCCCCAACAGCCTTTCAAACAACGGTGGTCGGTCTGTGTAAAAGACACCGAGACCTTGATCTGAGGATGAAGGAAGATGAATGAGAAGAAGAAGACGAAGGATAAGAAGAAGAACAAGAAGTAGGAGAAGATGAATATGAGACGTATTTTCTGATTGAGTGTTGATGTATTTATTTGATTACGTATCTTTACCACGATCTGAAATAAGAATATTTTAAGATTTTTGTTATGTTCTATAATGTTATGTTCTATAATGTTATGTTCTATAACGTTATGTTCTATAATGTTATGTTCTATAAAAACAGCAGACACGAGGTGAGGCCTCAAACTAGAAATCAGAGGACTTCTGGATTACATAGGGCTTACGGCAGGACAAGCAGTTGGTCTAATGGATGGATAACCAGACAAAGACGGAAGGATGGACGGAAGACACCCAACATCCTCTTCCTTCCCCCCCCCCCCCCCCCCCACCAAATAAAAATCGACGCAGGGAAGAGTAGTTGGAAGGACGAATTGATAGACAGACACGCAGAAGATCAGACTTACAGAGTTACGAGCAATGTAGCGGACTGACAGATTAACAAACGGACAGATGCAAAGACAGACAGAAACATCTTAGATAAGTTTAGATAGACATAACATATTAGAGCACTGTACCGAGGACGCCAAAGTAGAATTAGAACAATCGATGGACTGTACGAAACAATGAAGATAACAGCCGGGGTGGGGCGATGATGTGTGCTATAACTACAACTCTTTAATACATATCTGGATAGAGAAACGCTAGAAGCGCCGGAGAACTCTTACAGAGTAACACTACGGAAACATAGCTATAGAGACTAACCAATTAAAGATCGATTAGTACAATATGGCTTGGCTTCGTTCATTCTCAATCTCCCACTACCAAACACTGAAAGGGCTTAAGTAGCAGATTGTAGTCCAGAGAACGGAATGCGTTGTGTCGTAGTTTACAGCTTGACTGCGATATTTGCATTTTTCGGTCCAACACATCCGACTTCAGAAACATTTTTTTGAGTACCGGGTTAGCTTTCCCTCTTCGATCCCTTCTCCTTAGCCAGTCTGCCCTGCTGCAGCCTGTTATCCAGGATCACCGCGTGGAGGTGTAGTCTTGGCAGCTTTGGTTCGCTGGCCCTGACGCTAGAAGTCAGCTACGAGTCACTGACCACTGCAGCTCATGCGCTGCTCAGCATCTTGATCCCTCAATTAGTATAATATGAAAACGACGCAGACATACAACAACAGCACACGACTACGCAAAACTATGAATGCGAAAGCCCTTCATTTGTCGAACTGCTCTTGCCACGAGGCGTCGCAGAGAGACAGGATGCGTAGATTTCTTGTTATCGCCAGGTGGGAGGCTTGTGGTGTTGTTAGGTGTAACTTACTGTGCGTGTCACCATCGATCCACCTACGACTGGAGACCTGCGTTTGATATATTCTTGCTGTAGGGTGGTCCTATTGTATTCTGACTAAATGGCCAAACTACTAGATTTATTGGGAGTCAGTGTAGGCCCTAACTGGGGTTGACCCCACTATCTGCCTCAGTGTGGTGTGGCGGATTCGGTCACGAATTGTCTTTCCGGCTGCACTTCTCACACATCGCACCTCACAGCTCTGGACCTTACTCTTATATATAACTTACTCTTAAGACACACTATACTAATCAAGATATCCAAGACAGAAACTCTGCAGATAAGTAGATTACCAGGAGACCAACATATTATGGTAAACATGGCCAAGATAAGACAAATACAGAAATTGCAGAACCTGGACAGAATCTTTACCCAGGATGGAACATCAGACAGAGACATTGAGGTTTGTTGCCAGTGGCAAACATATTTGCACATCAATAGCATCCATAACTGAACATCCAAACGTTGAAATATTCAGTAAAAGACTAGGTACTTGCGTAGATTTCTCTGGGTTTCCATCATACGTATTTGACAGCTGGTTACTGACGCAACATTTCATTTCGGGTTAAGGGGAGAACAGGTTGACATAATTTTATGTTAAGTAAATAAGCTAAAACTTAGATAAAGATAGATGCGTAGAAGAAATGGTCATTTTCAGTTCTACGAGCAATCTGCTGGAAGAATGTAGGGCCCTAAAAAGGAGCAGAAAGAAATTTCTTGGCAGGAAAATTGAAATAATTGGACAACCAAACACCACAATTTTAATTATTAAGGTGACCAGAATTCAACAATATCCGCACAAATTGTGCTGAAGACGTCCAAACCATTGACTTTGATGAGTCGACGTCACTTGAACTAGTTCGTGTACGATTCGAGCATATGTCTGTGTGTGCCATTTTAACGTTTATTTCTCTCCTTTGCCGTTTTCCAAGAACATTCGATGCACTGAGTATGTGCACTTGTGGTAGGATCAACAAAGCTGACTGAGTCATTAACTGTTTGATGATGAAAATCTAGGCTTATTGTCAATCTCGTTATATACGAGATGTTTGATACCCCCACAGTTAAAAAGTGGACTAGCTCTGTGATGTCACTACTCCAAATCCGCTGCTAAAAATAAATATCCGGTGCTAAAAAAATATAATTTTGGTTTGTTTGGTAGTGAACTAAGACGTAATTACAAACGATTATTCATAAATAGTAAATTCATATCAACACTCTGTTATCAGTGTCAAACATGGACATTAACAAAGAGCTAAGAGAGAAAGATTGCGCCCTCTGAGATAAGATGATTGGGGAAAAGCATCAACGTCACTAGGAGAGACAGAATGAGGAATTATGACATCCAACCATTTGTTTCAACAAGCGAACAAGACCATGCACCGATCACATGGGTAGATATAAGATCAAGTGGTTCGGCCACCTAATACGTTTGCAGCCTTTGCGCGTTCATAACGTAAGGCGGTCGGACCTATGCAACCGTGACAGACCGAGAACCAGGTGGATGGGAAACGTTCGACCTGTCGTAAACCACAAGGCATGAGGATATCTATAGCTGCGCACCTGGCCTTGGACACAGACTGCAGCCGTCCATGCGTGTGTCATAAAAAGGTGACAAATGATGGTCGTGCATTTGATTAGCAAACTCACTATGCCGAAATCAATTGTTGCAGAAACCAACACTTCAAGGGTGCACACATAGCATTGGTCCAGGCTTCAGTAAGGGTATGCAGTGGTTGCACTATGCTACCCGAGCGGGAAACTGGAAACAAGAAATAGTAGACGCGCGTGTTTGTATGTGTGTGTGTGTGTGTGTGTGTGTGTGTATGTGTGCGTGTGTGTGTGTGTGTGTGTGTGTGTGTGTATATATATTATACAATTACTTCTCCTTTGCCACTCTGTATATCCAGAATTTGCTGGAATGATTTAATTGGATGATCGAATCATGTTTCCTCGCTTACGGTGCGACAAGTCCAGGATCCAGTGTTCCATGTTGTGCCAAAGCATTCCTTGGCATCTTGGTGCCATCTTCTTCTTGATCTGTCTCTGCCTCTCTTGCTCAGCACCATACCTTCCATTACCGTTCTCTCAAAATCGGTGTGTCTTTTGATATGGCCGAAGTATTTCGATTTTTATGTTCATGATGGAATATATGAACCAGTTTTCCTCTCTACCCAACTCTTGTCGAATGTCTGCATTCTTCTTTTTTCGGTCCGTGGTATTCTGAGGACCTTTCTATAACATTTCGATTCGAAAGAATCGATTCTCTTCCTTGAGGTTTTGGGTAACTGTCCATGTTTTACAACCGTATGCTGTCATGGGAAAAGCACAGATTCTCAAAATTTTCACTTTTGTTAGTTTCTGTCTACTCTGCTATAGTTTCTCATGTTGGGTTACCTCTGCATTGCCATAATAGTAATTATAATTATAACAATATACTTTAATACAGGCTATATACAGTATATACCCTAATATACCCTAATATGTGTTATACTTCTCGTCACTGTTGAATATCTGATCAATACACCTTATTATGGCGTCATTATCGGTTTACTTCAGCACAAACAATTCATCAATAATTTAGATCTGGTGAGAGCTTCGGTTTGTTTATTTTCTGGCTGTAAGCGATAGCGAATGTACATCTTATTCTTTGTAATCAATAAAGTGAGATAATTTTTGTACGAAATAAAACGTATTTCTAACTACCTGCATAGTGAAAACAAACTAACACTAGATATTTCCTTCCCTAAGCTTTATTTTCAATCCGCATGGTTTTATTTTGGTGTGATCCTTGCCTATGGTAATCGAGAGATCCATGGTTCAAATCCTAGACGAGATCTTCGATATTTTTGCCTTCACATTTTCTGTTGAAAATCTTATTGAAACTTGCATCAACACATTCCCTTTTATTATGACGTTATTTTTAGGATTACCTCAGAAAATGAGCAAGCAACAAAAAACAAAAAAAAACACAAGAGAAACAATGAAATGTATCTTACACTCATCTGGTGGAAGATGCATAAGCAGGTTGAGAGGTAAAGAGATGGACTTGTGGGATTAGCGAAGAGATGGGCTGGTTGAGTAGGGAGAATAAGTGGTTTCGGGGGAAAATGTGTGATAATGGAGAACCTAAAACTGTTATTCTGCTGTTGTTTCTTCATATTGTAGAGTATATAACTTGTGGCCTGACATGTCACGTGACACGACGCGATGACGCACATGGATAACCTAGATCCCCTAACTCAGTGCTCTTCAACCTGGGTACCAGCGCCTACTAGCGGACGATTTAACTTTCAGGTGGGCGGTTGCAGAAAAAAAGTATATACTGTATATAGCCTGTATTAAAGTATATTGTTATTGTTATTATTATTATGGCAATGCAGAGGCAACTCACCCTGAGAAACTATGGCAGAGTAGACAGAAAACAACAGAAGTGAAAATTTTGAGAATCTGTGCTTTTCCCATGATATACGGTTGTAAAACATGGATAGTTACCCAAACCTCAAGGAAGAGAATCGAGTCCTTCGAGTCGAAATGTTATAGAAAGGTTCTCAGAATACCATGGACCGAAAAAAATAAGAATGCAGACATTCGACAAGACTTTGGCACAGAGGAAAACTGGTTCATAAATTCCCTCATGAACAAAAAAAAAACGAAATACTTCAGCCATATCAAAAAAGACAACGATCTTGAGCGAACGGTAATGAACGGTATGGTGCTGAGCAAGAGATGCAGAGGCAGACCAAGAAGAAGATGGCATCAAGATGTCAAGGAATGCTTGGGCATTACTTTGAAGCAGGCTGGAGAATTGTCAAGACATCGAGTTTCTTTAAGACGAGCTGTGATGGTACGTTCAGCAGATTAAATGCCACATGATGATGATGATGTATTTAAAAAATACGATCTGGAAATTTTTCATCAATTTAAAAAAAAGTGATTGCCCATTGCGAAGCGATGATGGCCACAACATCAGACGGGTTTGCCTTAATAATGTGATGTGCGCTGTATGAGGATTATAGTGAGGAAGAATATGCGCTGGTCATCAATCTCACTCTTATCCCAAGTTACCTTGGATCAGTGGCAAGACTATTGGTCGAGACGACTGGAGGTAACTCGGGATGCAGGCACTCTGATCTTACCTCCCGTGAGACCAGTGGTCGCTTGAAACTTGCGGGATTCGATCGCCCACAGTTTCCGTTCATCACTGTGGAAGGCGAGTATCTTACCCACCTGGCTATTTAAGTGAACGGCAAGGAAAATTTACCCTCACGAAAGTTATAAAAGGGCGCGCCAGGTATGAAAAGGTTGTAGAGCCCTGACTAACTGTCGCCCTACATATTTCCTAAAGGTCCTCACCAGCTAAAAGCTCATTATGTTGCCGATCTACGCCAATTTCGGTAAATGTGAATACAATTGTTGCTGGTTCTGTGGAACTAGTAATTTGAATTAAGCATGTACGTCAACGAGAATGCGACTATGACTATCTTCCTGGTTCATCGTTCGACCTCTACACCAATGGCTCTTATAAATGCAGCAGTCGGCTCAAGTTTCCTGATATCGCCATACTGTTTCTCGTGCAGGGATACAGATTAAAGCCGTCTGCTTCACCTTTCACCAGTTTATAATGAGAATGTCTCCACAGAAATGTTCGGCGACATGTGGTGACCCGAGTGATAAGTACACAGACCTCTTGCGCAAATTTTAAATAATACTGTTAGCATATTGTTGATATGTTGTCAGTTTATATACTTTCAGTGCGGTGTTATAGCAGTGGTTGTTCCATGGTGAGGTTGTCAACCCCACACACATCAGTCTATAGTTCCCTCTTACGACATAGAAGGAAGACAGAAGTGGTGTTAATCCTGTTGCCCCGAGAACAACTCAGATCATACAGATCTACCTTCGTGTTATTGATTTGTCCACCTGTCATCTCTCCCACAAACTAGTTGATTGCCCCACTTTGACTAAACAAATTAAGAACAATCTAAATTAAGCCCAACAAAGATAAGCCTGCCTCCTATGACGCAGAGGATAGAGGATCTGAACACAGTGACGTGTGCGAACAGAGTTTAGAGCAGTGTATCCAAAATTTGACAGTGTGAAGTACTGGATGGGATGTATTCAAAGCAGCAGAGACCAGTACCAAAGTTATTGCTTGTAGGATATGTATCATGGAGAATAACAAAATGTACAATGAAAAAGAGACAAATGGGTGCCTCGCAGAATAGAGAGATTGACATTATGTGATAAGATCAATCATGTGGTACTGTTGGAAAGAACCTGACATACATTAGTGGAACATGACGCGAGGAGAAGGCATTGGACAGAATAAACCTTAATGATAGATATAATTACAAGACAGTCTTTGTTCAGGAATCCTAAAGGCATGAAAATTAGAGGAGAAGAGAGCTAGAGACAAATACGGAGGACAGAAAGATGACGTATGTAGAGCTGGAGCGATGTTAAATAGTGAGGTGGCTATCTTTTAGCTGTAATTATGGCGTCATGTTGTTCGTCTGAACCGTAATGGCACATGTAGGGCACTCTTGACATCCTTAGCAACCATATCAGTAAGTTACAATACAAAGGCATGCTTTTTTTCATTTCTATCCCACTTGTTTAAGGTTTTCATTGGCAGTCCTGTCGTTTATTTCAATACAATTTCATTGGCGCTAGATTATAAGTGTTACATATAAGGATCGTGTCACGAACGTAGGAATACGACGAAGAGTGGAAAACGCAATTGGGCCTTTTGATGTTCTGTTCACAGCTATCAAAAGGCGAAAGATGCTTGGTATTGGCACGTCACGAGGTCCGGCGGAATTACAAATTCGATACTAGTACCAGGAAAGCGAGGGCGGGGGTGGGGTCGTCCAAGGAAGAGATGGGCAGACAACCTCACTTAGTGGTCAAACCTTCGTCAAAGTGAGGCACGACTGGCGGCAGCGGACAGAGAGAGATGACGTGGGTTTGTGGGAGTGTCTTCAAGTGTGCCCCAACGACCTGATGGGTTACGGGATGAACTGAACTGAGAATTTGAATCAAAAAGTTTGTAGATCGGTTTTATTAAGGTAAAGAAATACAGAACAACGTTTCGACTAAACGGTCTTATTTAGATACATAACATGCTATTGGTGAAATATCTTAACATCAATGAGTCATTGATAACATATCTTAACTTCAATGAGTCATTGATAACATATCTTAACTTCAATGAGTCATTGATAAAATATCTTAACTTTAATCAGTCATTGATCAAATAACTTAACTTCATGCGGCCATTGGTCAAATACGTTAACTTCATGCGGTCATTGGTCAAATACGTTAACTTCATGCGGTCATTGGTCAAATACGTTAACTTCATGCGGTCATTGGTCAAATACGTTAACTTCATGCGGTCATTGGTCAAATACGTTAACTTCATGCGGTCATTGGTCAAATACGTTAACTTCATGCGGTCATTGGTCAAATACGTTAACTTCATGCGATCATTGGTCAAATACGTTAACTTCATGCGGTCATTGGTCAAATACGTTAACTTCATGCGGTCATTGGTCAAATACGTTAACTTCATGCGGTCATTGGTCAAATACGTTAACTTCATGCGGTCATTGGTCAAATACGTTAACTTCATGCGGTCATTGGTCAAATACATTAACTTCATGCGGTCATTGGTCAAATATCTTAACTTCATGCGGTCATTGGTCAAATATCTTAACTTCATGCGGTCATTGGTCAAATACGTTAACTTCATGCGATCATTGGTAAAATATCTTATCTTCATGTGGCCTCCACATTTCATCCTGACTATATGCGGCCCTCGTGGTAGCTTGAGTTTGAGATTTTTACTGTAACAGCCAGACGATGATGTAGATAGGAGCATGAACACACCGGCTAATTAGTACAGAATAAACTCGTTGCGAGGTGACGATAGTTGTTGAAGCTATCATTGTTGTATTTGTTGTGGCTATGATTGTTGTATTTGTGGCGGCATTAGTGAACACATCAATATAATCCCAAAGTAGAATGCCTGCAATGGATGACGTATTAGAGACGTCATACATACGTACGCTCGTGTGATGACAGACAAACTACAGAACATGTTCTTAGGGACAGACAAACTGTAGAATGTGTTAAGGACAGATACACTACAGAACATATTCTTAAGGACAGACAGACTTTAGAACGTGTGCTTTAGGACAGACAAACTACATAACATATTCTTAAGGACAGACAAACTGTAGAACGTATTTTTAGGACATACAAACTACAGAATATGTTCTTTAGGACAGGCGAGCTCAGGGACAGGTTCTTCAGGTATGTCGACTCCACAACAGGAGAGAGGTGATGTATGCCATTCTTCAAACTTTAAAAACTAAACGTACTTTTATGTAGACGAGAGAACAATACGGTAGACAGTCAAGTTTGTTAGGGAAATACATGTGATCATTATTATTTGAAAATCAGAAAGGTGGAATCAAGAACACAAAGTAAATGCGGTTTCCTATCAGCTCTAACAAATGGAGTTAAAGAAACAGCTACGAAATAGTATTTTATATCAACTCTACGCTACCAGTGTGAGACATGGACTTTTTCTAAGAACCAAGAAAGAAAATGCATGGTACGCGAAATGAGGTATTTTAGAAAAGCGGTCAAAGTCACACGTTTGGACAGAGTACGAAAACAAGAAATTAGACAGCAGGTCGGTACAACACCTTGTTTGGAATACATGAAAGAGCTAAGAATAAATTGGTTTTCACACCTGAAAAGAAGGCAAACATAGTTGCCAATACCGGGTCCTAGAACACCAGACAAGAGGGTTGCAGAGCGAGAGGAAGACCAATGGAAAGATGGATATACGATATAAGTGAATCATTGAGGAAACAAGATTTGACAGTACGTCGGTGTCGCATCTGGCACTCGAAGGAAACCAAGATCGCAAGATCTCTAACCTTTGTGGCAGACGGAAGATAAGATCTTAAATGAAGAAATTCGACATTAAACTTTGTTTGGGGATCAAGATGCTGAGCTGCAGTGGTCAACGACCCATAGCTGACTGCTAGCTTTCTCACACATGGCACATCTGTCCGGCTGACGCAGAATATAATATTTTTGGTTTTTATTTTTGCGTTCGCCTTATTTCTCTAATCCCTAAGGCGGTGTGCGTTGCACTGTGGTTTTTATTTTGCGCTTGTCGGTCCAGTGCATTCAACTTCAGCATGCATTTTATGCAAGGGTCTGCTTCCTCCTGCATTTTCTAAGGGTTTGGTTCACCGTGGTAACGGACGATCCTGTGATGGGGATCGAACCCAGAACCTTGGGTTTGTGAGGTGTGTCACTTAACTACTAGCCCACGCCGTTCCCAAATAATAGGAAGATGATAATATGAAGTCTCAGCTTTTTATAATTCTGGGTTGTCCAGTTCCGTCTATCACTGCCTTCATTGCCATAACAGTTGCTGTTTGAATCTTGTCATGCTTATTTGGGTTAACTCTTATTTCTTTGGTAGTGGGTTACAGTGGCTCTTCTTACATCCCAATGCATACTTAAAATGGTAGACCATAATCTTCATGTCTGTAGTGCAATGTGTGGCTACTCAGTAAGCGTAACACTTTAGGGATTGGAAATGGAAAATGGTTTTTTTCTTTTGCTTAAATGTTTGCCTCACTAGTTTCTACTGGCGGAGGCGCGCCATTTTCCACCCCCAGACCGTAGTCAATTCGGCGATATCAGGACGCATAAACCAGTGCTTTGATGCACGTGTGCGTCTGTATGTACCTATGCTAGGTTTGTGCGCCCTCAGAAGCTAGCCCAACCAAAGTGCAATGGAAGGGCTTTACCACGAGGGCGCGTGGGGATGTGTGGAAAATGGTTCATTGAACGAACTTCATTGTACACCAGGACCTCTCCGTATGTGCTCAGTTCCGTTTAACTGATGAAACTACAAAGGGCATAGCGACTGAAATACTAATTGGGCGAGGCATAGAGACTGAAATACTAATGGGGCGAGGGAATAAGGAATAAAATTCTAAGGGGAATTAATAATAAAATAAGACACACACTCTACGAACGAGTATTTGTTCCAGTTGTATCCCTTTCCAAAAGTCAAGCGGAATCGTTGTTCTTCCCTCTCTTGTGGCGTTCGGCTGAGTAGTTGAAAAGTGGACCTTCAGCTTGTCTCGGTAAAAGTACAGGGTTTGATCCCCGTTGTGAAGTGGAATAGCATTTCATCATATTAAGCATTTACAGGCAATGACACGTATGATTCAGATACAGGGTTAGAACAAGAATTGAAACGAAATCTACGTTACGACCTAAAGACGTAAATCAGGGACAACTAAAAATACAAATAAGAACAACTAACGGACCAGTGTAGTCCGACTGTCTAATTAAAAGAAAATATTAATAGACGTGCGAAAATGAAACCGGACCAATCTGCAACAAGTGAACATACTTACGATGCGCATGACGACGTCACTTCTGGTGTAAACAACACATACCAACCGTAAAGTTTGCACAATTTCATTATCCTCCGACTCATAATCTCGTCAGCAGACCGTTGAAAACATGGCGGGTGTGATACGGAATCCGTCCAGAGTTAATCAGCGAGCGGGGATTCGGTTTCTAACAGCTGAAGGATGTCGATCTGTTGACATTCATCGCAGAATGCATGCAGTTTATCGTGACAAAAGTGTGTCGAAGACACTAGTGAAGAATTGGACAACGATGTTTAAAGAAGGACTTGTGTGGGCAGTGATGTCTCAGAACAGTCCACTTTTATCTGATTGAAAGGTTGCAAACGTATTAGGTGGCCGAACCACTTGATCTTATATCTACCCATGTGATCGTTGCATGGTCTTGTTTCGCTTGTTGAAACAAATGGTTGGATGTCATCATTCCTCATTATGTCTCTCCTAGTGACGTTGATGCTTTTCCTCAATCTTATCTCAGAGGTCGTAATCTTTCTCTCTTAGGTCTTTGTTAATGTCCATGTTTGACACTGATTACACAGAGTGTTGGTATGAATTTACTGTTGATGAATAGTCTTTGGTATTTAGGTGCTAATTAACCCCAAACAAATATTATATATTTTTAGCACCAGATATCTATTTTTAGCACCGAATATATATTTTATGCATCGGATTTGGGGGTAGTGACATCAGTGGTCCACTTGTGGGGTGTTAAACATCGCGTTTATAACGGGATTGACATTAAACTTAAATTTAATAATCAAACATTAAATGACTCAATCGCAATGAAACAAGCACATGAATAGGCTTGATTCCTTACATGCGCGAGCTCACGTGGCGGCGATGCATCAAAGTAAATGGTGTAGCATTTTTCACCGCAAATTCTGGCCGGCGATATTGTTCCATTCTGAAGAAAAAAATTAGAGGGAAAAAAATCCACGTTCTACACGAACTCAAGAGACAGTAGCCTAGCAACTCTTAGACACACGATGATGACAAAGAAAATCTCTCCATACCAGTAGGAGAGACGTATACGAATTTCCGAGCTAAAGCAACAGCTGCTCATGCAACAACTCAGATTCTTATCAGCCAAAACATAAATACAAGGAAAACGGCCGTTCTAACAGACTACAGGAGTGTACTCCAAGCCATCTCAAGCTCCAAACCAGATAAACTCTCACATGAAATAAAGTACAACATAGGATTGCTGCCTCAAAAACGGATTTAGTTCTATAATGGATTCCGGCCCACTGTGGGATACCTAGAAACGAGAAAGCAGGTGAACTGGCAAAAGCCGGAAGTGGCGGCAAGAAAGTTTCTCCATCCTCAGAGCTATAAAGAAGCAAAGACACTCATCAAACGATCCATCGAGACAGAATGGAGAGAACAGCACAACAAATACAAGCAGGAAAACAACAGCATAGACAAACTTGGCCGAGTGGGCAGACACAGATCTTCAGACTCGGGACATTGTAGACTCGAGGCCCACCTCCACAGAATGGGTCTCAGAGACACTGCCAAGTGCGATTGTAAAGCATCCAAACAAACACCAGAACATATTCTGCAAGAATGCCCTACCTAAGCAAACCAAAGAGAGGCAGTCTGGCCCGGCAGAGCGATCATGCTCGACAAGCTGTGGAGGACCGGCGAAGACCTGAAACGCACAGTCTCCTTCGTGAACCTCACCGGACTAGAATCATAGCATCAGTTGATCGTGAACCTCACAGGACTAGAAGCATAGCATCAGTTGATCGTGAACCTCACAGGACTAGAATCATAGCATCAGTTGATCGTGATCCTCACCGGACTAGAATCATAGCATCAGTTGATCGTGAACCTCACCGGACTAGAATCATAGCATCAGTTGATCCTGAACCTCACAGGACTAGAATCATAGCATCAGTTGATCGTGAACCTCACCGGACTAGAATCATAGCATCAGTTGATCGTGAACCTCACCGGACTAGAATCATAGCATCAGTTGATCCCGAACCTCACAGGACTAGAATCATAGCATCAGTTGATCGTGAACCTCACCGGACTAGAATCATAGCATCAGTTGATCGTGAACCTCACCGGACTAGAAGCACAGCATCAGTTGATCGTGAACCTCACAGGACTAGAATCATAGCATCAGTTGATCCTGAACCTCACAGGACTAGAATCATAGCATCAGTTGATCGTGAACCTCACCGGACTAGAATCATAGCATCAGTTGATCGTGAACCTCACCGGACTAGAAGCACAGCATCAGTTGATCGTGAACCTCACAGGACTAGAATCATAGCATCAGTTGATCGTGAACCTCACCGGACTAGAATCATAGCATCAGTTGATCGTGAACCTCACCGGACTAGAATCATAGCATCAGTTGATCCTGAACCTCACAGGACTAGAATCATAGCATCAGTTGATCGTGAACCTCACCGGACTAGAATCATAGCATCAGTTGATCGTGAACCTCACCGGACTAGAATCATAGCATCAGTTGATCCTGAACCTCACAGGACTAGAATCATAGCATCAGTTGATCGTGAACCTCACCGGACTAGAATCATAGCATCAGTTGATCGTGAACCTCACCGGACTAGAATCATAGCATCAGTTGATCCTGAACCTCACAGGACTAGAATCTTAGCATCAGTTGATCGTGAACCTCACCGGACTAGAAGCATAGAATCAGTTGATCGTGAACCTCACCGGACTAGAATCATAGCATCAGTTGATCGTGAACCTCACCGGACTAGAATCATAGCATCAGTTGATCGTGAACCTCACCGGACTAGAATCATAGCATCAGTTGATCGTGAACCTCACCGGACTAGAATCATAGTATCAGTTGATCATGAACCTCACCGGACTAGAATCATAGCATCAGTTGATCCTGAACCTCACAGGACTAGAATCATAGCATCAGTTGATCATGAACCTCACCGGACTAGAATCATAGCATCAGTTGATCGTGAACCTCACCGGACTAGAATCATAGCATCAGTTGATCGTGAACCTCACCGGACTAGAATCATAGCATCAGTTGATCGTGAACCTCACCGGACTAGAATCATAGCATCAGTTGATCGTGAACCTCACCGGACTAGAATCATAGCATCAGTTGATCGTGAACCTCACCGGACTAGAATCATAGCATCAGTTGATCGTGAACCTCATCGGACTAGAATCATAGCATCAGTTGATCGATGAAGAAGAAGAAGTTCTATTCTGGCCACCTCAATAAATAAAATGGTGGTGTTTGGTCGTCCAATTATTTCAATATGTCTGCATGAAGTTTCTTTCTGCTCCTTTTTTGGCCCTACATTCGACCAGAAGATTGGTCGCAAAACTTAACATAACCATCTTTTATAACATCTATCTTGAACTTAGAGGTCTTAACTTTTTGATTTAAAATACAATGATATTGCTTGGCTTAGTTCGTTCTCAATCTCCTACTACCAAACCTTGAAAGGGCTTAAGTAGCAGAATGTAGTCCAGAGAATGAAATGCGTTGTGTCGTAGTTTACAGCTTGACAGCGATATTTGCACCTTTCGGTCCAACACATCCGACTTCAGCAAGCATTTTTTGAGTACCGGGTTAGCATTCGCTCTTCGATCCTTTCTCCTTAGACAGTCTGCATTGCTGCAGCCTGTTATCCAGGATCACCGCGTGGAAGTGTACAAGTGTCTTGGCAGCTCTGGTTCGCTGGCCCTGACGCTAGCAGTCAGCTATGGGTCGCATATCACTGCAGCTCATGCGCTGCTCATCATCTTGATCCCAAATACAATGATATCGACCTGTCCTCCCCTTAACCCGACATTTTTTAATGTCCCGCTACAGTCATAAGCTGTCAAATACGTATGATGGCAAACTAGGGAACTCTGTTTGGGGTGAATTAAAACACAAGTACCCGTAGCAACTCAAAGTGATAGTCTTATAAAAATTAGTCAAATGTTTGTGAAACTGTTGATGGATATTAACTAACTACTGAACACTTTATTTAAATGTAGTGCAAAGGTCTAATTCTGTATCTCATACCGGAAATCCGCCAAAATTTTCATTTGTAAAAATTTTTTAATAAGGGCTACAGCGAAAGTTAACCCAGTTCCACACTTATTACTGCATGACACACTCGCTCGCTTCTTTCTTTTACAAGTCGTTTAACATTCTTTGTCAAAAAGCAACAGCTGTTGTCTGACAGTGTGTTGCCGGCAGTACGAAACATATGTTGTACTATTAGTATTACAATGCAACATGCTGTTTGGACAAATACGAATAACTAATTTCAGTGTAGTGGGTTACACATCAGGTAGGTACTTGCGTCTTAATTCATCCAAAAAAGAAATGTCTATTTTTAGCACCGAATTTGAGGTTAGTGACGTCACAGAAGGTCCACTTTTTTAACTGTTGGGAGGTGTCAAACATTCAGGTGAATAGACGATAACTTCCGCTTGCGCTTACTCCTGCCGTTTTAGCAACACATTTCTTGAATCACAGTTGGTCCATATTGAGAGTAGAAGCCAGTTTCTGCAGGAGCATGGCATTGTCCATGTTGTCAGACGATGTAATAACAACCATGTTATCCTAATTCTAACCCTAAACCTAACCCTAGCCATAACCATGTTGCTAACCCTAACCCTAACACAAATCCTAATCTTAACCCTAGACATAGCCTTGACAAAAGTAAGATGGTCCTTAGTGGCTGCGCTCTCGACACTCTCCTGTTTTTGTGTCGAGTTTTCCGATGTTTGGTGGTTGCTGTCCAGATTATATTTCACAACTTCTTCAACAGGTGGTGTCAGGGACTTTATTCTGTGGAATTGATGTGCTACTGGTCGATTATCCTGTTTGGAAGGTATGGTGCCAGGCAAAATAGGCAGGGATAGATCAAGAAGACGATGGTACAAAGATATCCAGGAACGCCTGAGTATAACTGTGGCGGAAGTCAGAGTTTTGGCAAGGGAAAGAGTTTCTTTCAGACAGGCTGTGGGACTGCTAGCGTCAGGGCCAGCGAACCAGAGCTGCCAAAACCCTTCTACACCTCCACGCGGTGATCCTGGATAACAGGCTGCAGCAGGGCAGACTGGCTAAGGAGGAGGAATCGAAGAAGGAATGCTAACCCGGTACTCAAAAAATGCTTGCTGAAGTCGGATGTGTTGGACCGAAAGGTGCAAATATCGCAGTCAAGCTGTATCTACGACACAACGCATTCCGTTCTCTGGACTTCATTCTGCTACTTAATCCCTTTCAGGGTTTGGTAGCGGGAGATTGAGAGCGAACGAAGAAGAAGAAGAAGAAGACAGGCTGTGGTGGAAGCGACGTTCTATAAAGGACCTGCTACAAGATGATGATAACCTCAATTGTACCTACAAGCCCGACTTCCTGTTTACAACCTGGTTTCCAGCAAGTTCTGGTTAATTTCTCATGTATCCCTTACAATATGGGAATACACGATTATTAAACCATTATTAATGCAGCACGCGAGATTAGAGCCATGGGGAACATTCCAATGGCTATATACTATTATGCCATTGAGCTCCATGGCACATAAAAAGTATAATAACATTTATATTGTTTAATTATTATATTATAATTAAAGCACACTTCATTACTTTTGTAAACTTTGAACAGACGCACGACAAATTGAAAAGTGGCATGAGAAAAAGAGTTATTTTTTTTCTTCTTCTTCGTCGCTCGTTCTCAAACTGCTGCTACCAAGCCATGAAAGAGGCTTTCCAAGTAGCAGGATGTTGTCCAGAGAACGGAATGCATTGTGTCGTAGTTTACAGTTTGACTGCAATATTTGCATCTTCCGGTCCAACATTTCCGACTTCAGCATGCCATATTTTGGGTACAGGGTAAGCCTCCTCTCTTCGATCCCTTCTCCTTAGCGAGTCTGCGCTTTCGCAGCCTGTTATCCAGGATCACCGTGTAGAGGTGGAAAAGGGTCTTGGCATCCCTGGTTTGCTGGTTCTGACACTAGCATTCAGCTATGATCGCTGACCGTTACAGCTCATGTACTGCTCACCGTCTTGATTCCATCAAAGAGACTGAACACACCTGGGAGCGTCTATGTGAAATGCAGTCTGATCTATTAGCAATTTTGTTTTTATTCCCAACTTTTTCTAAGATAACGATGCCAGTTTCCTTCATATTCGTTCGTCCTACCCTAACAATACCATTTACAGCTGCGACCAGAGGAGAGAGTCGATAAAGGGACTGGGACCCGGTTCCTTGATCGTGAGAAGCGAGTGTTCTATCACCCGACCACTCCAAAGCAAATACTAAATATATTAGAATGTACATAAACTCTCACCAGATGCAGTACAATAAATTAGAATGTACATAAACTCTCACGAGATGCAGTACAATATATTAGAATGTACATAAACTCTCACCAGATGCAGTACAATATATTAGAATGTACATAAACTCTCACCAGATGCAGTACAATATATTAGAATGTACATAAACTCTCACGAGATGCAGTACAATATATTAGAATGTACATAAACTCTCACCAGATGCAGTACAATATATTAGAATGTACATCAACTCTCACGAGATGCAGTACAATATATTAGAATGTACATAAACTCTCACCAGATGCAGTACAATATATTATAATGTACATAAACTCTCACCAGATGCAGTACAATATATTAGAGTGACAATAATTACTGTCAAAAATAATACAGACTGAACACAAGTGCTACTGCGAGTTAGATAACCTTCAACGAAATTTATTAAACACCAACGCAATATCCCTTTTGCAAATGTAACAAAGGTTATAAACTTACTTAGTCGCTCCTCTTCTACCGTGAGGTGTAGAGGTAACAAAGGTTATAAACAATAAATAAGTTATAGTTCAGCATGTAACGACTTTATTTTGTTGGGTTAGGAGAGGGGAGGAGAGAAAGAGGGGAGGGAAGGAGGATAGAGGTAGAGCGGAGACAAGAGGGAGTGAGAGGGAGACGAGAGGGAGTGAGAGAGAGAGAAGGTGAAGATGAAGAGGATGCCAACGAAGAATAAGAAGGAGGAAGAAAAGAAGAGAGGGGAGAAGGGCGGACGTGAGAGGGAGTGAGAGAAAGGCGAAGATAAAAACAACGCCGATGAAGAACAACGAGGAGAGAATTGATTTGATGATTGGTGTTGAATGCCCACAGTGAGTAAGTCTACTCTTTTGTGTGCCCTAAAAGGGCGTTAAATAGGGGGCTGCAGTCGCTCTCCTCACGTCCATACCGTGCTGGTGAAGGTGGACCGGGTCCTCCTGGCTGTTATGCTATGCTTGGCCTCATCTTCGTGTCGCTCACTATTGCAAGGGATCACGTCGATCCCCCACCGTGTTGGCTAGACTGCCATCAAAACAATCCGTTCCCATTGAAAACTGCGAGGAAGTCGAGATGCGGATCTTTGCCAACATATTTCGTATTACCCTAACTTACATGTCCCAATGGTATGTTTTGCCTGACCAGACGATAGTCTCCTGTCCCCATGAGTAGATGAAGGTGACGAAGGAGGTAAAGAAACAGGTGAATAGCCTGAAAATGTAATACAATGTGTTCATGCTATTTGGCTTGAGACACACCATTAGGAAGTTTAATGCAAACAAACAGGGATACACACAGACATATTGGTACACAGACATTGAAATAATGAGGACAACTTTCAAAAGTCTTTAATATCAATTGTAGAGACACGAGTCTAGAATAGATCTATGAATGAAGTATAGAACCACTGTCACACTGATCTCGTTAGAGTTGACAGCAAAGCAGTATAGTACCTTTATAGTATAAACCTGTCAAACTCATACCCATGTACGTTAGCCAGGCATATTTTAACAGATAATTAAATGAGTACATAGTTTGATGTACAGTGAACCTCACAATTGATGACCTTACTGCGAATTCTTGCATTGTAATACAGCCCTGAACATATACACACTTTCATCAGTACGCTTTTGGATGTAAGAAGCGCCACTGTTATATCTTCATTCTCACACTCTCTATATCTCTCTCACTCACTCACTCACTCACTCTCACACACACACACACAAAGACACACACACACGTGTATATATATATATATATATATATATATATATATATATATATATATATATATGTATTACAACAGATTGGACAGACGAGTAAAGAACTACAGAGAAGGACATATATATTACAAGAGAGTTTAACGATGTTCAACGAATAACCGAAAAAAATTAACATATTTGAAGAGAATGAAAGGATGGAAAAAAGGATAGCGAAGATCGACATTTAGAACAATATAGAAGGAAGAAAATAGAGGTACAGAGAAGATTAACATATTAGAACAACAGAGAAGGGTGATGGTTGAGGCATAGAGAAGATAGACACATTAGAAAAAACAAATAATGATGAAATGATAGGAGCTCAAAGAAGATGGGCTTATGAGAATAATTGAGAAGAATATAGGAGTACAGAGAAGATGTACATATTAGAACAAAATAAACCAAGATAGTACAGAAAAGATGGACACTTTAGAACAAAAAAACAACACAATAGAAGTACAGAGAAGATGGACACTTTAGAACCAAAAAAAAACCAAAATAGAAGTACAGAGAAGATGGACACTTTAGAACAAAAAAAAACAAAATAGAAGTACAGAGAAGATGGACACTTTGGAACAAAAAAACACAAAATAGAAGTACAGAGAAGATGGACACTTCAGAACAAACAAAAATAGAAGTACAGAGAAGATGGACACATTAGAACCAGAAAACCAAGATAGAAGTACAGAGAAGATGGACATATTAGAACCAGAAAAAACAAAATAGAAGTACAGAGAAGATGGGTCATTTTGGAACCAAAAAAAAACAAAGTTAGAAGTACAGAGAAGATGGACATTTAAGAACCAAAAAAAAACCAAGATAGAAGTACAGAGAAGATGGACATATTAGAACCAGAAAACCAAGATAGAAGTACAGAGAAGATGGACATTTTAGAACACAAAAACCCAGATAGAAGTACAGAGAAGATGGACATTTTAGAACACAAAAACCCAGATAGAAGTACAGAGAAGATGGACATATTAGAACGAAATAAACCAAGATAGGACAGAGAAGATGGACATATTACTGTAGAACAAAAGAAAAGAATGACGAGAGACGTAAAGAGAAAATGGACTTATTAGAACACAAACACCAAGATAGAAGTACACAGAAGATGGAATTATTAGAATAATAATGAAGACAATAGAACTAAGGAGAAGGTGGACATATTATTGTAGAGCAATAGATAAAAATTATTAGAGAAGTACAGAGAAGATGGACAAAATAGAACAAAGTAGAATGATGAAAAAATAGAACAAAGAATAATTTGGAAGAAAAAAACAGCACAGAGAAGATGGGAGATATTAGAATAATTTTAAAAGAATGTAAAACAAAAGAGAAAATTGACATTTTAGAATAACAGAGAAGGATGATGATAGAAGTACAGAGAAGGACATAGAACAATATAAAAGAATATAGAAGAAAAGAGAAGATGAACATATTATGACAATATTGAAGAATTTGGACTTGCAGAGAAGATGGGCATTGAACAATTTAAAAGAATATAGACTTATTGAGAACATAGACATATTAGAACAACTCAGAAGAATGATGGTAGAAATACAGAGAAGTTGGACAAATTAGAACAATTTAAAAAAAAATAGAAGCACAGAGAAGATGGAAAAGTTAAAGCAATTTAGAAGAATATAAAATTACAGATAAGATGTACATATAAGGACGGTTTAGAAATAAACTGAAGATAGGTGGCACTGACGAATGCACCTGTGGTACAGGGGAAATGACCGCTGAATACCTGCTGCAAAATTGCCCGACATACGAGGACCAGAGAAAGTACGTCAGCGTACGACGACGACTACGAAGAAGAAGAAGAAGAGAGAAAGAAAGAAAGAAAGACGAAGAAGAAGAAGAAAAAGAAGAAGAAGAAGAAGAAGAAGAAGAAGAAGAAGAAGAAGAAGAAGAAGAAGAAGAAGAACAGTTTAGAAAAAAATAGAAAAAGTTCGATAGTTAAAACAATTTATAAGAATACGAAACTACAAAGATGGACATATTATAATAATTTATAAGAATACAGAAGTACAGAGAAGATGGACATGTAAGAACAATAGAGAAGAATGATGGTAGAAATACAGAGAAGCTGGACAAAGTAGAACAATTCCGAAATATATAGAAGCACAGACAAAGGTTGATATATTAGAACATTTTAGACAAATATAGAAGTACAGAGAAGATGGAAAACGTAGAAAAATTTAGAATGATGAAAAGAAAGGAGCAGAAAGGAGGTATGCATATCATAACAACAGAGAAAGATAATGACAGAAGCACAAAGAAGAAAATCATGTAAGATCATAGCTTCAGGTTGAAGACAGAAATACAAAGAAGTACAATGTGGAAAATTAAAAACAAATATAAAGAAAAAGAAATGATTAACAGACACGGACGAATATAAACTGAATTATAAATAAAAACAAAGTGGAAAATTCTAAACAGAAATACAAATAAAAACAAAATGGAAGAATGCAGACAGAAATACAAATAAAAACAAAATAGAAGAATGCTGACAGAAAAACAAATAAAAACGAAGTAGAAAAATGTAGACAGAGAAATACAAATAAAAACAAAGTGGAAGAATGTAAAAAGGAAATACAAATATAAACGAAGTGGAGGATTATTTGACAAAATAAATAAAACAAAGTGGAATGATTGTAGACAGAAATACAAATAAAAACAAAGAAAACAGAATGTAAACAGAAATACAAAATAAAAACGAAGTGGAAGAAACTTGACAGAGAAATTCAAATAAAAACAAATAAAATAGATTAAAGACAGAAATACAACAAAAACAAAAGTAGAAGATTGTAGACAGAAATACAAATAAAAACAAATTGGAAGGAGTTAGACATAAATACAAAGAACAAGCAGAGATTAACAAACGCGGAAGAAAGAAGACTGTAAAACAAAGACCAAGAGCAGATTAACAGCGTCTTTAGACAGTTCTAGTGAAATACTTACTCTGATCTTCCTGGCAGGTGGATCAGAAAGATCTATCTCCACAGGGCTCTCCCAGTCACTTAGATCATCATCTACTTCTACCACGAAAAGGAGATTCGGGGACTGGAAATTCGACATGGCCAATATCCGACGCTCAGTTATTGGTGGTGGGTGGCTTCAGTAAGATTTCGCCCTATTTTTGAAAAAGTTACGATTTTTCCAAACACAGGAAGAGTCGTTTTGGTTATATCAGGGAATGCAGACCCACAAAATAATAATCCTCGTCAAAGTATGGAATATTGGAATGCAACTAAAATGATAAATAGGTCTGTACAGCTTCACTTTCCGTAGGTAAATATACACTTCTATCAGTAACAGTCTTTTTGGATATACTATGAAGTGTAGGCCAAACATCAATCAGCAGCCAGATCTGGACTCTTCGGTGGTGCTGGCAATCAGTTAGTCTTATAGAAGATTGAGACACGAGCAGCAAGCTAATGTAAGATTGACACTGTCTGATAAAAATGCACGTCCTTTTCAATCATTGTCCCTCTGTAAATATTATGACGTATAGGCTACAACAATATTCGGTATTTTGGCCTGGACTCCTGAGAAATGATGACATGCACTTGGCTCTGAATATTGCGGAATATAACTGTAGGATTGTCGAGAACGATTATCGCTACTTTCTGTCTGGTGAGCTTTATATAACCTGAAAACGCAATATGTCAATGCAAACTTCGCAGCCGGTTGACACCCTGCATGTCAGTGAATATGAGCTTGAGGTCAAATATCAATATGTCTGCATGTATCTGCTATATATGCAGAAGTAATTTAAACCGGAACATTGAATACACTTCAGGGAAAAACACAACGGCAGATTGTTCTCACTTCAACTCTGTCGCGGTCTGCTACTTTAACGGTGGTGTCAACAAGGGACGGTGAAAACACATCTCGCGCACCAGTACACAATTGCTCCTATGACTGCTAATTTATATTCAGCTGGAGACGTTACAAAAAATAATACAAATACTCTCAGAAAATATCACGTATACTCAGAATAAGTATTCCTCGATGCTGAGAATAGTACATCTGTAAATTAAAACTAAGTATTTCTTCTTTAAGTCTAGTTGGTAATTCTTCTCCACGCCTTGTTGGCAATTCTTCCTAGGCGTCTTGTTGGTAATTCTTCTCCACGCCTTGTTGGTAATTCTTCTCCACGCCTTGTTGGTAATTCTTCTCCACGTCTTGTTGGTAATTCTTCTCCACGTCTTGTTGGTAATTCTTCTCCACGTCTTGTTGGCAATTCTTCTCCACGCCTTGTTGGCAATTCTTCTCCACGCCTTGTTGGTAATTCTTCTCCACGTCTTGTTGGCAATTCTTCTCCACGTCTTGTTGGCAATTCTTCTCCACGCCTTGTTGGCAATTCTTCTCCACGCCTTGTTGGCAATTCTTCTCCACGCCTTGTTGGTAATTCTTCTCCACGTCTTGTTGGCAATTCTTCTCCACGTCTTGTTGGCAATTCTTCTCCACGTCTTGTTGGTAATTCTTCTCCACGTCTTGTTGGTAATGCTTCTCCACGTCTTGTTGGCAATTCTTCTCCACGCCTTGTTGGCAATTCTTCTCCACGCCTTGTTGGTAATTCTTCCTAGGCGTCTTGTTGGCAACTTCTTGACGTCTTGTTGGCAACTTCTTGACGTCTTGTTGCTAATTCTCTCCACGTCTTGTTGGCAATTCTTCTCCACGTCTTGTTGGCAACTTCTTGACGTCTTGTTGGCAACGTCTTGACGTCTTGTTGCTAATTCTCTCCACGTCTTGTTGGCAATTCTTCTCCACGCCTTGTTGCCAATTCTTCTCCACGCTTTGTTGCCAATTCTTCTCCACGCCTTGTTGCCAATTCTTCTCCACGCCTTGTTGCCAATTCTCTCCACGCCTTGTTGCCAATTCTTCTCCACGCCTTGTTGCCAATTCTCTCCACGCCTTGTTGCCAATTCTTCTCCACGCTTTGTTGCCAATTCTTCTCCACGCCTTGTTGCCAATTCTTCTCCACGCCTTGTTGCCAATTCTTCTCCACGCCTTGTTGGTAATTCTTCTCCACGCCTTGTTGGTAATTACTTGACCACTTGTTGCCAATTCTTCTCCACGCTTTGTTGCCAATTCTTCTCCACGCTTTGTTGCCAATTCTTCTCCACGCCTTGTTGGTAATTCTTCTCCACGCTTTGTTGCCAATTCTTCTCCACGCCTTGTTGGTAATTCTTCTCCACGCTTTGTTGCCAATTCTTCTCCACGCTTTGTTGCCAATTCATCTCCACGCCTTGTTGGTAATTCTTCTCCACGCCTTGTTGGTAATTCTTCTCCACGCCTTGTTGGTAATTCTTCTCCACGCCTTGTTGGTAATTCTTCTCCACGCCTTGTTGGTAATTCTTCTCCACGCCTTGTTGGCAATTCTTCCTAGGCGTCTTGTTGGCAATTCTTCTCCACGCCTTGTTGGTAATTCTTCTCCACGCCTTGTTGGTAATTCTTCTCCACGCTTTGTTGCCAATTCTTCTCCACGCTTTGTTGCCAATTCTTCTCCACGCCTTGTTGGTAATTACTTGACCACTTGTTGCCAATTCCTCTCCACGCCTTGTTGCCAATTCTTCTCCACGCCTTGTTGCCAATTCTTCTCCACGCCTTGTTGCCAATTCTTCTCCACGCCTTGTTGCCAATTCTTCTCCACGCCTTGTTGGTAATTACTGACCACTTGTTGCCAATTCTTCTCCACGCCTTGTTGCCAATTCTTCTCCACGCCTTGTTGTCAATTCTTCCTAGACGTCTCGTTGGCAATTCCTCGATGTCGTGTTGGCAATTCCTCGACGTCTTCTGGAAATGTTAAGAGGTATAGTGAATTAAACGCCAATAACCAAATCATCGGTTAGTGCCCTAGCTACATACTACAGCGCGTCCCAGTCGCTGTCGGCCCCTGGTCTTCCCTTAGAACTTTTAAACCAATGAACGTAATCCAATAACATTTGACAGAGACACCCCTTAGTGTGCGAGGAACATATGAGCTCATATTAAAAGTTGCAAGCATTCACCATTAACATCAATGCATGCCTGCACGCGTCTCTCCATGTTATGGAAGGTATTCCCTAACACATAAGGAGTTACAGACTTAGTTTCAGGCCGAATGTTTTCTTCTAGTTTCATGATATTCCTTGGGCTAGTTGAGAAACACTTTCCATATCAGCGTGCCCAAAACAAAATTAGGCAGGGTAAGGGCAGGCGACCTTGGTGATTAAAATCACTCAGAAATGACCCGATCTTTGAAAAGAATTTCAGCCATGCCGATATGTGAGGTGTGTCACGTGACTCCATCCTGCTGAATATAGCCATCACGTAGTTGCTCGTCGTCCAACTGGTTCACGGCATGTCCATGTCAAATTATATTTAATTACGTTTGTTAGTTTAAAAGTTTTAAGGAAAAACCAGGGGCCGGTACCGATATGTTATCAAGTTTTGAAACGGCCAAGAGGGGACGGCGTAGACTAGTGGTTAAGTGGCACGGCTCACAACTCGAAGGTGCTGGGTTCGATCCCCATCACAGCACCGGCCGTTACCCCGGAGAAGCAAACCCTAGAAAATGCAGGAAGAAGCACAGCCTTATATAAAATGAATGCTGAAGTCAGATGCACTGGGCCGACAAGCGCAAAATAAAAACCACAGTGCAAAGCACACCACCTTGGGGATTAGATAAATAAGGTGACGGCAAAAACAAAACAAACACACTGCCAAGCACTGAAAAACAGTGAAATCGTTTCGTACAAGATGAATTACGCTTCACGGAAGATACTGTTTTTGTACATGGCTGTACTTATTATTCATCAGCCTTCCTGAAGGATTAGACCTTAGCGTTTCTATTTAACGGTACTGGAGGTCCCTGTGGCTTTCCTTCCTACCCCTGGTATAATCAGAAACACGTGACACATTATTGTCTAAGACAAATTTCAATGCTGTGATTTATGCATGGTGCACAGAAGACAGTGGTACAGTACAGATTACAGTATATATGACACCGTATTATTAAAAACGATACTACATGTTGTGAATCAGGCATGCCTCATGGTAGGTAGTGATACAATACAAATTCCGATCTTCCAGCATACTTATTATCCGAGATGATACTCAAAGATTTAAAATATACATTTTATACAGATAAAAATATTATGGTACAGATTACCGTATCTAGTTGTTGCTTTTATTATCCCATAGCTGCTGAGCTAGCCTGCTCTTGGCAGCCCAATGCCATTCTCATATACACAGGTCTTCTTCAGTTGTGTCATTGCTCCGTACAGTGTGTTGGTAATTGTCGGCAGTGCTTGTAATAATCTTTTCCTCATGTCCGCAAGCGTCTTGCACTCAATGAGTAGATGACGAACTGTTTCATCAGGATGAAAGCAATGTCTGCACAAGGGCAGGTTGCTGGGGATTGATGCGGTTCAGGTGGCTATTGACTCTGGTATGTCCTGTTCGGAACTGAAAGATGAGACTTTGATCTCCTCTACGTAGTTTATTCATGTCATCGTTACTTTTTGGCTGTGACATTTCGCTAAATACACTGCAACCTGTTGTTCCCGTCAGCCACCTGTTCATCCAGTTTTCCCTGGTATTATTCTTAATAATTCGCGTTTATTAATAATTTCTGTATCTAGAAGTACCCTATTTTTTACAAAACGACACTCCAAGTTGTGAAATAAGCAGGTCCACGAAAGCCCATATATCACTTCTTTTAAACAACGCGAAGGTCAATGCCATGGCAATAATTGCCGTCGGGGATGAAGATAACTCTTCATGGACTTAGTCGTAGCTTATGTGAGGTGGGGTGGCCAGTTTCCTTCCTTGCTGTTTTTACCTTCCCTAACTCATACGTCAGTTACCCATTTATAGTTGGGTCTACTGGAGTAGCGGTCGTACCAGGCATGAGCCACGGCCCGGATTTATTTCTAATTTATTTGTAATTCCAGCCCAGCAAGCCAGCTCGCTGTAACCTAGGCTACACGCTCCACAAACGTATTAACAAAGGAAACATCACATTTTCAAAAGACTTCTAAACAATATGCGCCTGATCTAGTCTCGGAAGATCTTCCGTTAACTCGCGTCCTTCTTTAAACATCGTTGTCCCGTTCTTCAGTGCTGTCTTCGACACACTTTTGTCACCATACACTGCCTGCATTATGCGATGAATGTCAACTGGTCGACATCCTTTAGCTGTTAAAAACCGAATCACCAGCTCGCTGATCAATTTTGGACTGATTCCGTATCACACCCGCCATGTTTTCATTTGTCTGCTGAGGAAGCTATGAGTCGGAGGATAATAAAACTTTACAAACTTGACGGATGGTAAGTTCTGTTTACACCAGAAGTGACGTCATCGTGCGCATCGTACGTATGTTCACTTGTTGCAGTTTGGTCCGGTTTCATTTGAACACCCCTCGTACATTTTAAAAGTAATTTGTATTTGTTGTTTTTCACTTAATAAATTTTGCGTCAGCATATGTGAACCTCAATGTTTCAACAGAAACAACAAGTACTTAACGCCATTTGTGGCCATCCCATTTATGAGAGAGAACGTTCCCAGGTTTTGTACATATTGAAACAAATATTGAAACTGGTGAACTATAGAACCAGACTGCCGATTGAATTTCATTTTATTGATCCTGACACTTGACAGTTTAATGAATAAAAATAGTACCAACTTTGAACTGAAGCGAGTGTTAGATACATCAACCATCACGTTAGGCGAGTGTTAGATACAACAACCATCACGTTAGGCGAGTGTTAGATACATCAACCATCACGTTAGGCGAGTGTTAGATACATCAACCATCACGTTAGGCGAGTGTTAGATACATCAACCATCACGTTAGGCGAGTGTTAGATACATCAACCATCACGTTACACGAGTGTTAAACACATCAGCAATCACGTTACACGAATGTTAAACACATTAGCAATCACGTTACACGAATGTTAAACACATCAGCAATCACGTTACACGAATGTTAAACACATCAGCAATCACGTTACACGAATGTTAAACACATTAGCAATCACGTTACATGAATGTTAAACACATCAGCAATCACGTTACACGAATGTTAAACACATCAGCAATCACGTTACACGAATGTTAAACACATCAGCAATCACATTACACGAATGTTAAACACAAAAGCAATAAACGTTACACGAATGTTAAACACATCAGCAATCACGTTACACGAATGTTAAACACATCAGCAATCACGTTACACGAATGTTAAACACATCAGCAATCACGTTACACGAGTGTTAAACACATCAGCAATCACGTTACACGAGTGTTAAACACATCAGCAATCACGTTACACGAGTGTTAAACATTATTTTCCTCTTCCTCTTAGATTTTTGATAATGACTGGCAAAGCAGTCAACAGTCATTTAACATAATTGTGTTTTTAACGGCAGCTCTAGTTCATGATTTATATTTTTGTTTTCTACGGTTTGTCGCCATGTTGTCATGGCAGTATCTTCTGTTCTACTCTGAGATGCAGAGGTCTGCCAGAGAGATCGCCAGACTTATGTCCCCTGTTCTTCTCCTGGTCTGGTTCCAGTACAGTCCTCAGTTTTCTCAAGGATGTCTGATGTTGTTCTCCAAGCGTACTTTCGGACGTGCTGCCGGGTTGGATCCCTGGCTCTCGCCCTGCTTTGATTGACGTAGAATAAGGTTCTCTCTCCATCTACAGACACGACCAAACCACCGCAGTTGAGACTGCTCTACTGGGACCTGTAGAGAATGGACTTTAAGACTGTGACGTATTGTCAGGTTACGGATCTTTACCCTACTTGTTACTTGGACTGATACAGCAGTGAAAGAGATGGGCAGGATAGTGTTGGGGTGCCTTAAACCCAAACCCACAAACAAAATATATCCCTTAATTGGCATTGCCCCACCTGGTATAAGAAGAGGCGTAGCTGCGGAAATCGAACGAGGGAAACAGGAAAACGACCCCAGACACCCGATGTTTGGCCATCAGGAACAAGCCACAAGACTTAAATCAAGACAATTTCTTAAAATCAACAGAGACCATCCAGACAAGCCCGGAAGGTCGACGCATCGAAAGGTGGCGCGAAACAATGCAGGATCTATGGCTAGAGCTCAAGGAAGAGGCTGCGCCTGGACACCACCTGTACTATGCTGTGTGGAAGGCAATGAACAGACTTCGAACTGGCGTCTCAAGATGCAGAGTGAACTTGGAGAAATGGGGATACTCAGATGTCGACACACGTGAATGCGGCGCAGTTCAGGACCAAGATCATCTGATGTCCTGCCCCAACCTCCCTGAAACCTGTGACATGAACGACATGATGGATGCGAACGACAAGGCAGTTCAAGTTTCTGAATACTGGACGGATGTCGTGTGACATGGTGTTTGGACACGGAAAATAAGTAAGTACTTGGACCACTTTTCTTAAATACCTCATTTCTGAGAATTGTAGCTGGTTTGTTTGGGTTGTGGTCCATTACCGATGACTCACATCCATGTCTGGACGGGACGATGAGGCTAACGTCTGGTCAGGCAAACACACTGATCATACAATGTTAAGGAGGGTCAGAAGAAATATGTGATCACCGTAGTAGTGAGTGATACACAGATGAAGCTAAGCATTGCCCAACTGTCTGGAGGACCCCACTTCATCAGCACGCTCGGGATGTCAGGAGAGCTACTAAGCCACAAGTTTCGTCCTTTTCAGGGCGCACAAAAGTGCTACCAACCCATTGTGGTAATTAGCAACCAACCAACCAAACAACCAACCAACTATCCAATCAACCAACCAAACAACCAACCAACCAACCAACCAACCAAACAACCAACCAAACAACCAAACAACCAACCAACCAACAACCCAACCGTATGTCTGGTCAGTTAAATAAAATGTAACACAGACTATAGTGTCGGCCTTTAACCAAAGCTACCGAACCTGGAAGAACAAATTTCACTGTGTAGACACATTTCGTTCATATCTCTTCATAAGTGGTTCGTCTGTCCCACATACTTGATTTTTCTTTAAACTGTTTTTCATTAGAGTTTTATTTACTGCGTATATAGTTTGTGGAAGATGCGTGGCCTAGGGGTAAGACTCGCTCGGTTTTCACAATCTCAACGCACCGGGTTTGAGTCCCACCGTGTCCAGTTTGACAGACACTGGGTTTTTTTCTGGGATGATCGCTCATCCATGTACGGAAAGTAATGGCAACCTACTGTAACTGACACTTGCCAAGAAACTTATAACAGTCAAATATATAGGGTTGTAAGAAGCTATGTTCTATAAAGGATATGCTACTTACTTTTATAGCAGACGCGGGATTTTTTTAGCTCCCGACAAAATATATGACACAAAGGAGTTCACACTTCCCCACAATGTCTAACGACGTATGTGGACTGACGATGGATAGACAGGATAGCTCTCTGTAGCGTGTCATTGTCTCTCTCTCTCTCTTTCTCTCTCTCTCTCTCTCTCTCTCTTTCTCTCTAACACATACACAAGTATTCATTTCGTAACAATCAACCTTATCAACGAAGTCAAGGTTTACCCCCATAGTTGTTACCCTACAGTCGTAGAATGAAGCTGTTCGAGACTTTCACAGTAAACTAATCCACATCTTGTATGAGGTAGGGTGGCCCCTAGATGTATGCCAGACACCTATTTACTGCTGCGTAGACTGGCGTGTGACTGTTTGGAAGTTGATCCCTGTACCTTTGAAGTGAAAAGCGAAAACTCTACCACTACATTAACCAAACGCTCAACGAAACCACCAACCCAATTCAGTACTAGTACCAATTCCAATATAACCGATACTTAAACTAGCCGTTCTGTGGTTAATTTATTTATTGTTTCGTTAATATCTGCTGATAGTACTTCGTTTACGGTTTAAGGAATGAATTTTTCAATTTCCCAATAGGTTAGACCGTAACTATTAATTCTGTTGGCAGTGGTGATTTGAAATTGTGTTTTTATTGTGAAAGTTGTTGTTGGATTTCGGGGGCAATTTATGAAGTTGGAAATGTTAATGTTAAACAAGAGTGATGCCTAATCGATGAAATCGAAAAACTTTAACTCCCTGCGGGATCAAGATGCTGAGCAGCGCATGAGCTGCAGTGGTCAGCGACCCATATCTGACTGTTAGCGTCAGGGCCAGCGAACCATAGCTGCCAAGACCCTTCTACACCTCCACGCGGTGATCCTGGATAACAGGCTGCAACAGGGCAGACTGGCTAAGGAGAAGGGATCGAAGAGGGAATGCTAACCCGGTACTCAAAAAATGCTTGCTGAAGTCGGATGTGTTGGACCGAAAGGTACAAATATCGCAGCCAAGCTGTAAACTACAACACAACGCATTCCGGTCATCCGGACTTCATTCTGCTACTTACTCTTTCAGTGTTCGGTAGTGGGGGATTGAGAACGAACGAAGAAGAAGAAGAACTCCCTGCGGAGCAGATGTTTCTCAACAAATAATTCTTGTCATGAGTCATCATTTCCGGCCTCAGTCTTCGAACCCCAACGTCCATATTGCCGTTATTAGATTTGTCTCGACTTCACTTCTCCATGAGTGTTTAGGTATGCTCCTACTTCTCTTACCCCGATGATTCCAGAACAGTGACTGCCTTGTAATGTTATCAGCTGGTTTCCGTAATGTTGGTCCCATCCACTGCCAACATCTTCTTTTTACGTCTGGTCTCACTGGCTTTTGTCCGGGTGGTCCCTACATTTCTATATTAGTGACTTTACCATTGTATTCACTCAATTAGGCGCAAGCATCCATCGACGAAAGCTTGGGCCTTTTTAGTTGTACTTTTCTTTGTTCCCGACGTCACAGAGCTATTCAATAGCACTGACGTGACATTTTCGCGGCGGACTTGATTTCTGGCGATTTCCAAAATTTGCCCGAAGCAATGGAGCCATGTTATTTGCTCATATAAAGATGAACTTGACAGGATAAATATTCTGGCCAAGATCGTACCTAACGTCCATGATGGGCACATGGAAACAGGCTAAGTTGCAGCAGCCAGGTCAAAGAGGTGGGAATAGGCACGTTGCGTCATTTAGTTGCTTTTGTTTATTTTCCACTGATGTGGTTGAGCATCGTGTTGAGCTTTCGTCTGTCTTGTACCAAGTGCATTCCGTCATTCGTTATGAGCCCGTCGCTGCACAACCACTCTAATGTCATATATCCACCTACCTTGCGACCACCCTCTTGCCATGAAGCCATATCTACCATCGCTGTAAGCCACCAGTGGAAGTAAATAAGGGAGCTTTCTCGTGAGATGACATAGCTAGCCTATCTTTCTCATGCGATCACACAGCCAGCCTATCTTTCTCATGAGATCACAGGGAAAGCCTATCTCTCTCATGAAATCACAGAGCCAGCCTATCTTTCTCATGAGAGGACAGAGTCAGCTTATCTTTCTCATGAGATCACACAGCCAGCCTATCTTTCTCATGAGATCACAGAGCCAGCCTATCTTGTTCCTGGAAATGCAATCTGCACAAGACGTTGTGCCCACCATACTTCGAGTGTCTTTGTTCCGAATTCTGTCTCTCCTGGTAACACCGATGACCATCCTCAAACACTTCATCTGGGATCAAGATGCTGAGCAGCGGATGAGCTACAGTGGTCAGCGATCCATAGCTGACTGCTAGTGTCAGGGCCAGCGAACCAAAGATGCCAAGACCCTGCTACACCTCCGCGTGGTGATCCTGGATAACAGGCTGCAACAGGGCAGACTGGCTAAGGAGAAGGGATCGAAGACGGAATGCTAACTCGGTACTAAAAAAATGCTTGATGAAGTCGGATGTGTTGGACCGAAAGGTGCAATTATTGCAGTGAAGCTGTAAACTACGACACAACGCATTCCGTTCTCTGACCTACATTCTGCTACGTAAGCCCTTTCAGGGTTTGGTAGCGGGAGATTGAGAACGAACCAAACCAAGCCAGCCAAACACTTCATTTCACACGTCAAAATTCTGCTCTCACGCGGCCTGGGCTGGGAACAAGTTTGGTAAAGGTAGCACAGAGGCGATATAAACATACTGTTTAGTTGCGTTGTTGCCAAACGAATGTTCAGGTCCTCAGCAAAGGTGACAGTTGATAAGTCACAACAGTGGTGATCATACTAAAATTAGTTGAATGGCACTACAGCGAAGCGGTCCCCAGATATACGCTATTCATTGTGGGCCTGAATGTAAGAAGAGCTAGTACAAATCTATTACCGCAGATGATTTAGAGTGAAGAAAATCTAACCGTAGTTTTGAAAATAAACAACATCAACGTATTCCTTCGGGATCCAATTGGAGCATGAGGCTACAACTTCGGCTATCTACTTATTTCCATGTTTTTCTTCATTTTCTTCAGCTCTGATGATTAGACGCAGTCACTAGACCCACTGATCTAAACTAGTTTGGAGGAGTTCGTGCTCCTTCGCGTTATTCTCTAACTCACTAGTCGCTCCTCTTCTAGTCTGGGGTGTAGAGTCTTCTACCCTGCTTAGTAGCTCATCTTCTAGTCTGGGGTGTAGAGTCTTCTACCTTACTTAGTAGCTCATCTTCTAGTCTGGAGTGTAGAGTCTTCTACCTTACTTAGTAGCTCATCTTCTAGTCTGGAGTGTAGAGTCTTCTACCTTACTTAGTAGCTCATCTTCTAGTCTGGAGTGTAGAGTCTTCTACCTTACTTAGTAGCTCCTCTTCTAGTCTGGGGTGTAGAGTCTTCTACCTTACTTAGTAGCTCCTCTTCTAGTCTCGGGTGTAGAGTCTTCTACCTTACTTACTTAGTCGTTCCTATTGTACCCTGAGGTGTAGAGTCTTCTACCTTACTTACTTAGTCGCTCCTATTTTACCCTGGAGTGTAGAGTTTTATACCTTACAAACTTAGTTGCTCCTATTTTACCCTGGAGTGTATAGTTTTATACCTTACAAACTTAGTTGCTCCTATTTTACCCTGGAGTGTATAGTTTTATACCTTACAAACTTAGTCGCTCCTATTTTACCCTGGAGTGTATAGTTTTATACCTTACAAACTTAGTCGCTCCTATTTTACCCTGGAGTGTAGAGTTTTATACCTTACAAACTTAGTCGCTCCTATTTTACCCTGGAGTGTAGAGTTTTACACCTTACAAACGTAGTCGCGTTGAGATCGTGCGGTATCCTCTGAATGCACACCTTCTCTCTTCCTGATACTTGGACCACCTTCATAAGATATACTATTTCTAACGTTTGGTGCTGGTTATTCTTGGTTGTTGTCATTGCCCATGACTCAGATCCATAAGTGGTACGCAAGTGAAGTGGTATACAGCCATCTTAGTTGTCTTACCAATTTCTCTTTTGGCGAAGAGACATCAATTTCTGGCATAGAAAATATTACCAGTTGCAGCCTCTCACCTAGCCAGCTCTTCTTTAATACATCCCGTGTCATTTATTACATGTCCCAGGTATTCAAACTGCTTGACCTGTTCCAGAGGATGTTCACACAGAGAAATGTAGTGTCTCTTCTCTTCTCTTCTCTATTATTTAGACCGCCATTTTTGTTTCCCAACTGCTAGTGGTCATCTCTCTCTTGCCCAGCTCCTCTTTCCAGATTTGGAGAGTCTGGGTTATGTGGTTAGCGCAATGGCATAGATGGCATCTGGCAGTTTACGGGTCTACCTTGCTCTAATTTACGCATCCACCATCACCAGTCCAAAAAATAGACGATCGTATATTCAGGGGCTACCAACCTAACGGTAGGTAACACATACTTGGATTGATCTTGGAGATCACTAGCGGATTATCCCCTCCCAAAAATAAATGCAACAAAGGTATCTAACGACACAATTGAACCGAAGAGATATAAATCAGTGGTCTTGAGACAAGGCGTCCGCCTTGACTGTCGGAGGTCGCGGGTTCGAATCCCGGTGGCTGTGATTTTTTCACTTGGATTTTCTGGTAAAAATTCCCCTGATCTCTGGGTAGTGAGATCGGACTCCCGTGTACAGTGTCAAGTACGTTAAAAATGCCTTGGCAGTTAGAAATCAAAAAGAGGACGCTTAATAGCCGCTGCCCGGACAAAAAGTATAGTTAAAAATCTACCCAAGTTATTTGTATCTTCCCCCAGGCCTAGTAAGTTGTAAAAATACCTACTTACGTATAGCCGAGGCATTCGGTTGCCTGGCAATAGACATTAACATGCCTGTTTGAATAATGGGAATGAATGAGTAGACGGACTGGCCAGGGAGGGAAAACAAAGAGAATAATTCACCAACCCAGTGTCACTGCCAGAAGTCAAGGCACACATCCAAATAAATATAAACAACAGTGGATAAAGAGAACAAACAGCAAATACCCACAGGAACAAATCAATAGACTGAATAGGAAACAGTATACCACAATTTTCCGCCTCAGAACAGGTCATTGCAAACTAAATGCACACATGCATAAAATGAAAGCAGCACATATTGCACAATGCACATGCCAGAGAGGATCCCAGACTCCAGAATACATCCTCCAAACATGTCCACTGCACCAAAGCTCCCGTGAAAAGACCTGACCCGCGCAAAGAAACATACAAGACAAGCTGGCGGGAACCATTGAGTACCTGCGACTTACGTGTGTCACTTCATGGAAACAACCCATCTGGTGCCATAAAACGAGCATACGAAATCGAACGCGAAGAAGAATACCATGATTCCAAGTATTCCAAATATTTATATATATAGATATTGGTGACATCATTCTTAAGTAGCAGATAACAGGAGGCATGAAGCCAACGTAAATTGTAGAACTTGAAAAGATTACAAAACTGCAATCCATGACCGACAGAAGAGACTGCAGAGCCCAGCTGCAAGCAGAGAAACTAAGAAGACTGACAGACCATCCAATGCATCAGAGACTAAATAATTTTGGAAATGGGAAACTAAAGCGGAGAAACTTTGCAGAAATAGCCAAAGCAAAGATGAGCGAAGACCCTATGAACACATTAACAACACCAAAGCCCATTCCTACTGTACGCAAACCTACCTGGAGGCAGCATATATTTACAGAGGTGGCAGAAAATATACCAGGTATTATAAACAAGAACAGCCAGACTGAAAAAGAAAGACGAGACATAACCCTGAGGTACATAACGAAAAACTACCCAAGCATGGACTGGACCCATGCATACACCGACGGTTCTGTAAGAAACACAACACAGAACGGAGGGGCAGGAGTATTCCTGAGCCTACCAAATGGCAGACAAATAACACAGTCAGTGGCAACTGGAAAATATTCAAGCAATTTCAGAGCGGAGGCAGAGGCACTGCGGGCTGCAGTAGAAGAAATTGTCACAGGCACAAGAAATTAAAGCCATATAATCCTGTTTACAGATGCCCTGGTCGTAGTCACAGCACTAAAAAGGCTTGAAAAATACTGAACTTAATGATTTAAGAGCAGTACTCTGTCAACTATGCTAGCAGTCCGCACCAAAAAGAGTAGTGGTATAGTGGGTTCCATCCCACTGTAACATCCAAAGCAACGAGGAGGCAGACAGACTGGCAAAAGAAAATGCAAGACTACCACAACCAGATCCTAGTATGACCTACGAAGAGTCCAAAGGGCTTATTAGAGCTAGATACATGACCAAATGGGAAACAGAACATACTGGCTACACAAAAGACGATGCCTATTACCAGTTGAACAAAAAAGAGCAGGTCGTGGTTTTCAGACTTCGCACAAGCCACAATAGACTGAGGTACTACATATTCAATAAATTGAAGATAGGTGGCACTGACGAATGCTCGTGTAGTACCGGGAAAATGACCGCTGAACATATGATGCAAAACTGCCCGACATACGAGGACCAGAGAAAGCACATGTGGCCATCACCAGTGCCAACACTAGACAAGCTCTATGGCAGTGTCGACAGCCTCAGGATGACCGCTGCTTTTTTCGAAAAAATAACAGGTTGACGTCTGACTGCGTACGAAGAAGAAGAACGCAAATAAGAAGAAGAATACCAGGATTCCAAGTATTCCAAATATGCTAGTCTCATCTTCCAGCACCCCAAATGAAAACCTTTTGGTCCACTCCTTACAGACATTGGTGACATCAATCTTAAGTAGCTGATGTCTGCTGATATAATGTTGCCCTGTCTTACTTCACTAAGGTCTTGAACTCACCTGACAAGTGATCGGGTTGCGCGTTCAATCGATTGCGTCATAGAGTTGCCGCAAGAAGAAATGCGTCTGGTGTTCTGAGTGACGGGACCAGACAGCATTGTCATTTTCCTAACGACTTAGCAAATATGGTTGTGGAACTTACGTTATGTTTGTTAGGTTATATTTTTGTCCCATGATTTCAGTTTCCTGCTTTTTTTTTTAAATCTCTGAATGCTTTTCAAAATATCAAAATGGCTGCACTACAGCGAAGAAAGAAAGGTTATTGCGTACGTATGCAGAAGAACATGAAATAGAGTAGTAGTATGGTGAACATTTTTCATTAGGAAAACAAATTACTATGAATTTTACAAGGATTTACGATGGTAAGTCAATAATTAGGTGTCACATATATAGAATGGCTGCACAATGTGGTTGGTAGATTTTAAAATTGTCGTTAGTTGACAACAAGAACCATTTTTATTATTTTTAATGTAAATAGCAGCCGCTAGATGTCGTATGTACGTGCGCAGCATGATACAAAATGGCGACCGTCCTCCTCACAGAGTAAACAATTCAAGGATCAGCGTACTGTTATGCGGTTTTTGTGTGTGTGTACAACTGAGTTGGGGGGAGGGAGGGGGGGGGGAGGTGGAGTAAATGTTTACTTCTTACGGTGAGAAGTTTTTGCGCCGTATCGCGACGTAACGTTTCGCATAACTGGTTCAATAAATGTTTTCAAAAATTCAAGTTACTGATAACGTCCGACCATGTCGTACTGTTCAGATTTCAACAGAGGCGTTTGTGTTATGGGGGAGGGGGGGGGGGGATGATTCGAGCTGACAGGGTAGTAACGATAGATAGTGCAGCTACTGCATTAGGGTAACCACATCGTTTAGCCTACACTGTAATGCATGTTCGATTAAATTTCCCGATAGTATGAACACAACAGATTAACGGACACAACATGGCGCGAATAGGCTGTTCCTTGCACTGATAAAGCGGTTGGAGGAGTGTAACAATGTAGGCCTAGATTATGTTGAGACAATTGGAACTATGTAAGTGTGGAGCCGCGTAGCGCAGTGGTTAGCGCACTGGCTTCGCATCTGAGTGGTCCTGGGTTCATTCCCAGGTAATGTTTTTTTCAGACCGCAATTTCACCCCGGTCGACCCAGCCTTAAATGGGTACCGGTTCAGCGGTAATTAAAGCGGCGCGGGAGAGGAGATGGCTACCGCCCTCATATAGCCGAGCCTTTGAAATGTGAGATCGCTAACACCTCACACCCCTACGGCAGTAATGCTATGGGATACTTTACTTTAAGTGCAGTAATAAATGGTTTTCAAGTTAGTGCCTCATTTAGTTTTATCTTTAACAGCCATTCGTGACCTATTTAGTGATTTTTCCTCGTGTGTGTGTGTAGGGGGGGGGGGGGGGGGGTTGGATTTACTTCTTAGAATGACATCTTTTGTGTTTGAAGTGCTGAAGCTAAGGTGTGCGTCGTAGAATCAAACAAAAGGTGTAGTTAAGAGAAATAGCAATGAGCTAACATCATTATTATGATATAAAACTTAATATAACTGATATGACAGAGACAAGACTATCAGATGCAACAGGAAAGAGTAGCGTGCTCCAGGGGGAGTATATCATCAACTAGGATCAAGAACATTTATGTTTTTTAAAACTCGAAAAATATGTATGTGGTTATTTGGACACACCTATTTAATGTGCTACTGAAATTGAGGGATGAACCATTCGATATTGTCATTTTACAAACATTTGTACCAACTCAAGAAAACACTAATGAAGAAATAGAAGAATATTATTAGAGTTTACAACAGACCCTCATACTAATCAAATCTACTGATCGCCTGATAGCAATGTAAGATATGAACTTAAATTTACTTCTTTATACTAGCTTAGAAGATTTTACAGAGTCTGTATACAACTAATTTCTTCTACTTAACTTGACCTAATAATAACTATGTGCATCAAATCTGTTCTTGAATGAATTGACTGATCTTGACCCGACTATTTCCTGTGGCAATGCATTCCAAGCATTCATTACTCTCTGACGAAAAATAAATTTCCTAATATTTAATATGTACTGATGAACATGATACTTACTTAACGTGATAGTTGATGATGTTCTTAGACGATTTGTAGACGATAGGAAAAGGAAAGTACAAGAGTATAGTATGACAACTTAAACTGGGGAAAGGAAACAACTCATGCATTTCTATGAAGAAAACCAATTAGTTTTGTGTAAGACATGTCCCAACAATACCCAGAAAGATTACAAATGTGGAAAGAAAAAGCCTAGGAGATTTAGAAATAAATCAAATTGACTTTATTATGATGAAGAGCAGATTTAAAAGTGATGTCACAATGGCAACACCTTATCCAGGTTCAGACACAGATTTCGATCCCAATCCTACAGTGAATAAAATAGCCATCAGACTGAAAAAACACAGAAAGAAGATTTACGATGATCCTAAAAATAGGTATATCAGTATTAAAGCAGTCTGACATTTAACAGAAATATCTTGTGAAAGTAAAAAATAAATATGATAGCCTACTGTAAGACGGCATGGAGCAATGCAACAGAGAAAGCCCAGAAGAGAAAGTACAGAAGAGAAAGCACCGAAGAGAAAGCCCAGAAGAGAAAGCCCAAAAGAGAAAGCCCAGAAGAGAAAGCCCAGAGACCAGAAGAGAAAGCACAGGATAGAAAGCACAGAAGAGAAAGCCCAGAAGAGAAAGCCCAGAAGAGAATGTACGCACTAAGTGGCACTGTTGTCTAACATCAAGCTTGTACTAATGCCAGTAATATGTACTTTGCCGAACGGCGTCGCTTCTTACAACCGACAACCTATTAGGCTGTTTAAGTTTCTTGTAGAACGGCGTCACTTCTTGCAACCGACAACCTATTAGGCTGTTTAAGTTTCTTCTAGAACGGCGTCACTTGTTACAACCGACAACCTATTAGGCTGTTTAAGTTTCTTGTAGAACGGCGTCACTTCTTACAACCGACAACCTATTAGGCTGTTTAAGTTTCTTGTAGAACGGCGTCACTTCTTACAACCGACAACCTATTAGGCTGTTTAAGTTTCTTGTAGAACGGCGTCACTTCTTACAACCGACAACCTATTAGGCTGTTTAAGTTTCTTGTAGAACGGCGTCACTTCTTACAACCGACAACCTATTAGGCTGTTTAAGTTTCTTGTAGAATGGCGTCACTTCTTACAACCGACAACCTATTAGGCTGTTTAAGTTTCTTGTAGAACGGCGTCACTTCTTACAACCAACAACCTATTTGGCTGTTTAAGTTTCTTGACATGTGTGAATTACGGTCCTTTATTTCTTCTTTTCGCTTATCCCGTTATACCTTTCAGCATCAGGTCATGAAGAGATCTCAAGAACGAGCCCGACTGTGTGCATCATGCACAGTACCATTCACCGCCTCAGATATTTCCGAAAGCCACCTTTTCGTGGTGTGCCTTTGGCCTTCAATCCGTTGTATCTAAATAGCATTGCATGTTAGAGGAGGTGGGATGGGGGGGGGGGGAGTGGGTGTTATGTTTGGTAGTGGTCTTATTACGTGGCCAAACCATATTAGTTGCTGTCTTTTGATGTAGTCTAATTCTGGTGTTGTTCCTACTAGTTTCCTAATGTCATCGTTTCTGATCTTCTTTTCGCAGGCATGTCGTTTCTGTTGTTACGATGTATCGTTTTTCTATTGAAGTCAGTGTCCAGTTTTGCCATTGGTAGCTCAGTGTGGGGACGAAAATCGTATTGTATAAAGCTCTTTTGGTAGTTATTGTCAAATGCTTGCAATTAAGTATTGGAGTTAATTGTCTAATGATCTGATTTGCCTTACCGGACCCTTCTTGTGTTTCTGCTGTAATTCTTCCTCCTCCTGAGATCGTGCTACCTAAAATGGTTGCCATTAATTACCGAACGTAGCAGGTGACAATAGAGTGGTGACTTGCCGGGACAAGCCCAGCATCTGTTAGTCACAAGAATATACGATCGCCATTTTTGGGACTGGTGGAGGTGGAAGCGTACATTAGAGCAAGGTAGACGCGCAGCCTGTCATGCGCCATCTAAGCCGCTCCGATAACCACATAACCAAGACCTAAAGTTATAGCCACACAGTCCCCTTTTTTGCGACATCATCTCTGTGGGGCGAGTATCCCTAGAATAATTTGAGTAGATTTTTAACTTGAAATTTGCCCGAGCAGAGGCCGTTCGCTAGGCGTACTCTTTTCGATTTCCAACTGCTAAGGTATTTGTAACGTGGGCGCCATTGCACGCGGGTGTCTGATCTCATTTCTAAGAGATCGGGAAAAATTTTTACCGGATAATCCATAAGAAAAAAATCCTGGTCTCCACCTGGATTTGAACCCGTGAACTCTAGCACCCGAGCGAACACCTTACCTCAAGACCATTGGTTCCACGAAAACTATCTTTACCCCTCCAAAATGAGGCTCATGTATCCACTTGTCATTATGAGGTATTAGTTCGCTGTCTATTGCTATATTATCGTAAGATACAAATATATGCGGGCATGACTCAGTTACTGTAACGGGACATAAACAGAACGACCTCATGTTACGGTCACTGCATCGGGACATAAACAGAACGACCTCATGTTACGGTCACTGCATCGAGACATAAACAGAACGACCTCATGTTACGGTCACTACATTGGGACATAAACAGAACGACCTCATGTTACGGTCGCTGCATAGGGACATAAACAGAACGACCTCACTTTGCGGTCACTGCATCGGGACATAAACAGAACGACCTTCTGTTGCGGTCGCTGCATCGCGACATAAACAGAACGACCTCACTTTGCGAACACTGCATCGCGACATAAACAGAACGACCTCACTTTGCGGTCACTGCACTGAAAAATAAACAGAACGACCCTCGAGACGTGGCCATACCGTCAGCTTTCGTCTTTTGATGGTTGTGAGAACGTCATCGTAAAGTCCATTTGGCTTTCTCGATTCTTCGACGTACTTCATCATTTGTGATAAGGTCTTTGTAGGTGACATTTAGGAGTCTTCTAAACCATTCCACCTCCACGTCAGCATGGATTATTATCTATAGGTCTGCTGTAATGGTCCGTTCAACAGATGTAGATGAATAATGAAAGCACCAGTGAGAGAGAGAGAGAGAGAGAGAGAGAGATAGAGAGAGAGATAGAGAGAGATAGAGAGAGAGATAGAGAGATAGATAGAGAGAGAGAGATAGAGAGAGATAGAGAGAGATAGAGAGATAGAGAGAGAGAGAGAGAGATAGAGAGAGAGATAGAGAGAGAGATAGAGAGATATAGAGAGAGATAGAGAGAGAGAAAGAGAGAGATAGAGATAGAGAGAGAGATAGAGAGAGAGAGATAGAGAGAGAGAGATAGAGAGAGAGAGAGAGAGATAGAGGGAGAGAGAGATAGAGATAGAGAGAGAGAGAGATAGAGAGAGAGATAGAGAGATAGAGAGAGAGAGAGAAAGAGAGAGAGATAGAGAGAGAGAGAGATAGAGAGATAGAGAGAGAGAGAGAGAGAGTAATTCATCTTTCCGTACAGGTTTCCATCGGACAAGAGCTGTTGTTGTTTATGCTATTCTGGTCAGAGCCTCTGGTTTTGATATCTCGTCACTGACCTTTTAGCCTAGATACTTGAAGCGGTGTACTATTTCAACCCCCCGTCCATTTGCTTTGATCACAACGTTGATTCTTTTAGTTTTATTTGTCATCCGCTTCGTCTTTTCTGCGTTTATCTTCAGGTCATAATTTTCTGCTGTTTCTTCCAGTCTTCGTATCAATGTTTCTTCTTCTTCTTCTTCTGCGTACACAGTCAGACAGTAACCATTATTTTCTCGAAAAAAGCGGCGGTCATCCTGAGACTCTCGCCACTACCATAGAGCTTGTCTTGCAGTTCCACTGGCAATGGCCACATCTGCTCTCTCTGATCCTCGTATGTCGGGCAGTTCTGCAGCAGATGTTCAGTGGTCATTTTACCAGTACCGCACGGGCATTCGTCGGTACACCCTATCTTCAATTTGTTGAATAGGTGGTACCTCAGTCTGTTGTGGCCAGTGCGAAGTCTGAAGACAACGACCTGCTCTCTTCGGTTCAACTGGTAATAGGCATCGTTTTTGGTGTAACCAGTATGTTCGGTTTCCCATTTGGACATGTATCTGGCTTTGATAAGCCGTTTTGACTCTTCGTACGTCATACTGGTATCTGTTTGTGGTAGCCTTGCACCTTCTTTTGCCAGTCTGTCTGCCTCCTCGTTGCCTTGGATGTTGCAGTGTGACGGAACCCACTGTACCACTACCCTTTTTGGTGCGGACTGCTGGCACAGTTTGCAGAGTGCTGCTCTTAAGTCATTAAGCTCAGTGTTTTTCTGGCTTTTTAGCGCTGTGACTACTTCGAGAGCATCTGTCAGCAGGACTATATGGCTCTCATTTTCACTGTGTGTTACCATTTCTTCCACTGCCGCCCTCAGTGCCTCTGCCTCTGCTCTGAAATTGCTTGTGTACTTACCAGTAGCGAATGACAGTGTTATTTTTCTGCCATTTGGTAGGTTCAGGAATGCTCCTGCCCCTCCGTTCTGTGTAGTGTTTGTTACAGAACCGTCGGTGTATGCATGGGTCCAGTCCATGCTTGGGTAGCTTTTCGTTATGAAGCTTAGGGTAGTGTCTCTCCTTTCTTTTTCACTCTGGCAGTTTTTGTTTGCAATACCTGGTATATTTTCTACCACCTCTGGAAATATATCCTGCCTCCAAGTAGGTTTTCGTACAGTAGTGATGGGTTTTGGTGTTGTTAGTGCGTTTATGGGATCTTCGTGCATCTTTGCTTTGGCTATTTCTGCAAAGTTTCTCCGCTTTAGTTTCCCATTTCCCAAATTGTTTAGTCTCTGGTACATTGGATGGTCCGTCAGTCTTCTGAGTTTCTCTGACTGCAGCTGGGCTCTGCAGTCTCTTCTATCGGTCATGGATTGCAGTTTTGTAATCTTTTCAAGTTCTACAATTGGCGTTGACTTCATGCCACCTGTTATAATTCTCATGGCTTGGTTTTGAAGTTTGTTAACTTTATCGAAGTTCGCCTTCGCTGCGGTTGTCCATGCCGCAATGCCATACTCGAGAACTGGTCTCACTCTTCCAGTGTACAGTTTCTTTAGTATGCCTTCGTCTGCACCCCAGCTTGTGCCAGCAAGTTTCCTCATGATCGCCATTCTTTCTCTGGCTTTCATTCGGTTTCTCTCAATCTGACTTTTCCATGTCATGCGCCGATCAAATGTGACTCCCAGATAGGTTGGGTTGTCGTTTGGCTGCAGGATTTTGCCATTTAGCCTTAATTTGGTACTTTGGGGTTTTAATGAGAGCGAGAATATTGTGCACGTGGTTTTCTCCTCGTTTATTTTGACCAGCCATGAGTTCGCCCATTCTTCCAGCGATGTTAGGGCCGTCTGCATCCGATTTCTTGCTATGGTGAGATTCTTTTCAGAGGTCCACATAGCCAGATCGTCTGCAAACATTGAGCTATGGACTCTTCTTGGTATATTCTCTGTAATATCGTTTATATATACCAGGAAGAGTGTGGGTGACAATACTCCCCCTTGGGGTACTCCCTGCTCGAGTGTCACCTTTTTGCTCATCTGCCCTTGTACTTGGACTCTGGCCGTTCTTTGTTTGAGGTAGTGGTTGATCCACTTGTACATCTTCCCACAGACATCACTTCTTCTTAGCTTGACTCTAAGTCCATCCTTCCAGACTTTGTCAAATGCCTTTTCCAGATCCACCCAAACAGCTACTGTGTGTTTCTGTGCCTGGTAGGCATCTTCTATCTCCTGGGCTATGAGGATGACCTGGTCCTCAGTGGATCTGTGCTGTCTAAAGCCGGCTTGCTGTGGAATTAGTATTCGTTTTTCTTCCAGATGCCACATCAGTCTGGTGTTTATCATCCGTTCCATCAGCTTGCCAACACAGCTCAGTAGGCTTATGGGCCTGTATCCATTTGGATCTGTTTTGTCCTTCCCTGTTTTTGGTACTGGTACCAGTATTGCATCTTTCCATGCCTGGGGTACAATACCCCTTTTCCAGCTTTGGTTCAGGACTGATAGTAGTTTCTTCTTCGCTGTTTGGCCCAGCCCCATCAGCATTTCGTTTGTTATCCCGTCTTTTCCGGAAGATTTCCTTTTCTTTAGTGTACTCATAGCCTCTTCCATTTCGCGCATTGTTAGTTTGGCCATCATGTGCTCTTCAGGAGCCGTATTTATGTTTTCGTGTCCCTTTAGCTCTTCGCTAATGTCTGTATGCTTATCTGCAGGGACCTCGATGTGGTTTGCTCTGGCATAGTGATCGACAAAGGCGTTTGCGGTTTTCTTACCTGTGATCAAGTTCTCGCCCTGCTTGATAGTAATTTGTTTATTTGACGGGGTTTCGTCGTTCATGGCTCTGACTAGCTTCCATAGCTTGTTCCCGTCTTTGTCCAGGTTCAGACTTTCCGATTTATTTTTCCAACTTTCTCTTGCTGTTTGCTTGAGAGTGTGTTTGTACTTCGCCGCGGCGGCTTTGAGGGCGATGTTTGCCTCCATGGATTTTTCTCGTTCTGCCATGTTCCTAGCATTTGTTACTGCATCTTCCACTTTCTGTAACTCATCATTCCAGTAGGGCTTATAGTTTTTCCTAGCTCCTCTTGGGATGGTTTCAGTGGCGGCTTGCGTTATTGCCTTGCTTAGGCTCTCCACCATGGGCTTCATTTTGGTGTTTCGTGTGTTGATGGTTTCACACAGCCCATCTGTCAGGATTGCAAATCTGTCCCAGTCGGCTCGTTTGTAATTCCAACGTGGGAGCGGTTTTGTTTCCTGTGGGCTTACTTCCATGTCAATGGTTAGCCTGATCGGCCTGTGGTCGCTACCTGCCAGTTGGTTCAGCACCTGGCGGTCTATTTTATAGTGTATGTCCTGTGTGGAGAAGGCCAAATCTGGAGTCGAGGTGGTATGCCATGTTCTTGAATAGAAGCTAGGGCTATCCTCCGGCCTATTGATTAGGGAGAGATTTGCATCTATCTCCCAATCTTCCACTTCGTCACCTCTACTGTCTGTGTCAGAGTATCCCCATCTCTCCGAGTGGCTGTTGAAATCTCCAACTACTATGCAGTTGGAGTCTCTGACCTCCATACTCGAGAGCGATAGGTCTCTGTTTGGTGGTCCGTACAGATTGAAAATGCGGAGTTTCGTCTCTTGAGCCATTATGTCAACTCCTACAATTTCTGCTTGTCCGGTGTGATTGACAGGTACCGCGCTACTCGGTATGCTGTTTCTGGTCAGTATCAGGACCCCTCCTTTGTGGCCTTCTCTATCTAGACGGAAGGTCTGGTATCCTCTGATTGAGAATTTATGGTTATTGTTGAGGTGAGTTTCCTGGATACATGCCACGTCAATCTTACCTTCATGCAGGTGGTGTGTTAGGGAAAGTTTTTTGTTAATGACTCCCTCCGCATTCCACTGTAGTATTTTGAGGGTCTTGAGGTTTTGGCCAATAGACGTTACCCCATAGCCATGTGCCTTGACTCCACGACACATGGGTGGGTGACCACCAGTAGTCAAGGGTGGGCCCCTTCGAGGCGTGAGGCCCGGCGCTATCGCTGCCTGGCGGGTCTCCTCAGGATGAGCGCCATACGTTTTTCGAATAGGTTGTGCTGCCATCATACTGTGATTTACGTTGCACTGTTTTGTTAGGCTTGCGGCCCCGTGCATCCGATTTCAACAGGCGTTTCTGTGGGGATGCCCTCCTTAGCCTTTGGCTGTCCCCAGCCTATCTGCAAGGCAGCAGTTGTTTACGATCAGAGTTTTCTCTCCTATGGAAGTTGTCTTACCAGACTTTCGAGTCTTCACTACTCGTGTCTATAGGGTGCAATGATGATATGATATATGAGATGGACTGGTTTACCCGGAAGAGAGGCAGTCCAGTGTGTCTGTATCCCAGGATCGTCACGTCCTGCCAGAAACGTAGCATTTGCATGTGAGTGGGGTATCTCTTTTTCCCTTTGTTTTCTTGGCTTCTATGCAGGGATGGTACGCCTAGCATTCCCCGCCACCTGGGGTGTTGACACAGTGGGGCAGGTGTGCAATGTCCGCTGGTCTGCATCTCTTCTGCGTCCAGCATGATAGTTATGGCTGATAACGTACAGAGGTAGATATCGTAGCCGGAGTGCATTTCGCCAGAGGACAAGCCTGGTAATGTCACAGAGATGTTGATCGCCTGGTGTGCGGACAACTCTCATGGTCAGTGGTTGAGTCTTGACAGTTCACAGTGAGGTGGCTGCTCTACTGTTTTCGACACCCCGACCAGGTTCTAAGTCTTTGGTTGGTGTTTTTTCGCACCCCATCGCCGTATAGGGTGAGTATCAAGCAGTTGTCCGCCCGCTTTGATTGGCGGGCGGCAAGAACCTCTTACTGTGGCTCTACCTGATAGGGCTGGGGCGCAAGCCCCAGGTCCCGAGCATGTAGGAGCCTCCCATTGCAGTGGTGCTGAGATTTTGGGCGGGATTGCGGCTTACGAGGGTTCGGCCGTAATCCCCCACATGGTAGCCTCGCGCCCTTGGCTTATCAGCCTGGTACGTGAACCAAAGTGTCTGCGGCTCCTCTCGTTTTGAGCTGGTTTTCCGTAGCAACGCCCTGTCATTTGTAGGGTAAAACTGACCTGTCTTCAGATGATCTATTTCCAGCACCCGTTCACTATTTGGTCAGACGAATTTATTGAGGGCTTTTGTTTGTCAATGACCAGGTATTTGAGATCTGCGGTTTCTGCGGAGTTAAACACGATTTCCGTAGCGTTCTTTCATTTGAGTGTTTGAGAGCTGACTTGTCATCCGTGAGTCTAATACGAGCGTACGTTCATTATTAGACCCAAACGGCAGTGCTCTCGATTTGTCAGTTGTTCTACAGTATTGGCGTGTTCAGTCAAATTAAGCCGCAGGTTCCACACCTGGTGGTGCCCTTCCGTCAATTCCCTTAGCGAGACAATCAAGAGGGTAGCCCCAAAATTTTCGAGGGTCTAATTCCAGCACATGTTCTCTATTAGACCCCACGAAGGTGTACTTTTTGATAGTCATTCTGCATTATTGGCGTGGTAAGTTAACTTAGGTCTCAGGCTCCACTCCTGATAGTGCTCTTCCGTCAATTCCTTTATCAAACACTGGATGCAGACAAAACCGAGCCACAGGGGGCATAACCCTAGATTTCTGGGGGTCTAAGTCCAGCACCAGTTCCATATTAGGCCCCAGAAGAGTGGTCTCGGCATGTCAATCATTTCAGTGTTGGCCGTGTTGAGTCAAATTAAGCCGCAGGCTCCACTCCTGGTGGTGCCCTTCGGTCAATTCCTTTAAGTTTCAGCTTTGCAACCATACTTCCCCCGGAACCCAAACACTTTGGTTTCCCGGAAGCTGCCCGCAGAGTCATCGAAGCAACTCCTGCGGATCGCTAGTCGGCATCGTTTATGGTCAGAACTACGACGGTATCTGATCGTCTTCGCGCCTCTGACTTTCGTTCTTGATTAATGAAAACATTCTTGACAAATGCTTTCGCAGTAGCTCGTCTTGCGGCGATCCAAGAATTTCACCTCTAACGCCGCAATACGAATGCCCCCGTTTGTCCCTGTTAATCATTACCTCCAGTTCCGAAAACCAACAAAATAGAACCGAGGTCCTATTCCATTATTCCATGCACCATTATTCAGGCAGCCGAGGCCTGCTTTGAACACTCTAATTTTTTTAAAGTAAACGCGCCGGCCACCCAGGACGCTCAGCGAAGAGCACCCGTGGGAGAGAGCCGGCAGACGGTAGGGCAGGAGACAACGGGCAGTGAACCGGCGCGAGCCGGACCGCCCGCCTGCGCCTGAGATCCAACAACGAGCTTTTTAACTGCAACAACTTTAATATACGCTATTCGAGCTGGAATTACCGCGGCTGCTGGCACCAGACTTGCCCTCCAATAGATCCTCGTTAAAGGGTTTAAAGTGTACTCATTCCAATTACGGGGCCTCGAAAGAGTCCCGTATTGTTATTTTTCGTCACTACCTCCCCGTGCCGGGAGTGGGTAAGTTGCGCGCCTGCTGCCTTCCTTGGATGTGGTAGCCGTTTCTCATGCTCCCTCTCCGGAATCGAACCCTGATTCCCCGTTACCCGTTACAAACATGGTAGGCATGTCACGTACCATCGACATTTGATAGGGCAGACATTTGAAAGATGCGTCGCCGGCACATGAGGCCATGCGATCAGCACAAAGTTATCCAGAGTCACCAGTGGGGACGCCGCAACCCCGCGAGGGGAAACGACGATTGGTTTTGAACTAATAAAAGCGCTCTTTCCGCGAGGGTCGGAGCTTGGTAAGCATGTATTAGCTCTAGAATTGCCACAGTTATCCAAGTAGGATCGTGTCATCTAAGGAACCTCGACTGATTTAATGAGCCATTCGCGGTTTCACCGTGAGACAGTGTGAACTTAGACATGCATGGCTTAATCTTTGAGACAAGCATATGACTACTGGCAGGATCAACCAGATATCTGTCGGAGACGTACTGTGTACAGCACACACCGGTCGGCGGAGGAAGGGTGTGTTTTTGTAAAAGGCCTCGCTGGGACGACGGCCGCAGGGACCGACTGACGGGACGGACGGACGGTTTGTTCCACCCGTCCCTCACTCCGTCGACCTAGGACCGCCTGACAGGGGCCTCCCACACGCACCAGACGACCGACCGACCGGGCTCGCTCGAGGAGGGATGGCAGCGCTCTGTGCAGAACGGATCCCAACGACCTCGGCGATGAATTTCACTGGGACTAGAGACAATTTGGCCTGCCGGCCTGCCCTTCTCCGTAGGGAGAACGCAGGGCCTCGAGGCAACGATTCCTGCTTTCCATTTGCCGGTCACAAGCTCTTTGCGAGAGTCGGACCACCAGCGAGACGTACTGTCGAGCTCTGCTATAAGCCTTAGATAAATCACCAGGGACGGACTACGTTTCCTGATACGGACCAGACTAGCGCACCTCGGTGGAGGAGCCACTACCACAAACCGCACCCAATTCGCACTACGGGGAAAGGCAGGCGAGCGTTTTCCGCAAGCCCGCGCTATCGCTCCGCCTGACGGGACTGAGATCGCTTTACGAACACTGGTTGAAATTGAGTCGCCGCGGCGAGACAACTACCCCAGATGTATCAATGTTTGAAGTTCTGATTCAGTCCCCACCAGCGCGTCAATGCAATCCACAAAGTGTAAGTTGGTAATCGTTCTATCTCTTATCCCGACCGTGCCAACACATATATAAATATATGATCCACACGTATATATATATAAATATATGATCCACACGTATATATATATATATATATATATATATATATATATATATATATATATATATATATATATATGCAAACACATATACATTAAAAGGATAAAAATGTGAGGTGTTGGTCAGAATAGCACAGACAATAGCGGCGCTTGCACGGCTTAACAAAATCTGGTAATATAAACAATAGGGCCTTTTGAAGACCTCTTGGCAACTGTCAAAAGAAGGAAACTCGCTTGGTACAGTCACGTATCGAGATCAAATGGTTTTGCAAATACAATCCTCCACGGAAAGGTGCATGGCAGACAACGAAGAGGCCGTCCCAAAAAGAGATGGGAGGACAACATAAAAGAATGGACCAATCTCCGACCAGAACAGTCACATGCAGCGGCATCGGACAGAGAAGGGTGGCGTGGAGTTGTGAGGATGTCTGCATGTGTGCCCCAACGACCTCACCAGTTACGGGATGACCTGACCTGATATACATTAAAAGGCATTCAGAAATTGATGTATAAACATAGAGAGAGAGAGAGAGAGAGAGAGAGAGAGAGAGAGAGAGAGAGAGAGGGTGAGAGAGAGACATATATAGAGAATGAGAGAGAGATAGAGACAGAAAAATGGAAGAGAAAAAGATGAAAGAGCGGAATGTACATGGGAGCCTAGGTAAAGGTATGGCATGTATTCTTCTTCTTCGTACGCAGTCAGACAGTAACCATTATTTTTTCGAAAAAAGCGGCGGTCATCCTGAGGCTGTCGCCACTGCCATAGAGCTTTTCTTGCAGTTCCACTGGTGATGGCCACATCTGCTCTCTCTGATCCTCGTATGTCGGGCAGTTCTGCAGCAGATGTTCAGCGGTCATTTTACCAGTACCGCACGGGCATTCGTCGGTACCACCTATCTTCAGTTTGTTGAATAGGTGGTACCTCAGTCTATTGTGGCCAGTGCGAAGTCTGAAGACAACGACCTGCTCTCTTCGGTTCAACTGGTAATAGGCATCGTTTTTGGTGTAGGCAGTATGTTCGGTTTCCCATTTGGTCATGTATCTGGCTTTGATATTGGCATGTATTCAAACTATGAGACATCTCATTATGAAGTCTAACTATTCTCATTTCACTTTATTCTTCTCATCATCTAACCGCAGAATTCCATGTATCTCAGATTCGTGTTTTTCCTTCTTCATTTAGTCATTTCCTCTCTACCCTTGAAAGTAACTAAGGACATCAGTAACTAAGGACATCAGTAACTAAGGACATCAGTAACTAAGCGACTGTGATATTCAATATTGATTCAACAATGACATATCTAGTTATTTCTCTAATGTGTGCCTGTCGGTATTTCCAACGTTTGCGCGAGAGATTTGATCGACTGGTGTAATCACGTGATGGCATGTGTGTTAAAATGACGCATGATGACAGACGATATACTATTTGGCTCCGTTCGGGATAATTGTGAAAATATGCAATACGGAACGGAATGTGAAACAAACATTAAAGAATTCAGTTTGTGGGGACGGAAAAGGGGGGGGGGGGTGATGGAGGGGAAAAGCGATAGACGATGGTGGACGTGTTGAAGGAATGAGTGCGTTTAGGGTGGGGGGAAGAGATGGGCTTGGTGGCGGGAAGCGATGGGATGGGTGGCGGGAATAGATGGGCTGAATTGCGGGAAAAGATGGGCTGAGTTGCGGGAGTGAAGAGATGGGCTGGGTGGGGGTAGGGGGGGGGAGAGATGGGCTGGGTGGTGGGAAGAGATGGGCTGGGTGGCGGGAAGAGATGGGCTGGTCGGAAGAGGAGAAGAGATGGGCTGGGTGGGGAGGAAGGGATGGGCTTGGTGGCGGGAAGAGATGGGCTGGGTGGGGGGAGAGATGGGCTGGGTGGCGAGAAGATAGTGGCTGGGTGGGGGGAGAGATGGGCTGGGTGGGGGAGATGGGCTGGGTGGCAAGAAGATATGGGCTGGATGGCGGGAAGAGATGGGCTGGGTGGCGGGAAGAGATTGGCTGGTTGGCGGGAAGAGATGGGCTGGGTGGCTGGAAGAGATGGACTGGGTGGCGGAAAGAGATGGGCTGGGTGGCGGGATGAGATGGGCTGGGTGGCGGGGGGAAGAGATAGGCTGGATGGCGGGAAGAGATGGGCTGAGTGGCGGGATGAGATGAGCTGAGTGGCGGGAAGAGATGAGATGGGTGGTTAGGGGGGGGGGGGGTTAAGAGATGGGCTGGGTAGGGGGAAAGAGATGGGCTGGGTGGGGGGAATATATGGGCTGGGTAACGAGAAAATATGGGCTGGGAAGAGATGGGCTGGGTGACGGTTGGGGGCGGGAAGAGATGGGCTAAATGGGGTGGACGTGTTGAATGAATGAGTGGGTTTAGGGTGATGAGAAGAGATGAGCTGGGTGGGGGGGGGGAGAGATGAGCAGGGTGGGGTGGGCTTGTTTAAATTTTAGACGGTATGGCTGGGATTGTGGAAGAAAATTTTTTTTTTTTTTTTTGGGGGGGGGTTAAAAATATTCGAATTGGAGGGATGAGGTGGTAGGAAGGTGATCATCTGCTTAAAGGAAGAAGAGACGGGCAGATTGAGATGGAGTCAGGTGGGGGGAGATTTGATTGGTGGAGTGATGTGATCGTCATAGTAGTAGTAATTCGCCCAGACACCGTGCTCCCGATGAATTAAATGTGGTTCAGGCTGCACGTAATGAAGGTAAAGTCATTCCTGTATGACTCATCCAGGATGTGTACGGGGGATCGGGGAGTCGGTACCATGAAGAAGAGGGTTGCTCACTACCTCTAATGTGCATGGCCTGCCTCAAAACTTAAGGGTGGGAAAAGAGTTCAATGGGGATTGTGAGGCACGGGAGTAGTGCGGGAAATGGGAGAACTTATAACAGCGAAGCTGTTGTTTGCTACTTTTATATTATACAGTTCGACTGATGGGTCGATGTTCTGCACAGATCTACTAGTGTGTATTAATCGAAACGAAACGGGATCAAGATGCTGAGCAGCGCATGAGCTGCAGTGGTCAGCGACCCTTAGCTGTCTGCTAGCGTCAGGGCCAGCGAACCAGAGCTGCCAAGACCCTTCTACGCCTCCACGCAGTGATCCTGGATAACAGGCTGCAACAGGGCAGACTGGCTAAGGAGAAGGGATCGAAGAGGAAATGCTAACCCGGTACTCAAACAATGCTTGCTGAAGTCGGATGTGCTGGACCGAAAGGTGCAAATATCGCAGTCAAGCTGTAAACTACGACACAACGCATTCCGTTAGCTGGACTACATTCTGCTCCTTTCAGGGTTTAGTAGCGTGAGATTGAGAACGAACAAAGCCAAGCCAAACGAAAGGAAACGAAAGGACGTTTCCTTTATCCGCCCTCTCTTATATGACTGCCAAAGACTTCCATCACATATTCGTCCCAAGTAATTAATATGAGCCCGGCACTATATAATATTTATAATATCTCAAGCATCCATCTACCTTTGTGAGATAACTCTGTTTGCTCCATCGATCAATGCTTATGAAAGATGGAACATGTAAAAGAGGATGGAAAACCAGATGCATTCGTTCAGGCTATTTTTGTATGAGAATTCACATTGTTGGTAAGCTAGCTATCCGGCCGTGTGTTATCTGATCCCGTAAAGAGGGTGATGATGTTAGTGGGTTATGAAACGGGAGAAAAGTGGTTTATGAAAAGTGGGGAAAGTAGGGAAATTGAGTTATGAAAGAAGAAAAAAGTGGTTTATGATAAGCGGGAAAAAAATAAAATGGGAAAAAGTGGGTTATTAATAGCCACAATGAGTAAGTTTACTCATTGCTGCATCCTGAAGAAGGTGTTAAGGGGTAGGTTGAATGAGCTTTCCTCACATCCCGAGCGTACTGATGGAGGTTTGCTGGGCTCTTCCAAGCGGTTGTGATATACTTCGCTCCATCTGCTTGTCGCTCACTACTACGGGGATCACGTCGATCCCCCACCTCGTTCGCCATGATGCTTTGAAAACAGTCCGATTCCAGAGACGACAGCGAGGAAGTCGAAGTGAGGGTCTTGGCCAGAATATTTGGCCTGACCCTGATTAACATGTCTGATCAGTATGCTGTGCCTGACCCTGGCTAACATGTCCGATCAGTATGTTGTGCCTGACCCTGGCTAACATGTCCGATTAGTATGTTGTGACTGACCCTGGCTAACATGTCAGATCAGTATGTTGTGACTGATCCTGGCTAACATGTCAGATCAGTATGTTGTGACTGACCCTGGCTAACATGTCAGATCAGTATGTTGTGACTGACCCTGGCTAACATGTCAGATCAGTATGTTGTGACTGACCCTGGCTAACATGTCCGATTAGTATGTTGTGACTGACCCTGGCTAACATGTCAGATCAGTATGTTGTGACTGACCCTGGCTAACATGTCAGATCAGTATGTTGTGCCTGACCAGAAGTAAGTCTTCCTCTCCTGAACAGGGTGTTAAAGTGGCGGGTGGCAGTAATTTTCCTCAAATCCCGAGCGTGCTGATGGAGGTGGACCAGTGTCATCTAAGCGGTTGTGCTACGCTTGGCTAAATCTGCGTGTCACTCACTACTACGGGGATCACGTCGACCTATAAGCTTGTTAGTCAGGCTTAAAAAAAAAAAACAAGACAGTTTCCAAGGAGAATTGTGAGGAAGTCGATTCGAGTTCAGAATAACAACACTGTTACCTTCCTGGCAAGCTGTGAAAGAGAGGATAGGACATGATGCCCGCTGTCATATCCATTTCAAACTGAGGGAGTGAAGAATAACACTGGGGCCAGGTCAAACACACTGATCGAGATCGAGATAGCACCTCAGATTCTCGTAGGGATTCTTGAACCAGGGCTGTCTTACAGCAGTCTGGCCAACAAGGTGGGGACCCGCAAGAGGGGATCGAGAGGCAAACTAGAGATATTGATGTACGCAATCAGTTCCAATATAGCGTGTATTTTGACATTTTATGAGAATTTGAAAATGTAAAATCCATTCTTAGCTCAAAGCTGTAAAGAAAAACAGAGGCAACGCGGATTTGGTCCGCGGGCCGTAGTGTGCCAACCCCTGATATACACCTAATTAGATTTGGACTCGTCTGTCTAAACTAACAGACAGCGCCCCAACCAATATGCCATAAATTTGAAACGTCCCTTAGTAAAAGAGATGATCAAGAAACAAACCCCAGAAGGACACATCCAAGCACAGACGCTAACCACATAAATCTACGGCATCTGGCAAGCACATTCTCATGTTCAACTGGCTGCAGACATCACGCGTTATCTCCTGTGCTATCGACTTACTTACTACTTACTTACTACTTACTTACTACTTATTTACTACTTCCTTAGTCGCTCCTCTTCTACCGTGAGGTGTAGAAGTTTTCCAGAGAGAACACCACACTGCTCTATCCTCTGGCCTCCTTCCAATCCAACCCTCTATCACTTAGGGACTTTTGTATTCTGTCTTCCCAACGTGCTTTGGGACGTTCTGGGGGTCTGCGTCCTTGACTTTTTATCTCCCATAACCGCTTTGATATCCGATCTTCTTCCATTCTACAGACATGACCAAACCACTGTAGTTGGGACTTGCTCCACTCGTGTCTGCTGGGGTTGAACTTCGAGATTGCTACGTATTGTCTGGTTACGGATCTTGTCCCTTTTCGTCATCTGAACCGCCTTTCTTAGATATCTCATTGCTTAAGTTTGTAGTTGCTTTTCTTGGGCTGTAGTCATTGCCCATGACTCACATCCATATGTCAGGATAGGCACATGGGTCGAGCGGTACACGTCTATCTTTGTTTTCCTGCTTTTTTTTTTTTTGCTAAGGAATCCTCTGTTTATTGCATGAAAAGTCTTGTGCTATCGACAATCAACCAATTCCAGTCGTTCCTTTCGGGGTACATAAACTGAAGATAGGTGGCACTGACGAATGCTCGTGTGGTACCGGGAAAATGACCGCTAAACATCTGCTGCAAAACTGCCCGACATACGAGGACCAGAGAGAGCAGATGTGGCCATCACCAGTGGCAACACTAGACAAGCTCTGTGGCAGTGTCGACAGCATCAGGATGACCGCTGCTTTTTTCGAAAAAATACAGGTTGACGTTTGACAGCGTACGAAGAAGAAGAAGAAGAAGAAGTTCCTTTCGGGGTACATGTCATTCTAACCCTCCTCCAACAAGTTCGATCTTTTTTTGCCATTTCTTTTCCTCTTCTTCGTCTTCTCCTTTTTCTTCGACGAAATAATACAATGGTTTTAGCCCGGTGAGACTCAGTCAGCGAAGTTCCTTTTCACAGACTCTTCTCTAAGTGTTGCATGACCTAACTCTCTCTTCCTCTTCCCTTGTGGATTCCAGCCAGAACCCTTCTGGCCAGGTTTGATTGTGTTTTACGTAAAGTGTGTTTATTCGATCCCGTTTTCAATGTTTGATTTTCTTTTTCTTCTTTCGTTCACTTGTAGTATGTCTACATCTGCAAAGTTGTCTCTTGTATGAACCTCATTGTCTTCTGCAGCTCACACATATGTCCATATAGTTTCCCTTCCAGTGCTGTTTCTCTTGGCCACGCATGTCTACATGTACACATATTTGAGCCGCACCCTAAATTTGTTGCACATGTGGCTGCGGAGTCGGTTGTGTCTTGTTCTGAGGAGCAGTTTGACAATCTGCTCTTTCCTGTTTATATTGTGATATTCATTTTGTAGTTCTGTTGGAAGCTCCCTCATTGATTTAATCATCTTTTTCTTTTGATGGTATGTAACTGGTACTTACTTCTTGTTGCTCGTTTGCAGCACCTTCCCTCGCCAATGTTTGATATGTTGTTCCATTTGTTGCTGGCCCCGTTCCCGTAGATCTTCATTCCTTACCATGCAATGCCAAATATCCTTAGTATATAGGTATTGACGACCTTCTAGAGTTTATGTCCATTGTCCTGGTCATTATCCAAGCTTCTGGTCCGTTCTGGAGTACATACATTATATTTGATTCAAACAACCTTAACTTGGTACACTCTATCCTAATATTTTCTTTTTAAACACACAAAAAAAAAAAAACATTGACAGGTGTTACAAAAGTGTTTGTCAATGAAAAAAAGTAAAAAGACATGAGACTACGTTACAGACAAAAATGTATTCGTCTGGAACTAAATACAAGACAAATTAAATAATTACATTATTATAAGGACGGATGCGAATAAAAAATTCACTTAGTTGACACGCGTTGAGAAAACTTACAGTATATTTCTGTGTGGTTTACAACACATCGGAGGAAAAAGTATTTCCGCTGATAATCCAACACAAAACTCGTTTTATAATTGATCTAATTTCGTGGATACAATTATGAAACACATCAACCCCGCTGTGACTGAATTGTACGAAAGAAATATATCCATGCTTGAACAGCCTGAACGATATGAAGAAATGCAGGTGATAACGTAACAACAAGACGGCTTATCGAGGGCAGTCCGACAGGTAAAATGTCGGTGGGAAACAGACCTCTTCAACACCGGACGCAGGCTCAATAACCTGGTTAGCGAAAACTGCGATAACACTTGGGAACACGTATTACGACATTACAGACAGCGAGAAGTGCGCGCGCCACAAATATGTGTTAGTGAAAGCGTGCAGACCTATTAGCATAAGGGAAGTTATCTGTTCTGGTAGTACTGCGCTGCGGATGGATTCAATAGGTGACAAGAAAAGGGTTGGACAAATGAAACTAAAAAGTAGCAGGCTCTTAGCCGCTGTCTATGATAACATTTTCGATAACAATAATAAAACTGTACGCTACATATGAGGCGTGTTCAAATGAAACTGAACTTCACCAAGTGAACATACGTGCGATGAGCACGATGACTTCAATTCTGGTGTGAACAGTACATACCAACCGTCAACTTTGCAAAATGTCATTATCCTCTTACTCGTAGTTTCCTAAGCAGCCGGCTGAAAAAATGGCGGGTGTGATGCGGAATACGTCCAGGGTTGATTAGACAGCAGTTATTCTGTTTCTAATACCTGAAGGATGTCGACCGGTTGACATTCATCGCAGAATGCAGGCAGTGTATGGTGAGCCGAATTGCTGCATAAATTTTAACGATGGCATCTTCTGACGCAGCAATGTGTGTACGACCTGGTCTAGGAAGATCTTTCGTTAACTCATGTCCGTCTTTAAACATCGTAGTCCAGTTCCTCACTGTTGTATTCGACACACTTTTGTCACTATACACTGCCTGCATTCTGTGATGAATGTCAGCTGGTAGACATCCTTCAGCTGTTAGAAAAGGAATCACAGCTCGTTGATCAACTATGGACGGATTCCATATCATATCAGCCATGTTTTAAACGGTCTGCCGAGGAAACTATTAGTCGGAGGATAATGAAATTTTGCAAGCTTGACGATTGGTATGTGCTGTTTACACCAGAATTGACGTCATCGTGCGCATCGTACGTATGTTCCCTTGGTGAAGTTAGGTCCGGTTTCATTTGAACAGAGAAGCTGCAGGAACTAACACTTGAAAAATGAACCTGTTAAAGGTAGTTTTCAGTTACCTTGCAGGAAGCATACTTTTACCTGTTTGAGTACCAGGAATTCAAGTGTTACACGTATTAAAGACTTCATAGAAAAATTGCTACTATTTCCAGCAAACCTCTGGCATGACTAATCAGCTGTCACTCCTATTTGAACATTAGTTTGATAGAGATATAGAGACGAGAGATAGAGACGAGAGATAGAGACGAGAGATAGACGAGAGTTAGAGACGAGAGTTAGAGACGAGTGATAGAGACGAGAGATAGAGACGAGAGTTAGAGACGAGAGATAGAGACGAGGGATAGAGACGTGAGATAGAGACGAGAGTTAGAGACGAGAGTTAGAGACGAGAGATAGAGACGAGAGATAGAGACGAGAGATAGAGACGAGAGATAGAGACGAGAGATAGAGACGAGTTAGAGACGAGAGATAGAGACGAGAGTTAGAGACGAGAGATAGAGACGAGAGTTAGAGACGAGAGATAGAGACGGGAGATAGAGACGAGCGATAGAGACGAGAGTTAGAGACGAGAGATAGAGACGAGAGATAGAGACGAGAGATAGAGACGAGAGTTAGAGACGAGAGATAGAGACGGGAGATGGAGACGAGCTATAGAGACGAGAGTTAGAGACGAGAGATAGAGACGAGAGATAGAGACGAGAGATAGAGACGAGAGTTAGAGACGAGATAAAGAGACGAGAGTTAGAGACGAGATATAGAGACGGGATGTGGAGACGAGCGATAGCGGCGAGAGTTAGAGACGAGCGATAGAGACGAGAGTTAGATACGAGAGTTAGAGACAAGATATAGAGACGGGAGATGGAGACGAGCGATAGAGACGAGAGAGACACCGGGTGCAGATGGCAATCGCTGTCATTTACCAGCTGTCTCCAATACTAAGAAACCCCAAAATTTCTCTCCAAGCGAAAAAGCAGATGATAAATAGTATTTTAATCCCAACCCTGTCTACCAGTGCCAGACATGGACATTGAATAGGGCTCAGTAACGGAAGTTAGCCACCTGCAAAATGCGGTGCCTATGAAATTTCCCTTACAACATCAGAAGAGACAGAATCCCAAATACGAGTATTCGGGAGAAGGTTGGAACAATTCCCTGTCTACATTACACAGAGGAACAGAGAATACATTGGTTTGGCCACATTGGGAGAATTAAACCAGACTTCATTGTTCATGCAACCTTGTACAGGAGAAGATCAGGAATAAAGGCGAGAAGTAGATCGAGGAAAAGGTGGATAGACAGCGTAATCGAGACATGTCGTAAAATAGGGAAAAATGTTACTCGGGCCATGAGAAAGGTGAAAAGCAAATACATACTGCGACACTGGGCTACAACCTCGTAGAAGGTGAGAAGACACTGGGCTACAACCTGGTAGAAGGTGAGAAGACACTGGGCTACAACCCGGTAGAAGGTGAGAAGACACTGGGCTACAACCTGGTAGAACGTGAGACGACACTGGGCTACAACCCGGTAGAAAGTGAGACGACGCTGGGCTACAACCTGGTAGAACGTGAGACGACACTGGGCTACAACCCGGTAGAAGGTGAGAAGACACTGGGCTACAACCCGGTAGAAGGTGAGAAGACACTGGGCTACAACCTGGTAGAACGTGAGACGACACTGGGCTACAACCCGGTAGAAAGTGAGACGACGCTGGGCTACAACCTGGTAGAACGTGAGACGACACTGGGCTACAACCCGGTAGAAAGTGAGACGACGCTGGGCTACAACCTGGTAGAACGTGAGAAGACACTGGGCTACAACCTGGTAGAACGTGAGACGACACTGGGCTACAACCCGGTAGAAAGTGAGACGACGCTGGGCTACAACCTGGTAGAAAGTGAGACGACGCTGGGCTACAACCCGGTAGAAAGTGAGACGACACTGGGCTACAACCAGTTAGAAAGTGAGACGACACTGGGCTACAACCTGGTAGAAAGTGAGACGACACTACTGGAGGGTAGGGTGGAATACCTTCTTGTCCAATAATTAAGCAACGTTATAAGTGGGTGAATAACATCAGGACATGTACTCGAATAAGCCTGTCAAATTGCACAATTACGGCAGGAGATAGAGTACACTGTAGATCCATTGCAGCCGACCTTCGAGGGCGGAGATGGCACTCAAACTAAACTGAATTCAACTGTGGTATGTATTAGTGCGGTTTGTTTCGTTGGTTTCTCCTAATGATTCCACATTTTCTCTGGTCACAAACTTCATGTCTAGGTTTGTTTTTCCATTTGTTTCAGTCAAAGTAAATGTAGTTCAATGGCTGACACCGCTATCGAGGATGAAGTGTTAGAGACTTCACTGTACGAGGCCACAGATTGGTTATGAGGTGTGGTGGGCAATTTCCTTCCTCGATGTCTGCCTTTCCCAAACTGTAAGTCAGGTTTCCGTTTACAGGTGGGTCGACTGAAGCGTAAAGCCAATTAACTAACACCTTACTTCACAACGTTAACCAGAGTCTTATTTTGTTTATGTAAACTGTCGATATCTGAGCACCACAGTAGTTAGAGAATTTACATATTAGGGCAAAGTTACCGGTTCACTCTCCAGTAACGAAACGCTCCAGTTTACCTGATTGTAAATCGTTAGTTGGTTTATTATTATTGAAGACATGACAGGGGAATGAAAAATCGCTACCACGCCTTAAAAACAGCCAACACCTGGTTCAATGACGTATCTTACACTTCTTTCCCGACTACAGTATCTGCTTATAAGTACCTTCACAATTTTTTGTCTAGACATTTATGTAATGTAATTTTTGTCATTACTTCACATTCTTTGTGTATGAAATAAATGTGGCATTGGTTTCTTATGAATGTGTACACTTCTTCGTCAATTGCTCGCAATTAATCACATTATGTTTCCATCATAAACTTGACAGTCTGTCTAAGGTTTCTGCCGACGCCATACCGTTTCTTCTTCTTCTTCTGCTTCTTCTTCTTCTTCTTCTTCTTCTTCTTCTTCCTCGTTCATCTTCAGACCTCAACCAATGACTCTAACGAAGGCAGCAGTCGACTCAAGGTTCTGTACGCTTCCGTGTAGGTTCTCGTGGAAGGACATGGCTGTTGCCAAATGCTACTTCTTTTGTCGGTATACAGTGGACATGACTGCAAAATATGTTCTGCCTTCATGGGGGCTGTGCAGCAGGCACTAAGGTCTGTAGTGCCAATCTTGAACTTGTTGTACAGATCGCATCTAAGTCTGTTGTGACCTGTGCGTAGCCGAAGATATTATTACCTGGTCTCGCCTGGAGAGTTGATGGTAGGCATCGTTTTTCTATGTGGCCAGGCTGGTCTTTTTTCCATGTTGCACTGTACGTTCCCCTGATGAATACTTTTGTCTCATTTCTGTATCACTCTGCTGCAACATTCTTCCTTCTCTAGCGAGTATGTCTGCCTCCTCGTTGTCTAGAATGTTGCAGTGGGCTATACCGTTTATTCAACAGATAGTCACGTTTAACCATATTGACTGAATAAATCGTCATCAGTCGCACACTGGCATAGCACTATTGCTGAGGGTGTTCATAGACAAGAGGCATCAAGAATAAATGAGGTTGTAAATAAGTAGAAGAGCACTTCGTAGGTCTGCTCACATCAACTATTCTTCAACCCTGGTGGTAGGAGGTGTCCTATTTCCATGTGTTACATTTTTTTTGGGTTTGTTTTTATTTTTTGCGTTCGCCTTATTTCTATATTCCCCAAGGCGGTGTAAGTTGCACTGTGGTTTTTATTTTGCGCCTGCCGGCCCAGTGCATCCGACTTGAGCATACATTTTATGCAAGGGCCTGCTTCCTCCGGCATTTTCTAAGGGTTTGCTTCCTCGGGGTAACGGCCGGTGCTGGGATGGGGATCGAACCCATTTGTTTCCCATTTGGCCATGTATCTGGCCCTAATAAGCCTTTTGGACTCTTCGTATGTCACACTAGAATCTGGTTGTGGTAGTCTTGCACCTTTTTTTGCCAGTCTGTCTGCTTCCTCGTTGCCTTGGATGTTACAGTGGGATGGAACCCACTGTACCACTACTCTTTTTGGTGCGGACTGCTGGCATAGTTGACAGAGTACTGCTCTTAAATCATTAAGTTCGGTATTTTTCTGGCGTTTTAGTGCTGTGACTACGGCCAGGGCATCTGTAAACAGGATTATCTGGCTTTCATTGCTTTCGCCTGTCAGCATTGCCTCAGCCGCAGCCGCAGCCCTCAGTGCCTCTGCCTCCGCTCTGAAATTGCTCCCATTTTTACTAAATACGACAGACAATTCCGGGCCCCCACTGACTTATTTAGCCATCTTCCATTTCATGCGAACAGTGAATGTTGACAAAGTGGTCCTGGTCGATTATGATGGAGGACGAAGAACAACAGCAACCATCTGTCTGTTTCCCTCATAAACTTGACGGACCGTTACAGATAAATATCGCTTCGTCTCACTCTGCTCCTGCCACCATATATCCTATTTTTTAACTACGCTTGAAGAGGTCACGCTGTCACGTTGTTCCTCTCATGAAGTCAAGCTTGGAATAAATATTTTACTGTTCGCCTCGGATTACGGAAGTCGCGGGTTCGAATCATGGAAGACACCCTGATTTTTTTCTTGTGTATTTTCTGGTTGAAGTTCCCCTGATCTCCGGGTACTGAGATCGGACTCCCGTGTTCAGTGTTGAGCACGTTAAAAATTCCTGTTCAGTTGAAAATCTAAAAGAGTAGGCTTAACGGCCACTGTCCGAACACAAATTCTAGTTAAAAAATCTACCTGTTATTTGTATCCTCCCCCCAAGCCAGTAAGCCGCAGGAAGTTGTCAAATACCTACCACATATAGCCGAAGCATTCGGCTACCTGGCAACCTGTTTGAATACCAATTTTCTCTGCGTCATTTGTTTCGGAGGTTGTTTATTGTTATCTACTTATATTTTGTTTTACTTTTTGTTTTACAATTTGTTTTACTTTTTGATCTTGATCTTGATGACCCGTTCCTCAGCAGGTCACAACTTCGTCTCCGGCGGACTCTGTCTTGGACCACGGAAGTCTGTCTGCATGTCTGTCCCTCTGTCTGTCTGCCTGTCTGCATGTCTGTCTGTATGCCTGTCTCTCTGCCTGTCTGTCTGCATGTCTGTCTGTATGCCTGTCTCTCTGCCTGTCTGTCTGCCCATTCGTCTTCAACAAGGAGGTATGTTTTGTGTATGACCAAAAATAACGTAACTGTCTAACCCTGATTTTGGTCATTAATTCTCTATTCACTCCTAACTTTTTCAATACCTCCAAATTTGTTTTCTCCTCTTTCCACGAAATGTGACCCAAAATTCGATTTACCCACATTTCCAAGCCTTCAATACTCTTTTCCAATTTGTTATCCATTGCCCTTGTTTCTGCGCCATAATGTAGTGACGAGTCTGCATATATCACAGCAGGCCCAATTTGAAAACTGCATCGCTTCAATGCAATCATCAATACACGCATGCGTGAATTTATTTAGAAAACATGTTCCCCGCAAAACAATTCCAAAAATATCTTCTCCAGACTGGATTGTAACGCATGGATTACCATTAGAATGAACGAATGCGTTCTCTTGTATTGAATATCATCAATGGTCTTTATTAGACTTGGAGTTGTAGGGGAAATCTGTCAAAATATGTACATGGGAGAACTACTCTTTCAAACTTGACAAGATCGTTGTCCGTTTGCGTGTACTTATATATTTCTTCTATGTTAACAAACTTTCCCATAACCCAGAAGGCTGCGTGGGCTACGGGTGAGACTCGCTTGGTTTTCACAATCCCATCACACCGTGTTCGATCCCCACCGTGTCCAGTTTACCAGACACTGGGGTTTTTCTCGGGCGATTGCTGCTCCAAAATGGAAAGTAATGATAACTTACCTTACTTGCCAAGAAACTTATAACAGCCAATCAGGTGGCGGTTGTAAAAAGCGACGTTCTGTAAAGGAAATGCTACTTATTTGTGTCTTTCTTCAAGGATGTCGTAAAATGCGAATAGAGAATGGAGAGGATAAGGCTAGCAATCTCATTATGTAAAACCGTTGATATTTAAACAACTACTGCAGGTGATTCAGGCTTCCTCTAAAGGGACAGGCTGTAGTTTGTAATTTTGAGCTATAATGTAGTCAAATAATCAAAAGAATTATATCGGCGAATACCTAAAACCTACAGTCTCCTTCGTGAACCTCACTGAACTAGAAGCACATCATCAGTTGGTCGAAGAAGAAGAAGAAGAAGAAGAAGAAGAAGAAGAAGAAGAAGAAGAAGAAGACATCGGAGTGAATTCCCGGCTATTGACACCTCGCAACAGTACATGCAATAAGAGCGCATTTTAGAAAATGTAACGATCACGCCAGCATCCAGATTATAGAATTTAAATATCTCATGTAAAAGTTGTTATTCGTTGCAGTACTTACTCCATCACTTACTCCATCACTTACTTCATCACTTACTATGGTTTCCCGATGTAAAAATTATTCTAAACGCCAACAAATGTATCTACATGTCAAAAATTACTTTATGCACCAACCCAAAATTTCTGAATTATAAGGTTTGCTACAAAAGAAACAAAAACTACAATACATTTTTTTTAAAATGCCAATCTACTAAACACCAAAGAAAAATCTAAATTATTAAAAAAAATTACACTCCTGAGATTTAAAAAAAAAAACAACACAAAAAACACGTGTTGGTGCCAAAAAAAACAAACAACCTAGCTTAATAAAACATATTGTATTGTTTAGACTTTTCTTCAGCTGTGAATTCAAAAGGTGGGAGAAAAATAACGCACAGATTATACTTCTTCTTCTTCTTCTTCTTCTTCTTCGTACGCAGTCAGACAGTAACCATTATTTTTTCGAAAAAAGCGGCGGTCATCCTGAGGCTGTCGCCACTGCCATAGAGCTTGTCTTGCAGTTCCACTGGTGATGGCCACATCTGCTCTCTCTGATCCTCGTATGTCGGGCAGTTCTGCAGCAGATGTTCAGCGGTCATTTTACCAGTACCGCACGGGCATTCGTCGGTACCACCTATCTTCAATTTGTTGAATAGGTGGTACCTCAGTCTATTGTGGCCAGTGCGAAGTCTGAAGACAACGACCTGCTCTCTTCTGTTCAGCTGGTAATAGGCATCGTTTTTGGTGTAACCAGTATGTTCGATTTCCCATTTGGTCATGTATCTGGCTTTGATAAGCCGTTTTGACTCTTCGTACGTCATACTAGTATCTGTTTGTGGTAGTCTTGCACCTTCTTTTGCCAGTCGCACAGATTAGACAATATGGCTGTGATCGGGAGAAGTTACTATATAGGGCAAAGTGAGAGTTATCTATAGTCAGCAGTTTGTACCCGCATTCTCAATAATTATAAATATGATACTTTAACAGGAATAAATATTCTAAATAAATAATAAAATAATGAATAAATAAGAAAATCAAATAAATATTTATCACATTTATAGTTATTGATAAATTGGCTTATTGAGAATGTGCTTTCAATTCTACTTCCAGTTCACGCCACGTCCTCTAAGCATGCTATATTACAGCAGCCTGGCCGATGAGGTGGGGATAGACGTTGTGATCCCTGTGGGCATTCGGTGGCATGACTACATCCCCCAACGTGTGGGCGTCTCTGCTAAAACAGGCCTCCTTCCAATTTCAGAGCCGCAGTTTCTTTGTTCGACCGCATTGTACGGCTGTGTCAGGAAACCCGGGCCCACAAGATACGACACAAGTTGTTCCTCAGCGCCAAAAGTCTTCCCCCGACCGGCTGGAGGCGCAGAAGCGGCCGTCTCCGCACAGTATCGCTCCAGCAGATAGTAACCACCACATCCGACCTGAGCGAGGCCTGGGACCACGTCACAGCTGTGGGTCTTGGACGAGGCCTGGAACCACGTCACAGCTGTGGGTCATGGACGAGCCCTGGAACCACGTCACAGCTGTGGGTCATGGACGAGGCCTGGAACCACGTCACAGCTGTGGGTCATGGACGAGGCCTGGAACCACGTCACAGCTGTGGGTCATGGACGAGGCCTGGAACCACGTCACAGCTGTGGGTCATGGACGAGGCCTGGAACCACGTCACAGCTGTGGGTCATGGACGAGGCCTGGAACCACGTCACAGCTGTGGGTCATGGACGAGGCCTGGAACCACGTCACAGCTGTGGGTCATGGAGGTGGCCGACCACCGCAACGGTGCTCAGACGCCTAAGTGAACATTATTATTATTTCCCCTGTGGTGGTGGACTTCGGGTAGAGTCTTCCACTGCAGTATGATAAGGAGCATCTCAGTCCATCTTCCCAAGTACGCCTCTGCATGCACGAAGAGCCACTGTAACTCGCCACAAAAGAGTTGTAAGTCTCGAGTTTAATTTATTCACTACGAGTGACTTCCTACATTGATAACTGCGACAAAATGCTGCCACAGGTATGCGTAACACATTGACTCTGTGTGTGCCAGAGTTGTTGTTGTTGTTGTTTGTGAATGCCCACAATGAGTAGGTTACTCTTTTGTGCGCCCTGAAAAAGACGTTTAGTGGCGGGTTGCAGTAGCTTTCCTCACATCCCGAGCGTGCTGATGAAGGTGGACCGGGGTCCTCTAGACATTTATGGTATACTTGGCTTCATCTACTTGTTACTCACTACCACGGTGATTACGTCGATCCCTCACCTCGTTAGACAGGCTGCCGTGAAAACAGCCCGTTTCCAAGGAGGTCTACTAGAAAGCCGAGGTGAGGGCCTTGGCCAGTATGTTTTACCTGACCCTGACTAACATGTCTGATCGGTATATTTTGACTGACCCTGACTAACATGTCTGATTAGTATATTTTGCCTGACCCTGACTAACATGTCTGATCAGTATATTTTGACTGACCCTGACTAACATGTCTGATTAGTATATTTTGCCTGACCCTGACTAACATGTCTGATCAGTATGTTTTGCCTGACCAGACGTTGGTCTCCCTCCCCGTGTAACAGAGTAACAGTTCAGCTCCTATTTTAAAAATAAGATTTTTGATGGCCATTATAATTTACTTGACATGTTGTGCAAATGATGACCAAACCAGTTTTTATATAGTCTAACGTTCATTGATGTTGTGATTTTTTGGATATTTTCGTTTGTGTTACCATGTGTCCCCAATGAAGACATTTCGGTCGTAACTTAGGTTTCGTTTTGTTTATGCTCCTTTTGCGTTCATCGCCAGATATCGGCGCGGTAAAGTCTGGCGCTTAATATTCAGACTGCTCTAGGTAGATTAATTCTGCCATACGTGATTATAAGTCACGAAGGACAACTCCTACTTCAAACCACCCACTGCTTTGCTGGTAGTGTGAAAACTGCAATAATTATTTATATATTTCTCAATCATTGATGGTTCACATTGAGTGTAACTTTGTATTTTTAATTTCAATGTTTTCTCATTGCATAGTCTCATCTGTCGCGTTCCATTGGCATTCAAAGCGTCTGCAGGGTATCTGCAAATCACTCTGTCTCATCTAGAAGGATACTACATTCCGTGTCCTGGGAACAGCGTCAGACATCATGCTTCTGATGTTCGGTATACCCCGTCAGACATCATGCTTCTTCTTCTTCTTCTTCTTCTTCTGCTTCTTCTTCTTCTTCTTCTTCTTCTTCTTCTTCTTCTTCATTCGTTCTTAATCTCCCACTACTAAACACTGAAAGGGCTTAAGTAGCAGAATGTAGTCCAGAGAACGGAATGCGTTGTGTCGTAGTTTACAGCTTGGCTGCGATATTTGCACCTTTCGGTCCAACACATCCGACTTCAGCAAGCATTTTTTGAGTACCGGGTTAGCATTCCCTCTTCAATCCCTTCTCCTTAGCCAGTCTGCCATGATGCAGCCTGTTATCCAGGATCACCGCGTGGAGGTGTAGAAGGGTTTTGGCAGCTATGGTTCGCTGGCCCTGACGCTAGCAGTCAGCTATGGGTCGCTGACCACTGCAGCTCTTGCGCTGCTCAGCATCATGCTTCTGATGTTTGGTATACCCCGTCAGACATTCTATTTATGATGTTCGGTATACCCCGTCAGACATCCTATTTATGATGTTTGGTATACCCCGTCAGACATCCTATTTATGATGTTTGGTATACCCCGTCAGACATCCTATTTATGATGTTCCGTATACCCTGTCAGACATCATATTTATGATGTTCCGTATACCCCGTCAGACATCCTATTTATGATGTTCCGTATACCCCGTCAGACATCCTATTTATGATGTTCCGTATACCCCGTCAGACATCCTATTTATGATGTTCCGTATACCCGTCAGACATCATATTTATGATGTTCCGTATACCCCGTCAGACATCCTATTTATGATGTTCCGTATACCCCGTCAGACATCCTATTTATGATGTTCCGTATACCCCGTCAGACATCATATTTATGATGTTCCGTATACCCCGTCAGACATCCTATTTATGATGTTCCGTATACCCCGTCAGACATCATGTTTCCAATGAACGACCACATAGAATGCCTTGCCATTCCCGCTGAAAATATCATCCATATTGCATATCTCCAGAAGGTTTGCGCAGGTCATCAGGTGGTCTTGGTCTTGCTCTGCTCCATCGCCGCATGCCTCGTATTCTCAGTATCCCCATCTCTGCAAGATGATCCTGCATTGCGATACGCGTCCAGAATCTATTTAGTGACATCCTGGTTGGGTAAGGCAAGTGGTGCCCTGACGCAGGTTCATCCTGTAATTGGATCCTACAACCTGCGCCAGTCTATTCATTTTTCGATGAGGCGTTTTCTGGGACTGTCTGTAGAGACTGTGGTGATTGTAAGAAACTCTGTCTAGATGTCAGTGTAGTCACTGCCCCTGGTGTCCAATCATATGGTCATCATCATCATGTAGCATGCCCTTTGTAGAATGTCGCTGTCATCCCGTCCAGCCGACATGAACCTCGGTCTGCAGTGAATCTTGCCACCTGCTCCATGTCCATGATATCCTTGATATCTTGTACCAACATTCGCCTTGGTCGACCCCTACATCGCCTTATAGATACCCTGCCCTCCATAACCGTTCTTTCCAGTCCGTTTGGCGTGGCCGACAAAATTCAATTTCCGAAACATTACATTGTTTATGAGCCAGTTTTCTTCAACATTCAGGTCTTCTAGGATGGTTTTATTTGTCACTTTCTTTAGCCAAGGAATTTTAGAATTCTTCTGTAACATTTTGTTTCTAGCGCTTGAATTTTCTTCCTTTCAACTTGCGTCATAGTCCATATCTCACACCAGTATATTCCCACAGGGAATATGCATGTGCTCCGGATTTTCAGTTTCAGTTGCTTGTTAGTTTTATGCCATAAATTGTGCATGTTGTTTAGCTTATGCATCGCCATGGCCAAACGTCATCTAATTTCTTACATAGAGTGTTGAGCCGTTTCCCTGTTTCTCTATTTATAATGATGATGCGACACTTCTCCATGTCTCGGATTTTGCTACACGGAATATGGGTACATTTTGTTCCATTTGTATCTAGAATGATCAGTTTGTTATCAGGCATTTACTTAGTCAAGACGGATAATTTTGTATGAGAATCATCTAGTCTTGTCAAGCAGCGTAACAATTTCTTCTTTGATATAAGAGATATCCTCTCATTCGGTGCATACACAATGTTGATTATCTCGTCTTCTGTTTTGTGGCTCAGTTCTACAATATGGTCACAGGTAAATTTGTTTTCCATCCCTTGATCAATATTTATATACTATAGGACATAAAATATATGTTGTTGTTCGTCTGGCTTGTTAACATTTAAGGAACTGTAACCTGCAGCAACATGAATTTTGTATAGATTATTATAACAGGTATGTCTAGGTCAACGTAACTACTTTTAGCTCGCTTGATCGTTTCTTTCTCGAGTTATTTAACATCTAAACACGCCAACGGTCAGCTTAAACCAAGTGAAAATTGCATATCTCATTTTGCCTGGAACGTTCATGCTACTGCACCTGCTAGCAGCGTAATTCACTTTCCGTGTCTTGGATGTCAGAATAGACACGACGTGGTAATAATGCTTTCTCATGAAGAAACTGGGGTTACAGTCATCTAACTTTGTGCTTTCTTGTCCTACATTCTTGGGTGTCCACTTTTGTGCTGTATACATCAATTATTGTATTAGTCACACACACACTCACTCATGCGCACACACACGCACACACACACACACACCGACAGACATACCGACCGACAGACAGACGGACGGACGGACCAACGGACGGACGGACGGACGGACGGGCGGGCGGGCGTTCGGACGGACGGACGGACGGACGGACGGACGGACGGACGGACAGACAGACAGACAGACAGACAGACAGACAGACAGACAGACAGACAGACAGACAGACAGACAGACAGACAGATTGATTGATTATTGACATGCACTTGTACACAATGATTAGCAGATGTGCAGGATATCACGGATCCAGTTTTGAGAACCACTGAACTGATCAATGATAAATAAAAGGCACATACAAGTGTTTCTGTGTATTGTTGCTAATGTAAATAATAGCCGTCGTGTTGGGCCCGCAGACCCAATTAGAGGTATCGATCGACCGTAGGAAAAGCACTAAAAGCTTGAGTTGTATCACTTCAAATACTAGCTTCACATGAGAGACCATTTGTGCTGATCAGATTGTGTGATGTCGTGAAATTACCTAGTAAAAGTAAAGTATAGTAACCCATAGCATTACTGCCGTAGGGGTGTGAGGTGTTAGCGATCTCACATTTCAAAGGATCGGCTATATGAGGGCGGTAGCCATCTCCTCTCCTTCGCCGCTTTTACTTCCCGGACTGAACCGATACCCATTTAAGGCTGGGTCGACCCGGGTGCCGTTGCAGTCTGAAAAAAAACATTACCGCCTCAACTGGGGAATGAACCCAGGACCACTCAGATGCAAAGCCAGCGCGCTAACTACTGCGCTACGTGGCTCTCTAGTGTGCGTGCTTGCCTAGTGTGTGACATATATATGTATTTATGTATGTGTACATATATATATATATATATATATATATATATATATATATATATATATATATATATATATTAATTAGCATATGGTATAGGCGTAACGCCAGACTGGTTAGGAGTTCCAAATTGCATAAGACAGGATGGATATTCTCCACTTATCTATTCAATATACATGCATAATCCATAATGGTCAGGTCAGGTCAGGTCATCCTGTAACCAGTGAGGTCGTTGGGGCACACATGAAGACATCCTCACAACCCCACGTCACCCTTCTCTGTCAGCGGCCGCTGCCTGTGCCTCTTCTGGTCGAAAATTGGTCCAATCCATAATGAGGAACATCAAAGCCGATGAAACAAATTAGCACAAGTTCGAGTTATTAAAAATCGGCAGGAACGACAAATCAGAGCTCATACATGCAGACGACAGTTCTCTCAAAGAGCTCTACGGAGCTAGTACGGCTGTTCTTGTCGCTAGAACAACACAGCGAAAACCAAAATCTTTACCTGAAAATGAGCAATTTTCAAGATAATGAGAACAGACAAGGCAAAAAACCAAACCTAACCTAAAGTTACTCGGGGAACAGGAGATTGAGAAAGTCACGCGATTTGAGTTCCTTGGCCAAATTATAAGCCACAGTGGAGATTGCCCGAAGAAAGTCAGAATGAGAATGGATTGGGCAATGCAAAGGCAAAGCAGGGCAAAGGCCGCCGTCCATCGCAGACGATGATGGCATAATTTATTTGGTAGCGATATGTTTTGTAAGGATTAACTGCGCTACTTTTTATCCTCACTCTCTCGTCTCGTGCCGCCCGACCCCAGTGACAAGCCATGGACAAGACGACTAGGGGGCGACTACGAGATGCAGGGGACTCCGCATCGAGTATACGTGGAAAAGACTGCGTAGTCCGGAGTCGAACCACCACCACTTGATCACGAGGCCGGCGGCTGAACCACTTCGCCACGGAATCCTCATGACAATGCAAAGGTTGAATAAAATGAGAACGTTATAGCAGAACATTAATAAAATGACGAAAATGAAAATCATCCGAGCTTGCATCTTCCCGGTGGCAACGTACGGATGTGAAACGTAGACCACCACTCAACCATTTAAAATAAAGGTTGAATCTGTTGAACTAAAATGCTACAGCAACGTGCTCAAAATACCATGCATAAAGGAAAAGAAAAATGCAGATATAATAAAATGACTGGTTATCGAGAAAAATTGGCTATTAAACAATACCTTATCCTTAAAACTGAAATATTTTGCCACATCAAACGCCATAATGGTCTGGAGTGAAAGATACAGGAGGGTATGGTGTCTGGAAAGTGGGACATATGCCGGCCGAGGAGAAGATGGACACAAGACATTACGGAGGTCCTGATGATTACATATACAGAGGCGGGAGTATTGACTAGAGATCGAGAGTCTTACAGATCGGATGTTGCGAGAGCGACGTTCTGGCTTGAAATCGAAAGTCTTACCGATCGGCTCTTGCGAGAGCGACGTTGTGGCTAGACATGGAACGTCTTTCATATCGGCTGTTGCGAGAGCGACGTTGTGGCATGAAGTGGAAAGTCTTACAGATCAGCTCTTGCGAAAGCGATGTTGTTGCTAGACATGGAAAGTCTTTCAGATCGGCTGTTGCAAAGGCGAACATCTGCAAAGGACATGTTACATGATGATGATGGTATGGGTATCAGCACATCTAAGACTACAGCGCTGAAGATGGACAGAACACATAAGCTGATTAGCTTGAGCAGCCTTCAGAAAGTGGTTATCCAGCATACGCAGCATTTTCTAATAAGAGAAACTAAGATCAGAAGCCAGAAAGCAGCAAGAAATGACTTATCAATTGCACCACTTCTCAAACATCCCGACATTAGTCTGATACACAACAGCTAATCATAGCAAACACCTGCCAACAGTGTCAAAAGTGGGCCATATCTAAAACACGAGAAAGTAAAATCTCCCCCTGCGAAATGAGATGTCTACGAATGGCCGCAAGCGTCTCTATGAAACTAGGGCGTTCGTAAAAGTGTTGGTTCCATCCCCCATCCCCTGCACAGAATACATGTCCAAATAGAAAGTGCAATAATGTTCCCTGATCAGCTTCCCCTGCGAGCCTACAATGCCCGCCTGTCTGGCTTCCAATCAGGAGAGCGTAGGAGGGGAAGATGGATACGACGACGTAAACAGGTTTTTCCCAGCGACACGGACAGACGCGGCTCATCTGGCCAATCAGAGCGACTTACACTCCCCACATCGTGCACACTTAGACCGATCATTAACTATATATACACGAGGCGTGTTCAAATGAAACTGAACCAAGTGAACATACGTACGATGAGCACGATGACGTTACTTCTGATGTAAACAGCACATACCAACCATCTAGTTTGTAAAATTTCATTATCCTCTGACTCATAGTTTCCCCAGCAGACCGTTGAAGGGATCAACAATGAACCCAGGGATCTCCAACAATGAACCCAGCGATCTCCATCAATGAACCAAGGGATCTCCAGCGATGAACCCAGGGATCTCCAACAATGAACCAAGGGATCTCCAGCGATGAACCCAGGGATCTCCAACAATGAACCCAGGGATCTCCAGCATTGAACCCAGGGATCTCCAACGATGAACCCAGGGGTCTCTCCAGCGATGAACCCAGAGATCTCCAGCGATGAGATCCCCAGCAATGAACCCAGCGATCTCCAAAGATGAACCCAGGGATCTCGCGCGATGAATCCAGGGATCTCCAACAATGAACCCAGGGATCTCCAACAATGAACCCAGGGATCTCAGGAAAATTTGTCCTCATGAACCGACCGTCGCAGCTGGAATTCGAACCCGGCCGTCTGAACACGATGCAAATGGCTTGACCACGTCACCACAGAGACCCCCTAACATAATAGGTGAAATGAACGAGCGAGGGAAGCAACATGTCTATCGTAGATAGTCAGCAATGGTTTACTGGGCATTGCCTAGCCTCTCTGACTCTGACGAAGGGCATATATGGCATTAGCAAACCTTATATATACAAAATATTGTGCAGATTGTACTACCCCTGTGCGCCTATAACTTACGAAGTTCGGGTTTTCGCAACTGTGGCAGACGAAGAACTAGATGGATAGAAAATGGGGTAAAATGTACTAAAATCTGTTTATCGGCCATTTTTTTTGTGGGGGGGGGGGGGGGGTGATTTTTGTTTGCGTTCGCCTTAAGTCTCTAATCCCCAAGGTGGTGTGCGTTCCACTGTGATTTTTATTTTGCGCCTGTCGGTCTAGTGCATCCGACTTCAACATGCAATTTTATGAAAGGGTCTGCTTCTTCCTGCATTTTTCTAAGGGTTTGCTTCCCCAGGGTAACGGCCGGTGCTGTGATGGGGATCGAACCCAGCACCTTCGGCTTGTGAGCCGTGTCCCTTAACCACTAGCCCACGCCGTTCCATTATTTTGGGTTTGAGAAAATAAAGTGCCAGGATTTATCTACCACATTTTAAATGTCTTTATTTCTTTGTATTTTTTTTCAGTTGTCAAACGTTTGATCTTAGCGTTCAAAGTAATGAACTGATTATTTTCCTAATTATTCTGGTTTTTTACACTGTTAATACATTAACATTACACACACTGTGCCCAACCGAGGTCTGCGCCCCGCAGGCGGCTGCTTAGCTGGACTAATAGAATCACCAACCGAGAGTATCGGGAGGCATGTCAAATCATCAAGTCTGGTATTCTCGGATTAAGCAATTGGTGCAGATTGTTGATTCGTGTCTCGTTGTGTGTGGTTTCTACTTTTGGTGTAGTCAACACTCTTTAGTTGTCTCCTAATGGGTTTATGTGATACTATTCCTAGCTCCAATTGTGAACTCCAGTAACACAAGTGCATAAACGAAAATAATATATTTAATATGCCAGCTTATCCGAAACAATGAATACACTTCCAACTAATTGAATAGTTAGTGATCTTTCAGTTCACATTACGAATAGCCACAAAACAAAGTTCACAGATTCATTAATTGGTTTGCCATTTCCTATTGCATGTAAATCATGTTTATAGAGAGATGCCTAAACAACTTTGGATATAACGACATTTTATTTTCAACTCAGCAGGTCTTGCGAAAGAAGAACATTATTTCTGGAGCGTTCCTGGCCCACCAACCTAATCAATATACTGATTTTCAGGAACATACAGGAGTTCCTGCTAACCAAATACTGCGAATAACAGACAAGATAAAATCAATCACAAGATCCAAACCTTTCTGACATGCAATTACTAACAATTATTGTGAACCCATTTTCTGAGGTGATAACGAACTTTATATATATATATATATATATATATATATATATATATATATATATATATATATATATATATATATATATATATATATATATATATACACGAGGCGTGTTCAACTGAAACCGGACCCAGTGGCTTTATTGCAAATATTGGTAAGTTACATCATCTGGTTATGAAGCAAACATGCCACAGGGTTAGTTAGAAAAAGTCGCCATGGGCATTCAGACCCGCATCCTACTGCTTGGGTAGACGGCGGATGTCGTCCGGGTAAAATGACTTATTGCTTTTTGACCCATTTGGCTCACCGAGGTCATGACGTCTTCATAGGAGTTGAAGCTTTGTCCGTTCAGAAATTGTTTCAAGGGTCCGAACAAATGGAAGTCACAAGGGGACGTATCGGGGCTATAGGATGGGTGGGGCAGTACTTCCCACCTTTTCTGTGCTCAAGTTTTCTGAAAAATGCTCGCGACACGTGGACGGGCATTGTCGTGCAAAACAGAATCACACCACGCGAGAGCATGCCTGGTCGTTTATTCTTGATTACTGTATGCAGCTTGTCTAGTGTGTCGTTGTAGCTGATGACATTGATGTTCACGCCAGGCTCTTTAAAGTCTACCAACAAAAGTCCCTCATGGTCAAAAACGCTGTCAGCATAAACTTACCAGCCGAAGTAGTCGTCATCCCATGACGATTTAGAATATCCGCAACATTTTCTATCCATCTAGTTCTTGGTCTGCATCGGTTGTGAAAACCCGAACATCGTGCGTTATAGGCGCACAGGGGTAGTTGGTCAGGATACAATCTCATTAAGTGATCGAACCAATTGATTCAAACTTCATGAATATATTCAGAACAGGGCCTCGCTTCAACTATTCCTCTCACCTCTTCCTTCTGTCTCTCCTAGGTACGTTGCTTGTTTTCCGGAGGAATCTAATCTCACATGTTGTGATCTTTCTCTCTAGAGTTTTTGTTAGTCCATGTTTGGCGCTGGTAGCAGAGAGTTGGCAGAGATATACTGTTGATTAGCATTCTTGTTGTGGACTTATGTTAGTGTGTTTTAATAATGGTGACAGCTGATATGCAATTGCATTTGCTTTTAGGCACCTGATCTCATCCTCTCCATCTAAACCTCCATCTTGTGTGAAAACTCTGTCCAAGTACTTGAACTCCTCCACTTGTTTGATCTTGGTCCCGTTTACCATAATGTTCATGTTTTCATGTGATCTGCTAATCTGCATAGTTGCTGTTTTGGATGTGTTAATTCCCATACTGTATTTTTCACATACAGAGTTGAACACAGTCAGATGTTGCTGCATATCATCGTCACTCTCATAAAGTAGACATTGATCATCTGCGAAAAGGAGTTCATTTAACTGCTCAGCTTCTGTCTTCTCTACATTTCTTCGCAGATGCGCCGATTTGACCTCCATGGTTATTCTGTCCATATATGTGCTGTAGAGTAGGGGCGATAACACACCCTTGTCTCACCCCTGTTGTTATTTCCCTTGTTTCAGTCAGACCATCTGTTGTTTTTGCTATACGTTAAGAGATTAAGTAAACCATAAAAAATTCAGATCTGCAACTCCAGTGTCAAGTCCGTCCTATTGTATGTCTCTGTGACATGTGGAGCAAAGAAAAATATAACTAAAAAGGTCCACGCTTTTATCAATGGGTGCTTGCGCCGAATTGAGGGAATAAAATGGTCTGATAAAGTCACTCATATACAACTGTAGGGAAGAATAGGACAGAATCCAGTGGGACTAGACGTAAAGACAAGGCGTTTGCGATAGATAGCTCAGTCATTAGGAGAAACAGCTGATAGCATTTCAAGGATGTCTGGAATCGTCCGGGCATGAGAAGCAAGGGCAGGCCTCAATACTAAAGCGGAAAGAAGTCAAGACGAAGCTAAAAACTGCAGGAAAGCCGTAGGGTTGGTGGAAGAGCTCCAAATGAACGCGCATGACAGGAACACTTGGCGAGTAGTTGTTGAGAGCAGATGCTCCGCAGGGTGTTGAAGTGTTTTGATATGCACGTTCCATTAACTGTGTTGGTCTAATTTGAAGCTCATGTCACCACTACAGTTGTCCTCCTGTAAAGATATAAATATATCTTCAGTCTTGTCCTGTAAAGATATAAATATATCTTCAGTCTTGTCCTATAAAGATATAAATATATCTTCAGTCGTGTCCTGTAAAGATATACATATATCTTCAGTCGTGTCCTGTAAAGATATAAATATATCTTTAGTCGTGTCCTAAAAATATATAAATATATCTTCAGTCTTGTCCTGTAAAGATATAAATATATCTTCAGTCTTGTCCTGTAAAGATATAAATATATCTTCAGTTTTGTCCTATAAAGATATAAATATATCTTCACTCTTGTCCTGTAAAGATATAAATATATCTTCAGTCTTGTCCTGTAAAGATATACATATATCTTCAGTCTTGTCCTGTAAAGATATAAATATATCTTCAGTCTTGTCCTGTAAAGATATAAATATATCTTCAGTTTTGTCCTGTAAAGATATAAATATATCTTCAGTCTTGTCCTGTATAGATATAAATATATCTTGTCTTGTCCTGTAAAGATATAAATATATCTTCAGTCTTGTCCTATAAAAATATAAATATATCTTCAGTCTTGTCCTGTAAAGATATAAATATATCTTCAGTTTTGTCCTATAAAGATATAAATATATCTTCAGTCTTGTCCTGTAAAGATATAAATATATCTTCAGTCTTGTCCTGTAAAGATATAAATATATCTTCAGTCTTCTCTCGTTAGACATTGTGGGGAGGGCTGACCTCCTTTGTTTCATACTTTTGGGCAGGCAAAAATACGTTGATGACTTGCCAGGTCTATGCCAGTTGTTACCAACAATCAGGTTAGTAGCCCCTGGAATAAACGATGGCTTATTTTGGAACTGGTGGGGGTAGAACTGTCAATTAGAGCAAGGTACACCCGCAGACTGCCAGGCCCAATCCCTTCCGCTTGGCTAAGTGCACAACCAAGGCTTGATATTATAGCCACACAGTCCACTCTATGTTAGATATTCTCTGTGGGGCAAGAATCCCTAGAAACATGTGAGTAGATATTTCATTTACATTTTGACGGAGCAGTGGTCGTTAAGCCTACTCAAACTGCCAAGGGATTTTCAACGTGCGTGCCACTGGACACTGGTGTCTGATCTCACTACTCGGAGATCAGGGGACATGTTACCAGATGATTCACCTGCAGAAATATCGGTCTCCACCGTGATTGTAACCTGCGATTTCCTGCTCCCGAGTGAACACCTCGCCCCGAGACCACGAGACCACTGGGTCCCTCAAATATGTATATATATATATATATATATATATATATATATATATATATATATATATATATATACATATACACACACATGATTTACAAATGAGGTAATACGAGATAGAATTATAATAGCAATATAGCCTTTTGAAGACCTCTTGGCAACTGTCAAAAGAAGGAAACTCGCTTGGTACTGTCACATATCGAGATCAAACGGTCTTGCAAATACGATCCTCCACGGAAAGGTGCAAGGCAGACGACGAAGAGGCCGTCAGTAAAGAGGTGGGAAAACAACATAAAAGAATGGACCAATCTCCGACCAGAAGAGACACAGTGAGCGGGCCGCTGACAGAGAAGGGCGGCGTGGTGTTGTGAGGATGTCTTCAGGTGTGCCCCAACGACTTCACCGGTAATGGGATGACCTGACCTGACCTGACACACACAGACACGTACTAATCCGAAAGGTACCTAGATAGAAAGAATACGGCCACAGTAATTTTCTAATCATGTTGCAAAATGTGACTAAATCATGTTATACGCTGTGCTGGCAAAATCATTTTGCAAAATCAGTGCTTTTGAAACATCCATCTTAAATTGCTTGGCTTCGTTCATTCTCAATCTCCCGCTACCAAACACTGAAAGGGCTTAAGTACCAGAATGTAGTCCAGAGAACAGAATGCGTTGTGTCGTAGTTTACAGCTTGACTGCGATATTTGCACCATTCCGTCTAACACATCCGACTTCAGCAAGCATTTTTTGAGTACCGGGTTAGCATTTCCTCTTCGATCCTTTCTCCTTAGCCAGTCTGCCCTGCTGCAGCCTGTTATCCAGGATCACCGCGTGGAGGTGTAGAAGGGTCTTGGCAGCTCTAGTTCGCTGGCCCTGACGCCGCTAGCAGTCAGCTATGGGTCGCTGACCACTGCAACTCATGCGCTGCACAGCATCTTGATCCCCTATCTTAAATGATCGGATACAGTTTTCATGTGAAGGACTTAACTGCAGTAGTCACCCTATGCTTCAGTTCCCTGCTTTCTTTACGGGCCACCTGTTGACGGGTCGGCTCCGGGAGGAAGTCCTGGGGAACAATCTGCATCATGTACTACCTCCAGTCGTCTTGACTACGTCTTGCCAACGCAGTAAGGAAGCGAGGGCAGGATGGTGTGAGAAAGGGGTGGGAGAGGGATGATATTAAAGGGGGGGGGGGGGTCCTAGGCACAGTGCACAATTTTCACACTTTCATCTATTCAAGCACAAGTTACAGTATCAGACAGCGCAAGTTACAGTATTAGACAGCACAAGTTACAGTATCAGACAGCGCAAGTTACAGTATCAGACAGCGCAAGTTACAGTATCAGAAAGCGCAAGTTACATCATCAGACAGCGCAAGTTACAGCATCAGACAGCGCAAGTTACATCATCAGACAGCGCAAGTTACATCATCAGACAGCGCAAGTTACAGCATCAGATGAATTTAACTAATAAAAAAATGCGCAAGAAAATGAAGACATCTCGCAGTGCACGTACGCCTGATGCATTTTTTATCTTCGCTAGTGATGGGCAATTATTACTATACTTGCGGCTTAAAGACTAATCGATCATCATGTATTTATATACGTATATTTTGTCCACCGTGTGGTATCCGGTGAGAAAAGAATACGACAACTGTTATCTTCAAATAATTATAGACATATTATTTAGAAAAACGACCACTACAGTTTGTATGAACGTGATCTGTAACACAGGCTTTATCTTTTGTTTGGGGTGAATTAAGACGCAAGTACCTACCTGTCTTAGCGTTAGAGAGGGACAGACAGAAAGGAATATAATTGGCCACTCACCTCATAAAATAACATGACGTCTAGAGCAATGAAGTCTCCAACACGTCATCCCTGACAACAGTACCTTCTGTCTGACTACCTTTCATTAAGCAAGAACAAATACTCTGTGTGAACAAGCAGATTTAACCGCCAAAAAAACCCGGTTTCATAACAGTCTGAAATCCAGTTAAACTATGACGCAAACACAAGAGTTTTATCGTGGTGCAGTCAGCGTCCATAGCAACGGAATAACAAGAATTTCTGGCCCATACATAAGTCATGGTAATTGGAGAAGTTTTCAATGTTTAAACGTCGGCGTGTTTTCATTTTTAATTGCTGTCGTTGTTGGTCGATGAGATGGTGGTCGAGCAGCTAGAACAGTAGTTTTCGATCAAAGATATTCGGGATCTAGACCTCGATATGCGGCGTGGGCTAGTGGTTAAGTGACACGGCTCATAACGTGAAGGTGCTGGGTTCGATCCCCATCACAGCACCGGCTGTTACCCCAGGGAAGCTAACCCTTAGAAAATGCAGGAGGAAATACACCCTTACATAAAATGCACGCAAAAGTCGTATGCACTTGGCCGACAGGCGCAAAATAAAACCGGCAGTTCCAACGCACACTGACTGGGGGTATTGAGACATGAGGTAAACGAGGAAAAAAAAGAAGTTATTTTTGTCAGGGATACTTAGAATACTCAGGATCCTGGTATTCAAACATCCATGTCATGTCTGTTGTCAGGGATACTTAGAATACTCAGGATCCTGGTATTCAAACAGCCATGTCATGTCTGCTGTCAGGGATACTTAGAATACTCAGGATCCTGGTTTTCAAACATCCATGTCATGTCTGTTGTCAGGGATACTTAGAATAGTCAGGATCCTGATATTCAAATATCCATGTCATGTCTGTTGTCAGGGATACTTAGAATACTCAGGATCCTGCTATTAAAACATCCATGTCATGTATGTTGTCAGGGATACTTAGAATACTCAGGATCCTGCTATTAAAACATCCATGTTGATGTCTGTTGTCAGGGATACTTAGAATACTCTGGATCCTGGTATTCAAACATCCATGCACATCCATGCTCATGTCTATTGCCAGGCTATACGTGGCAGATATTATAAACTTCCTACGGCTTACTAACCCTGGGGGAAGATACAAATAATTTCGGTAGATTTTTAACTTGAATTTTGAATTGTGTCCAGACAGCGGCTGTTTAGCCTACTCTTTTCGATTTTTAATAGCCAAGGGATTTTTAACGTGCTCGACACTGTACACGGTAGTCCGATCTCACTACCCTGAGATCAGGAAAATTTTTACCAGAAGATTCACGTGAAAAAATCCCGGTCTCCGGATTCGAACCCTGGACCTCACGCACTCGAGGCGGACACCTTGTCTCGCGACCACTGAACCTCCTAACTCGATAATCTATGCATATACCATTAACCTCGGACTGACCCTTACTTTCTGAAGATGTATTCAAGTTTACGTCTGAAAGATACAAAGAAATTCATGAGGTCGTTCTAAATGTTAATTATCCATTCGTACAATCAATATCTCGTGTATTCCCATTCATGAGGTGCAATTAGACAATTTATAGAGTTGTATGTTAACGAATTGTCCATTATTTGCTACCGTATGACGCAATCGGTGTACTGGATGAATAAAATATAGCCGGGGAAAAATAGGCAGCAGCAGCCGTAGGTTGGTGGACCAAAGCTCAAACCGAACTTGTTCTCGTTGTACTGAAAGACCGAATGGTATCATTCAGGGCAGCCATTGGTGAGTATGGCATTTGTCATTAGCCCACCGCCTATTGTGTGTTGTCATGGACACAATCGATACCAGCTTAGAGAGCACACGAAAATGGTATCGCATGAAATCAACATTTGGCTTATATATAATTAGCTGACTATGCTTTTTATGGTTCTGTTCCGCGAGGAACAACGAAAACTACAGCGATAAAGGTCCAAGCTTTCGTGAATGAGTGCCTGGTCCGAATCATCATCATCATCATCAGCATCAATGTTCTTTAAGTGTCATACACGGCACTTAAGGCAGAAGCCAGTGCTCTCCCCTTTGATCTGTGTGACGTCACTCTTTTCAGTTCATGTATGTTGTTCAAGCCCATTGTTCAATTGTTATGTAGAGAATTTCTTTCGGACTTCCTCTTTTCCTGCTGCCAGATGGTAACCACATAAACGCTTGCAGAAGGAGTTTGTTGCTGTCCATTCTAAGAACATGCCCGATGTATGACCACCATTTTTTTTCCTGATCAGTAATGAAACATATCGTTGATTTGTGACTTCTCTAATTGTTTTGTTGGTTATGAATTCCTCTCAGCCAACGTTCAACAGTTTTCTAAAACACTTATTCTCGAATGCATTTATCCTCTTTTCCAATGCCTTTGTTATTTTCCAGCAATGCACATCCATAGGTACTTACTTACTTAGTCGCTCCTCTTCTACCGTGAGGTGTAGAGGTTTGCCAAAGAGAACGCCACCCTGCTCTATCCGCCATCTTTTTCCTGGCCTCTTTCCAATCCAGCCTTCTATCACTTAGGGACTGTCGTATGTTGTCTTCCCAACGTACTTTGGGGGGTCTGCGTCCTTGACTTTTGATCTCCCATGACCGCTTTGGTATCCGATCTTCTTCCATTCTACAGACATGGCCAAACCACTGTAGCTGGGACTGCTCCACTCGTGTCTGCAGGGGTTGAACTTCAAGATTGCTACGTATTGTCTGATTACGAATCTTGTCCCTTTTCGTCCCCTGAACCGCCTTTCTTAGGTACCTCATTTCTGAAGTTTGTAATTGCCTTTCTTGGGCTGTAATCATTACCCATGACTCACGTCGCGCGCGTCAGCAGGGTTGCGGATTGCTGAAAGGCCTCCTAATTTGGAGATTAGCTGCGAATAAATAAGCAGCCGTGGACAAAAACGGGTCGACAGGCATGGAGGCTGTAAGGAGGCAGCCCTTCCACAAAATTTGTTTACAAACCGATTACAAGTCAAAACATCCTTAAGTAAGTTTCGGTAATACTTTGGAATTAACCTTAGCTTTGCGTACTCGCTAAATGATTTTGATTTCCAGATGTTCGTCACTTTGGTAAAGGCGCTTGAGGCTAGAGCATACGAGTGAAAATTTCTTTAGATGTATCTCCATCGTGAGTAATTTTGCTTCCCAGATAAGTGAAACTGTCAGCTGTTTGTAACACTTCCACATGCAACTGGATAATAGTTGGCTTGTTGGTGAAATTCATGACCCTGGTCTTGGAAGCATTGATTTGGAATCATATCTGTTTTGATATGCGGCATAGTCGATCCAACTTGTTTTGCGCTTCTTCGGGAGTGGAGTTCAACAGTCCCAGGTCATCTGTGATTCAAGGTAAACTTGTCTTCGCTTAGTTTAGTTCTTAGGTCAGTAGACTTGTCTTTGTTCGGTCCTTGAGTCAGAAAACTTGTGTTCGCATACTCTTGGGCCATGAAATCTGCCCACATATAATGCTTGTGTCAGGACACTTGTCTTCGTGTGGTCTTTGAGTCAGGAAACTTGTCTTCGTATGGACTGTGGGTCAGTAAACTTGTCTTTGTGGTCCTTGTATCAGGAAACTTGTCTGCGTGCGACCATTGGATCGAAAAACCTGTTTTCGTGAAGTGCTTGGGCCAGGAAACCTATCTTCATGCGGTCCTTGCGTTAGTAAACTTGTTTTAATGTGGTCCTTGTGTCGGGAAACGTGTCTTAATGTAGTCATTGTGTCAGGACACTTGTCTTCTAGCGGACTTGTGTCGGGAACCTTGTCTTAATGTGGTCCTTGTGTCGGGAAACGTATCTTAATGTGGTCCTTGTGTCAGGAAACTTGTTTTAATGTGGTCCTTGTGTCAGGAAACTTGTCTTAATGTGGTCCTTGTGTCAGGAAACTTGTCATTAATGCGGTCCTTGTGTCAGTAAACTTGTCTTCTAGCGGTCCTTGTGTCAGGAAACTTGTCATTAATGCGGTCCTTGTGTCAGTAAACTTGTCTTTTAGCGGTCCTTGTGTCAGGAAACTGTCTTAATGTGGTCCTTGTGTCAGGAAACTTGTCTTCTAGCGGTCCTTGTGTCAGGAAACTTGTCATTAATGCGGTCCTTGTGTCAGTACACTTGTCTTTTAGCGGTCCTTGTGTCAGGAAACTGTCTTAATGTGGTCCTTGTGTCAGGAAACTTGTCTTCTAGCGGTCCTTGTGTCAGGAAACTTGTCATTAATGCGGTCTTTGTGTCAGTAAACTTGTCTTTTAGCTGTCCTTGTGTCAGGAAACTGTCTTAATGTGGTCCTTGTGTCAGGAAACTTGTCTTCTAGCGGTCCTTGTGTCAGGAAACTTGTCATTAATGCGGTCCTTGTGTCAGTAAACTTGTCTTTTAGCGGTCCTTGTGTCAGGAAACTGTCTTAATGTGGTCCTTGTGTCAGGAAACTTGTCTTCTAGCGGTCCTTGTGTCAGGAAACTTGTCATTAATGCGGTCTTTGTGTCAGTAAACTTGTCTTTTAGCTGTCCTTGTGTCAGGAAACTGTCTTAATGTGGTCCTTGTGTCAGGAAACTTGTCTTCTAGCGGTCCTTGTGTCAGGAAACTTGTCTTCTAGCGGTCCTTGAGTCTGGAAACTTGTGTTCATGTGGTCCTTGTGTCAGGAAACTTGTAATTAATACGGTCCTTGTGTCCGAAAACTTGTCTTCTAGCGGTCCTTGAGTCTGGAAACTTGTGTTCATGTGGTCCTTGTGTCAGGAAACTTGTAATTAATACGGTCCTTGTGTCCGGAAACTTGTCTTAATGTAGTCCTTGTGTCAGGAAACGTGTCTTCTAGCGGTCCTTGTGTCAGGAAACTGTCTTAATGTGGTCCTTGTGTCAGGAAACGTGTCTTCCAGCGGTCCTTGTGTCAGGAAACTGTCTTAATGTGGTCCTTGTGTCAGGAAACTTGTCTTCTAGCGGTCCTTGTGTCAGGAAACTGCTTCATGTGGTCCATCGATCAGAAAACTTGCATTCGTTCGATTCTTGGGCCATGACACTTGACCTAATGCAAGTCAGAGGTTAGCGAGAGGTTATGAACCCTAGTGTTTACATATAGTGCCATTTATTGCAGTAATGCTCAAAGAAACCGTTTGCTATTGTTAATTGAATCAGTCCACCGGAAATATCAAGCACTGATAAGATTTTCAATACACAAACAACGGAAATAGAGAAACTCCCAGGCTTGTCAGTTGTAAAGAAGATATGATAGTAGAACCAACGGTATTAAAGAACATGTGGGTTTTTTTAAATTTCCGGAGTGCCCAAATATTTGTCTGAACGATCATTTCTGGCGCTGAAATATTTGGTTTTCAAACAAAATAACATGAGATTCACATATAAAATAACAGGACAATGAGAATAAACTAATAATTCCCATATAGTCAACATAAGCAAATGAACGTAAATTCACATATAGTCAACATAAACAAATGTACGTAAATTCACATATAGTCAACATAAACAAAAGAACGTAAATTTACATATAGTCAACATAAACAAATGTACGTAAATTCACATATAGTCAACATAAACAAAAGAACGTAAATTTACATATAGTCAACATAAACAAAAGAACGTAAATTCACATACAGTCAACATAAACAAATGTACGTAAATTCACATATAGTCAACATAAACAAAAGAACGTAAATTCACATAAAGTCAACATAAACAAATGTACGTAAATTCACATATAGTCAACATAAACAAAAGAACGTAAATTCACATAAAGTCAACATAAACAAAATAACGTGAATTCCCATATAGTCAACATAAACAAAAATCGTGAATTCACATCATCATTATGTAGCATGTCCTTTGTAGAACGTTGTTGTTGTTGTTATTGTTGTTGTTGTGGAATGACGACCATGAGCATGATTAATCTTCTGAGCGCTATGGGATAATGCGTTAGGTTTGCAGTTTGTAGTACCTTTCTTCAGAGCCCAAGTGTACTGATGAGGGTGGATGGAAGTCCTCTACGCAGTTGTGGTTTGCTTGGCTTCACCTGCATGTCTCTCACTGCTACAGAGAACACATCAAAGCTCCACATTGTTAGACAAGCTGAATACCATAGCTGACTGCTAGCGTCAGGGCCAGCGAACTAGAGCTGCCGAGACCCTTCTACACCTCCACGCGGTGATCCTGGATAACAGGCTGCAGCAGAACAGACTGGCTAAGGAGAAGTGATCGGAGAGGGAATGCTAACCTGGTACTCAAAAGATGCTTGCTGAAGTCGGATGTGTTGGACCGAAAGGTGCAAATATCGCAGTCAAGCTGTAAACTACGACACAACGCATTCCGTTCCCTGGACTAAATTCTGCTACTTAAGCCCTTTCAGGGTTTGGTAGTGAGAGATTGAGAACGAACGAAGCCAAGTCAAGCCAAGACAGGCTGAATAAAAACATCCCGTTTCCACGGAGATATGCGTGGAAGTGTGCCGGGAGTCTTTGCCAGTATATTTTACATGACCTAACAGTGTCTGGGTTTTTTATTCTTTGCGTTAGCCTTATTTCTCTAATCCCCAAAGCGGAGTGCGTTGTACTGTGGTTTTTATTTTGCGTCTGTCGGCCCAGTGCATCCGACTTCAGCATGACAGTGTCTGATGAGCATGTTTTTTTCTGATCAGACGCTAGTCTCTCTCTCTCTCTCTCTATCTATATATCTATCTCTCTCTCTCTCTCTCTCTCTCTCTCTCTCTCTCTCTCTCTCTCTCTGGTCACGGGAATTGGACGCTATCTTTTGACCAATGGGCTGGCTACAAGTTCAAAGCCTCAGTTTGTTGTTGTTATCCCATAGCTGATGAGCAATCTTGCTCTTGGCAGCCAAATGCCATTCTAATATAGATAGAGGTCTTCTTCAGTTGTTTCACTGCTCCGTACAGTGTGTCGGCAATTGTTGGCGGTGGTTGTTAGAATATTTTTGTCATGTCCGCAAAAAAAAAACATTTTAAAAAAAAGTTAGACCTAGATTGGCGTACTGTGTACATGTTTGGAGTCCTTATCGTAGAGGAGACATTGACATTCTGGAAAGGATACAAAGAAGAGCGACAAAACTGATAGTGGAATTCTAGAATTACAGTTAGGAGGAAAGACTCAGAAAAACCTGCTTACAGTGTCTAGACAAGATAGTAATTCGAGGTGACATAAAACAGGTTTATAAGATAATCACAGGAAAGGGTAAAATTATACTATAACAAGTTTTTTTCAAAATTCAACCACCAACGAGAACAAGATGGCACATATATAAATTAATTAAAGAAAGGTCCAGATTGGATGTTGGGAAATATTTTTTTTAGTGAGAGAGTGGTGAATGCTTGGAATGCATTACCACAAGAGGTGGTGGAGGCATGACAGTTAATGCATTTAAGAATATATTGAATGTGCATAACTTTTACAGCAGGGTAATGCAAATGTGACTGGTTGATTGGAAACCTCTGAAGAGTCTTCTAAACTAGTATAAAAACGTTAAGTTAAGTTTTAAGTTTTAATGTTGTGGATCGCCCTCCACATGAAGAATATCTCCGTTTTGTTGCATGAAAACCTCCGTAACGAATTTATTTTTTATTTCCGTAAATTTTTTTTAAAAACTGTGTACACTTCGCAGTGACTGAAGAAACAAACGACCTTCATCCGCCCGGGTGTACATCAACAATGGTTTAATTAAAATGCTTTAATTAAAGAGAAAGTTTGGACTTCCAATTTTTTTTTTGGTAACGTACATCCTGTTGCTATGAATCGGTAAAAAATGCCGGCGGGCCGCGCCTTTATTTGCCTGTGTTGGGCTACACAAACTTAGGACAATCGTTTTGTCAGTCGGATCGTAAATTACGCACCACTGACTTTAATAAACTCCGCGCTGCCATTGTGGTTAGTGTTCGTCCACTGATACTAGATTTGAGATCAATGATTTCTGTACAAATGACGTAATATGCATGTAGTTATGACTTGCTCGTGTGGATTACGGTGAGAACAGGACAGTGGTAATGCTGAGTGACAAGCAGGTCGTGATCGCGACTAAAGATGGTTGTGTATGTGTAGGTAGGTAGGAAGGTAGGGATGTAGGTAGGTAGGAAGGTAGGGAGGTAGTTAGGTAGGAAGGTAGGTAGGTAGGTAGGTAGGGAGAGAGGAAGGTAGAATTGTAAGTAGTTAGATAGGTAGGTAGGGAGGGAGGAAGGTAGGTATGTAAGTAGTTAGGTAGGTAGATAGATAGATAGGTAGTGGGGGAGGAATGTAGGTATGTAAGTAGTTAGGTAGGTAGGTAGATAGGTAGGTAAGAAGGTAGGTAGGTAGGTAGGGAGGCAGGTAGACATGTAAGTAGTTAGGTAGGTAGAAATGTAGGTAGGGATCAAGGTAGACATGTAGGTAGTTAGATAGGTAGGTAAGTAGTTAGATAGGAAGGTAGGTAGGTAGGGAGGGAAGGAGGAAAGTAAGTAGGTAGGTAGGTAGTTAGGTAGGTATGTAGAAGGGAAGGAAGGTAGGTAGGTTGGTAAGTTGGTAGGGTCGCTGTAGTCAAGAGGTTAAGGCACTTGCCTCTCACAGTGATGAACCGAAACGGTGGGCGATCGAATCCCGAAAGTTTCTAACGACACCTGGTCTCTTGGGAGGTAAGACCAGAGTACCTGCAACCCGACTTACCTCCAGTCGTCTCGACCAATAGTCTTGCCACTGATCCAAGGTAACTCGGGATAAGAGTGAGATTGACGACCAGCGCATACTCTTTCACACTATAAATCCAAATACAGCGCGCATCACATTATTTAGACTAACTAATTTTTAAAACAATTTAAAATAACGTCGGCAGGCAGGTAGAGAGATAGGTAGGTAGGCAGGCAGGCAGGCTGGCTGGCAGGTAGGTAGGTAGGTAGGTAGGTAGGTAGGTAGGTAGGTAGGTAGGTAGGTAGGTAGGCAGGCAGGCAGAAAGACCTTCTTATCCAGCTAAATGAATCCCTCCCCGCCGACCTAACCAAACGGAATAAAGGCCGCAATTAGATTTGTTTGTAAATAACCTCAAACGTAATCAGACACAAATGATGTTCGTGATTTCCATTAGCCAGACCCCGGCTTATCTTACTAATCTAAATCTCCCACAGGCAGGTTCCGACAACCCACCCCATGATTGATCAGTATCGATCTGATTAAAGGCTTTGAAAAGTATTCAGAATATTGGTTGGTAATACGTAACCCAATCTTCCCGTCTCGGATGGTGTTATCAGGAAGGAACTATGGGCATCGATATCAGGTGTATCCCACGCACGCTATGGTAATGTATACAGGCGACGGTATGTTAGAGTGGTCGATCATCTTTAATAAAAATTAAATTATATTAATTGTCAATGTTCTGGATATTTATTTCCATTATTGCTGATTGTGGGTGGGGGAGTGGGTGGGAGGGAAGATAAGCGGATAGATAGTGGCGCTGCACACACCCCAAACTGGCTGGGTTCATATTTCCGAAATATGTTTGTACCGCTACTGATAGTACACTTGCTAGCGTCAGGGCCAGCGAACCAGAGCTGCCAAGACCCTTCTACACCTCCACACGGTGATCCTGGATAACAGGCTGCAGCAGGGCAGACTGGCTAAGGAGTAGGGATCGAAGAGGGAATGCTAACCCGGTACTGAAAAAATGCATGCTGAAGTCGGATGTGTTGGACCGAAAGGTGCAAATATCGCAGTCAAGCTGTAAACTACGACACAAAGCATTCCGTTCTCTGGACTACATTCTGCTACTTAAACCCTTTCAAGGTTTGGTAGTTGGAAATTGAGAACGAACGAAGCCAAGCCAAGCCATGATACATTTGGGTCATTAGGCGCAAAAATACAGCAAAGTTTTAGGAGAAAAGGTGACAACGAAATTTATTTTTTGCAGATTACAACATAACTGTTATATAACATTTTTGAAAAGTAAACCTCATGAAAACCACGAAACGAAGCATTCTGAACGAAACAATTTACATTTTTGTATATCGATATGTTGTCTGTTCATTGTAAGGTCTTGGCGTGTTCAGCATTGGTTATTTAAACTTATTGGTTTTCTTAAATCGCGATTTACCTATTTCTGTTATTATATTTGTTGGTTCATGTTTTCTTGATATGTGTTATCACTTTATACTGTTTTGTTGTAGTAATGAGAATATTACCATTTAAAAAATAGCATATAACACATTCTTGTGGTCACAAATAACGCACGTTCGTGAAATAAAACGCAATACTGGAAATATCTTACATTTACTCTTCTTCTTCTTCTTCTTCTTCTTCGTTCTCATACTCCCAATGTCAAGCCCTGACAAAGGATTTGCCAGTAGCAAGATGTAGTCAGGAGAACGGAAAGCGTTGTGTAGTAGTTTTCAGATTGAATGCTATATTTGCGCCCTTCGGTCCAACACATCCGCCTTCAGCATACATGTTTTGGATGCCAAGTTAACCTTCGCTCATCGATCCCTTCTCAATAGCCAGTCTGTCACATTGCACCTGTTATCCAAGATTATATAGAGGGGTGCGTGGCTGAATGGTTTCGAGGCCTGCCTGCCGACAAGAAGGGCAGCGGTTCGAATCCCCGGTATGGCACATGTTGTTTTTCTGTTGGGAGTGAAATAAACAAACATAGCCAGCACACGACATGGCAACAGCAGTGGCGAGGCGGTCTGTACTCCTCAGCCTTCAAAACCCCTCGATTATCCCAGCAATGGGAAAAATGTCGTATGACAGTTTTTTTTAATACAAGATTATCACTGTTCATAAAATGTATACCAGGTTAATAAAAATTTGAAATTCATGAAAACATGTCCACTTATTACTGAAAGTAGTCCGCCGGGGTCTTTGTGTATGAGAAAGACAAGAATAGCACCACTGTCCCACAGAGAGCACGTCATTAGAAGCGACTAGCTGTGTGATATGGCATAATGCCGGCCATGGTTATGTGGTTTGTTAAGAGCAGCATAGATGACGTCTAACAGGCTATGGGTCTACTTTGCTCTAGCGTTTGAGTCCATTAAGATGGACTGGCACATCGGTTAACCACCCTCCGCGGCATTTGTCCCAACGCAGCGGAGTAATAAACTGCTCGAGCCTAGCCCGATTGGTAGAAAATCCTCATCCCGGCTATATCCAACTCACGCCAGAGCTGGGACCCGTACAGAGGGCATCCGTCCCTGGAGAAGAACAAGCCGACTAAAACTAAAACTAAGTATAAAGAATTCTAACGTATGAGCGGCAGTGTGGCTGAGTGCCCGCTTCTTAAGTAAAAAGGTCCAGGTTCGACCTTCGCTTTAACACGCTTCAATCGATCCAGCTGTAAATGGATATTTGGCCTGATTTTAAGGAAATAAAGTCAGCGAGGAAGGGAACTGGCCACCCGACCTTATAACAAATTGAGGCCTAGTTTAATAAAGTCTCTAACACTTGATCCTTGACAGCAGTGATATAGTAATGGAATACCATTAGCTTACCTTATAAACAATTCATCTAAAACAACCACACTAGCACGACTGTTCCCCGGAAATGATAAGCAGAAATACATGCCAATACAAATGGCTGCCGTTGATAAATCAGCTAGCGTTGAAATGGCACGCCCAGCAGTATCATTACATAATAATCCATCAATCAGAAGCGAACAATATTGATTAGGGCTGGCGTCCCTCCAGGTAACCGCTACACCGTGTTTTGCAGATCGCTAGTTAGCAAGACGTACAAATCTTAGGCAGGGTGGTCTACATGCACCTAGACCCCGATTTACGGTTGGGTTACGTTCTAACTTCTCAAGGTCGTTATCTGAAGCGACATAAATAGAGGGAAAAAGTATAATGTATAAGATCAAACTCCTTGGAGGCGTAAAGTGGGCCGTACAAGTTGAAGAACGTTATGTTATATTCTTTTTCGCCTGCGTTCGTTCTCAAACTCCCGCCCCCAAGCCCTGAAAAGGGCTTTGTAAGTAGCAGGATAATGTCTGGAGAACGGAATGTGTTTTGCTGTAGTTTACAGCTAGACTATGATTTTTGCACCGTACGGTCCGACACATCCGACTTCAGCAAGGCATTTTTGGATACTGGGTTAGCGTTCCATCTTTGATTACTACTCCTTAGTGTGCCCTATTGCAGCCTGTTATCCAGGATCACCACGTGGAGATGCATAAGGGTCATGGCAGTTCTGCTTTGCTGGCATTGACGCTAGCAGTCAGCTTTGGGTCGCTGATGGCTGCAGTTTATGCACTGTCCAGCATCTTTGTCCCATTGTATGTTCAATATTTTTAACTTTTAAAAATTAAGAGTTATACAAACTATACATTATTTAATGTACACTTGAAATCGAGGTATTCAAACAGGAAGGTATTACCTGCTGCCAGGTAGCCGAAAGGTATCCAGAGTATGTTCTATTCACCTGTTTCTGTACGCTGCTATGCAAATTTCCTTATTTGGAATACTTGGAATCCTGGTATTCAAACAGGCATGTTAATGTCTGTTGTCAGATAACCGAATGCTTCGGTTTTACGTAGTAAGTAGTTTACAGTTTCCTGCGGCTTACTAGGCCTGAAGTGAAGGTACAAATAATTTGGGTAGATTTTTAACTACACGTTTTGTCCGGGCAATGGCAGTTAAGCTTACTCGTTTCGATTTCTAACTACCAATATATTTTTAACTATCTCGACACTGCACACGTTAGTCCGATCTCACTACCCAAATATCATGGGAATAATTTTTAACCAGAAAATCCTCGAGCGCACTAAGCCCCCTTCAAATTTCTTTCATTATCTTTATTAAAGTAATTTGATTACCTACATTTTCCTGGCTGCCATAGCAAATTTGTTATCTTAGTGAAACATCGTCACGAGAGCGTGTGTGCGCGTGACCCTGACAACAACGAGACATCTACATCATTCAAGGTCAACAACGTCGTGAAACAGGGATGTATATTTGTCCCGACCTTCTAGCATGTTTATGCCCCCTCTTCAATAAGGATTCGACACCTGAACACAATATTTTGAAAAAAAACTTGTTATAGTCTAATTTTACCGTTCCTGTGATTATCTTATCAACCTGTATTAAGTCAACTCGAATTCTTCTCTCCTCTAGACACTGTTGTCCGGTTTTTATGAGTCTTTCCTCATAACTGTAATTCTGGAATCCCACTATCAGCTTTGTCGCTCTTTTTTGTATTCTTTCCATCATGTTTATATCCCCTCTATGATAAGGACTCCACACCTGTACACAGTACTCCAATCTAGGTCTAACTTTTGCTTTATACAGTTTGACTATCCCTTCCATGCTTCTTTGTTTATATTTCTTTTTATCATACCTAATATTTCATTTATCTTCTTTACTGCTACCCGAACTGGCTACCTCCCTTTACCTGTATGATCTATTATAACTCTGAGGTCCTTTCCCTTTTCTATCGTTCGAATATTGTTTTCTTCCATTCTGCATTAGTGTTTTAAATTGGATCTACCCCCCTCCCCCATATCCCCCCCCCCCAGCCGAAAACGGATGTTTCGAACCAAAAGGTGCACATATCGCAGTCAAGCTGTACACTAGCGACACAAAGCATTCTATTTCCAGACTACATCCGGCTACTTGTAAAGCCATGTTCAGGGCTTGGTAGCGGAAGATAATGAACGACTGAACGAACGAACGAACGAACGAACGAGCGAGCTAACGAACGAAGAAGAAGAAGCAGAAGAACAACAACAACAAGAAGAACAAAAAGAAGAAGAAAAAAAAGAAGAAGAAGAAGAAGAAGGATCTACCCATGTGGATGACTGCACATGTATCTATATTAAACACTTTTGCCAACTCTCAGACCATTCCCGAATTTGATCTAAATCAGACCTTAACATATCCACTTCTGCTTTAGATAAGACACTTCTGCTTTAGATAAGACACTTCTGCTTTGTTTTGTGTCAATCCGCGAATTTTGCAATCAATGTCTAAACTGTTTATATATATATATATATATATATATCAAAAACAAAATTGGTATCTAACCAGCTATTAGTTTCTACTTGACCATCGACCACTTATCGAGGTTTGATGAGTAAATAGCGTGAAATACTATCTTGGCTTTACTACATCCTCGCCGTGGCCCGCTCCAGCCTACGCTGCTGGAAATGGGTACTTGATTTATATTTACGGACCGGCATTGGTCACTGGACGTCACCATAAATCGTCTAGAATCGTACAATAAAGTCTCTAACACACTTCATCCTTGACCGTACTGTGTACTAACTGTGCCTTAATACAATATTTCACGGACATGCTGTGAATGAAATTTAAATAATATGGTTTGTACTATTGGGCGATAATATACAGAGATATTGATTTAGCCATTCCTCTAAAAATCGATCGATTGTTAAACCTATTTTTGGATACAGCAACGTGATAGCCACGTGAGTTTTACCTAGGATGGAAATAATATGACCACTGTAACCTTCCTAGCAGAGGAGCGGAGAGACAAATGGTTTGGATACCGGTTTTTTTACTAATCACCTCGGGTGTTACCGAAGAACGAAAATGAAGCAAGGAATAGTGACTCTGTAACCTGCCACGCACGACGTAAGAAGTGAATAGAGGTTTGAGCTACACAATAACTTTAACAGCTCAAAACGTGATGATGTAGCATCTGTTGTTGGAGACCTATGATCCACAGGGAGTTGATAATACTTTTTGATTGACTAATGGATTGATTGGGGTCGTAAAATGCAACACAGTGAACAGTTGGCTGCTGCATCAAGGTCAGCGAACCAGAGCAGAACAAAACTCTATTCCACCTACAAGCAGGGGCCCTGGAGGCTGACTGCACTTATGTAGTATGGCTAAGACAATATGGATCGTAGAGGGCAGGCAGACCAACTACCCAAAAAAACTGTTAAAAACTGGATGCGTTGGACCGAAAGGCGCATAAATTGCAGCCTCGCTGTAAACTTCGACACAACATAACAACGTCCGGTTCAAGAAAACGACGAACAAAAAGATTGATTGATCGATTGATTTCTGACCAAAGGACACGAGAACAAAACCTAGTAAAAAGAAACTTATTATGCGATCGTGGGTACAATTTCTATAAAAAAACGGCCTATGCACTGACTGACGACAGCACGACCGAGTGGCCTTTATTTCCAAGTTCTATACAACACAGCCCGAGTGCTACCGACGTTGGAAAGAGAAGCAGAGTAGTAATATTGTACTCTGTCAGGGATGTCATAAGAAGCCACTAAGGAATGTTGGGCATAGGGCTGGATAACCAATTCTATAGAAACTTAAAGCTACAAAAACGTCAATAGATATTGACAGGTCAACATTTGATGACTTGGTGTATAATTGTTGAAGACCTATGCTCTACATGGAGCTGACAAGATTGACAAAACGGCCCGAGTTGAACGTCAGATATGGCTTGGCTTCGTTCATTCTCAATCTCCCACTACCAAACACTGAAAGGGCTTAAGTAGCAGAATGTAGTCCAGAGAACGGAATGCGTTGTGTCGTAGTTTACAGCTTGACTGCGATATTTACACCTTTCGGTCCAACACATCCGACTTCAGCAAGCATTTTTTGAGTACAGGGTTAGCATTCCCTCTTCGATCCCTTCTCCTTAGCCAGTCTGCCCTGCTGCAGCCTGTTATCCAGGATCACCACGTGAAGGTGTAGAAGGGCAGCTATGGTTCGCTAGCCCTGACGCTAGCAGTCAGCTACGAGTCGCTGACCACAGCAGCTCATGTGCTCATTGATCTTAACGTCAGATATAAGAACAAGGAAACACTATGGGGATCACGTGGAAGCCTAAAATCGTCAGCCAGGCTTCCGGGAAAACAGCCAGTTTCCAGAGAGGACTGCGGGGAAGTAGATGTGGGGTTCTTGACTAGTAATGATGATGCTGCTGCTGACGATGATGATGATGATAATGTCTATAAATAGCTCACCGAACAGACAAAGGTAGACTTGCAACACATGTGTCTAAATAAAAGAAGAATTCGAGGTGAATTAATTCAGTTTTATAAGATAATCAACGGAAAGAATAAATTAGACTGTACCAAGTTTGTTTTACCGAGAGAAGAATAAAAATATATAATAAATAACAATAAATGAAAACCTAGAGCCCTGAAGCGGAACCTTAGTGCTACACGGAACACAAGTTCACTAACCAATCAAAAGGTGCAAACTGCTCGTACAAATCAGGCCAGGTGTTTCTGAAAAGTTACACGAACGAAAGGTAAACGGAAAGAGAGTCACAATACAGATACGGATGTCGGGGATGATGTGTTAACTTAACTTAATGTCTCTATACTGGTTTAGAAAACTCTACAGAGTTTGTATGCAACCAGTTTCTTGGAGGGTGATTTAATAGACTCAACACTAGAGCTAAGTAGACACGCAAGCTGGTTAGGCGCCATCTATAGCTGCTCTTAACAAATCACCAGGGGGGAAGTTAGAGATAATTTTTGGGTAGATTATTAGTTTTGAGTTTTGTCGGTCGTTAAGTTTTGTTGAGTTTTGTCGGATGTTAAGTTTTGTTGAGTTTTGTCGGATGTTAAGTTTTGTTGAGTTTTGTCGGCCGTTAAGTTTTGTCGACCGTTAAGTTTTGTTGAGTTTTGTCGGCCGTTGAGTTTTGTCGGCCGCTAAGTTTTGTTGAGTTTTGTCGGCCGTTGAGTTTTGTCGGCCGCTAAGTTTTGTTGAGTTTTGTCGACCATTAAGTTTTGTCGACCGTTAAGTTTTGTTGAGTTTTGCCGCCCGTTAAGCCTACTGTTTTCGATTTCCAACTGCCAAGTGCTAGACATTAAAAACGGAAGTCCGATCTCACTACCCAGAGATCAGGGGAATTTATACCAGAAGATCAAGGTGAAAAAATCCCGGTCTTCACCGTGATTCGAACCCACGACCTCCGGTACCAGAGACGGACACCTTACCTCAAGACTACTGAACTACCTCCGAGTGGTCCACCGGGGTTTTTGTGTAAGACACCGACAAGAACAGCACCACATAGGGCATGTCGTAAGAGGCGACTAACTGTGTGACATGGTTTAAGAACGGCCATGGCTATATGGTTTGATAAAAGCAGCATAGATGGCGCCTAATAGGCTGTGGGTCTATTTTGCTCTAGTGTTTGGTTCTATTAAGATGGTGTCGCACATTGGTTAACCAGTCTCCAAGAAACTGATTGTATACAGACTATGAAGAGTCTTCTAAACCAGTATAAAGAAGTTAAGTTAAGTTTACTGTACGATGCCAGACATTGTTTTTATAAGATGGAGTGGCCATTTCCCTTCCGTGCTGCCTCTCCTTCCTGAATAGCAGTCCAGGTATCTATTACAGACAGAGCGTGTCAGCAAACGGGAGTTAAACCCGTACCTTTTCCGGCGAAAAGCGAGCGTTCTAGCACTGCTTTTCTGTCGCAAACAACAATGTAAGGCTTTTCAAAATATCCCATGATTATAAAATGTAAAAAACAAAGTGAAAAAAATCATAAACGTGTATGGTCAGAAAACACGAACGAAACCTCCGTAACGAGCAATAGGCCTTTATCAGGGATATCGAACAACAAGAATAATTATATAAGGAATCAAAGAAAAAGGGATTAACACGAGGCATGTTCGAATGAAACCGGACCTAACTGCAACAAGTGAACATATGTACGATGCGCATGATGACGTTAATTCTGGTGTAAACAGCACATACCAACCGTCTAGTTGGGAAAATTTCATTATCCTTCAACTCATAGTTTCCCGTTGAAAACATGACGAGTGTGATACGGAATCCGTCTAGAGTTGATCAGCGAACGTGATTCGGTTTCTAACAGCTGGAGGATGTCGACCAGTTGACATTCATCGCATAATTCAGGCAGTGAATGCTGACAAATGTGTGTCGAAAACAACAGTGAAGAACCGGTCGACGATGTTTAAAGAAGGACGTGAGTTAACGAAAGATCATCCGAGAACAGGTCAGGCGCATATTGTTGCGTCAGAAGATGCCATCACCACAATTGATGCAGCAATTCGGATGGACCGTCGCCGGAGCTTACGTTCTCCACACGTTTGTCACCATACACTGCCTGCATTCTGCGATGAATATCAACTGGTCGACATCCTTCAGCTGTTAGAAACCGAATCACAACTCACTGATCAACTCTGGACGGATTCCGTATCACACCCGTCATGTTTTCAACGGTCTGCTCAGAAAACTATGAAGATAATGACATTTTGCAAACTTGACGGTTGGTATGGGTTGTTTACACAAGAATTGACGTCATCATGCGCATGTTACGTATGCTCACTTGTTGCAGTTAGGTCCGGTTTCATTTGAACACGCCTTGTACATAATGGGGGATAATTGACAATACAAATGACAACTGCACGCGAAGGCCACGTTGACCCTGAACCTAAAAAATGAACACAGCACGTATCACCTGTAACGATTACTAAAAATGGCAGAATATTAGAAAAGTAAATTAAACATGGAACCAACTCCCTTCGAGTTGAGTTCTCCATTTAATCTGAAAGTACACATTTCCGTGGGACACCTAAAACTCCTGAAAGTTATCAAACGTATATAACACAAGTGAAGAGCGGAGGTTATCAGTCAACACTTGAAGGTTAATATACTATCTAACTAATGGCGAACACTTACGGAAAACACTTCTGGGATTTCAAGTTCAGTTAATCTTACGCCGCAAAGTGTTTTTAATATACGCTTGGTTAGTCTAGATACGAGGGTAAGTTAGTAAGTAAGTCACAAACTGGAATGGAACAGCTAAAAAATGTAGTTGGTAGTCTCTAAAGGTGTCAGCAAAATTCAGATTTGTGATTACTATAGGTAGCAGATGTTAGATGTCGCACGCACATGCGCTGCTGGGATACAAAATGGGAGTCGGTGCTCAGAGTGTACAACGAAAGAGAAGCCTGCTGTTGTACATTATGTATGGGAAAAGGACTTTCAGCAAAGAATATTCAAAAGAAAAAACTTCCTGTTCACGATGAGAAGCGTTCGTTGTGTAAAGCCGTTCATAACTGGAAATGGACCATTTCAATTTCCATTTGTTTGGTGCAGTATACACAACTTATCTAAACATCCTTTTAATGACGAAGAAGAAGAAAAGAAGAAAAATAAGAAGAAAGAAGAAGTAGAAGAAATCATACGCGAGCATAAAAATAAGTAACACTAAGTAATTTTTCACCGCGTTATCGCATGGCGGTTGAGCAAACAGCCATGTCATTTTTTCTAATGCTTTCGTTTCTCAATGACCTTTGCATGCAATAAGCTGGTATCTATGACAACCGACAACGACATATGATATTTCACTTCATCGAGCAGAGAATGCACAACGCCACTGGTGCGAGGCTTTCACACTAAATGTCTGAGTGTCTGAATAGCAGAGAGGTAAGATCGCTTGCTTGTCTCGGCAAAGAAGCTTAGTTCGACTCCCAGGTATTGGCAGAATCCATTCAACCCGTTATTGCTGTTGTTGCTAATACCACTTGTTCTAAATTTAGGTACTCTTGGTGACTTGCTTTGCTGGCGAGTTACAGTGACTCTCTTCACATCCAGAGGCATGGGGACGGCGTAGGTTAGTGGTTAAGTGATACGGCTCACAACTCGAAGGTGCTGGGTTCGCTACCCCTCACACCCCTGGTCGTTACACCGGGGAAGCAAATCCTTAGAAAATGCAGAGGAAGCAAACCCTTACATAAAATGCGTGCCGAAGTCGGATGCACTGGGCAAGAATTATATCCAGCTGATGCCAGTGCTTTGATTGTGGATGCATCCACGATACTTTATGTTGGGCTTTGGTCTGAAAATAGGAGTTGGTCACACATGGTTCGTGGTAAGCACAGAGCTCTAAGAGCCGCTGGCATTTTCATTAATTTTGCCAACTTCAAACTTGCCAAGACATGAAGGCCACGAGTCGTGATCAGTACCCATTCTAGCACCGAAGTCACATAGTAGAACAAGCTGATCTTGGCTGTGGATACTTCTAACGATTGCTGATAAACCCTCATATAACTCATCTTTGACTGCAGATGTGGAGCACAAGGTAAGAACATATACACTGACAAGGGTAACAGGACCAGCTGTGGTATGAAGACGAAGTGTAGGCTGGCGTTCTTAGCCATTCTCACCTGGTTTAACCAAGTGTATTAGGCGTATTTACTTCCAGGCCTAAAACCATTCTCTCTCTTTGCGCTGGGGTCTTTCCCTTGCCAGGAATAGGTAGTCTTCCTCACTCATGGGCCTTAGAGCCCTCTAACCGAGTTTCTTGCAGTGCTACATTGTCCAGTCTTTTCAGTTCGTCACTGATTACTCGTGTCTGTCTGGCATCGTTTATATCATGCAGGTTACCAGTTCAGTCAGCATGGTACGGACATTCCAACATCCTAGTTTAACTGTTGATGGACTTGTGTCGACATGCAAGGTGAAACTGGAAGGCCCCTCCAGCTTTGGCATCTTTCTATGGAGAACAAGCTGTTGCCCGTGCGGCATGCCCCCCCCCTCTCCACATAACTAATTGATCCATGGAACCAGCATTAGCCAATACAGCCTGGAAACAGCGACGTCGCAAGAGTTCCCAGAATAGCGATGGAACCATCATTAGACTGCTTAGGGACACCAGGTCCGAATTTTTCCTTAGGGTTTACTCTCGAAGCCTCTCCCGCGAACAAGTATCCCACAATTCAGTGGGTGAACAGTTTTTACGATAGCAGTTTTTCAGATGATCCCACCTCTCATGACCAAGCGAGCAATTTACGGATCGTATTACATCCAGTGTAAATCCAATATTTCACTTTCATCAGAGTCTCTACTGTTCAGTCAACAACTATTACAGAACAAATGCACGCTTCCACGTTTCATTGATTTTCTAGCCAAAGTCACACTGTAGGCTATCGTGACTCACGCATCGTGCAACCTAGCGTTACGTGTGATAATAAATAATAACAATAATGTTCATTAATAAAATATGTTATACTATGATATCGACCGTTTCTATCAGAGCTCACCAGGACTGGCACGTAAAACAAAAGGGAGTCAAAAAGTAAGCATAACCATTTGTTATTTTGTTACTCGTCGTACTTGCTATACTAAAGTTTATTTTTGACTTTATAAGCTTTTATTTAACACGTCATTTACCGCTGACATGTGCTTGATCTATTTCTCCTATTTTGTCCAACTTCTCAATAAGCTTTATAAAGGTAAAGGTCAGTCCTGCGGACTATGCCGCAACCTATGTGGGGTGGGGTTGCCAGTTCCCTTTCTTCCTGTTTATATCTTCGCAGCTCATACGTCAGGTACCCATTTACAGCTGAGTCGACTGAAGGAGCGGTCGTACCAGGTCCGAACTACGCCCGGATGTTTTACTGTCCGTCCGTGATTTCGAACCCTGGCGCGGTATAATCCAAATCTTAGCAAGCCAGTTCCCTGTCTAGGCCATATGCTCCTCCTCTAGAACTGAAAATGTGTTGTTGCTGTTGTTACTAAATGCATACCATGAGTATGTTTACTCTTTTGTGTGCCTTGAAGAAGTGGTTAAATGGAGTGCTCACGTAGCTTTCCTCACCCCCGGACCATGCTGAGGAAGGTGGTCAGGGGACCTCAAGGCGGTTGCTATGTTTGGAGCCATATGTGTGTTGTCGCGTACTACTACTTAAACTACCTGCTGGCTTGGGGTTGCCTGCTAACAGTGTAAGGCTACACTTAAAATACCTGCTGGCTTCGGGTTGTCTGCTCACAGTCTAAGGCTACACTTAAACTCCCTGCTGGCTTGGGGTTGCCTGCTAACAGTGTAAGGCTACACTTAAAATACCTGCTGGCTTGGGGTTGCCTGCTCACAGTCTAAGGCTACACTTAAACTACCTGCTGGCTTGGGGTTGCCTGCTAACAGTCTAAGGCTACACTTAAACTACCTGCTGGATTCGGGTTGCCTGATAACAGTCTAAGGCTACACTTAAACTACCTGCTGGCTTGGGGTTGCCTGCTAACAGTCTAAGGCTACACTTAAACTACCTGCTGGCTTGGGGTTGCCTGCTAACAGTCTAAGGCTACACTTAAACTACATGCTGGTTGCCTGCTAACAGTCTAAGGCTACACTTAAACTACCTGCTGGATTCGGGTTGCCTGATAACAGTCTAAGGCTACACTTAAACTACCTGCTGGCTTGGGGTTGCCTGCTAACAGTCTAAGGCTACACTTAAACTACCTGCTGGCTTGGGGTTGCCTGCTAACAGTCTAAGGCTACACTTAAACTACATGCTGGTTGCCTGCTAACAGTCTAAGGCTACACTTAAACTACCTTCGGGTTGCCTGCTAACAGTCTATGGCTACATTTAAACTACCTTCGTGCTGCCTGCTAACAGTCTATGGCTACACTTAATTAATCCGAATTAAACATACTAGCCACACGAGGGTGTGTTAGGTCAGAAGATGAGAAGATCGTTGCTCACTATTAAGATGTTACATTCGATACAAAATGTGAGTGATAAAGTGCAAAACAAATATAAAAGACAACAAGAGGAAATTGAAGTAAAAGCAAACAGAAAAAGTAGAGAAGAAAAGGGAAATAAACGAAAGAGAAGAATAAAAAAACAAGAAGAGAAAAAAACAAGAAGAGAAAAAAACAAGAAGAGAAAAAAACAAGAAGAGAAGAAACCAACAAAGGGAAGCAGGAGAAAAACAAGAGAATGAAAGAAGGAAATGGAAGAAAATGAAGAGAAAAATCAAAAGGGAAAACAATTAGAAAAGAAGAAGAGGAAGAAAAAGCATAGAGGGGAAAAAAAATATAAAAAAGAGGAGGAAAAGGAGGACAAATAGAGGTTGAAGAAAAAGTAAAAGAAAAAAGGAAGAAAAATAAGAGGTTGAAGACAAGGAAGAAGAGAAAAAGGAAGGAAAAGATCAAAATAAATAGAATTCAAAAGAAGACAAAGTTGAACAAATAAGAAGAGATGGAAAGGAAGAAAAATAAGAAGATGAAGTAAAAGAAAAAGATCAACAAGAAGAAAATAAAAGAGAAGGTGAAGGAATTTAAAAAAGAGGAAAAAGATGAAAAGAAGAAGAATACAACAATAACTAGAAAAGGAAAGAAAAAGAGTAACCAGAAGAAAAATAAAGAGAAGAGTAATAAAAAGTCAAGTGAACATTCAGCTAAATTAGCCGCTTGTTGGACATGGGAGATGTTGAAGAATCCATTGTACTAAGCCGCAGCCTGTGAGAGGTGGGGTGGGCAGTGCCCTTCCTTGCGGTTTTTATGTTCCCTAACTCATGCGTCAGGTACCCATTTACAGCTGGGTTGACTGGAGAAGCGGTCCCCGATTAAAATCACGACCTTGATTTATTTAGTCTCCGGGCGCGATTCGAAACCGAGTCATGCTGTTACCACAGAAAATAGTGAATGGCTGGCTATGAACTGAGCTACCCGAGTGGTCTGCCGGGATCTTTGTGTACGATAAGGACAAGAATAGCACCACTGTCTCACGGAGACTATGTCGCAAGAGGCGACTAACTATGTGACATGGCATAACACCGGCCATGGTTAGGTGGTTTGTTTAGAGCAGCAAAGATGGCGCCTAACTGGCTGCGGGTCTACTTTGCTCTAGTCTTTGAGTCTATTAATATGAACTCGCACATCGGTTAACCACCCAACGCAGCGGAGTATTAAGCTGCTCAAACCTAGCCCGCTAAGCAGGAAATCCTTCTCCCAGCTATATCGAGCTCATACTAGACCTGGGACCTGCACAGTGGCATCTACCCCTGTAGAAGTACAGGTCGACTAGGAACTAAGATTAGAAGAGCTGTGCTAACGCAGACGTCAAAAAAAAGAAAGTAAACAGAAGAAAAAGACGAAGAGTATATTCAAGAAGCCACTAGCATCAGCACACATACTAAAGAAGAAAACACCAGAAAAACTACAAAAGGGGTTAAAGAATCGAGAACGAAAAAGTGTCATCAACTGTGCGGATGATCAAAGGTATTTTAAAAGAAACAGAAAGACGAATACAAAAACTCATCTGCAAGATCATCGATACAGTCAAAGTATTTGGCATTAAGATAAATGCTAGTAAAACAAAATCGATATTAATAGCCAAAAACTGACAAAGAATAAATATTAGCATGGAGTGATATCCCAAGAATTAGTTCAATGGGTTTTATATTTGGGAAGAAATTTTTTAAAAACTTTAAGAAAAACTTTGAATTTTTTTTTTTTCTTCAAACTTTAAGCGGGTTGGGGGGGGGGGGGGGGGGGGGGGACTCGACTTCATTGCCTTAGGGTTTTTTCCCATTTTAGCTCGGTCTCTCTCGGCAGATGGGCACGAACTCCGTAGCTCCAGCGATGAACCCAGGCATCTCCGGCAAAAAATTGACATCATGGACCGACCGTCGCAGCTCGAAATCAAACCTCGACCGTCTGAACACGAGGCAAACGGCTCGACCACTTCGCCACAGAGACCCCCGGGAAGAAATTATTACAGAGGATGATTGTTGGGAAATTGAAATCAGAATGTGTTGGGTTGAGAGTAGAGCCTAGTCGACAGTATGCTGCTTTACTAGACTGGGATTACAGCGTCCCAGAGTTCGTGTTTACAAACGGACAGAAAAAAAATTGGGCCGTGGTATGCTCCTTTAGCCGACCCAGCTGTAAATGGGTTCCTGACGTATAAGTTGGGGAAGGTAAAAACCGTATGGAACTGGCCACCTCACCTCATTACTTGAAGTTATCTTCATCCCCGACGGCAGTTGTTGCCATGGGGCTGGCCTTTACCTTTACCTTTAGGACCGATCGCATTAGCAAGAAATGTCAGAAACATAAACTTCTTGCATCATGTAATATCAATTTTCAGCCGCTACAGAGAATAATCACCACACATATCAGACATTAGCGCTGTATAGGTCTGAAACATGGATTCTTAACAAACAGGAAGCAATTACCAAAACCTCTTACAGGAATAGATGTCAAACGTACAAGTGCGTACCGTTATAGCAGCATACAGATAGCTAATGAAAAGTTGACAAAAAGGTGGGTTTTGTTGAAATATAAAACATGGATGTCTACTACCGAAAAAATGTGGAAGGCCCAATGTAGGGGAGATAAGATGGGTGTGTCAAAGAGTCACGTACATCAAACGGGCGTGCAAGACCATCGCGGTGGAAACTTTTGCTGAGCTGAAGAGATTTAATGAGAACAAACAGCGTTATGATGATCAGGCGAATTCCACACCGATCTCCGGACTGACTATCAGAGGACAGTGGCGTGACATGATCAGAAGACTTCAACACCAGTCTCCGGACTGACTAACAGAGGACAGTGGGGAGATATGATCAGAAGATACACCGGTCTCCGGACTGACTAACAGAGGACAGTGGGGAGATATGATCAGAAGACACACCAGTCTCCGGATTGACTAACAGAGAACAGTGGCGTGACATGATCAGAAGACTTCAACACCAGTCTCCCTCCGGACTGACTATCAGAGGACAGTGGCGAAACATGATCAGAAGACACACCAGTCTCCGGACTGACAAACAGAGGACAGTGGCGTACATGATCAGAAGACTTCAACACCAGTCTCCGGACTGACTATCAGAGGACAGTGGCGTGACATGATCAGAAGACTTCAACACCGGTCTCCGGACTGACTAACAGAGGACAGTGGCGAAACATGATCAGAAGACACACCGGTCTCCGGACTGACTAACAGAGGCCATGGCGGGACATGATCAGAAGACTTCAACACCAGTCTCCGGACTGACTATCAGAGGACAGTGGCGTGACATGATCAGAAGACTTCAACACCGGTCTCCGGACTGACTAACAGAGGACAGTGGCGAAACATGATCAGAAGACACACCGGTCTCCGGACTGACTAACAGAGGACAGTGGCGAGACATGATCAGAAGACACACCGGTCTCCGGACTGACTAACAGAGGACAGTGGCGAAACATGATCAGAAGACACACCGGTCTCCGGACTGACTAACAGAGGACAGTGGCGAGACATGATCAGAAGACACACCGGTCTCCGGACTGACTAACAGAGGCCATGGCGGGACATGATCAGAAGACACACCGGTCTCCGGACTGACTAACAGAGGACAGTGGAGTGACATGATCAGAAGACACACCGATCTCCGGACTGACTAACAGAGGACAGTGGCGTGACATGATCAGAAGACACACCGGTCTCCGGACTGACTAACAGAGAACAGTGGCGTGACATGATCAGAAGACACACCGGTCTCCGGACTGACTATCAGAGGACAGTGGCGTGACATGATCAGAAGACACACCGTTCTCCGGACTGACTATCAGAGGACAGTGGCGTGACATGATCAGAAGACACACCGGTCTGCGGACTGACTAACAGAGGCCATGGAGGGACATGATCAGACGACTCAAACACCAGTCTTTGGAATGATTAGCTTGCTAACAACCTTAACCAGCTCAAAGATCCAATGTATATGGAAGAGATGAAAACATTTAGCGATAACCGTTAACTAAAATAAGAATAAAGCAAAGACATCTCACTGACTGAACACATGCTCGAAATGTGGAACTTTGACAACATTGCGACATAAAGAATAATTAAGGACAAAAGAAGCAAAGAAAGAGAAGAAAGATCTGGCATCGCATGAGAAACTGGATAGGTAACCCAGAAACATCTGACAACAAAAACAGGCTTACACTGAGTTAATACGGGGAGTTAATTGATTATAAACACCTAGTGGAATGGAACATTAAGATAATGAACTATCCGCATGTGTGTTTAACCTTGCGTCCGATCTTTCGGTCGTAACGTACGTAGTTACCTTTGTATGTCTACTCCTATAAAACTGTTAAGTATGTACTATTGTTGTTTTGAGTGTTTGTTTTTTAACAGGCTATTCAAAAATATACAAATGATCCGCATTAGTTGCTTTTTACGACATTCTTGGCCGGCAGGGCAACAATTGTCACGAGCAAGAGCAATTTCCTATAAATGTCAAGGTCACAATAGAAGGGGATACTTTGAGGTCGTTCGGTAAACAATGTACTTTTAGCGTCAACAATAGATAAGTGTTCATTCTGAGTAGTGCTTAATTCTCACATTTCTGTTCTGTTGTTTGGTGTGCATGTTTTCTGTTGTTTGGTGTGCATGTTTTCTGTTGTCTGGTGTACATGTTTTCTGTTGTTTGGTGTACATGTTTTCTGTTGTTTGGTGTACATGTTTTCTGTTGTTTGGTGTACATGTTTTCTGTTGTCTGGTGTACATGTTTTCTGTTGTCTGGTGTGCATGTTTTCTGTTGTTTGGTGTACATGTTTTCTGTTGTCTGGTGTACATGTTTTCTGTTGTTTGGTGTACATGTTTTCTGTTGTCTGGTGTACATGTTTTCTGTTGTTTGGTGTACATGTTTTCTGTTGTCTGGTGTACATGTTTTCTGTTGTTTGGTGTACATGTTTTCTGTTGTTTGGTGTAAATGTTTTCTGTTGTCTGGTGTACATGTTTTCTGTTGTTTGGTGTACATGTTTTCTGTTGTTTGGTGTACATGTTTTCTGTTGTCTGGTGTGCATGTTTTCTGTTGTCTGGTGTACATGTTTTCTGTTGTCTGGTGTATACGTTTTCTGTTGTCTGGTGTTCATGTTTTCTGGTGTCTGGTGTACATGTTTTCTGTTGTCTATATGTTTTCTTTTGTCTGGTGTACACGTTTTCTGTTGTCTGGTGTACATGTGTTCTGAGCCTACATGTTCTCAGAGTGTAGTTGTTTTCCGACTGTAAATATTTTCCAGGTAGCGAAGAGTAGTCAGGGTCAGGTGAAAGATATTGATCAAGGTGGGAGTGAAGAGTAATTAGGGTCAGGTGAAAGATAATGATCAAGGTGGGAGTGAAGAGTAATCAGGGCCAGGTGACATATACTGATCAATGTGGGAGTGAAAAGTAAGCTGGGTCAGGTGAAAGATATTGATCAAGGTGAGAGTGAAGAGTAATCGGGGCCAGTTGACATATTCTGGTCAAGGTGGGAGTGAAGAGTTATCAAGGTCAGGTGATACATAATGATCACGACTCGACTGCACTATATGTCATTGTCTGTGCTCCTGAAAACAGCCTGGGTCACAGCAGTCTGCTGAACGAGATGGGGATCGACACTGCCATCCCCGTAGATGTGAGATTAATGAAGAACCTCGCATTATTATAAAGTCAGGAGGACGTTGGTCCTCTCTTCTTAACTACTTCTGTGGATATGAGAAGAGCCACTGTATTCTGCTACTAAAAAAACACCAAGAGTCAAGGAGAAAGAGAAGGAAATGATAATAAGGAGAAAAAAGAGGCGCGAAATATAAAGAAGAGAAGAAGGAGATGAGAAGAATAAGGAGGAGGAAAATAAAAAGATACGAATGATGAGAAGGAGGAGAGAGATAAAATCGAAGAAGAAGACAAATAATACTAATGAGAAGAAAATTAATAAATTTATCGGATTCAAACCGTCTCCCATAAAATGACCCATGCACTTCTCAAGCGATAACAAGGAAGTCACAGCTTCTAACCTTTCACGACAATAATTGCACTACTTTACCGACAGAACACACTTATATGGATAGAAATTAAATTTGCCATTTCCAGAAATGATATCTCGAAACGCAGTTTCATTACCTGCACCAAATAACTCGTCGAAGTGGTCGAACTCAAATTGTTATTGCTACTCTGTAATTCTGTTTTTGTTCTGGTTTGTGCCAGTGGGAGATGCAGGTGAATAACGTGAGAGGTTCGTGTGAGCGACATTGTAAGAGCACCATAGGCGGAGATGCTTGAGGGTATGGGCGCGGGAAAGTTGGAAAACGTATAAATGGAGCAACACATAAAGTAAAAGTTTCATAGACATCTCTGAAAGAAGACAAACGTCTGGTTAGGCAAATCATACTGGTCAGACATGTTAGTCAGGGTCAGGCAGAACATATTGATCAGACATGTTAGTCAGGGTCAGGCAAAACATACTGATCAGAAATGTTAGTCAGGGTCAGGCAAAGCATACTGATCATATATGTTAGTCAGGATCAGGCAAAGCATACTGATCCGATATATTAGTCAGGGTCATGCAAAGCATACTGATCAGACATGTTAGTCAGGATCAGGCAAAATATACTTGACATAACCCTCATCTCAGCTTCCCTGTAGCCCTTCCTGGAAATGGGCGGTTTTACTGGCAGCCTGGATAAGGAGGTGAGAGATTGATGTGATTCCTGAAGCAGTGAGCGACACGCAGTTAAGGCCAAGCATAGCACAACCGCTTGGATGACCCCGGTCCACCTTCATCAAAATGCTCAGGATGTGAGTAAAGCTACGACAACCCACCGCTTGACGTCCTTTTCAGGGCGCATATAAGAGTAGCCCTACTCATTGTGAGCATTCAACAACAACAACAACAACAACAACAACAACAACAACCACAAGATGGACATCTCTTTACATCGCTAAGGTCTTCGACAAGATTGCCAAGGCAACTACAGCTTTTGGAAGACTGAGTGAACGTTTGGGAACGCAAGGAAGCGCTGTGTCCACCAAGATCAAGTCGTATCGTTATGTGATGCTACCCACCCTTCTATATGACTGCGAAACATGGAGAGTCTATTGCAGACATGTCCGGAAACTTAACTGTTTCGACGTGAGCTGTATCCGCAAACTGCTCAGGACCAGCTGGCAAGATGGAATGCCAAAATAAAGTCCTCAACAGGACGACACTCTCGGAAATCGATGTACTGCTACACCGCCCAAATCAGATCAAATGGGCATGTTGTTTGTACGCCTGATAAACATCTACGTAATCATCTATTTAGAAGAGAGTCCACAAAAGGCAAGTGTTCGTCAGAAAGACCTACAAACTTCTTCTTCTTCTTCATCGTACGTAGTCAGACATCAACCTTTATATTTTTCGAAAAAAGCAGCGGTCATCCTGAGGCTGTCGACACTGCCATAGAGCTTGTCTAGTGTTGCCACTGGTGATGGCCACATCTGCTCTCTCTGATCCTCGTATGTCGGGCAGTTTTGGAGCAAATGCTCAGCGGTCATTTTGCCGGTACCACACGGGCATTCGTCGGTACCACCTATCTTCAATTTGTTGAATAGGTGGTACCTCAGTCTATTGTGGCCTGTGCGAAGAGACAGACTTACAAACGGTAATAAGACTCTCAGAAAATATCTCTGAACAGTTTCATTACTGATGTCGCATCCTGGCTGCTGTTTGCTTAGAAAAGAGTCATCGTATTGTGTATGCTGGTGCTATGCGGGGAGTTCATGAGACACGTAACTTAACTTCATTATACTGATTTAGAAGACTGCGGTGTCTGTTTACAACCAGATGTTGTCTTGTTTTCCCCCGTGATCGCTAGCCAATGATATATCTTGGGCATCTTGCTAACTGGGCAGAGATCAATCTCTCCTGTGCGATGTGTTTTAGTTCATTATTGTCACCTGTATACATTTCACGGCCACATCAAAACCGAGACCATCTGTAAATAGGGCAAAGGGAGGCAATCTGGTGAAGTTCAGACGTGTCCACTATGGCGTGGGAATACGACACATGGCAACCGAAATACTATTACATATAGCCAATGATTTGGCCAGGATAATCGGAGAGGAAAAAAGACAAAAAATGAACGAACTTACTAATCAAAATTGAAAACGGCATCATTTCTTCGTGGACACAAGTGTAAGTCGTCGACTAGTTTGAATTTCAGTCAAATCCATGGCCTGACAGCATCCATAATGGACCAAAATACGAGTACATAGTTAGACCCGAGGTCTATTAGGAGCAATCTTTGCTGCTACTTGCAAGTGTTCGTCAAGGGGACATTAACACAAAATTACACATAGACTAAGAATGTATTTCTGAAGAAAAAAAGAAAGCTGCACGACAGGACACAATGCAAGACATTTTCATTACTGACTTGCCATCTACGTGTACGCTAGGTCGGATTGTACAGGCATATGCAGCCACATCTGATTGTACATATCTGACACAGACGTCACCTTCGCTCGGGATGAGCAAATATTATTGTTATCAGCTAAATTGGAAGGCAAATGCCGAAGAAAGAAATGGCTTATTGAATTGTATTAGGATATGACATGAGCAATGAATACGGACCAGGAACGAAAATTAAGCATATGCGAAATGCGACAGACTCGATAGAGAGATAGAGACGAGAATACAGAGGGCAAACCCTGTCACATACCAGCTGTCTCCACTACTAAAACCCCCATAGATTTCAATCCAAGCAGAAAAATAGTATCTTCATCCCAACCCTGTGCTACAAGTGTCAAACATGGGCATTGAATTAAATGCGGTGCCTACGAATAGTCACTGACAACACCAGAAGAGACAGAGTCACAAATATGAATATTCCGGAGATGATTGGAACAATTCCTTGCTCAAATTACATCTAACAATAAAGAACAAATCAGTTTGACCACATTGTGAGAATACAACCAGACCACATTGTTGTGGAACCTTCTGTATGATAATATCAGGATAAAGGACGAGAGGTAGACCGAAGAAAATGTGGATTGACAGTGCACAGTGGGGATACGTGGATACGAGTGAGACGAAAGACACAAAATCTTACCACGACATTGGGCTAAAACCCGGTAGAAAGTGAGACGACAGAAGAAGAAAAAGAAGAAAGAATGATATAGTGGGCGAGAGTTAACGAGAGAGGCCTTGAGACAGACTGTCAAGACGGAGATGCGTTCGCATAGGCACTGGGGCTGTAGAGTCGGGCGGTTATCGCTGCTGTCATGGTGAGTTGATCTAACGAAGTCCATGCAGGCCTTCAAAAGGAGATTAACTATAGTCGTGGGCCATACTCCGGCGGGAGTGAAAAAGAGACAAGAAGAAGTCACGAGTGTGCTTCTTTGGGGACACTGTCCATTTCTTTATAAGGAGAATACCTAGAATAATGTCGTTTCTAAAACGGCATGCTAAAAACGTCATACTCGACATGCAGTGACTGGTATGGTGCCACGATTACCCATTCACAGTAACAGAAGACGGGTGCTGGAAGTCGTGGATTGAAATCACGGTGGAGACAGGGATTTGTTCACGTGGATCATCTTAGTAGTGAGATCAGACACCCGTGAGCATGTTAAAAATTCATAAGCATTTTGGAAATCGAAAAGAGTAGGTTTAATGGCCGCCGCTCGGGCAAATTTCAAGTTAAAAAATCTAACTCAAATTGTTCTAGGGATTCTCGCTCTTCAGAGAATATGTCACAAAAAGGGATCTGTGTGGCTATAACATCAGCTCTTGGTTATGTGGTTAGCGGAGCGCATATATGGCGCCTAACAGGCTGCGGGCCTAACTTGCTCTAATTTACACTTCCACCACCAACAGTCCCAAAATAGGCGATCGTATATTCCAGGGGTTACCTAACGGTTGGTAACAGATACTGGGATTGACCTAGCAAGTCCCCAACGGATTTTCGCCTGCCAATGAATATGAAACAAACGATTTCACATCTCCCAACGACATTAAACGACGTAAGTGGACTGCGACACAATAGATAGAATATAAGACGAATCAACCTAAAGGTTGTTTTCAAGATTAGACAAGCAAAACAAGATATAAAGAAAGCAGCCTTCACAAATACAAGAATTACGCAATATATAAAAATAATACGTAAAATCTATGGCTGTTGTTAAAGTTTCCATGTCTGGAAGTGGAGACGGAAATAAGACATCCATTTACGTAACCATTAACAGAAAAGTGCAAAAAATACCAGTGAACAAGGAAGTGGAAATGGATTTCGTCTATTCTTCCTTCTCTTTTTTTTCTTCTTTATCTGTTTTCTTCTCCTGTTTTTCTTGTCTCCTTTTTATTTGTCGTCTGTCTTTCTTTTTCCTCTTTTATATTTTTTCTAATTCCTTTTCTTGTTCTTCTTTCTTTCTTCTTCTTTCACATGATCTGCTTTCTTTTCTTTCTTCTTTTCTTCCTCTTACAGATCTGCTTCTTTTTCTTCTTCTTTTTTTCCTTCATCTTTTTCTTCTTCTTTTTATACTTGATCTGTTTCTGCTTCTTTTCTTTTCTTCTTTCACTTCTACGTGCCCTGCTTCCTCTTGTGCTCTTTTTTTCCCTCTTAATCTAGTTCTGCTTTCTTTGCTTCTTCTTTTCTTCTTCTTCTTCTCCTTCCTATTTTGCTTCCTCTTCTCTCTTTATCTTTACTTTTCTTTTCTCTCTTTTCTTTAGCTACGTCTTCTTCATTTCTTTCTTCTTTGACTTCTATTGGTTCTGCTTTTTCTTCTTTTTCTTCTTCATTAATTTTTTCATTGCTCTTCTATAACCCATTCAGCTAGAACTTGAAAAACAATACTCGGTTTTATTTGAACGCCCCTCGTATATTGGGCCTGGCACTGACGCGACGTCCTGGTCAGTATATTGTGCCTAACCCTGACGCGACGTCCTGGTCAGTATATTGTGCCTAACCCTGACGCGACGTCCTGGTCAGTATATTGTTCCTAACCCTTACGCGACGTCCTGGTCAGTATATTGTGTCTGAAACTGACGCGACGTCTTGGGTCAGTATATTGTGCCTAACCCTGACGTGACGTCCTGGTCAGTATATTGTGCCTAACCCTGGCGCGACGTCCTGGTCAGCATATTGTTCCTGGCACTGACGCGACGTCCTGGTCAGTATATTGTGCCTAACCCTGACGCGACGTCCTGATCAGTATATTGTGCCTGGCACTGACGCACCGTCCTGGTCATTATATTGTGCCTGGCACTAACGCGACGTCCTGATCAGTATATTGTGTCTGGAAAATAAGGTGCATTTACATTAGTATAAATATGGACATTAGATGGAAACTAAGGTGTCTTTACATTCGTATAAATAGGACTTTCACGCGGAAAATAAAGTGTCTTTACATATATGTAAAGATTGCATTTACGTCAAAAATAAGGTCTACAATCTTATAAAGATAACTTTTACGCGAAAAATCAGGTCTATTTACACTAGTACAAATATGGCTTTAAAATGGAAAATAATGTCTCTTTACATTCGTGGAAATATAGTTTTTAATTGGAAATTGAAGATGTGAAGATGAATTTTACGTCGAAAATAAGGTCTCTACATTCGTGTAAAGATGACTTTTACATCGAAAATAAGGTCTCTTTACATTCGTGTAATGATGGCTTTAACATGTGAAATAATGTCTCATTCAGTGACACATAACAACAGAAACGATTGAATTATATCATTAACAAATTTAGCGGCCATTGATTGTCATGTTTACAAAGAAACAACTACAGGATCTAATGAAACTAACATTACGAAATGACGTAGCTGCCAAACAAAGTACAACAACAAGCCGTTATCTATCAAATGTCAACTGTTACAAGACACACACACACTGTGACACTGGACTCATTTTGCTGACACAGTAGACCTCAGTTCAGCCGTTAGAATGGTATGCGTGTGTGTGTGTGTTGCGCGAGTGCGTGTGTGTTGAGGATAGGTTCACGCTCTGTAAACGGGGCGCGACAAGTACACGGACGTAAGAGACAACCGTATTATAGCGCCTCCCAACATGATTTCCATTTAGTGTCTGAAGAATTCTGTAGAGTTCGCGAGCCCAAATCAAGGTTTTAAAATTATTACAAGCTTGTATTTAACTTGGCAAGACCTTTGCCCGTTTGTGTGGACTTCTATTTCTCCTATTTTAACCAATCTCCCGCATAGCCTAGAGAGCTGAAACTATGCACACAGACTTTACTTGTGAGAACTGTCAAATTTCAACAGATGCTCAAATGTATAAAGAAAAAAAGCGCCAATTAATATAATTCACAAAAGAAGCACCAAAATATGTAAACTGCACTCCAGTAGTACCAGAAACAGAACACAAATATTTTAGTGTAAATAGCAGAGTGTACCGAGTGAGATGTTTTTGTTTTATATTTTCTTGCTTGGGATTTAGTTTATTTTCCCTCGCCCATGTGTTACATGGCCCAGATAGGTACAATAAGGAAATGTAATACAATTGCTTGCTAGAGACAGTGAGTGAGACTGATATACTGATCAGACTATGTTAAGGACAGGGAGAATATACTGATCACACTTTGTTAGGGTCAGGTAAAATATACTGATCAGACTTTGTCAGGGTCAGGTAAAATGTACTGATCAGACTTTGTTATGGTCAGGTAAAATATACTGATCAGATTTTGTTAGGTTCAGGTAAAATATACTGATCAGACTTTGTTATGGTCAGGTAACATATGCTGATCAGACTTTGTTATGGTCAGGTAAAATATACTGATCAGACTTTGTTAGGGTCAGGTAAAATATACTGATCAGACTTTGTTAGGGTCAGGTACAATATACTGATCAGACGATGTTAGTCAAGGTCATATGAAACCTTCTGACCAAGAACTCTTTCATCTCCCCCGCCCTCCCCCGCCTACCTCAATTCCTCTATCCCTTCTAGTTTTTCTAGAAGAACATGATACCTATTTGATACGGCAACTTGAACTGCCTTATGTACTCCTTTGTTCATGAGGTATACCACATTTGATTGTTGTCTGTGGTTACAAACGGTCTAACACAGAGATCAGAAAAGCGTTGCAGCCTTCCGTGTGCGCATATTGGAACCCACTGCTCTGACCGGGTTACCAATATTGAGGTCGTCGTCTCTAAAGTATCGTTCTACGATAGACTGTCGCAGTCTATACCGTGGTCCGTCTGCTCCTGGATTTTCTAGCCAGACAGATCCTGCACGTGCCTGTCAAAGTCAAAGGTGGGAAAATACACTGTACCCCACACGAAGGCCCCTGGGGGGGGGGGGTGTATTATGGTGAGACAGGTAGCCCGCAGCCCCATGGACTGCGGGCCATCTATCGCCATAGAGGATCGACGCGCCGGGCCATTGTGGCCTATGCGGATTAATCATATATTATTGTGATTACTTCTTGTATATCTTCAAGTTGACACTTTATTTTGGCTATCAGTGAGTGATGGTCTAATATCACGTCTGCTCCTCTCAGGTCTGGTCTGTCATCCAGTAACCAGTGAAGTCGTTGGGGCACACATGAAAACACCCCCACAATACCTCGCCACCCCTATCTGTCAGAGGCCGCTGCGTGTGGCTTCCCTGGTCGGAGTTTGGTCCATTCTTTTATGTTTTCTTTCTTGTCATCTCTTTTTGGGCCGGCCTGTTCGTCATCAGCCTTACGCTTTTCCGTACTGGATCGTATTTTCAAGACCATTTGATCTCGATATGTGACCGTACCAAACGAGTTTTCTTCTTTTGACAGTTGCCAAGATGTCTTCAAAAGGCCCTATTGCTGTTGTAATTCTTTCTGGTATTTCCTTATTTGTAACTCGATCTGTGTACTGTCACTCTACATACGGTTGAATCACGTAATGCATTTTAAAGTTATTGTTTATACAAATATGGTCCATCTAGATTTATATCCTGTGATTTGGTGACGCCCATGTTGCCTTACGTCAAAACAGCTGCCTACAATCTCCAGTCACAAAACAGCTGCCTGCAATTTCCAGTCACAAAACAGCTGCCTACAATCTCCAGTCACAAAACAGCTGCCTGTAATTTCCAGTCACAAAACAGCTGCCTGCAATTTCCAGTCACAAAACAGACTGCCTGCAATTTCCAGTCACAAAACAGCTGGCTGCAATTTCCAGTCACAAAACATACTGCCTGCAATCTCCAGTCACAAAACAGCTGCCTGCAATTTCCAGTCACAAAACAGACTGCCTGCAATCTTCAGTCACAAAGTATAATGTCTATAATCTCCAGTCACAAAGTATAATGTCTATAATCTCCAGTCACAAAGTATAATGCCTATAATCTCCAGTCACAAAGTATAATGCCTATAATCTCCAGTCACAAAGTATAATGCCTATAATCTCCAGTCACAAAGTATAATGCCTATAATCTCCAGTCACAAAGTATAATGTCTATAATATCCAGTTCATTTCAAGAACAGGCGTGCATGAATAGCTTCTCCATTTTCAGTTCCAACGACCATTTCCTCGTCAAGGTAGCTAATCTGGTCTCGAGTCGTGTAGTTGTGTCACAAAGTATCCAGTGGATGATGGGATTGTTCATGCCCCCTGAAATCGTCCCCACGCCGTCATGCTAGAGTTGTAGGGGTCTGTGCCGTTTGTTCTGCGGTTGACATCGGCCGTCTCTTCCTGATCAGCAGGCAAGGTTTGAGAATGGTTGTTGGTTTCACAATGTGTGTGCCACTGCTGTACCGCTCCCTTTCACAATGTGTGTCCCACTGCTGTACCGCTCCCTTTCACAATGTGTGTGCGACTGTTGTACCGCTCCCTTTCACAATGTGTGTGCCACTGCAGTACCGCTCCCTTTCACAATGTGTGTGCCACTGTTGTACCGCTCCCTTTCCCAATGTGTGTGCCACTGCTGTACCGCTCCCTTTCATGTGTGTGCCACTGTTGTACCGCTCCCTTTCACAATGTGTGTGCCACTGTTGTACCGCTCCCTTTCACAATGTGTGTGCCACTGCTATACCGCTCCCTTTCACAATGTGTGTGCCACTGCTGTACCGCTCCCTTTTACAATGTGTGTGCCACTGCTGTACCGCTCCCTTTCACAATGTGTGTGCCACTGCTGTACCGCTCCCTTTCACAATGTGTGTGCCACTGCTGTACAGCTCCCTCTGTATCTGTTACCCTTTGTTTACTTGTAAACTGACTAAGTACATGGATGTGGAAGCTGGACTAGATTATTATGTATGATATCTCTATAAAAACGGGTTGTGCTAAGAAAATGTATAGTAATATTGTCGGTTAGGCGAGTATAGTTGACGAGGTCACAGTGGGCTACAGCATTCAATAACGCTAACATCAAACCAGCGTGAATGCACCCGATGGAGTCTTGGGTAGGGTTACATTGTGTGTTCCAAATAACCTGCACACGACGGATGAGCGTTGGTGAAATCAGACGCACGCCCATAAGTAACTTCTTCATTTCCATTTTGTTGTCTCGATTGCATGCTTTCCGATGATTTCGTCAAAACCGATATTATCATTCGCAACTGTGGCATTTAGGTTTTTATCAAAGTAGTAATGTCTTGCCTTCTCATTTTATCCTTGATATGTTGAAGCCTGGTTGAAATTCGTCTTTCACTGACTCTTCTATGAACTTGTTTGGTGCATACCATTGGATCTTTATCTTTATCTTGAAAGTAGCTAATATAATTTTGGATCCCATGGCCTCCTATTCTATAAGTGCATTTTGAAAGTCTTCTGACAGCAGTAGGGGCATGCTTTCATTGTGCTTGACATCTTCTTACCTTCTTCTATGTGCACTTCGGTGTGCACTTTGGTGTGCACTTTGGTGTGCTGTATTAGAAGACATGAATTAGAAGAAATTCCTGGATTGAATATAGGAGGCTGAGGTATCAAGAATATCAGATATGCTGATGGTGCAGTGTCAATGCAGAGGATCCAGTTTACCCGCAGAACTTAATCGATAGACATCAAGAGCCAGAAAGATGGAAACAAACATCAAAAAGACTTTAGTTGTGGTGTTCACCAAAAGGAAATAAAGTCCATAAGTTGACATCAAGGTAAACGGAGGAAGTCTGGAACAAGTGTCAAGCTATTTATATCTTGGTCAGCTGATAATGAAGGATGGTACATACGAAAGGAAAATCATTTAGAGAATTGCAATGGCAAAACAAAATACATTTAACGGCACGAGACATACACCTCTGTCCAGGCATTTGTCTAAGAAACTGAAAATGAGAATCCTTAAATGCTATATGCATTCAGTTGTATTGTATAGAGTAGAAACCTGGACACTACAACCAAAAAAAGGGAGAAGAGAATTGAAGCCTGTAAAATGTATTGAGAAGACTTGGAGGAATTTCTTGGAAAGATAGAAAAACAAATAGTAAGGTTCTGGGACAGCTCAAGGTGAAGAAGACGCTTATGAAGGAAATCAAAATCAGAAAAAAATAAAATATTTTGGTCATGTCCAGCGACCGTCTGCTGAAAAATATAAAATAGGGAAGAGTGTAGGAGAGCTATAGGACGGCAGAGATTCAGGTGAGCAGGCAACATCAAGCTGTGGTCGTCAGTCTACCAGTCTGGCGTGGGACAGAGACAGCTGGAGATCCATTACCGTCAACCTCCGATGCGGAGAAGGCACTTGACGAAGATGATGATGTGCACTGAGATCCGGAGCATTTCCCGCCTTCTCAGTTTCCTCCTTTCCACTCCTTCCCCACTGTTTCAGCCAGCACCATCATATCGAACTTGTTATTTCGATTTCTGCATACACCAGAACAGTCCTCCCCTATCTGTACAACGTACCAGCTACCCAACCTGGAGATCTTCTTAGAAGAAAGCGCGAAGGTCAAGATCACGTGATTAGCGTTCTTGTCACAAAACCATTTCCTGGCTTGGATAGCCGAGTTGTATTTTTGCTTGTAATTGACTTGTAGAAGTTTTTGTGGTTTAATGTTTCTGCAGGATGAGGTAGCCACTCCCAACCTTACCCAGTCACCCGTTACGACATACTTGGCTGGTTTACAGATCTCAATTCTTTGTTACACCCAGAGTCAGGTGTATCTCTTTTTGCTAGCCAGGGCGCAGGATGAGTTAACCAGGGATGTTAAACGAAGGGAGGCAGTTCAAAGAATTACCTGACCTCGTTAAGCAATGCCGTAGTTATTTCCCTTAATCGCAGAACTTAATCTACCTAAATTTCTGCAATCGGAATCTTTATTTATTTGTATAAATTGTAAATTTTCACTTCTTTAGATTTTAATACCGACATATTTTTAAAACAAACTTAAGGTTGGGTACAAAAAGTAAGAATGAATACCATATGGACCTCAAAAATGGTAATGATCTTCAACTCCATTGTGAAGTATGGAGCTGAAACATGGCAAATAATCAAACGCAAAAGTGAGATTACGGGGACTTTCATGACAAAATATCTTTAAAATATGGTTAATCTGAATTAGTCAGGTAATGTTGCAAACATCAGGTTACGAGAGAAAACAGGGCAAACTTGAAAGTGCCAAGAAATATTATAATGAAGTGGGTGTTGGAAGGATGTAACATCGTGAAAACATCAAGTCGATATCGCACATCAATCAATATCTGTCATTGAACCATAAGGGGAAAAAATGGGAAACAAAGTTAAAGAAGATTTGGAGAAGTTACCTAGTGGCAGGTACTCAGGTAGATGAAAAGAACTTGAAACATTTCACAGGGCAGGACAGCTTGGAGAGGATTGGCTGATGGTCTATGCAACCCCAACATGAAAGAAGTGAAGATGAAAAAGAAGATTTAGATACTTCAGTTGCTGCTCTATTCTATGTTGTTTTCGATTGTATATTCAATGTTGGAAACTATTTTATATCGGCAAGTCGAAGCTGTATTTATTTGCAGTTAGATAATGTGACACTATGTTTAAATCAGATGCCTGTTAAGATGAATATTGACACACATTTTACCACCAGAAATGCCACTTAATCGGTATTAATCAGAGTTAGTACATTGTTGGTACAGTTGTTTATTAACCCTTTACACCCTAAGCTATAAAACATTAACAAAACACATACATAAGTGCAAGAAGATAATGTTTTGTCTTTCTCAGTTCCTATTTGTTTACTAACGAGATTGAACTGCTATTCTTGTATAGTTGCATTGAACTTAATAGAGTTAATAGATTCAGTTTCTAAACACAATATACTGGTCAAGTTATAGTGTAAAGGGTTAATGTGGAATAAGTTGTCAATAGTGTGTAGGAGCATGGAACTTCAGTGTACATGACTGGTATAGTGGTCTGAGTTGGGTTGAAACATAGTAACGCTGTAACGTACCAAGCATGTAGTAAGAGAAAGAATAGAATAACGCCAGCTACTCCATTTTGTAGACTAGATATCCATTAACTTGAGATAAGAAATGACATGTAAGCTAAAACAGAATATGGGAGACATGGATACAGTTTGAGTGGAAGGTAGATTCAACATGGATAGGAGAAATAAGCAACATGGAGAGGAGATTCATTCTGCATGGAGAAGAGAAACGTTAAACATGAATACAAGATACACTAAACATGGATAGAAGGGACATTAAACAAGAATAGAGAGAGACATTAAGCATGGATAGACGGGACATTAAACATGGATAGAAGGGACATTAAACATGGATAGACGGGACATTAAACATGGATAGAAGGGACATTAAACATGAATAGAAGGGACATTAAACATGTTAGTTTGTTAGTTTAGTTTAGTCAAAGAATCAACATAGTTTAACCCACAAGTTCTCCGTTCTTCTCCATCTTTGTGGAGAATCCAGCACCATGCAGGAACTCCGTAGCACCGGCGAGGGTCCCGTAATAAATTGGTTAGATTTTAAACATAATTTCGAATTTTTTCTTTGGTCTAATCTTTTCGATTTCCAACTTCCGAGGAATTTTTAACGTGCGCGACACTGCACACGGGCGTCCGATCGTTACTACCCAGACATTCGGGGAAATTCCAGAAAGTCCACGTGAAAAATCCTGTCCTTCACCGTGATTTGAACCCGCGATCTCCAGCACGATGCCGACGTCTTACCTCAATACCATTCAGTCCCCTAAACTATACTAAACTAAACTAAACTAAGCTAAGCTAAACTAAACTGGAAGAGGCATTAAACATGGACAGAACAGATCTTAAAATAGGAAGAATTGACATTAATTATGGATGGAGCGGACATATTGGTCGTCTGCTGGATAAGACAATGTAATCAATGGACTGAAAGTGGATTGACATCAAACTTGGATTTGAGCAGAGGTTACCTGAGAGGAATCAGTGTGTATTTACTTAACATATACTCCACAGGGAACTTTAAGTTTGTTCTGTCTTTACCTCTCTCTCTCTTTCCTCTTCTTCATCTTTCTCCTTATCTTCTTCTCTCTCTCTTTCTTTCTTATCTCTCAGTTGTAGAACTCCAGCCTCCCCCTTCCCCCACCAAGTTGAGATGCGGGCCTTATCTCTTATCTAAGCAACACCCCCCCCCCCCCCATATATACAGGAGAAAGCGGCATAGCTATCCGCTATTGGGACACCCCCACCCCTTCCTATCCATAGACCAGAAGGACAGTAATGCTCAGATCATACACCAGACTGACGAGTCATGCCCAGTTAATCCATAGACCATACTGGCGAGTAATGCCCAGTTAACTCGTAGACCATACTGGCGAGTAATGCCCAGTTAACTCGTAGACCATACTGGCGAGTAATGCCCAGTTAACTCGTAGACCATACTGGCGAGTAATGCTCAGTTAATCCATACACCAGACTGACGAGTAATGCCCAGTTAACATGTAGACCATACTGGCGAGTAATGCCCAGTTAACTCGTAGACCATACTGGCGAGTAATGCTCAGTTAATCCATACACCAGACTGACGAGTAATGCCCAGTTAACTCGTAGACCATACTGGCGAGTAATGCCCAGTTAACTCGTAGACCATACTGGCGAGTAATGCCCAGTTAACATGTAGACCATACTGGCGAGTAATGCTCAGTTAACATGTAGACCATACTGGCGAGTAATGCCCAGTTAACTCGTAGACCATACTGGCGAGTAATGCCCAGTTAACATGTAGACCATACTGGCGAGTAATGCCCAGTTAACATGTAGACCATACTGGCGAGTAATGCCCAGTTAACATGTAGACCATACTGGCGAGTAATGCCCAGTTAATATGTAGACCATACTGGCGAGTAATGCCCAGTTAACATGTAGACCATACTGGCGAGTAATGCCTAGTTAACATGTAGACCATACTGGCGAGTCATGCCCAGTTAACTCGTAGACCATACTGGCGAGTAATGCCCAGTTAACATGTAGACCATACTGGCGAGTAATGCCCAGTTAACATGTAGACCATACTGGCGAGTAATGCCCAGTTAACATGTAGACCATACTGGCGGCGAGTAATGCCCAGTTAACACGTAGACCATACTGGCGAGTAATGCCCAGTTAACTCGTAGACCATACTGGCGAGTAATGCCCAGTTAACATGTAGACGATACTGGCGAGTAATGCCCAGTTAACATGTAGACCATACTGGCGAGTAATGCCCAGTTAACATGTAGACCATACTGGCGAGTAATGCCCAGTTAATCCATACACCAGACTGGCGAGTAATGCTCAGTTAATCCATACACCAGACTGGCGAGTAATGATCAGTTAATCCATACACCAGACTGGCGAGTAATGCTCAGTTAATCTATACACCAGACTGGCAAGAACTGTTCAGTTAATCCATACACCAGACTCGTCAGAATAATTTATACATGGAATATTCTGCTCCAAGCAGGTGTCAACATCTGTTAACGAAAATCTATTTTTAAAAACCAGGCTACATTGCAAGCGTAATAAAGAACACTAACACGGACAATCGATGCCATTTATTATGTCCCCTTACTCATCTCTAGGGCCCGTAACTAAGGAATAGGGCCACCACGGCGACTATATGTCGTATCAGTTGACTAAAGAGAGATGTGTATGGGGTTGGCGACTTGATTGTTTAAAATAAATTGGCACAGAAATAACCACTAAAACATTATACTATAACAAGTTGTTTTATCCAAACACAACCACCCCCAAGAACAAGAGGTCATAGCTACAAATTAACTAAAGAAAGGTCCAAATTAGATATTTGGAAATATCTTTTTTAGTCAGAGAGTGGTGAATGTTTGGAATGCATTGCCGCAGGAAGTAATGGAAGCAAGGACAATTAATGCATTTAAGAATAGATTGGATGCGCATAGCTTTCAGAGCGAGGAAATGTAAATGAAACTGGTTGTATACAAACTCTGCAGAGTCTTCTAAACCAGTATAAAGACGTTAAGTTAAAGAACAATGTGCTTCAGTGCTGTCTTGCTAAAGAGGGTCAAGTCAAGAAGAGCATCAATCCTAGTCCAATTGATCAAGGCAATCAGAAAGGTCAAGTCAAAAAGAAAATCAATGACAGTACAATACTTCAGACAATCATAAAGGTCAAGTGAAAAATCAAAAAGAGAATCAATGACAGTCCAATACTTCAAGGCATTCAGAAAGGTCGCCAAGAGGAGAATAAATGACAGTACAATACTTCAAGACAATCAGAAAGGTCAAGTCAAGAACAGAATCAATGACAGTACAATACTTCAAGACAATCAGAAAGGTCGCCAAGAGGAGAATAAATGACAGTACAATACTTCAAGACAATCAGAAAGGTCAAGTCAAGAACAGAATCAATGACAATCCAATACTTCAAGACAATCAGAAAGGTCAAGTCAAGAAGAGAATCAATTAGCAGTCCAATACTTCAAGGCAATCAGGAAGGTCAAGTCAAGAAGAGAATCAATGACAATCCAATACTTCAAGACAATCAGAAAGTCAAGTCAAGAAGAGAATCAATGACAGTTCAATACTTCGAGGCAATCAGAAAGGTCAAGTCAAGAAGAGAATCAATGACAGTCCAATACTTCAAGGCAATCAGAAAGGCCAAGTCAAGAAGAGCACCATTCATTCATATACGCAAAGGGCAGCACGTTGGATCAGATCAAGAAGAGCATTCGCCATAGTACATCCAAGGGCAGTCAGATGGATTATGTCAAGCAAACAATTGATGTACTTACCCGCTTCAGCCTTTTCTTGCCCTGGATGTCAGCCGTATCCGGTTCTTGGAACAGGCACTCATCACACTCACAAGGTGGCATGGCCGATATGATCTCCTTCTCCCCCATCAACTCCATCATACTCAGCACTTCCTCCTCATTGATAGAAGCCAAGGAGGAGGTCTTAGACATGGATGAAGACGATGAAGATGCAGATGTAATCCCTCTCTCTCCGATCTCCTTTTGCTGTTTACAGCTGCCGTGGTGATTTCGCAATGATGGTGGTAACCAAGGTCTCAACGAACTCGATAAAGGTGAAAGGGGGATGTCCACGAATATCTCATCACTGTCTGCATCCGTCAAGTCCGTGCTAGACGTTTGAAGCGGTGTTGGTGATGGAGGTAGGGATAGACTCCAGGAACAAGGTGGAGGCTGGATGTTAGCTTCCGCTGATGCTGAAGTTACTGTCTGTGACGCGTCATGCAGATCATCTTTTGTTGTTGTCATTGTACCAAGCTTTTGAGAACGTTCCTAACAGTACGTATACAAAGGCAGTTAAGATCCGGTTCTACTTCACAATCTGTGATCGTGCTTTGATCTGTTCAGATTCATATATCTATTAATCTATTTAAGGAAGCTGTAATAGAAATAGCAAGGATCTAAAACATAAGGTGGAAATAATAAAGTTGACACTCTGGATTTATAAACATCCAATGGGGACGGCATGGCCTAGTGGTTAAGTGGTACGGCTCACAACCAGAAGGTGCTGGGTTCGATCCCCATCACAGCACCGGCCGTTACCCCGGGGAAGCAAACCCTTAGAAAATGCAGGAGGAAGCAGACCCTTACATAAAATGAATGCTGAAGTCGGATGCACTGGGCCGACAGGCGCAAAATGAAAACCACAGTGCAAGGCACACACGCCTTGGGGATTAGATATATAAGGCGAACGCAAAAAAAAAAAAATAACAAAAAAAACATCAACATAAACATCCAATGTGGGGACATTAAATATGGATAGAAGGGACAATAACAGCGGATGTAAGGGACATTAAATATGGATAGAAGGGACAATAACAGCGGATGTAAGGGACATTAAATACGGATAGAAGGGACAATAACAGCGGATGTAAGGGACATTAAATACGGATAGAAGGGACAATAACAGCGGATGTAAGGGACATTAAATACGGATAGAAGGGACAATAACAGCGGATGTAAGGGACATTAAATACGGATAGAAGGGACAATAACAGCGGATGTAAGGGACATTAAATACGGATAGAAGGGACAATAACAGCGGATGTAAGGGACATTAAATACGGATAGAAGGGACAATAACAGCGGATGTAAGGGACATTAAATACGGATAGAAGGGACAATAACAGCGGATGTAAGGGACATTAAATACGGATAGAAGGGACAATAACAGCGGATGTAAGGGACATTAAATATGGATAGAAGGGACAATAACAGCGGATGTAAGGGACATTAAATACGGATAGAAGGGACAATAACAGCGGATGTAAGGGACATTAAATACGGATAGAAGGGACAATAACAGCGGATGTAAGGGACATTAAATATGGATAGAAGGGACAATAACAGCGGATGTAAGGGACATTAAATACGGATAGAAGGGACAATAACAGCGGATGTAAGGGACATTAAATATGGATAGAAGGGACAATAACAGCGGATGTAAGGGACATTAAATATGGATAGAAGGGACAATAACAGCGGATGTAAGGGACATTAAATACGGATAGAAGAGACAATAACAGCGGATGTAAGGGACATTAAATATGGATAGAAGGGACAATAACAGCGGATGTAAGGGACATTAAATACGGATAGAAGGGACAATAACAGCGGATGTAAGGGACATTAAATATGGATAGAAGGGACAATAACAGCGGATGTAAGGGACATTAAATACGGATAGAAGAGACAATAACAGCGGATGTAAGGGACATTAAATACGGATAGAAGGGACAATAACAGCGGATGTAAGGGACATTAAATACGGATAGAAGGGACAATAACAGCGGATGTAAGGGACATTAAATATGGATAGAAGGGACAATAACAGCGGATGTAAGGGACATTAAATACGGATAGAAGGGACAATAAACACGGATATAAGGGAAATTAAACACGTAGATAAGGGACATTAACACCCATAGAAGAGGCATATTGAAATCAATAACCGTCTGCTATTTCACATACTGCAATGGACATTTTACGATTAACGGACTGAAAGTGGATCGACATTAAACTTGGGTTGAGCAGGGAAGATCCCCTGAGATGACAGATCATGAGTGTGTATATACAACGAGCTATTAAAACCATCGGCATCTAAAATAGATAGTTTCGTATCCGATACTGCTGTTGAGTATCAAATGTTAGAGACTGGATCGTACTAGGCCTCTGTTTGTTATGAAATGGGTTCACAGATCATCGCTAAGATGTGTTCACAGATCATCGCTAAGATGTGTTCACAGATCATCGCTAAGATGTGTTCACAGATCATCGCTAAGATGTGTTCACAGATCAACACTAAGATGTGTTCACAGATCATCGCTAAGATGTGTTCACAGATCATCGCTAAGATGTGTTCACAGATCATCGCTAAGATGTGTTCACAGATCATTGCTAAGATGTGTTCACAGATCAATACTAAGATGTGTTCACAGATCATCGCTAAGATGTGTTCACAGATCATCACTAAGATGTGTTCACAGATCATCGCTAAGATGTGTTCACAGATCAACAGTAAGATGTGTTCACAGATCATCGCTAAGATGTGTTCACAGATCAACAGTAAGATGTGTTCACAGATCAACAGTAAGATGTGTTCACAGATCATCGCTAAGATGTGTTCACAGATCAACACTAAGATGTGTTCACAGATCATCGCTAAGATGTGTTCACAGATCAACACTAAGTTGTGTTCACAGATCATCGCTAAGATGTGTTCACAGATCAACACTAAGATGTGTTCACAGATCAACACTAAGATGTGTTCACAGATCATCGCTAAGATGTGTTCACAGATCAACGCTAAGATGTGTTCACAGATCATCGCTAAGATGGGTTCAGAGATCATCGCTAAGATGTGTTCACATATCAACACTAAGAAATCTGGAACATGACTCGTTTCTATTTCTATCTATCTTTAGTCCACTTGTGTTGTTAGACGTGATGGGGAGGTACCTTCTTTGTTTCATATTTTTTGGCAGACAAATATCCTTTGACGACTTGCAAGGTCAATCCCAGTATGTGTTACCAACGGTTAGGTTGGCAGTCCCATCAATATACGACCGTCTATTTTTTGGGACTGGTGGTGGTCGAAGTGTAAATTAAAGCAAGAAAGACGCGCAGTCCATCAGGCGCCATCTATGCCGCTCCACTAACCACATAACCAAGACTTGATGTTATAGCCACACAGTCACCTTTTTGTGTCAAATTCTCTGTGAGGCGAAAATCCCTAGAATGATTTGAGTACGGTATATTTTTATCTTGAATTTTGCCGGAGCAGCCGGTGTTAACCGTATCTTTTCGGTTTCCAACTGCCAAGTATTTTTAACGTGCACGTCACTGCGCAAAGGTGTCTGATCTCACTACACAGAGATCAGGGGCCATTTTTACCACATGGTCCACGTGAAACAAATCGGTTCTCCGGTGATTTGAGCTCGCGACCTCCAGACCACGAGGAAAATGCAAAACACGACCCGGAAGTTTACTGGTCTAAATATTATTCAGACAACACAAAAGTTGCTAAAGCTACGGAAAAATTAATCGAAAACAATACATATTCTACAACACTGCTCTTATCTGGTAAATGCCAACAGAGCAACACGTCAGAGGTATAAGAGGATAAGAGAATGACATGGAGGTCACAGATATAATAAACCGACACAAGACAGGGAAGAGAATAGTCGCAATGCTAAGCTGGACCAAACTGGGGAGCGAACGAAACGACTCTTTAGAAGTTCTATACTGGGGTAATGAGTCCAATAGTTGACTGCTGATCAGCAGCACGCTGCACGCCAGCTAAATCGCGTAACTACAAGATTAGAATGAAATTGAAAACCCCAAGAACACAACACAACGCCCAACTTCAGTATTTCAACGAAAATGAACATTCCACGGTGTAGCAGTGTAAATAAAGGGGGGGGGGGGAGGTTTGATTTTCAATTCCAAAATAACGGGTTAGAAATCACTTAGTGTCCAGTTTGACTGTACCACTTCTTCACGTACAGACAGGATTGGGAAAACTACTGTAATGGAAAACTGACATAGTGGAACATATTACAATCAGATATATCATTCACACATGCATCCATACACTCACTAATACATCCACGTTACAAACATATACACACATGCATCCATACACTGGCTAATACAAAAACGTTACAAACATATACATACATGCACTACACACTGGCTAATACAAACATATACACACAGTTACACACATGCATCCATACACTGGCTAATACGTTCTGATATCACAGAAAGAACTACATTCTGCAGTTGGAATGTGCGTGCCTTTGCCAGTAGAGTCCAGAAAGGCATGCATTTAATAAAACAAAAAACAGCACAAGAACACACCAAACACATAACCGCAACATTAGAATAAAATTGAACACAACAGAACAGATCCTAACGCATAACTGCAACATTATTATGAAATTGAATACCACAGAACAGTTCCTAACGCATAACTACAACATTATAATGAAATTTAATACCACAGAACAGATCCGAACGCCTAGCTACAACATTATAATGAAATTTAATACCACAGAACAGATCCGAACGCCTAGCTACAACATTATAATTAAATTTAATACCACAGAACAGATCTTAACGCATAACTACAACATTATAATGAAATTCTACACCATAGAACACACCACAACGTCTAACTATAACATCTAAAGGAAATTGAACACCACAAGATCACAGAGAATATACCAAGAAGAGTCCATAGCTCAATGTTTGCAGACGATCTGGCTATATGGACCTCTGAAAAGAATCTCACCATAGCAAGAAATCGGATGCAGACGGCCCTAACATCGCTGGAAGAGTGGGCGAACTCGTGGCTGGTCAAAATAAACGAGGAGAAAACCACATGCACAATATTCTCGCTTTCATTAAAACCCCAAAGTACCAAATTAAGTCTAAATGGCAAAATCCTGCAGCCAAACGACAACCCAACATATCTGGGAGTGACATTTGATCGGCGCATGACATGGAAAAGTCAGATTGAGAGAAACCGAATGAAAGCCAGAGAAAGAATGGCAATCATGAGGAAACTTGCTGGCACAAGCTGGGGAGCAGACGAAGGTATACTAAAGAAACTGTACACTGGAAGAGTGAGACCAGTTCTCGAGTATGGCATTGCGGCATGGACAACAGCAGCGAAGGCGAACTTCGATAAAGTTAACAAACTTCAAAACCAAGCCATGAGAATTATAACAGGTGGCATGAAGTCAACGCCAATTGTAGAACTTGAAAAGATTACAAAACTGCAATCCATGACCGATAGAAGAGACTGCAGAGCCCAGCTGCAGTCAGAGAAACTCCGAAGACTGACTGACCATCCAATGCACCAGAGACTAAACAATTTGGGAAATGGGAAACTAAAGCGGAGAAACTTTGCAGAAATAGCCAAAGCAAAGATGCACGAAGATCCCATAAACGCACTAACAACACCAAAACCCATCACTACTGTACGAAAACCTACCTGGAGGCAGGATATATTTCCAGAGGTGGTAGAAAATATACCAGGTATTGTAAACAAAAACTGCCAGACTGAAAAAGAAAGGAGAGATACTACCCTAAGCTTCATATCGAAAAGCTACCCAAGCATGGACTGGACCCATGCATACACCGACGGTTCTGTAACAAACACTACACAGAACGGAGGGGCAGGAGCATTCCTGAACCTACCAAATGGCAGAAAAATAACACTGTCATTCGCTACTGGTAAGTACACAAGCAATTTCAGAGCGGAGGCAGAGGCACTGAGGGCGGCAGTGGAAAAAATGGTGACACACAGTGAAAATGAGAGCCATATAGTCCTGCTGACAGATGCTCTCACCGTAGTCACAGCGCTAAAAAGCCAGAAAAACACTGAGCTCAATGACTTAAGAGCAGCACTCTGCAAACTGTGCCAGCAGTCCGCATAAAAAAGGGTAGTGGTACAGTGGGTTCCGTCAGACTGCAACATCCAAGGCAACGAGGAGGCAGACAGACTGGCAAAAGAAGGTGCAAGACTACCACAAACAGATACCAATATCACGTACGAAGAGTCAAAACGGCTTATCAAAGCCAGATACATGACCAAATGGGAAACCGAACATACTGGTTACACCAAAAACGATGCCTATTACCAGTTGAACCGAAGAGAGCAGGTCGTTGTCTTCAGACTTCGCACTGGCCACAACAGACTGAGGTACCACCTATTCAACAAATTGAAGATAGGGTGTACCGACGAATGCCCGTGCGGTACTGGTAAAATGACCGCTGAACATCTGCTGCAGAACTGCCCGACATACGAGGACCAGAGAGAGCAGATGTGGCCATTACCAGTGGAACTGCAAGACAAGCTCTATGGCAGTGGCGAGAGCCTCAGGATGACCGCCGCTTTTTTCGAAAAAATAATGGTTACTGTCTGACTGCGTACGAAGAAGAAGAAGAAGAAGAAGAACACCACAAGAACGTACTAGAAAACCTAGCGACAAGAGTTGAAGGCTGGGAACTCATTTGCGCGTGCTAGTCTGACGTGTTGCTCTGTTGGCATTTACCAGATAAGAGCAGTGTTGTAGAATATGTTTTGTTTTCGATTAATTTTTCCGTAGCTTTAGCAACTTTTGTGTTTTCTGAATTTGTTTAATGTGTGTGGAATATTGGTCAAGTGCCCTTGTTATGGCGATACGGAATAATAATTTTCCTGTACAAGGGAAAGGGTTCACGAATGGAATGTAGCAATTACAGGCCTGTACTGTCTGTCTACGGGAAGTTCCTCTCCAAACTGCAGCGCCAGTTAACGAGGCATGGTCGCCTCAAACAGTCAGGGTTCACTGCTTCTCGCTCCACCATTGATGCTTTTCTTTCCCTCCGCCCCCTCGCGGAAGTGCACATCGAGTTTAACCGCTCTCTTCACGTTACCTATGGTGACCTACGGGCTGCCTTCGATCCTGTGAAGAGACACGCCATGTGGAAGTTTCTACAATGCGTGGGTATTCCAGGCACACTGCTGACCATAATTGAGGAGCTCCACAGTTACACCAGCGTCAAAATTCGGCTCTAGCGGGATCTCACGGAGAAGATCTGAACATCGTCCGTTGTCCGACAGGGCAGCGGCATCGCTTCTGCTCTTTTCTGCTACGCTGTGGATGGAACCATAACACAGTCTTCTGCACACAACCCAGGGGTCCTTGTCGGTAACTCCCGGGTAACCAATCTCGTCTACGCTGGTAGGCCCCAGGTAGGCCCCCTAGAGGGACTGGATCGATCAACCACTCATCTAAGCTGGTAGGCCCCCTAGAGGGACTGGATCGATCAATCACTCAACTAAGCTGGTAGACCCCGGTAGGCCCCCTAGAGGAACTGGATCGATAAACCACTCATCTAAGCTGGTAAGCCCTGGTAGGCCCCCTAGAAGAACTGGATCGATCAACCACTCATCTAAGCTGGTAGGCCCCCTAGAGGGACTGGATCGATCAGCTACTCATTTAAGCTGGTCGGCCCCTGTAGGCCCCCTAGAGGGACTTGATCGATCAACCACTCATCTTAGCTGGTAGGCCCCGGTAGGCCCCCTAGAAGAACTGGATCGATCAACCACTCATCTAAGCTGGTAGGCCCCTAGAGGGACTGGATCGATCAGCTACTCATCTAAGCTGGTCGGCCCCTGTAGGCCCCCTAGAGGGACTGGATCGATCAACCACTCATCTAAGCAGGTAGGCCCCAGTAGGCCCCCATAGAGAGACTGGATCGATCAACCACTCATCTAAGCAGGTAGGCCCCCTAGAGGGACTGGATCGATCAACCACTCATCTACGCTGGTAGGCCCCCTAGAGGGACTGGATCGATCAACCACTCATCTAAGCAGGTAGGCCCCCTAGAGGGACTGGATCGATCAACCACTCGTCTACGCTGGTAGGCCCCAGTAGGCCCCCTAGAGAGACTGGATCGATCAGCTACTCATCTAAGCTGGCACATCTCCTGGACGAAGACACAAATCTGAAACCTCAGCAAGGGTCCTTCTGCATTTAGCATCATCATGAACATGACACTGATGCAACCATCGATGACTTCGTCTACCTCGGCAGCAGACGGCCCTCTGTTGCAGCAGTCACAACATCACCGGTAGGATGGGCTGGCGGCTTCATTCATGCACTCGCTTTGCAAAGTCTGGTCCCAGAGAAGACTCGCCCTAGAGAACAGACTTCGTATTTACCCCTCCTGCATCGTCCCATCCTCCAATACGGCTCCGAGACCTGGACAGGCAGTGTCCTGAGGCCTTGTGCCTGCGCAACCCGAGGCGCGTACTCGAGATCCACTGAAGCGACCTGATTTCCAATAGTGAATAAGTTCGACGTACTCAATTTCCAGGCATTACCTTAATGGTTGATCGCCGTCGCCTCTCCCTCTTCGCTCACATTGTCCGCCTCCCGCAGGAAGTCACAGTTGGCGAGATGCTCCGGCATGTGGTGGGGGCGAGGAACGGAAAGACGTCATGCTCATCGTGGAGATGCCATCATCGCCGCCCTTGTAACACCTGGCTAAAACAGATCGCCACCTCCCCAACAAATCTGCAGGTCGCCTGGGACGCGGCCATCAGACGGTGTCACGGACAGTCATTCGACGCGACGGGCCCTGCTCGCATAAGCGCACTATTAATTATTGACCTCAGCCAAGGATCAGCACAGCATATGGTAAGCTACAGTTCCACAAAGTGTCCGCAAGATGGGTGCCCCGGTATCTGTATCCATGACGAAAACATCGACGGAACTCATGGGCGTCTACCCACGAGATTGAACACCATTTTTGCTAGAATAAGAATAATCCATGCACTTTGTAGGCGTGTGCGGGGAAGGGGGCGGGGATGGGACTTGCATTGAACGCAATGGTGACTATGCCGAAAAATGAAAGGGTTGCGTGCCACTTTTACTTAACAAATGTTGAATACCAAAAAAAAGTTTTCATTTTTGAAGTACACTTGTATTACACTCCAGTGTCTCGTCATGCATGGCTTGTCTTACCGTCACATTGCAAATTAGTAAAGGCATTACCACAGCGAGCATTGCTGTCGGAGATGCGTGATAAAGACTACATTGTGTGTGGTTTTAGCTTTTAGTTTTTAGATAGGATAACCCAGTTTTTGTCATCGTCGCCTGTCAGTGCTGGATTAACGCGTAAGCTGACTAAGAATGTGGACCCCAGAGAACCAAGTGCATCAACAAATGAGAAATTTGTTTTGGATGAATGAACTTTTTAATACTACAAAATCGTATCGGGTATAAATCTGGATGTAAACTCTACAGGATTGCAATACAAGAAAAGACGCTAAATATTCACATGTCCCGAATTTCACATGATGCTGGCACGCGGCATTAACAAAAAACTAAGTTTTCCACTCAATTTATCAGCTATCATTATGTTGCTGTGAAAAAAAATGAAGACCTAGGAACGTCTTCTTTTTTTTTTGGTCATACTGTTCTTGCAGAGTCCTGCCCCTTGCTCGTAGACCGGAGACCTGCATATGATTTGCTCTTGATGCTGGCTGGTCATAATGCATTCTGACTAAATAACCAAACCTTTTGAGTTTTTGGACGTTAATTAATGTGGGTACTAAGTGGATTTGTCCCCACTGTATTTGTAGTTATAGTAGTCTGCGTGGTGTTGCGGATTGTTTACGCAGTAAATTTGTTGGATATTTTTGTAGGTTTTATTCTTCTTTTTGTTCTTCTTCTTCGTACGCTGCCAGGCGTCGACTTAAATTTGTTCAAAGAAAGCAGCGGCCATCTCGAGACTGTCAACATCGGAATTCCATAACTGGAGATTTACAGAACTTGGCTTGGCTTAGCTTCGTTCGTTCTCAATCTCCCGCTACCAAATCCTGATATGGGCCTAAGTAGCAGTATGTAGTCCAGAGAACGAAATGAGTTGTGTTGTAGTTTACAGCTTGACTGCGGTTATTGCACCTTTCGGTCCAACACATCTGACTTCAGCAAGCATTCTCTGAGTACCGGGTTAGCATTCCCTCTTCGATCGCTTCTCCTTAGCCAGTCTGCGTTGATGCAGCCTGTTATCCAGGATCACCGCATTGAGGTGTAGAAGGATCTTGGCAGCTCTGGTTCGCTGGCCCTGACGCTAGCTCACGATAAGCTCAGCATCTTGATCCCGTTTACAGAACTGATAGAACTATTAAGCAAAAATGAAAAGTGTTGATCACAGGCCAAGAGGATGGACAACAGCACACGACTTGTGCTGCAAGATGTGATCTGACGTTAGTGTAAAGTTCAATCCTGGCACGGCAGACTCTGCCGCACTTAGGATACATATGTGAGGAATCAACTGCGAGGTTCTCGCGCGTTCTTTTTTATCGGACGGCTCGCTTTCTCTGAGCCTCAGCGATAACATTTCGCTCTGCTATCTGAGCATATTGTGTAATGCTAGCGCGCCAGGTAGAACAACTATGTGCAATTAACGCCCCCCCCCCCCCCCCTCATGATATGACATCCGTCTAAAGCTTTTCATTGACATTTTTAAGGAAGACTAGCGACTATGGGAAGGAAGACTAGCGACTATGGGAAAGATGACTAGCGACTATGGGAAGGAAGACTATCGACTATGGGAAGGAAGACAAGCGACTATGGGAAGGAAGACTAACGACTATGGGAAGGAAGACTAGCGACTATGGGAAGGAAGACTAACGACTATGGGAAGGAAGACTAGCGACTATGGGAAGGAAGACTATCGACTATGGGAAGGAAGACTAGCGACTATGGGAAGGAAGACTAGCGACTATGGGAAGGAAAACTAGCGACTATGGGAAGGAAGACTAGCGACTATGGGAAGGAAGACTAGCGACTATAGGAAGGAAGACTAACGACTATGGGAAGGAAGACTAGCGACTATGGGAAGGAAGACTAGCGACTATTGGAAGGAAGACTAGCGACTATGGGAAGGAAGACTAGCGACTGGTCAAGCAAAATATACTGATCAGACATGTTAGTTAGGTTGAGGCAAAACATACTGTACAAGACCCTCACATTGGCGTCCTGGTAGCCCTTCCTGGAAAGGGCTGTTTTCATGGCAGCCTGGCTAACAAGGTGACGGATCGACGTGATCCCCTTAGTAGTGATCGACTCGCAAATGAAGCTAAGCATAACACAACCGCATGGAGGACCGGGGTTCTTGCGTGTGGTATGGCCCAGGATCTATGACGTGGTAGAGTACACTACTTCACAGGGTAATGACCCTTTTCTCCACCTCCACAGACTGACAGAACCGTTTATCCCGTTTGTCCAGAGCACTGCAATTGTTCCGCTCTGAAATTTTCAAGACGTCAATTCTGTTCACAATCTCCGATCACGATATACTATCATGGACTCTATGTTGAGGTTACATTTTGACGCAAGCATCCTGTGGTAAGTCTAGCATTCGGCACCCCATATAACCTTTGTTACACGCACATCATGTATGTTGCTTCTTCTTCTGATAACATATTCCATAAGGTACCCTACTTAGAACTGGCATGACCATACTCAAGGCCCAGTTCCATAAAATGGGTTTTAGAGACACCGCAACGTGCGATTGTGGAGCACCAAAGCAAACATCAGAACATGTCCTACAGGACTTCTCCACTTATGCAGACCAAAGAGAGACAGTCTGGTCTGGGGAAGCGACCTTGCTCGAAAAGCTGTGGAGGACGGACAGAGACCTGGAACACAGTCTCCTTCTCAAACCTTACCTCACTAGAAGCATGGCATCATGTGATCGAAGAAGAACAACGAGGGATGCATCCAAGATTTCTTTTCACGGGTGGATAAACGAAACATTGTGTTTGTGAGAGAGAGATCGTGTGTGGTAGACGAGCTCGGCAGGCGGAGTCCATTGCTGTTGCATTTCCTCGCGTTACTTATGTGAATTGTCTCCGCCCAAGTCCGATGGTAGGTCCACTCTCTAGCATTGAAGTCGACAAAAGTGGTACTGTTCTCAAACATTGGAAATGGTAAAGTTCAGTTTCTCATATAATGTCTCCTGAACATCCTCTGAATTGCTCATTGTTGAGATAGTAGCGCTGAACAGAGTAGCATTTCTCTTGTTTCCCAGTGGAATATGTAGAGGCATAAGGTGACCACTTAAGCCTTCTGGTGATTTGTCAAGCTGGCGAACGAGCGGAGATCTAATTGCGAATAAAGAATAGCCTCGCGTCTTTCCTTGTCGCCGAGTTCACTCCAGAAGAATGTAAAGCCACTAGTAACTTTTGTGATCTGATCTTAACCAGGTTGGCGTATCTCACTGAGAGCCATGATATCTAGGTTGTACCGTGGCAGGTCCCTTGCAACCAGTGCCGTCCGTATCTCAGGTCTATCGGTCCCAAAGTTATCTTGTAACGTGAGAATGTTACATGTGTTCGAGGGCTAGCGTCTTTATTTTCTACTTTCTCTTATCGGAACATGTCTGTGGGGTTTTGTCTGGTGTCTGAGACTTGTGCGGCGTTTTAATTTAAACGAGGAAGAATCACGCTGATCGCTACCCTCACTCTCTCGTCCTGGGGCATCTGGGTCCAGTAGCAAGACTTGGTCAAGACGACTGGAAATAGAACATGATGCACAGAATGACCACAGCGATCTGAGTGTCCCTATTTGCTAGAACTCGCCGTCCTATCCATTGAGCAAGCACATGGTTCCAACTCCACCTACATAATTAGCAAGGTTCAAGTTGCAAATGCGCAGTTAGTCAGGTAGTCTGATGGAAGTAAACAAAAAGAGATAGCCATCTGAAAGTTAATGACATTGCTTCCCTTTCTATTATGGGAGAGATTCTCCTGTACGTCTCGCTAGTCAGCAGTAACCTGACCTCAATCTAGTACAGACTCCAGAACGAGATTCGCAGAATGTTGTTGTTGTTATTGTTGCTATTCCAGGCATTTGCTTGAAGAATCTCAAACCCAGAGCCTTTCAAACGCAAAATCTCCCAAACTCAGAATATTCCAAACACAGAGCCTTCCAAAGGCTGAGCCGCCCAGACCCAGACCCTTCCAAAGGCTGAGCCGCCCAGACCCAGACCTTTCCAAAGGCGGAGCCACCCAGACCCTTCCAGACACAGAGCCAACCAAACACAGAGACTTCCAAACACAGAGCCTCTCAGACACAGAGCCTTCCAAATACAGAGCCTTCCAAACACAGAGCCTCTCAGACACAGAGCCTTCCAAATACAGAGCCTTCCAAAAACAGAGCCTTCCAAAGGCTGAGCCGCCCAGACCATTCTAAACGAAGAACTTCTCAGACGCAGAGCCTTCCAAAGGCTGAGCCGCCCAGACCCAGAGCCTTCCAAAGCCTGAGCCGCCCAGACCCAGACCCTTCCAAAGGCTGAGCCACCCAGACCCAGACCCTTCCAAAGGCTGAGCCACCCAGACCCTTCCAAAGGCTGAGCCGCCCAGACCCCTCCAAAGGCTGAGCCGCCCAGACCCAGACCCTTCCAACCACAGAGCCTTCCAAAGGCTGAGCTGCCCAGAACCAGACCCTTCCAAACACAGAGTCTTCCAAAGGCTGAGCCGCCCAAACACAGAGCCTTCCAAAGGCTGAGCCTTCCAGACCCTTCCAAACACAGAGCCTTCTAAAGGCTGAGCCGCCCAGACCCAGACACTTCCAAACACAGAGCCTTCCAAAGGCTGAGCCGCCAAGACCCAGACCCTTCTAAACGCAGAGCCTCTCAGACGCAGAGCTTTTCAGGCGCAAAACCTCCCAAACACAGAACCTTCCAATCACAGAACTTCCCAAATGCAGATCCTTACAGGCTCTCTCCCTTCGACTCAATGCCATGTAATGGTATATCCACGTATGTGCCAGTTGTTGTTCAGGGCCATACAAAGTGTTCCATTTATCTGGCCTGGAAGGAAGAACCATTTTTCTAACATCATTGAGCGTTGAGCACTCAAAGAGAGGATAATGAACGGTTTCGTTTGGGTGTGTACACAGCTGGCACTCTGGTGTGTGTTGTGGTTAGATTCTGTCCAGGTGTTTGTTAAGTGGGGTGTGTTGGATTCTCAGTCGGATAATAGTGCTCTGATCCTTCCTTGTGAGTTGATTTATACTGGCATTTGGATTGGGGCTTGCCATATGTCTGTAGACCTTTCTCCCCGGCTTTCCATCTGGCCCATCTGTTCAAGTTAACGGCAGCTCCAGATGTAAATGGATAACATGTCTGATGGTTAAGGATGAAATAAGGCAGCAAGAAAGGGAACTGGCTACACCACTTGATAAAACTGTGGGTTAGTACACTGTAGGCTCTAACGCTTAATCCCCAAGGGCAGTGTCTGCTGTGAGATGTTGAGCGTCTGATTAGCGTAGTAGTAGAGTACTCGCTTTTCACGGCAGAGGTACGGGGTTCAGCTCTCACAACTGTCTCGTTCCAGCTAATCCAGTTGTAAATGGATACCTCGTCTACATAACTTGGGAAGTAAAAGGTAAGCAGCGAGGTAGAAATTGCCCACCCTACCGCACACAAGAGTATAACGGAGTCTCTATAGACTTCATTCCCCGACAGTAGTGTAACTACTATGGGACAAACCTTGACTTAGTATACTGAAGTATCTAACAACTTCATCCCCGACAGTAGTGTAACTACTATGGGACAAACCTTGACTTAGTATACTGAAGTCGCTAGCAACCTAACAACTTCCTTCCCCGACAGCAGTGCAACTACTTTGGGACAAACCAACTTCATTCCCCGACAGCAGTGCTACTACTTTGGGACAAACCAACTTCATTCCCCGACAGCAGTGCAATTACTTTGGGGCAAACCAACTTCATTCCCCGACAGCAGTGCAATTACTTTGGGACAAACCAACTTCATTCCCCGACAGCAGTGCAACTACTTTGGGACAAACCAACTTCATTCCCCGACAGCAGTGTAACTACTTTGGGACAAACCAACATCATTCCCTGACAGTAGTGTAACTACTATGGGACAAACCTTTACTTAGTATAATGAAGTCTCTAACAACTTCATTCCCCAATAGTAGTGTAAGTACTATGGGACAAACCTTTACTTTACTTTTACCTGACCCTAATATGTCCGATCAGTATGTTTTACCTGGCCAAACGTTAGTCTCCTCTCCCTATAATAGACTCATCATTTAAGTTAACGTCTTTAGTCTGGTTTAGAAGACTCTGCAGAGTCTGAATATAACCAGTTTCATGGAGGGTGGTTAACGGATGAGCGAGTCCATCTTAATAGACTCAAACACTAGAGCAAAGTAGACCCCCCAGCTTGTCAGGCGCCATCCATGCTGCACGAAAAAACCACATAACCAAGGCTCGTGTTATGCCATATCACACAGTTAAGTCTCCTCTTACGACATGCTCTCCGCGAGGCAGTGGTGTTTTTCTTATATTTATCATACACAAAGACCCCGGCAGACCACTCGAGATCCACGTTCCGATTGCAGACATCTAGTGTGTCATGTATGCAGTGACCTCGATTCGTAACATAACACAACAGAAGACCAGATACGAGATACGAGAATACAATTCAATCATTTACAGTAATGTCAATATAATTTTATAAGTGTTTAACAAAAATAAACAACCTGCATCAAAAGAGGCCACCTGCTACCGACTATGTTCGCCAATGAATGTTTTATATAATCCACTACTGGTATTTAACTACTAACTGCATACGTGAATTCTCAATCCATTAACCACATAACGAACACAATTCAACAAAAAAAACACTCACTAAACCTTGTAGGCCTGGCGACAATGGCCGATTCTAATTTTAAGTGCTTGATACACACCGACAGCTATTTAGTGTCTACGGCCTTGACATTGACCTGCTGTTCACCACCTTTAATTGAGCCAGCCAGGCATTGGGTGACGTCAAATATGACGCACAACGTGAAGTGCAGGACCCTAACAAATACAAACCAGGCTGTGTTCCGTACTTTTCCTACCCTGCTGACAGATTTCAAATACTTGCAATTGTTTTCCAACTGCCCTGCAGGAATCTCTGCTAGAATATCAAAATGGTGTTCACCAGGGACGTTATTACAGATGAACGTCTCCTGTTATCTGGCATGTTTGTAACTTTTCTCTTCTACTACGTCTACTTCTCCTTGTCGTGCTCTTCTCTTGTAGCTGTTTCTTGGTACTCTCTTACTAATTCTACTTCTCACTTCTTCCTCTTCTTCTTCGTCGTCTTCTTCTGCTTCTTCTTCTTCGTCGTCGTCTGCTTCTTCTTCTTTTTCATCTTCTTCTTCTACTACTACAACTACTACTCTCTACAGTTCTCTATACTCACTACTTATTCTACTTCCTCTTCCTCTTTTTTTTCTCTTCGTCTTTTTATGCTTCTTCTTCTTCTTCTTGTTCTTCTTCTTCTTCTCTCGACTACTATTTCTCTCTTCTATTTCTCTCTACTTCATCTTCTTCTCTTTACTTCTTCATCTCTCTATTCTTCTTCTCTCTACTTCTTCATCTCTCTACTTCTTCTCCTCTCTACTATCATTTACTTATTCTTCTTCTTCGATCTACTTCTCTCTACTCCTCCGTTTTTATCCCTTCTCTTCTTCTTCTTCTTCTTCTTGCTCTTCTTCGTGCTCTTCTTCTTCTTCTTCTTCTTCTTCTCTCTACCTTTTCAACTTATTATTAGTTCCTTACAAGTTGAAAGCGACATCTGTCTCGTGAATGGTGAAATCTAGCGCAGTCCTATCAGAGACATACGATAAAATCCGAAGTCGCGTGTAGACACTCCACGCGTTAAAGAACCTCTGGCAGTCAGAAATCAAAAAGAGCAGGCTATTAACAACTATCCGGGCAATACTTTAGTAAAATAGTTAAATTCCTACCAATATTCCTTCAAGCCTAGAAATTTGCAGGAAATAAAATCGAATTTTTTTTAAACCAACTACGGTAGAATTGTATTACCTGTCTGGAGAAACACCACATAAATCTGGCCCTTAGCGCTGCACTGCACTGAAAGATGGATTCGCTAAACAAAAAGGATGAAAAAGCCTTAGAAGCATCTGAAATGTGTTGCTATCGAAGGTTGGAAAAGAGTGAGGTAGTCACACACAAATAATGCAAACAAGGAAGTGTTAACGATATAGGAACACAGAGACAAATAATATAAAGTATACATAAAGGTGGGTTGTCCTGGAATGGGCACAGTATGAAACATGGAGGCCTATTTTTGAAATTATTCAAAAGCAAAATTTTGGGGGGTGCAAGAAGGTGTCGAAGTACATCACATAGACATGCAAGAGCATCCGGGTTTAGGCTAATGGTGTCCTAAAGAGACTGCTGAGAACGGAAGACAGTGGCGTGACATCATCAGACGACTCCAACATCAGTCTCTGGACTGACTAACAGAGGACAGTGGCGTTACATCATCTGACAACTTCAACACCAGTCTCTGGACTGACTAACAGAGGACAGTGGCGTTACATCATCTGACAACTTCAACACCAGTCTCTGGACTGACTAACAGAGGACAGTGGCGTTACATCATCTGACAACTTCAACACCAGTCTCTGGACTGACTAACAGAGGACAGTGGCGTTACATCATCTGACAACTTCAACACCAGTCTCTGGACTGACTAACAGAGGACAGTGGCGTTACATCATCTGACAACTTCAACACCAGTCTCTGGACTGACTAACAGAGGACAGTGGCGTGACATGATCAGATGACTGACGTCAACACCAGTCTCTGGACTGACCAACAGAGGACAGTGGCGTTACATCATCTGACAACTTCAACACCAGTCTCTGGACTGACTAACAGAGGACAGTGGCGTGACATGATCAGACTACCAACCTCCGGACCGACCAACCTAATAATGATGTTTAGGAGAATGATAAGAGATATAAAACAGATGCAACCATCACAGAAAAAGCAAGGACCACACATACCGTGAAAGCAAAATGTAACTCAACCCCCCCCCCCTCAACCATCCACCAACCACCACCGGCAATCAAAAATTCCTGCTGAAGTCGGATGCGTCGAACCGAAAGATGCAACTATCGCTGCCAAGCTGTAAACAACGACAAAACACATTCCTTTCTCCGGACAACATCCCTTTACTCGCAAAGTCTTTTTCTAGGCTTGGAAGCAGGAAATTGAGAACGAACTAAGAAGATACGGAAATGTATATAATTGAGAAGTGTTCCGTTTATTTATCTTGTCTCTGATTCTGTTCTGCTAAGAATTTAAGTACCTGCACTCCAGGCAGCTGCATAGGTGCTCAGTCTACAACAGCAAATGTTGGATATTATGCATACAGACAGTTTATGTTTGTAACTTGCTAGTTGCATTTACCCCTGTTGGGTTCTCTTGGATTTTCTTCCAAGCTGTCTCAACTTTTGATTTCGATATTCCCCAGCGTTGACGGTCTAATCACCGGCAGCCGCAGCATCATTGAAAAGCTGGCAACTGATCGGCCACTGAGTGTTCCTTCCTGCCATAACCAAAGTTCCCACAATGGCTGGCAGGATGCCTTCGAGGCGAGCACGTCCTGGACCCCGGCATAACTAGGTCAGTAGATCCACAACGTGAGGAATGGACCTGACCCAATCCACCAGCTCCAAACACACCAGCAATCCACCATCGTTTGCAACAGAACAAAGACGACCAATGTTTGATCTACCCCAATAAATGAAACCTACAAAGTCATATAGATTCATTATACTTGACATGTCAACACTACGATATGAATGAATATCAAACACAGACGCAGTGAATATAGGTAGAAAGCACACTACCCTTGATATTCATGTGAATGAAACAAAAAAAAAGTAGGTAAAAGAGTTTAGGTATTTGGGAGCTGCTTTTACTGATGATGGCAGACTACAGAGAGAAAGAGACGAGAGTGCAGAGAGCAAATGCTGTCACAAACCAGATGTCTCCACTACTTGGACACCTCAACATTTCTCTCCAAGCAAAAAAACAGATGATAAATAGTATCTTCATCCCAACCCTGTGCTACCAGTGCCAGACATGGGCATTGAATAAAGTCCAGGAACGAAAGTTAGCCACCTGCGAAATGCGGTGCCTACGAAAGGTCACTAACAACACCAGAAGAGACAGAATCACAATTATGAGCATTCAGGAGAAGGAACAATTCCCTGCCTAAATTACATCTAGCAGCAGAGAATGCATTGGTTTGGCCACATTGTAAGAATGCAACCATACCACATATTTCATGCAACCTTCTACATGAGAACATCAGGAAGAAGGGCGAGAGGTAGACCAAGGGAAAGGTGGATAGACAGTGTAAACGAGACATGCCGTAAAATGGTGAAAAATCTTACTCGTGCCACGAGAGAGGAGAAAGACAAATACATACCAGGACACTGGGCTACCACCCGGTAGAAAGTGAGATGACAAAAGAAGAAGACAGGTCACTGCAGACTATTGGGCCACGCATACTGGCTCCAGATATCACATATAAGTGAGTGCCCATATGAAACCGGAGTACAGACTCCCAAAAACAGCCCACAAGACTGCCCAGTATACAGAGAACTACGATGCGATATTTGGTCAGAGGAGGCCGAGCTGAGGTAGAAGCTGTGGGGCGCCACCTGGGCCTCCAGCGGACTGTGGACTGTCTTTGTAACGTAACTGCAGATCTAGCATGACCAAAGAGCCTGGATACAGAAGAAGAAGATGATGATGAAGAAGAAGAAGAAGAAGAAGAAGAAGAAGGACAAGAAAAGAAAAGGAAGAAGAATAAGAAAACAATAGTTAAAAAAGGAGAAGAGTCCTTTTCAATGGTTGGATTCCTTGAGGTCCACACACATATGTCGATGCACGTCTCGTTCAACCATATCGTCGGTTCATCGCGGTTCCAAACGGTTCACTTTCTTTCTCTATATATATCTCATCCTCTCTGGAAGGAAGACTAACGTCTGGTCAGGCAAAATATTCTGATCACACATTAGTCAGGGTCATGCAAAATATACTCAGGTCATCCCGTAACCGGTGAGGTCGTTGGGGCACACATTAAGACATCCTCATACCTCCACGCCCTCCCTCTCTGTCAGATGCCGCTGCCTGTGACTCTTCCGGTCGGAGATTGGTCCATTCTTTTATGTTGTCCTCCCATCCCTTTTTTTCCCGGCCTCTTCGTCGTCTGCCATGCACCTTCCCGTGGAGGATTGTGTTTGCAAGACCACTTGATCTCGATATGTGACCGTACCAAGTGAGTTTCCTTCTTTTGACAGTTGCCAAGAGATCTTCGAAAGGCCCAATTGCTGTTGTAATTCTATATCGGATTTCCTCGTTTGTAACTCGATCTTTGTACGTGACGTTTAAAAGTCTTCGGAAACATCTCATCTCCAAGGCCTGTATCCTTCGTTGAAGGTCAGCTGTAACTGTCCATGTCTCACACGCATAGAGGAATATTGACAGGACCAGTGTACGCATTAATCTGATTTTCGTGCTTAGTGCTAACCGTTTATCTTGCCAGATTTTGTTAAGTCGTGCAAGCGCCGCTATTGTCTGTGCTATTCTGGCCAACACTTCACATTTTGATCCTTCATCACTGACAATCGACCCAAGATATTTAAAACGGTCAACCACTTCGAGTTCCTGACCGTTAGCTCTTATCTTGCTGTTGAAGCCCGTAGCGGTGTTGGTCATTAATTTTGTTTTTCCAGCGTTTATCTCCATACGATAGTCAAGAGCTGTTTCATCGAAACTTCTGACCCATTCCTGGAGTTCTGCTTCTGAACCCGCCAACCCGTCGATATCATCTGCAAAACGAAGATTGGTAATCGTTCGGCCCCCTATCTTGACAGTACCAAGGTGATCTCCAAGTGCCTCACTCATAATTCCTTCAAGGAATATATTGAAAAGAGTTGGAGAGAGTGTACACCCCTGTCTCACACCAACTGATGTGCGAAACCAGTCTCCTCGCCTCCCATTCACAAGAACTGCGCTAGACGCCTTGTTATACAGGTGTTCAAGGACCGTTATAATATTTCCGTTGATATTATACATCCTCATGGTTGCCCAAAGCGCTTTATGCCATACCCTATCAAACACCTTCTGAAAATCTACAAACACATGATACAGTGTTTGCTGCTGTTCTAGATATTTCTCGCTTAGCAGCCTTAAATTAAATATCTGTTCTGTAGTGCTTCTTCCCTGTCTGAACCCTGCTTTCTCCTCGGCAATAATGTTCTCTGCTTGGGGTTTCAATCGGTCGAGGATTAATCTAAGCATGACCTTGCTAGGGTGGCTAATGAGGCTTATTGTTCTGTAATTTTGGCACAGCTTTAGGTTTCCAGACTTATGTAACGGTATAACTATTGATTTCGTCCATAAGTCCGGCTAGTTTCCTGTCGCCCATATTTTGTTACAGATGTGGAGCCAGGCCTTCCACCACTACCTCTCCACCTGCTTGTAAGAGCTCTGCCGGTATATTGTCCACGCCGGCCACCTTTCCTCTTCTCAATGTCTTTACCGCTGCAATTACCTCTTCCTTCGTTATCAGTTGGTTATCTTCTATATTTGTTGGTGTTTGGGGGGGGGGGGGGGAAGAGGGGGATTGTTTTCTCAGGTTTGTTTCGCCCTTCATAGTTATATAGCTCGGAACAGTACTCTGTCCATCTTGCCAGTACGTCATTTCCCTCAATGAGACACTTGCCGTTTTTATCATGGATCATAAGGTTCCTGCTTTGTCTTGGTGTTACCAGTTCTTTGACCACCTTGTATGCTCCTTTAGCATCATTTATGTTTAGTCTCTCTTCGATGTTTGCGCATTGCTCACATATCCACGCTTCTTTCGCCTCTCATCTTTTGTTGTATGGCTTTCTTGACCTCTTTATAACTGCCGACCTCCTCCGGTGGGTGATTGTGTTTTTTCAGTGACCTTCTTTTATCACAACGGTCTAGAATGTCTTTGGTCACCCATGGCTTCTTTTTTGTTTGGTGGCATCCCATGATCTCTGTTGCAGTATCTATGAGAGCTGCGTTTAGAGACTCTGTAACTGTATCTGTATCCAGTCCCTCTCTGAGAGCCAACAATGGCGCAAATCTCCCTCCCACCCTTGCTTGGAACACTTCGGTGATTTTTGGGTCCATTAGTTTGTCCAGGTCCAACTTTAGCCTGGTCACATCCTTTTTTGCGACTCCCTTCAATCGCAGACGCATGGTCATCATAACCAGATCGTGGTCGCTTCCTATATCAGCTCCGGGGAAACTTCTCGTTTTGTCGGTGTTGATGCTCGATCGGAACCTCCTCTGGACCAGTATATAGTCAATCTGGCTATGCGCTTCATTGCTTGGGTTATGCCATGTCCAGCGTCTCGACGGCTTGTTTAACCCAAACTTATTTGCCACCAACAGCTGGTTGCATCTTGCAAATTCTAGGAGTCTGAGGCCCCGGTCATTGGTTGCTTTATTTCCGTATGGGCCACATGTTCCCCTCCAGTCGTCGACTGCATCTTTTCCAATTTTTGAAAAATATACTGATCACACATTATTCGAGGTCAGGTAAAATTTACTGATCACACATTAGTCAGGGTCAGGCAAAATATACTAGCCAAGACCTACGCCTTGACCACCCCGCAGTCCTCCATGGAAATGGGCTGTTTTCAAGGCAGCCTGGCTAACAGAGTAAGAGATCTACGTGACCTCCGTAGTAATGAGCGACTCGCAGATAAGGGCAAGCATAGCACAACCACCTGAAGGACCCCAGTCCACTTTTATCAGCTCGGGATGTGAGGAAAGCTACGACAACCACTCAGTTAACGTCCTTTTCAGGGCGCACAAAAGGGTAATCTTACTCATTATGGGCATTCAACAACAACAGTCTCACCTTTTATTTATTTATCTCTCTCTCTCTCTTTCTCTCTCTCTCTCTCTCTCTCTCTCTCTCTCTCTCTCTCTCTCTGACACACCCGTCCCCACACACACACATATACCAACACATTCACACTCAGATACCCACACTCACACACCCAACCACACACTCACACAGACCCACCCACACACGCACACATACACACCCACACTCACACACTCACCGACACAGCCACACACTCACCCACCCACACACCCACTTCTACCCACCCACACACACCAACATCTACCCACACACTCACCACCCACATCTACCCACACACACCCACATCTACTCACACACACTCACCCACCCACATTTACCCACACACCCAGACACACCCACCCACACACCCACAAATACACACCCATATACACCCAACCACACACCCACAGCCTACTCAGGGTCCTCATATTGCACTATTGCAAGAATAATACACGTCCATCTCATCACGTATGCCTCTAGATCCAAGAACAACAACTGCAAACCGTCACGAAAGCAATGTCGTCAAGAGATGAATTAATTCAGTATGAGTGGTTTCCATGACAACTACTTCCCGTATTGATCTCATTACTTCTTGGCAAGGCAGAAGGACTCCATTCACGGAAGCCATACATGTATGCCGCTAAACCGGGCAAAGACCGGAGTCATTTCTGGGGCCAGCAATATAGGGTCATTGTTCCCTTCTATAAATGTTGTAAGAGGAAAATATAGACGGTTGGCCATGGTGCTAGCAGCTTCATCATAATGTAAATTGCTTTGTAACAGCATCGCTAATAACTGAAATCAGGCTTTCCTAACAGCTGGCTGAGGCAACGTGGCCTAGGTGTGAAAAATGCGTTTCATAATCAAAGCACTGAGTTCGAATCCTATCGTGTCCAGTTTGGCAGAAACTTGGTTTTTTTTTCACGGTGCGGTCGCCACTCAAGTACGAAAAGTAATGGCAACTAACCGTACCTTTTTTCTTTGTGGTTTTATTAAAGGTTCGAGTTTTTTTATTCTACTTCCACCCCAGATCGTAGTCCTTTCGGTGATATTAGGACGTATTGGCTAGTGCATTGATTGCGCGTGCGTATCTGTTTGTAGTAGACACCGTACCCCTGTCAAAAAACTTATAACAGCCAAATAGGTTGGCAGAAGTAAGAAGCGACTTTCTGAAAATGACATGCTTTTACGAGGCGTGTTCAAATGAAACCTGACCTAACTGCAATAAGTGAACATACGTACGATGCGCATGATGACGTCACTTCTGGTGTAAACAGCACATATCAAAAGTCAAGTTTGCAAAATTTAATTATCCTAGGACTCATAGTTTTCTCGGCAGACCGTTGAAAATATGGCGGGTGTGACACGGAATCCGTCCAGAGTTGATCAGCGAGCACTGATTCAGTTTCAAACAGCTGAAGGATGTCGACCAGTTGACATTCATCGCAGAACGCAGGCAGTATATGGTGGCAAAAGTGTGTTGAAGACAACAGTTAGAAACTGTCATAAGATACCATCCCCAAAATTGATACAGCAATTCGGATGGACCATCGCCGGAGTTTACGTTCACTAGCAGAGGAATTCGCTTTGTCGCTAGGGGCAGTTCAAATAGAGGTTAGCAAGAAACTAAAGTATCGATACCCATTGTGAACACCTTCCGATACTTCGTTGACGGTTAGTATGTGTTGTTTACACCTGCAGTGACGTCATTATGCGCATCGTAAGTATGTTCACTTGGTGCAGTTAGGTTCCGGTTTCATTTGAACACTCCTCGTACAATACACTACAAAAGCCGGTTAGGGTAAGCCTAATGCAGTGCTGGACTGATGCTCCAACAAGTGAAGAGGCAGGACAGGAAATGCAACTTAGGTATGTTATGCATGGGGGCGAGTCTACGTAGCAAAGTGATGGAACACTCGCTTTTTAGGGCAAAGGGATCATGTTCTATCCCCGTCGCCATCCCGCTCTAGCCAACTTAGTTGCACATATGTACCTGACTCACTATTAGGGAAGAAAAGGCAGCTAGGATAGAGAACTGACCATCCCAGCTTGTAAAACGACGTGGCCCATTACCATGAAGTATTGAAACCTTTGAAATGTGGGTATTCAGAAGACTTGGACAGGATTCTTGGAAAGATAGGAAAACCAATAATGAGGAAAAACTGCAGGTGGAACAGACACTTCTGAAGGGAATACAAAACAGAAAAATAAAATATGTTGGCCGTGTCATGCCATGGCAGTCTGCTAAAGGTTATTTTGGAGGGCAGAGTAGAGGGCAAGAGAGGCAAAGGGAAACAGAGGTACAGATAGACAGACAACATCAGGACGTGGTTGAGACATACTTTGAATGGGTGAACTAGCATGGCGAGAGACAGATGGAGATACATTACCGTCAACTTCCGTTGTGGAGACGGTACTTGATGATGATGATGATGAGACAGTCATGCATATGTGATGCAGGCGGGAGACACTTAAAACCAGAACACAGACAATTAAGCAATATACGACCCGTAACAGAGTAAAACATCTCCAAACGACAAATGCGCTTGGCTGCAAGAACGACCTAAGTTATGGGACTCCACCAAATAGACACACTTACATAGCTTTCTCTATATCGACACTACACTAATTATATTGGTTAACTGTGGAAACATTAAACTACTTACTGAATCATTTATAACTTAGCTTGATCGTTTTATTGAAGTCTTTAAGTGCCGCAAGAAGTAACGTAATCCTATGAATAAAAGCACAATCCTCGAAATAATAAACAACGCAGCATTGACAAACACAAGCCACTGGTACAATAGGCAAGGACCTGCAAGTAAAGTACTAGACTTTTCAAGCTTAGCGGGCCGGGAATAGTTTGTGGGACAGACAGCATGAGTCGCCATGCCAAATTGGTTTACACAAAGCCAAATTTAATTAATTTGGCTTTCTTTCAATTTAACTTTCTTGGCTATTTAATTGGGTTTTTTTTTTAAATGCGACTTATGTTTTCCTAATTGCTTGGCCCCAGAACCTTTGTTAGACTTTATTTATCTGGCCCCTGTAAACTATTTTTAGAATTGGTTAATATCAGAAAATTCGTTTCCTTTTCAGTTGTTTTTTTCTCTACCTCTTTTAGGTGAATTAATTGGCGAAAATAAAAGTATTCGTTTTGTAAAGAATTTTAAGCTGCTTAATTTATTTGCCCAAAAATAATTTAAAGTGCATTTTATAATATTAAAGATACTAAAACTCAAAGAAAATATAGGTAAACTCCGCTTTATGGCTAGTCTGTTACAGTTTCTCGCTGAATGCAAAAATTGCCATAAAACGAAGAATCGTTTTTTTTTCATATGCATAGTACATCAAAAACACATTTACACTATTGTATACTCACAGGAGCCAAGATGCAGCAGTGAATGAGCTGACAGCAGCCAGCGACTCTTAGCTCGCTGATTGCAGCATGGTCAGCGAACCACAGCAAACCAAGACCCTATTCCGTCTCCATGTGGCGGCCCTTGAGACAGGCTGCACTAGTCACTAGTGTAACCTGGTAAAAAGGTAGGGACCGCAGTGAAAAGGCAAACCTGGTACTCAAAATTTCATGCTGAAATCGCTGAAATGTCGGTCTGAAAGACGCAGATATCGCATCCTCGCTGTAAACTACGACATTTTACAACGTCGCGTTTCAAAACGAAACGTCGAAGAAGAATAAAAAATATCCGTTAGAAATCATCATCATTGGTTCTTTCTGTCTTGCCAGACGATAGTATGTTGTACTTTTAGAAAACTAAGGTCAGTAACCATAACGAATGTGATTTGTAAGACCAATCCAAGCAGAGAAACGTCTTCCACATTGTGTGCAAGGAAAATCAGGATTGTTTGCGTCTTTGCATGCCGCGGTTTGTATTCTTAGCCTGTCCGCAATCAGTTTCTCCTTTGTCTGTATTCCACACTTCTTCTTCTTCTGCGTCCGTTCTCAATCTCCTGCTACCAAGTCCTAAACAGGACTTTCCAAGTAGCAGGATGTAATCTGGAGAACGGAATGCGTTGTGTCGCTAGTTTACAATTTGACTGCCATATCTGCACCTTTCGGTCCGACACATCCGTCTTCAGCAGAATTCCACACTCAATCCCGCCTCTCCATGCAACACGATCCATGACGTCATGTTCCCATGATTCCAAATCGATTTCCGCATCATTCATATCTCGTTTGCATACAACCTTCTACCGAGTTAGTGGCCGGTCACGAGACTTTTCCCCAACTGTAATTCCCCATGAAGAAGATCCTTTCGTATTCTGTCATCCTCCATCCTCCGAGTGCGTCCCAGCCATCAAAGCCTTCTGAGTAACAGTAACCCCTTTTCAGTCATGTCTGACTATAGGTTTATGCGACCTGGGAGAAGCAACTCTCTACTGAGTTTTGTGTTTTCCTTTTCCTTTCGGCGTTGTCTGTTCACTTCCCTCTGTTAAATGAGCTTATTTTCCAATATCCTGAGCTGGCTCTTCAGGTTACATGTTCATTTGGACCCGTCTGCAGCTATGTCTTACAAGACTATGCATGGAGATACAAGCTTACACATACATTTCAGAATATTAATAAGAATGTACTGTTCCTTACAGCACGATAGACAAAAATGCACCATACGAGTGAAGAAAATGACGAAAAGGCGAAGGTTTATTATAACTGATAAGCAACGAATCAACGAAGCGCTGTAAAGTGAGTTTCACTTATCACTAAGTTGTTCGTAAATGGTAGACATTCCTCGTAATTGTCTCGTTCATGTCCCTTGAGATAGAAAACTGGTTTCTCGACTATTTGTAGACGTTTTTGTTTGATTAAAGGTTTGCCTTTCTGGATTCTACATGCGAAAACACGCCCGTTTTCACGCCAGACCGTAGTTATTTTAGCGAACGTATTGGTCAATGTACAGATGAGTGTGTCTCTGTAATGTAGACGTATTGGCCAGTGTATGAATGCGGGAGTGTCTCTTTTTGTAATGTAGACGTATTAGTCAGTGTATGAATGCGGGAGTGTCTCTCTTTGTATTGTTGACGTATTGGCCAGTGTATGAATGCGTGTGGGTTTCTGTTTGTAATGTTGACGTATTGTCCAGTGTATGGATGCGTGTGTGTCTCTGTTTGTTTATGTTGAGGTATTGGCCAGTGTATTGTTGCATGTGTGTCTCTGTAATTTTGACGTATTGACCAGTGTATGGATGCGTGTGTGTGTGTCTGTTTGTAATGTTGACTTATTGGCCAGTGTATGAATGCGTGTGTGTTTCTGTTTGTAATGTTGACGTATTGTCCAGTGTATGGATGCGTGTGTGTCTCTGTTTGTTTATGTTGAGGTATTGGCCAGTGTATGTCTAGGGCCTGACGAAATTCCTGTTGAATTAATTAAAGCAGCCAATGAGGTAGGGGTATTGTTGCTACATAGATTGTATAACCTAGTATGGACCACAGAGGAAATGCCAGAAGATTGAAGAAGTTCAATTATAATCCCAATATTGAAAAAGAAAGGTAATAAAAGAGGGCACAAAATATAGACGAATATCGCTCCTGAGCCACACTGACAAAATATTTGGTTAAATCTTGGGGAAAAGATTACGCTACATTATCGAACCCCAGCTCAATGATACTCCGATGGGATTTAGAAAGAACAGAAGCTGCAGAGATGCTATCTTTACACACCGACAATTGATGGAGAACACAACTGAATACGATCAGAAACTCTACGTTGCGTTTGTAGATCAAGAAAAAGCTTCTGATAGTGTAGATTGACATCATTTATGGAAAATAATGGCACAATATTGATTAACCTATCACCTAATTAACCTATGGAAAAGTCTCTACACCAATAGCCTGTGCTATATTCGAACAATAACCAGACTCTCAGCAAAAGTTCATATCAAATCAGGAGTACGACAAGGATGTGTGCTATCACCGTTGTTGTTCATCACATTTGTAGATCACATTTGTCAAACAGCCATCCCAAATGAAGGTAGCAACATTAGTGAATTCTTAAATGAACTTCCTTTTGCTGACGATCAAGCAAGCATTCATAGCAACTTCAGAACTACAATTGCAGCAAAAAATTGATAAACTAAAAACAGCTTGTAAAGAATGCAACATGAAAATCAATGTTGAAAATACGGAGGTCATTAAAATATCTAGAATAGCCGGGGACATCAATATCGCTATTGAAAAACAGCAAATCAAAAAGGTGAAAGATTTCACATACTTATGAAGAATTACGGCAGAAATCCAACAAAGATGCAAAAAGGCAAATCGGATTATTGGACAATTAACTCCAATACTTAACTGCAAGCACGTGACAATAACTACCAAAAGAGGTTTATACAACACGATTTTCGTCTCGACACTTTGCTATCAATGTCAAAACTGCCCCCTCCCCCTCTCCCTGCCAAAAGGCAGACCACCAAAAATGAGACTTACAGAAAAATCTTATGCAGTAAATGCTACTGTGCATGAGGTACACAGACAGGCTCGTTCTAGAGATCTCTTCATAACCTGACGCTGAAAGGCATAACAGGATTAGCGTAGAAAAAAAAAAAACAAGCAAGAAGGCATGCGTGTGTGAATCAGTTTGTTTATGTGGACGTGTTGGCCAGTTTATGGGTGCATGTATGTCTTTTTGTTTATGTGGACGTGTTGGCCAGTGTATGGATGTGTGTGAATCAGTTTGTTTATGTGGACGTGTTGGCCAGTGCATGGATGCATGTATGTCTATATTTATAATGTGAACGTATTGGCTAGTGTGACAGAGCTTGGTTTTATCGTGGTGTAAGTATTGCCGTGTTTGGCTTGTTCTTGGCTTTTGAGGCTGTGTTTGAGTTTTTTCGTGGCTTAACTTTAACAGTTCTATATCGTGTGCAGGTCATGTGCGTATATGTGTGTTTATATGTATATATATATGTGTGAGAGAGAGAGAGAGAGAGAGAGAGAGAGAGAGAGAGCGAGAACGTGTATATGCGTTGTGTATGTTTGATGTTTGGATTTTTTCGTGGTTTGTTTTAGTAGTGGCGTTTCGTGTACGAGTGTGTGTGTGTGTGTGTGTGTTTGTGTGCTTGTGTATTTGAGAGAAAATAAATGAGAGATAGTGAGAATATGTGAGCGCGCACTAGTGTGTGTGTGTGTGTGTGTGTATGTGTGTATTTGTGCCTCTGCGTTTATGACGTTTGGCTTATTTTTGCATGTTTAATCTGGCAACTTATTATTCAGTTCAGTGTCCCCGTGTGCTATAAATAGCTGCATTCAACACAGCCCGCACGAGTATTTCTTGCCGAATGGCCTTGTATAGAGCTTAAAGCGGATTGTAGTGGCTTCTGGCTCCAACGGACAGCGAAATACCAGCGAATTTGTGTATCATGTATCAAGAGATGACTATAGTTAATGTTTGCGTGGGTGCGTGTATGTGTGTGTTTGTGTGTACATGCGTGCTTGCATGCGTGGTGTGTATTTGTGCGTGTTTGTGTGTATTCGTGCGTGTGTGCATGTGTGTGTGTGTGTGTGTGTGCGTGCGTGCGTGTGTGCGTGCGTGTGTGTGTGCACGTAAGATCGTTACCGCGAGTGTTGAAAACTATTCTCATCAACAGTCCAATTGTTTGCTGGGACTGAAGATATGTTTTAGGTCAAGTACTTTTCAGCGCTGTACACGACTTAAGAGCTGGAGGCTGACTATTATTTGGTTATTTGGACTATTATTATTGTCTCACAAACACTGATATTACCAATAAAACTTAGTCTGTGGTTGGAAACACGCAGAAATTCGCTATAAGAAAGTTTTAAAAGTATTGACTCCACCTGTCCTAGGGTTAGAATTAGGGTTAGGATTAGTTTTAAAACTAGGGTTAGGGTTACGATTAAGGTTAGGATTAGGGTTATGATTAGGGTTAGGATTATGATTAGGGTTAGGTTTAGCATCTTTTCTACACTTCTATCTTTATCGAATCCTTTACTTAAGTATTATTTTTTTTAATTTAACTGGCCTGTCCTCCCTTAACTCCAAATGGAATATCCCGTTACAGTCAGCTGTCAAATACCCAGTGAAACTCGTTGATTTGCATGTAATGTCGTAAATGTAGTAGTGCTCCTGTGACGCCGAGGATTTAGTGGTCTCAATGTAAGGTGTCCTCATCGGGTGACGGAGGTCGCATGCTCGAATCACGGTGACGACTGATTTATTTTTCACGTGGATATTCTGGTAAAAATTCCCCTGATCTCTGGGTAGTGAGATCGGACTCCCATGTTCAGTGTCGAGCACGTTAAAAATTCTTTGGCAGTTGGAAATCTATAGAGTAGGCTTAACGGCCGGTGTCCGGATAACATTCAAATTAAAAATCTACCCAAGTTATTTGTACCTTTCCCCAGGAGGTTTGTTAAGAGCAGATGTAGGTGGCGCCTAACTGGCTGTGGGTCTACTTAGCTCAAGTGTTTGAGTCTATTAAGATGGACTAGCATATTGGTTAAACCACCATCCAAGAAACTGGTTGTATACAGATTATGTAGTCTTCTAAACCAATAAAAATACGTTAAGTTAATTTATTATATTTGACCATCGCAAGGGAAGATGGCGACAGCGTCATACAGGTATCTTCAGGTGTGACCTCACATACCTGTAGAGTTCGATCTGAGGGCGACAAACTCAACCGCACGTGTGGCACGTGGTCAGAGTAAGAATATGGGCCGTCTGGCATTCTGTCTTTCTGTGCAGCCCACTTTTTCTAGGCGTCAGTGATCTTTCTTTTCTCAGCGATGCGAGCTGCATATAACCCGCCACTTAATGCCCCCTTCTAGGCGCACAAAAGACTAAACGTACTCATTATGGGTATTAAACACCAACAACAATCCGGACAAGGATATAGAACCCACTGTCAGTCGCCCCTTACGACGTGCTCTCAGTGTGTCAGGTGCCCTCTTTTGTCTCTGTTCCCGCCATGCAGGCAGCTCACGGCGGACGACGAAATCACTGCCGAAAATGTTCAAAGAAACAGTCAGTCTTTTGTGCCGCTACGTCTTAACCCCCCGCCCCCTTATTCAAACCCCATCTGACGAGCGCGTGCCTGTCCTGAGCTCACCGTGCACCAGTTGCCAATAATAGAAGGGCTCATCCGCCATGCGAACAACATGCCAAATCCATCTGATCTAGGTTCTCTGCAGTATCGTACGGATGGCATTCAGTCTCGCCCTGTTCAGCTGGACAGTCTATCATAGCAGTTTGCAGGTGCAGCTCAATTGGAAATATCCTAATATACCTGCTACAGACTGTCCATGTTTCACACTCGTATAGAATGGCGGTTAGCATAACAGCACGATACACCTTGATCATGGTGGCAGCACTGATTCATGACCGGGCGACGGGCCGCTACTCCGATCTCGGCAGGCCTTTGGGGTGTCGGAAAGAGTCGGAAAGTATTCCGCCAAATCGTCGTTGAATCTGCTGTGAAGTAGGATATATTGGACTGAAAGGTGCAAATATCGCAGTCAAGCTGTAAACTACGACACAAAGCACCTGCAAAGCACATTTCAGGTCCTGGTAGCAGGAGATTGACAACGAACGAAGCCAAGCCAAGTCAAACTATATTTCCAAGTACTTGCATATCCGGTGTATAGCAGTCACGCCATATAGCTAAATAGTTCTCACTTAAGATGTCTGCAAGGGTTGTTCAGGATTAGGTGGCAGGACAAGATGCTCAACTTTGAAATTTTTGGTACGTGTTAAGCAACCGTATTCTTCTGCAAAAAGCACAAAGTTAAGATGGACAAAGTTAAGATGGACAAAGTTAAGATGGGCAAAGATGGACAAAGTTAAGATGGATAAAGTTAAGATGGACAAAGTTAAGATGGACAATGTTAAGATGGACAAAGTTAAGATGGACAAAGTTAAGATGGACAAAGTTAAGAAGGACAAAGTTAAGATGGACAAAGATGGACAAAGTTAAAATGGACAAAGTTAAGATGAACAAAGATGGACAAAGTTAAGATGGACAAAGTTAAGATGGACAAAGAGGGACAAAGTTAAGATAGACAAAGATGGACAAAGTTAAGATGGACAAAGTTAAGATGGACAAAGATGGACAAAGTTATGATGGACAAAGATGGACAAGGCTCAGATAGACAGAGATGAACAAAGTTAAGATGGACAAAGATGGACAAGGTTCAGATGGACAAAGATGGACAAAGGTAAGATGGACAAAGGTAAGATGGACAAAGATGGACAAAGTTAAGATGGACAAAGTTAAGATGGACAAAGTTAAGATAGACAAAGATGGACAAGGTTCAGATGGACAAAGTTAAGATGGACAAAGTTAAGATGGACAAAGATGGACAAGGTTCAGATGGACAAAGTTAAGCTGGACAAAGATGGACAAAGTTCAGATGGACAAAGATGGACAAAGGTAATATGGACAAAGTCAAGATGGATAAAGATGGACAAAGATCGAAAAGTTAAGATGGACAAAGTTAAGATGGACAAAATTAAGATGGACAAAGTTAAGATGGACAAAGATGGACTAAGTTAAGATGGACAAAGATGGACAAGGTTCAGATAGACAGAGAGGAACAAAGTTAAGATGGACAAAGTTAAGATGGACAAAGATGGACTAAGTTAAGATGGACAAAGATGGACAAAGATGGACAAGGTTCAGATAGACAGAGATGAACAAAGTTAATATGGACAAAGATGGACAAGGTTCAGATGGACAAAGTTAAGATGGACAGAGATGGACAAAGTTCAGATGGACAAAGATGGACAAAGGTAAGATGGAAAAAGTTAAGATGGATAAAGATGGACAAAGATCGACAAAGTTAAGATGGACAAAGTTAAGATGGACACAATTAAGATGGATAAAGTTAAGATGGACAAAGATGGACTAAGTTAAGATGGACAAAGATGGAGTAGGTTCAGAAAGACAGAGAGGAACAAAGTTAAGATGGACAAAGTTAAGATCGACAAAGATGAACAAAGGTAAGATGGACAAAGATAATATTGGTAAAGATGGACAAAGATGGACAAAGTAAAGATGAGCAAAGTTAAGATGGACACAGATGGACAAAGTTAAGATGGACAAAGTTAAGATGGACAAAGTTAATATGGACAAAGTTAAGATGGACAAAGATGGACAAAGGTAAGATGGACAAAGTTAAGATGGACAAAGTTAATATGGACAAAGTTAAGATGGACAAAGATGGACAAAGGTAAGATGGACAAAGTTAAGATGGACAAAGTTAAGATGGACAAAGTTAAGATGGACAAGGGTAAGATGGATGGGACATGTTGTTCGCATATCCGATGAGCGCATCCCCAAACAACTGTTATTCAGTGAGCTCAGAACACGCAGGCGCTCTTTAGAAGGACAGAAGAGACAGTGTAGAGACTCCTTAAAAGTGTCGCTGAAGTGTTTGAGCATTGATGTCAGCTCCTGGGAGTTGCTTGCACAAAACCGCTCCATCTGGCGCGCTGGCATCACTCAAGGTGCTCAGATCGCAACTCCATCACCGAGCTCAGCGAGAGAAAACGTGCCATTCGAAAGAAATAGAAAGCATGGCGCTTCCACAGCCAAATCCTCACACGAGTGCTCCAGGTGCAGCAAAGGCTGTTGTGCCAGGATCGGGGTCTCTACATCCAAATGTGAGCACATCTCGCACGCACTATTCTGATCCCGTTGTCATCTGGTGCCGTCGACAACTAGTATTATTATTGCATTTCATCCCCCCCCCCCCCAATCTCCCCTAAACGAACGAGATTGATGACCAGCTCAAAGCTTTCTTAGTTACATCCTATTACCGGATGAATCACATCATCAGACACACGACCATGCTGATGCTATCGCCATCGTCGCTTGCGATGGGATTCTATTATTACGATACTCTTAGCGTAGCAGTGATTCTAATCTCGTCTCTGTCCCACGGTCTATAACCCTAGAGGGGTTATACTATACCGTCGCTCCTCTGGCATTCTCGCAGCGTGGAGCGACTCTGTTATTTATTGTATCACACACGCATACATGCACATACATACATACACAAAGTTATCTACATGCCGTCGGCAAGGCAGTGTATCTGTTATAGTCTCTGTCCCATAAAGTCTTTCATCCTGAAAAGGATGGGGAACTGAGACGCAAGTCCAGTCAGACACAACATACTGACCAGGACGTCGTGTCAGGGTGGGACTGGTGACTTGTCTGTGACCGAGAACGTATGGTCTCACCACCCTTCTGTATGACAGTGAGACCTGGACTGTGTACCAGCTGTGGGACTGGTGACTTGTCTGTGACCGAGAACGTATGGTTTCACCACCCTTCTGTATGACAGTGAGACCTGGACTGCGTACAGCAGGTATGCTAGGAAAAAAAACCACTTTCATACAAGCTGCCTCCGTAGATTGTTCAAAATACAGTGGCAGGATAGGGTACCAGACACCGAGATCCTCATGAAGGCACAAATGCCCACCATCCACACACTGTTGCAGAAGATCTAGTTTAGGTGCGCCGGCCACGTCGTGCGCACGCTAGACAACTGCATCGCCAAACATCTAATGTATGGTCAGCTGAAAGATCGCCTGTGTCTGGTCAATGGACAAAATAAGCGATTCATAGACTCCCTCAAAATATCTCTGACACGCTTCAACATCAATGCAAACTCATGGGAATGACTCGCACAGGACCGCAAGGCATGTTGTAGAACCACCATCAGATGTGCCTCCATTGCTGAGGAACTCAGAGTCTCCGGGGCATAGAAAAATCTCACTTTACGAAAAGACAAAACAACTGACACTGACATGTCTAACCTTTGACCTTAAGTGCTACATATGTGGAATGGGTTTCCGTGGTAGAATTAGACTATTCAGTCTCAAGTGTCATCAACACTTGCAATGGACGGCTATTAACAAATTAATTTATTAATGTGTTGTTGTGTGCTTGTGTGTGGTTGCGTACATATGTGTGGTATTTATATGAGGTACTCTTTTTTCAAGTCTGCTCCTGGGAAGCCTTACAGCGAAACAATGATTACCATACAAAACCAACGTCTCCAGGCAGTCTATAGTTTCACCTTCCTAAGCAGTACCCTTATCAGAGAGGCGAATATCCATGCTAAAGTCAACAGCAGGATTGAAAAGGCAAGCTCTGTGTTTTGGAGGCTGCTAGCAGACGTTTTGGAACTGTCAATCATCAGTGTCGCCATTAAGGTAAAAGTGTCTCGAGCTGGAATGTGTATCGTCCTGCTGCAGGAAAGTGTATACAGATACGTCAGACAGCTTGATCGTGTCCATATGAATAATCTGCGCGTGACACTGCGATTCAAGGACGTATGCAAGAGGAGCATGAAGTCCTGCGACATCCCATCCGAGGGCTGGGATATGACTTCATTATTTGAGACATACTACTTCGCAGCACAATGAAAGCATTCTTGTTGTAAACATATTATTACACATTTATTCGTATTGCAAGAAAACACATAATTCCGTTATCACTACTACTTCACAACCATGACCTGTCTATGTGTGCAATGGCATCACATCACTCTGTATGCGTGTTCTTGCCCAAGTCGTGTATACAGAGCTTTTCAATCTGTATATCACACTTGAATTCTTAAGACGTATTACATAAACGGTTTTGCGTCTCCATTACCCCGTAGTATTTTACAAAACTGCACACTGAAAGAACTTTAACCGGGGAAGCCTATTCAAGAATTGTGTAAACACATTCTGTTATGATAGTTTCAGAGACGATCTGCAGGCTACGGGTAGTATAGCTGTGGTGTTGTCACGAAGCGATGGATTCATTACTGTGAGTTTCCAGGCACAGTTAAACAGAGAGAGGAAAGCAAAATTTAGACCCGTAGCAGACACTGCTGTGGGGGGAGGGAGGGGGTGAAGTGTGTGAGACTTCATTGTACTGAGCTATAGCTTGTGTGAGGTGGGGTGACCAGATCCCATCTTTGATGTCTTTTATTGCTTAAAGTTAGTTACCAATTTACAGTTGGGATTACTGTCGCGTACCGATAACGAGGAAGGAACTCTGTACTTTTACGTTGAGAAGTAATGGCTCTACTACTGCTATAACGGGAGTGAAGAGAGACATCAGGGTCAGGTGAGACATACTGATCAGGATGGGAGCCAAGAGTAAGATCAAGGTCAGGTGAGATATACTGATCAAGGTGTGAGCCAAGAGTAAGATCAAGGTCAGGTGAGACATACTGATCAGCATGGTAGCTAAGAGTAAGATCAAGGTCAGGTGAGACATACTGATCAGGATGGGAGCCAAGAGTAAGATCAAGGTCAGGTGAGACATACTGATCAGGATGGGAGCCAAGAGTAAGATCAAGGTCAAGTGAGACATACTGATCAGGATTGGAGCCAAGAGTAAGATCAAGGTCAGGTGAGACATACTGATCAAGATGGGAACCAAGAGTAAGATCAAGGTCAGGTGAGACATACTGATCAAGGTGTGAGCGAAGAGTAAGATCAAGGTCAGGTGAAACATACTGATCAAGAACAAAACGAAGAGTAATATCAAGGTCAGATGAGAAATTATGATCAAGGTGGGAGCGAATAGTAACATCAGTGGCCAGGTGAGGAATACTGACCAAGGTGAGTGCGAAGAGTAACATCAGGGGCCAGGTGAGACATATATGTGAGAAGAACCACTGTAACAAGCCACCAATACAACGTCGGTAGCAGTTAAATAAGCTCAAGGAAAAGGGACTTCCACAACAGAAATATCAACAACAACAGCAACAACAACAACAGTAACAACAACAACAACAACAACATCAGCAGCACCAATCTTTGTTAGGTTGAAATCAGCCTGTATTTCATCTCACAGTGTAACATTCGTCTGTAAAATCGACACAATCTCTAACAATAACAAGATTTTTACAATCTACACTTCCTGTTTGCTACCAGCCTACGTACATCAAAGATTTATAACGCGAAAAGATATTGATTGTTTCAATATGCGCAAGTCTGTGCTGTTCTCGAATCAAAGCACCAGCAAAGACAACAGTGCGCACGATACATATGTTATGTTATATATATATATATATATATATATATATATATACACCATATCCACACTCGTGTACGGGCGGTTGAATTGTTTACAGCGAATCTCAATCTATTTTACGCAATGGACACTATTCACCATCTATCAGAACACAATTTCTCCTTTTTCACCATCTATCAGAACTCCATTTCTCTCTTTTCGCCATTTATCAGGATACCATCATTATTACCGCTCCCACCTCACCCCTTCAACCCCGCACCACCCTCCTCATTCCCACTTCTTCCATTTTGTATCAGAATACCATTTCCCACTATCCAAGATTGTCTGACTCAAACGATGCATTCCAAATAAAATGCATTTAAAATTTAAAATTGTTTTTTTTTCTTGCATGAGCCTCTGATTAGTGCAATGTTGGAGCACTCGCTTTTCAAAGTAAAGGTACGGGTTCAATTCCTGCCACACGTACTCTTCAGTCTGCCCAGGTGCATATAGGAGTCATTTGTAAATGTGTACCTGAACTACGGTTATGGAAAGAAAGGCAGCGATAAAGGGTCAGCCCACTTCATACAAGCTGTGGCTTAGAACAATGAAATCTCTTACACTTCATCCCTGACGACAGTTTCTTCTATGGGACTTACAAAAATAATAAAATATATTAGGACATATACATTGATTTGGATTATTTCTATGGTGCTTGATACATTGAATAACAAAAGTGGGAGGAACGCGAAGATCTGAAAAGGGATAACCACCACCTCGACTTCTTTGGAAACGGGATCACCGTAGTAGTTAGCGATAGGCAGATAAAGCCATGCATAAAGAAAGCTACAACATCCCGCCTCTGAACGTCATTTTCAGGGCGCACACACGAGTAAGGGTTTGCTTCCCCGTGGTAACGGCCGGTCCTGTGATTGGGAGCGAGCCCAGCACCTTCGGTTGTGAGCCGTGTCACTTAACCACTAGCCAACTCCGTCCCCGAAATTCATTTGATAATTATAAGAAACGTTCTCAACTGAAAATTTGAATTAAAATCACAATATAACCCAACTCCTCGTCACAGAGTGCATGAAAATATGGGCTGAATTAGTTTTTCAGTTTTTTCAAATTCTTCCAAATGTCGTTGTTGTCAATTCAGAAAGCACCCAGTCCTGACCCCCCCCCCCCCCCCCCCCCTCATTAGTTTTTCTGTTTTTTTCAAATTCTTCCAAATGTCGTTGTTGTCAATTCAGAAAGCACCCAGTCCTGACTCCCCCCCTCCTCCCCGACCCACCACATACAATCGTCACTTCCCCCGTAACAAGAATTGATGACAGCTTTCCAAACTATGCACACTTTCTTAGGTCGACTTTCCTCTCCCAATCGCCAGCCGTCTCGTGGAAGCTTTCAGGGAATCAATGAATTTTATGTTTGTCTTCCTTCCTTTCTTCCATCTGAAGATGCAGTTTATTCCTCCACTGAAGACAGTCAACCACATAGGCAAGGCTTCATCATTAAAACTGTTTAAAAATGTCATCTTGACTTGACTTGAAATATAAATTTGAACTCAATTCAAAGCTTGAACATTTCTTCTTGAAAGTCACAGGGAACCTATACTACTTCTTCTTCTTCTTCTTCTTCTTCATCTTCTTCTTCGTTCGTTCTCAATCTCCCGCTACCAAACCCTGAAAGGGCTTACGTAACAGAATGTAGTCCAGAGAACGGAATGCGTTATGTCGTAGTTTACAGCTTGACTGCGATATTTCCACCTTTCGGTCCAACACATCCGACTTCAGCAAGCATTTTTTGAGTACCGGGTTAGCATTCCCTCTTCGATCCCTTCTCCTTAGCCAAGTCTGCCCTGCTGCAGCCTGTTATCCAGGATCACCGCGTGGAGGAGTAGAATAGGCTTGGCAGATCTGGTTCGCTGGGCCTGACGCTAGCAGTCAGCTATGGGTCGCTGACCACTGCAGCTCATGCGCTGCTCAGCATCTTGATCCCAAGGAACCTTTACAGAAACGAATCAAATGATGATATCAAACAGTCGTGACATGAGAGTTCCTTCTGAGACAAAATGCATAATTTTAAATGTTTGATCAAGAACATTCCTAAGTGGACATGGATGTGTTTTGAGGCCAGTAATTGGAAATGGGTCATATGTTGAATGCCTTTCGCTTTTGGAATAAGCTCTTTCATACCGCCTTTAGGGGACGGCGTGGTCTAGTGGTTAAGTGGCACGGCTCACAACCCAAAGGTGCTGGGTTCGATTCCCATCACAGCACCGGCCGTTACCCCGGGGAAGCAAACCCTTAGAAAATGCAGGAGGAAGCAGGCCCTTACATAAAATGCGTGCTGAAGTCGGATGCACTGGGGCGACAGGCTCAAAATAAAAACCACAGTGCAACGCACACCGCCTTGGGGAATAGAGAAATAAGGCTAACGCAAAAATAAATTTAAAAAAGTAAATATAACAAAACCGCCTTGAAATTCAGATTGTATTCCCAACATAACTGTTAGAACGAGAAATGCAATACAGAGACACCTCCAGTCATTCGTGAATAAATGTCTAGGGAAGATAATGGCTATAGAATGACAAGCGTGACATGATGAGGAATGCAGACCTGTGTGAAAAGAGTAAATAAGAATCAGTGGAGCAAAAGATCGAATTAAACATGGAATTGGATGGAAAACACGCTACGGAAATCACAATCAAACGTGACCAGACAGGCCTTGATATTGAACCCTCAAGGCCAAAAACGATGCCTATTACCAGTTGAACCGAAGAGAGCAGGTCGTTGTCTTCAGACTTCGCACTGGCCACAATAAACTAAGGTACCACCTATTCAACAAATTGAAGATAGGTGGTACCGACGAATGCCCGTGTGGTACCGGGAAAATGACCGCTGAACATCTGATGCAGAACTGCCCGACATACGAGGATCAGAGAGAGCAGATGTGGCCATCACCAGTGGAACTGCAAGACAAACTATATGGCAGTGGCGACAGCCTCAGGATGACCGCCGCTTTTTTCGAAAAAATAATGGTTACTGTCTGACTGCGTACGAAGAAGAAGAAGAAGAAGAAGAAGAACCCTCAAGGGAAGAGAAAGATATGCAGACCCAAGAAACACTCGCAGAAGAGACTGTGAAAATGAACATCGGTGCCTGGACATGAATTGGAGAGATGCAGAAAGGGTAGTTTAAGATCTAACTTGCTACAGGAGGGTTATAAACGGCCTATGCGCTGAGAGAAGAGTCTTATTAGTCTTAGTCTAAGTCTTAGTCGACCTGTACTTCATTAGGGTCATAAGCCCCTGTGCAGGTCCCATCTCTGATATGAGCTGGGTGTAGCCAGGAAGAGGATTTCCTGCTTAGAGGGCTAGGCTCGAGCAGTTCATTACTCCACTATGGAGAGGAGTTAACTGATGTGCGAGTCCATCTTTATAAACTAAAATACTAGAGCGAAGTAGACCCGCAGCATGTTAGGCGCCATCTAAGCTGCTCTTAACAAACCCCTAACCATGGCTGGTGTTATGCCATGTCACACTGTTAGTCATCTATTACGACATGCTCTCTGTATGGCAGTGGTGTTATTTATGTCCTAGTTACACACAGACCACGGCAAACCACCCTAAAGCAGAGACTGACATTAGTTACTTGATTGATAATTGTTGAAGAATGGCAATGTGAATGGTTTTCGCAATAAAAACCAACTTCTGCTAACCGAGAACAGGAACATAATGGCGGGATTCATTTTCTACTAAAGTCAAATGTGGTAAAATGTTAATCTTTCAAACCCTGGAAGCCCTTGTGCATTATCACCAGCAACAAGAACTGATGATAGCACTTACAGGCAATATTTCACAAAAAGGGTCGCTGTGGTCGAGAAGTAAATCACTCGCCTCTCAAAGCGGTGAATAGAAACCGCGTGGGTTGGAGTCCAGCGAAACCTGGTCCTGAATCCTGAATTACCTCCAGTCGTCTTGACTTATGTCTTGCTACTGGCCTAATGCAGCTTGGGACCAGTGAATGAGGTTGATGACCAGCGTAGTTACTCCCTCACTATAATCCAAATACAGTGTAAGTTACATCATCAAGACACAAACCGCGTCTGATGGTGTCGGCCATAACTGCTTGCGATGCGCAACTAATCGTAAACGAATTTCTAATTCAAATTAAGATACACATGTTTCCATAATATCTGAGATCTTGGTAACTGTTTTAAGAGAAGAACAAAAGAGAAATGCTTTATTAAATAAACATGGCACACGTGAGCTGCAGCGGTCAGCGACCCATAGCTGACTGCTAGAGTCAATGTCAGCGACCCATAGCTGACTGCTAGAGTCAGGGTCAGCGACCCATATCTGACTGCTAAAGTCAGGGTCAGCGACCCATTGCTGACTGCTAGAGTCAGGGTCAGCGACACATTGTTGACTGCTAGAGTCAGGAAGAGCGACCGATAGTTGACTATTAGAGTCAGGGTCAGCGACCCATAGCTGACTGCTAGAGTCAGGGTCTGCGAACCAGAGCTGCCAGGATCCTTCTACACCTCCACGCGCTGATTCTGGATAACAGGCTGCAACTGAGCAGACTGGCTAACGAGAAGGGATCGAAGAGAGAAGGCAATCTGGTAACCAAAAAAGTCTGCTGAAGTCAGATGTGTCAGAGCGAAAGGTGCAAATATCGCAGTCAAGCTGTGAACTTTGACACAACACATCCCGTTCTCTGGACTGCATCCTGCTACTTGTAAAGCCCTTTTCAGAACTTAGTAACGGTAAATTGAGAACGAACGAAGAAGAAGAAGCGGAAGAAGAAGAAGAAGAAGAAGAAGAAGCAGAAGAAGAAGAAGAAGAAGAAGAAGAAGAAGAAGGAAAAGAAGAAGAAGCAAATATGAACATATCTTGCAAGTACTATCAACTGAACGATGTTATATCTTTCGATTCATCAAGTTCTTAGTTCTTAGTTCTTAGTGGATCTGTACTTTTACAGGCATAGATGCCCCTGTGCAGGTCCCAGCTCTGGTATGAACTGGATGTAGCCGGGAGGAAGATTTCCTGCTTAGCGTGCTAGGCTCGAGCAGCTTATTACTCCGTTGCGTTGTGACAAGTTCCGAGTAGGGTGATTACCGATGTGTGAGTCCATCTTAAAAGTTCTGTTACCCTGACAGGCGTCATCTGTGCTGCTCTAAACAAACCACCTAACCATGGCATGGCCGGTGTTATGCCATGTCACACAAATTCATCCAGTGGAAAGACAAATACGCCGAATACAAATTTGATCGTCTGCACACCTTGATCCTTGCTCTCAATAACCACATCGTTTATTCTCATTTAAATAAAACTGTTTGAAAGTGAAACGTCTTCATTTTTTTCTCCCATTAATATCTGCAATACAATCCCAACCATTTTGTAAGCGCAATATTTATTCAAAATTCCCTTAAGTCTATATGGTAACCCAAGATTTTCACGATTAAAAAAGAGTCAATAGACGAGAGTGAAAGTGAACGATTACGTCATCACAATGTAATAAAGTATGGCTTCCTCGAGGTTATATACAATCTGTTGTGTTGTAGTTTGTAGAAAGATCAACATTCTAACAGAGTATCAGATTAAACCCGGGATCAAGATGCTGAGCAGCGCATGAGCTGAAGTGGTCAGCGACCCATAGCTGACTGCTAGCGTAAGGGTCAGTGAACCAGAGCTACCATGACCTTTCTACACCTCCACGCGGTGATCCTGGATAACAGGCTGCAACAGAGCAGACTGGCTGAGTAGAAGGTATTGAAGAGGGAAGGCAACCCGGTACTCAAAAAATGCTTGCCGAAGTCGGATGTGTTGAACCGAAAGGTGGAAATATCGCAGTCAAGCTGTAAACCACGATACAACGCATTCCGTTCTCTAGACTACATTCCGTTACTTGCAAAGCTTTTTCAGGGCTTGGTAGCGGGAGATTGAGAACGAACAAAGAAGAAGAAGAAGATTAAACCCGACCACTTTTCAAGATCCTGAAGAAATTCCTCCCTGATTGAGAACCCTTGATTATGAGGGATTGCAGTTCGAGACAAAGGTATCTACTCGAATCCAGCAGGCGCAGGCGCGCAACTTACCCACTCCCGGTACGGGGAGGTAGTGACGAAAAATAACAATACGGGACTCTTTCGAGGCCCCGTAATTGGAATGAGTACACTTTAAACCCTTTAACGAGGATCTATTGGAGGGCAAGTCTGGTGCCAGCAGCCGCGGTAATTCCAGCTCCAATAGCGTATATTAAAGTTGTTGCAGTTAAAAAGCTCGTAGTTGGATCTCAGGCGCAGGCGGGCGGTCCGGCTCGCGCCGGTTCACTGCCCGTTGTCTCCTGCCCTACCGTCTGCCGGCTCTCTCCCACGGGTGCTCTTCGCTGAGCGTCCTGGGTGGCCGGCGCGTTTACTTTGAAAAATTAGAGTGTTCAAAGCAGGCCTCGGCTGCCTGAATAATGGTGCATGGAATAATGGAATAGGACCTCGGTTCTATTTTGTTGGTTTTCGGAACTGGAGGTAATGATTAACAGGGACAAACGGGGGCATTCGTATTGCGGTAGAGGTGAAATTCTTGGATCGCCGCAAGACGAGCTACTGCGAAAGCATTTGTCAAGAATGTTTTCATTAATCAAGAACAAAAGTCAGAGGCGCGAAGACGATCAGATACCGTCGTAGTTCTGACCATAAACGATGCCGACTAGCGATCCGCAGGAGTTGCTTCGATGACTCTGCGGGCAGCTTCCGGGAAACCAAAGTGTTTGGGTTCCGGGGGAAGTATGGTTGCAAAGCTGAAACTTAAAGGAATTGACGGAAGGGCACCACCAGGAGTGGAGCCTGCGGCTTAATTTAACTCAACACGGCCAACACTGAAATGATTGACATGCCGAGACCACTTTTCTGGGGTCAAATTTGGAACTGGTGCTGGATTTAGACCCTCGGAAATCTGGGGTTATGCCCCCTGTGGCTCGGTTGGTTTGCATCGAGTGTTCTGACAAAGGAATTGACGGAAGAGCACTATCAGGAGTGGAGCCTGAGGCTCAAATTAACTTAACACGCCAATACTGTAGAATGACGGTCAAAAAGAGAGCACCTTCGTGGGGTCTAATAGTGAACATGTGCTGGAATTAGACCCTCGAAAATCTGGGGCCACCCTCTAAGTAACTTGATTGTCTCGCTAAAGGAATTGACGGAAGGGCACCACCAGGAGTGGAACCTGCGGCTTTATTTGACTGAACACGCCAATACTGTAGAACGACTAACAAATCGAGAGCACTACTGTTTGGATCTAAAAATGAACGTACGCTGGTATTAGACTCACGGAAGACAAGTCAGCTCTCAAACACTCTAATGAAAGAACGCTACGGAAATCGTGTTTAACCCCGCAGAAACCGCAGATTTCAAATACCTGGTCACTGACAAACAAAAGCCCTCAATAAATTCGTCTGACCAAATAGTGAACGGGTGCTGGAAATAGACCATCTGAAGACAGGTCAGTTTTACCCTACTAATGACAGGGCGTTGCTACGGAAAACCAGCTCATATCGAGAGGAGCCGCAGACACTTTGGTTCACGTACCAGGCTGATAAGCCAATGGCGCGAGGCTACCATGTGGGGGATTACGGCCGAACCCTTGTAAGCCGCAATCCCGCCCAAAATCTCAGCACCACTGCAATGGGAGGCTCCTACATGCTCGGGACCTGGGGCTTGCGCAGCAGCCATACCCGGTAGAGCCGCAGCAAGAGGTCCTTGCCGTCCGCCGAACAAAGCGGGCGGACAACTGCTTGATACTCACCTTATACGGCAATGGGGTGCGAAACCACCAACTAAAGACTTAGTACCTGGTCGGGGTGTCGAAAACAGTAGAGCAGCCACCTCACTGTGAACTGTCGAGACTCAACCAATGACCATGAGAGCTGTCCGCACACCAGGCGAACAACATCTCTGTGACATTACCAGGCTTGTCCTCTGGCTAAATGCACGTCGGCTACGATATCTACCTCTGTACGTTATCAGCCATATAACTATCATGCTGGACGCAGAAGAGATGCAGACCAGCGGACATTGCACACCTGCCCCACTGTGTCAACACCCCAGGTGGCGGGGAATGCTAGGCGTACCATCCCTGCATAGAAGCCAAGAAAATAAAGGGAAAAGAGATACCCCACTCACATGCAAATGCTACGTTTCTGGCAGGACGTGACGATCCTGGGATACAGACACACTGGACTGCCTCTCTTCCGGGTAAACCAGTCCATCTCATATATCATATCACATATCATCATTGCACCCTATAGACACGAGTAGTGACGACTCGATAGTCTGGTAAGACAACTTCCATAAGAGAGACAACTCTGATCATAAACAACTGCTGCCTTGCAGATAGGCTGGGGACAGCCAAAGGCTAAGGAGAGCATCCCTACAGAAACGCCTGTTGAAATCGGATGCACGGGGCCGCAAGCCTAACAAAACAGTGCAACGTAAATCGCAGCATGATGGCAGTACAACCTATTAGAAAAACGCATGGCGCTCATTCTGCGGAGTCCCGCCAGGCAGCGATAGTGCCGGGCCTCACGCCTCGAAGGGGCCCACCCTTGACTACTGGTGGTCACCCACCCATGTGTCGTGGAGTCAAGGCACATGGCTATGGGGCAACTTCTATTGGCCAAAACCTCAAGACCCTCAAAATACTACAGTGGAATGCGGAGGGAGTCATTAACAAAAAACTTTCCCTAACACACCACCTGCATGAAGGTAAGATTGACGTGGCATGTATCCAGGAAACGCACCTCAACAATAACCATAAATTCTCAATCAGAGGATACCAGACCTTCCGTCTAGATAGAGAAGGCCACAAAGGAGGGGTCCTGATACTGACCAGAAACTGCATACCGAGTAGCGCGGTATCCGTCAATCACACCGGACAAGCAGAAATTGTAGGAGTTGACATAATGGCTCAAGAGACGAAGCTCCGCATTTTCAATCTGTACGGACCCCCAAATAGAGACCTATCGCTCTCGAGTATGGAGGTCAGAGACTCCAACTGCATAGTAGTTGGAGATTTCAACAGCCACTCGGAGAGATGGGGATACTCTGACACAGACAGCAGAGGTGACGAAGTGGAAGATTGGGAGATAGATGCAAATCTCTCCCTAATCAATAGGCCGGAGGATAGCCCTAGCTTCTATTCAAGAACATGGCATACCACCTCGACTCCAGATTTGGCCTTCTCCACACAGGACATACACCATAAAATAGACCGCCAGGTGCTAAACCAACTGGCATGTAGCGACCACAGGCCGATCAGGCTAACCATTGACATGGAAGTAGGCCCACAGGAAACAAAACCGCTCCCACGTTGGAATTACAAACGAGCCGACTGGGACAGATTTGCAATCCTGACAGATGGGCTGTGTGAAACCATCAACACACGAAACACCAAAATGAAGCCCATGGTAGAGAGCCTAAGCAAGGCAATAATGCAAGCCGCCACTGAAACCATCCCAAGAGGAGCTAGGAAAAACTATAATCCCTACTGGAATGATGAGTTGCAGAAAGTGGAAGATGCAGTAACAAATGCTAGGAACAAGGCAGAGCGAGAAAAATCCATGGAGGCAAACATCGCCCTCAAAGCCGCCGCGGCGAAGTACAAACACACTCTCAAGCAAACAGCAAGAGAAAGCTGGAAAAACAAAACGGAAAGTCTAAACCTGGACAAAGACGGGAACAAGCTATGGAAGCTAGTCAGAGCCATGAACGACGAAACCCTGTCAAATAAACAAATTACTATCAAGCAGGGCGAGAACTTGATCACAGGTAAGAAAGCCGCAAACGCCTTTGTCGATCACTATGCCAGAGCAAACCACATCGAGGTCCCTGCAGATAAGCATACAGACATAAGCGAAAAACTAAAGGGACACGAAAACATGAATACGGCTCCTGAAGAGCACATGATGGCCAAACTAACAATGCGCGAAATGGAAGAGGCTATGAGAACACTAAAGAAAAGGAAATCTCCCGGAAAAGACGGGATAACAAACGAAATGCTGATGGGGCTGGGCCAAACAGCGAAGAAGAAACTGCTATCGGTTCTGAACCAAAGCTGGAAAAGGGGAATTGTACCACAGGCATGGAAAGATGCAATACTGGTACCAGTACCAAAAACAGGAAAGGACAAAACAGATCCAAATGGAAACAGGCCCATAAGCCTACTGAGCTGTGTCGACAAGCTGATGGAACGGATGATAAACACCAGACTGATGTGGCATCTGGAAGAAAAACGAATACTAATTCCACAGCAAGCCGGCTTTAGACAGCACAGATCCACTGAGGACCAGGTCATCCTCATAGCCCAGGAGATAGAAGATGCCTACCAGGCACAGAAACACACAGTAGCGGTTTGGGTGGACCTGGAAAAGGCATTTGACAAAGTCTGGAAAGACGGACTTAGAGTCAAGCTAAGAAGAAGTGATGTCTGTGGGAAGATGTACAAGTGGATCAACCACTACCTCAAACAAAGAACGGCCAGAGTCCAAGTACAAGGGCAGATGAGCAAAAAGGTGACACTCGAGCAGGGAGTACCCCAAGGGGGAGTACTGTCACCCACACTCTTCCTGGTATATATAAACGATATTACAGAGAATATACCAAGAAGAGTCCATAGCTCAATGTTTGCAGACGATCTGGCTATGTGGACCTCTGAAAAGAATCTCACCATAGCAAGAAATCGGATGCAGACGGCCCTAACATCGCTGGAAGAGTGGGCGAACTCATGGCTGGTCAAAATAAACGAGGAGAAAACCACGTGCACAATATTCTCGCTCTCATTAAAACCCCAAAGTACTAAATTAAGTCTAAATGGCAAAATCCTGCAGCCAAACGACAACCCAACCTATCTGGGAGTCACATTTGATCGGCGCATGACATGGAAAAGTCAGATTCAGAGAAACCGAATGAAAGCCAGAGAAAGAATGGCAATCATGAGGATACTTGCTGGCACAAGCTGGGGAGCAGACGAAGGCATACTAAAGAAACTGTATACTGGAAGAGTGAGACCAGTTCTCGAGTATGGCATTGCGGCATGGACAACAGCAGCGAAGGCGAACTTCGATAAAGTTAACAAACTTCAAAACCAAGCCATGAGAATTATAACAGGTGGCATGAAGTCAACGCCAATTGTAGAACTTGAAAAGATTACAAAACTGCAATCCATGACCGATAGAAGAGACTGCAGAGCCCAGCTGCAGTCAGAGAAACTCCGAAGACTGACCGACCACCCAGAGACTAAACAATTTGGGAAATGGGAAACTAAAGCGGAGAAACTTTGCAGAAATAGCCAAAGCAAAGATGCACGAAGATCCCATAAACGCACTAACAACACCAAAACCCATCACTACTGTACGAAAACCTACCTGGAGGCAGGATATATTTCCAGAGGTGGTAGAAAATATACCAGGTATTGCAAACAAAAACTGTCAGACTGAAAAAGAAAGGAGAGACACTACCCTAAGCTTCATAACGAAAAACTACCCAAGCATGGACTGGACCCATGCATACACCGACGGTTCTGTAACAAACACTACACAGAACGGAAGGGCAGGAGCACTCCTGAACCTACCAAATGGCAGAAAAATAACACTGTCATTCTCTACTGGTAAGTACACAAGCAATTTCAGAGCGGAGGCAGAGGCACTGAGAGCGGCAGTGGAAGAAATGGTGACACACAGTGAAAATGAGAGCCATATAGTCCTGCTGACAGATGCTCTCGCCGTAGTCACAGCGCTAAAAAGCCAGAAAAACACTGAGCTTGATGACTTAAGAGCAGCACTCTGCAAACTGTGCCAGCAGTCCGCACCAAAAAGGGTAGTGGTACAGTGGGTTCCGTCACACTGCAACATCCAAGGCAACGAGGAGGCAGACAGACTGGCAAAAGAAGGTGCAAGACTACAACAAACAGATACCAGTATAACGTACGAAGAGTCAAAACGGCTTATCAAAGCCAGATACATGACCAAATGGGAAACCGAACATACTGGTTACACCAAAAACGATGCCTATTACCAGTTGAACCGAAGAGAGCAGGTCGTTGTCTTCAGACTTCGCACTGGCCACAACAGATTGAGGTACCACCTATTCAACAAATTGAAGATAGGTGGAACCGACGAATGCCCGTGCGGTACTGGTAAAATGACGGCTGAACATCTGCTGCAGAACTGCCCGACATACGAGGATCAGAGAGAGCAGATGTGGCCATCACCAGTGGAACCACAAGACAAGCTCTATGGCAGTGGCGACAGCCTCAGGATGACCGCCGCTTTTTTCGAAAAAATAATGGTTACTGTCTGACTGCGTACGCAGAAGAAGAAGAAGAAGAACCGAAAGGTGGAAATATCGCAGTCAAGCTGTAAACCACGATACAACTCATTCCGTTCTCTAGACTACATTCCGTTACTTGCAAAGCTTTTTCAGGGCTTGGTAGCGGGAGATTGAGAACGAACAAAGAAGAAGAAGAAGATTAAACCCGACCACTTTTCAAGATCCTGAAGAAATTCCTCCCTGATTGAGAACCCTTGATTATGAGGGATTGCAGTTCGAGACAAAGGTATCTACTCGAATCCAGATCACGGCACGCTCAAGTCTACCCAGGTGTAATTTGGTACTTGACCTACAGTTATAGCAATCGAGGTGACGAGGAAATACATTGTAGACTCCGTTCAAGAAAATCAAAGTAGAACAATAAAAATAGTTACCCATCGCAAGCGATGATGGTGACAGCATCAGACGATCCACGCGAAATGTGTTCTCTGATGGCTGTTAAGACCAATGCTGCAACCCTGCCACCCTGCCACATTTAGGAGACATATGCGGGGAGACCACTCTGGAATCATTTGGAGTATTGTTTCTTTGGAGCAGCGCGCTCTCGCTGACCCAACGCGATAGCTATGCTCTCTGAGATCTTAACTGAAATTAAACCTCTTTATACTAGTCTAGAAGACTCTGCAGAGTCTGTATACAACCAGTTTCATTGACTTGTCCTTTCTTGAAAAGCTATGTGCATCCAATTATATTCTTAAATGCATTAACTGCTCCGGCCTCCACTACTTCCTGTGGCAATGCATTCCAAGCATTCACTAATCTATGACTAAAAAAAAATACTTCCTAATAACTAATCTGGACCTTTCTTTAGTTATTTTATAGCTATTCCCTCTTGTTCCAGTAGGTGGTTGTATTTTGCAAACTACTTGCCTAATTTATCCCTTCTTTTGATTACCTTCCCTGAGCGCCATTGATGAAGCCAGCACGTCAGGTGGTACCTTCTTGTACAGGCATCTCTCAGTTGGTTACATCAATAGTGAAGCTATTCAGAGACTTCCAATCAGTCTCTGTAGCTTTTTTCCCCTCCCCTCACTTCCACCACCCGACCACCACCACCACCCACCCCCACCCCACCCTGGTGGGGGTCCGACTTGTGTGAGTTAACCGTACACATTGAATTCCAACACATTATCCAAGACGGCAGGAAGCGTGTGTTGTGGAACTATCTGCAATTGTGTATACCTGTCGGCGTATTTCCTCTTCGGTTTATGAGACTATCACTGTCTGTCTTATCAGCGCTGACACCTATATTTGTTTGCTCATGTACTTGTACTGAACAACTTGTACAATAAAATGCAATGGTAGTCCATATCAGAGAAACTTTTACTATGAATAAATGATTGGAGAAGAGAATTCACACCTCCGAAATGTAGATATATAGAAAAATGGAGGGCGTATTTTGCAAAGAAAATAAAGCAAATATGGAGGTCTTAGTGAAATGTGGAGTGCAAAGAGATGAAAGGAATTAGTTACGATATTTTGGTTACATAAAAAGACATACGGGACACTTCTTCTTCTCCGTTCATTCTCAATATATTGCTACCAAACCCTGCAAGTAGCAGGATGTAGTCCGTAGAACGAAATGCGTTGTGTTACTAGTTTACAGCTTGACTGCCATATTTGCACCTTTCGGTCTGACACATCCGTCTTTGTCAGATACGGGAAACAAAACTGGAAAGAAAGGTGGAGGGGGAACATGCCAGAGGTAAAGCAAAACAACGCTATAGGTAAGCATTATCACCGCATAACATCAAAAGATTGACAGGGTCAAGTTTGGCCTATTGTACCACCAAGATAAAACACAGAGGACGAAGGCGATCCGCTGCAGCCGACCATCGATGTGGCACGAGCTGAACATCAGGTACTTCTGTTGAACATTACCACCCCTCACTTTCCAAAATCTGCCCAGATCTACATCTGGCGTATCTGTCCACTTCGAACGCATTTGCTGGCTAAACATTTCCCAAAGTGACGAACAGAGAGAGATTCATGTTCACCACCTGTGATGGAAGAGAAACAATACATTCCTGATCATTCGTCTTTTAGCTACAAATGAAGCAGAGGGGCATCACTATAACTGGCCCTTTTCACAGTCCGTCTGTTAATTCATGAACAAAGTCCGAAGCAATTTTCTAACAAACTGCATGTCAGATCCGAATGATTTTTCGCATAATAGCTGTCCATCGTTGTCGATGAGGACCGCCGACATCATCCGTGTCACAGATTTCCCTGTTGGATGTGGGTGCGCATGTGGCTGAACAGGCCAATGCGAGCACGAAAACATCTGCTACATATCGGGCACACGAGGTTTGTAGAAGGGGATGGTGTTCCCGCTGATCGGGATTTCCGCGTCTCGCGTCTGTTCTGGGCTTTCACAACACGGTCATCTTCACCAGCAGCTACACCCGATTTGACTGCGCTTCTCCAGTCAGATCTGTTTTTCGCAAGACATTCCCACGTGTCGATGTCTATCTGGCAACTTTTTAGTGAGTCCTTCAGATCGTCTTTAAAACGTTTCTTTGGGCACCCCCTCTCACGCCATCCCTCTCTCAGCTCGCCGTAGAGAAGCTTCTTTGGGAGCCGCTCGTCTGACATACGGACGAGGTGTCCGGCCCATCCTAGTCGTGCTTTTTCTAGCAGTGCATGGATGCTGGGCATGTTAGCCCTCGAGAGAACCTCGATGTTATTGACACGATCTTGCCATCGGATGTGGAATATTCGCCTCAGGCAACCTGTGTGGAAGTGGTTTAACCCCATTGCATGCAGCCTTAGAATATACATGACTCTAAAACATTGATGTTATTTAGTCCATAGATGTTAAGACATTTGCACATCGGCGAATTCTTTTGATCTTTTACTACCTTTGCAAAGAAATGGCCTTAAAAATTTAAGATTTTACAGTACGCAGCTTAATTTCTCGTCACATTTTGTTCAAAGGCGTATCTCCTTAATGGCTTGATAGATCAATGGATTGTTTGTGTTTGTCCTTTATATATAATCGTTAAAATGGCACCAATATGCAACACTTAGTACAGTCCTTCAGTCACCATTAGATCCAAGAAGTTGTATCAGCAGCGCAGTTAATTATTTGCTGTGTTACGCATGGGAATATTGAAATGTATTTATTGCCATTGTATGTACACCTAATTATTTTGATAAACATACGCTAATTCATCCAAGTCTGCTAATCAGTATGTCTACAAATTATGATATAAATCAACGATATACGCCTGACCTAGTCTCGGAAGATCTTTCGTTAACTCACGTCCTTCTTTGAACTGTCCAGTTTTTTACTATTGTCTTCAACACACTTTTGTCACCACACACTGCCTGCATTCTGTGATGAATTTCTAGTGGTCGACATCCTTCAGCTGTTAGATACCGAATCACTGCTCGTCGCTCAACTTTGACCGGATTCCGTATCACACCCGCCATGTTTTCAACGGTCTGCTGAGGAATCTATGAGTCGGAGGATAATGACATTTTGAAAACTTGACGGTTGATATGTGCTGTTTTCACCAGAAGTGATGTCATTGCACGTATGTTCATATATTGCAGTTTGGTCCCGTTTCATTTGAACACGCCTCATAGATGAGACCTAAACACGAAGAAAAAATCTATGAAACTGACGAAACGATCGTTAGAGTCCCCTAATCCCGGAGAAGCCCCAGTAATGACTCTGATCCACATTACTTAAAAATCTTGGGTCTACTGAAGAGGGCCCCCTCATTGGTTAACATTTCAGGCCTCACAAGAGGTAGGTACGCCACTGACCGCATTCAAATGCAGACTTTATAAACAAGAAAAATAAAATCTAACAATAAGGTGTCAGATAATGAAAGTGACGAGACAGTTTTTGCTGGGCTATATAAAATAAACAACACGTTTTTCAGTGCAGAATTTATTTTATACTAAAACCTTTTCTTTATGACTACAGAAGCGTTTTTTATTTTATTTTGGGTGTTCTTTGGTGAACTTGTGTTTTTTGTTTCTTTTATTTTTTAATTAAAATATTTTTTGTTGGGTGTTTGTTAATGGAAAGTTTGATATGTTCATTTGTGTCGTGCATCTGTTTATTGCGTATATTTCTCTTGAAGAAATTGAAGTTATGAAGTTGGTCCCCATTCATTGTAAACTGCAGACAAAGACCTTCAGACTCAGAAGGGGACATTGCTATCTTAAGACCCACCTCCACAGAAAGGGTCTTAGAGACACAGCCACATGCGATAATAGAGCACCCAAGCAAACACCAGAACTTAACTTAACTTCACTTAACTTAACTTAACTTAACTTCACTTAACTTAACGTCTTTCGCCTGGTTTAGAAGACTCTACAGAGTCTGTATAGTTTCTTGGAGAGTGGTTTTACCGATATGCGAGTCCATCATAACAGACTCAAACACTAGAGCTAAGTAGACCCGCAGCCAGTTAGGCACCACATATATGCTGCTCTTAACAAACCACCTGGGGAAAGATACTCATCTGTGCGCCATGAAAAGGACGTGTGGCGGGTTGCAGTAGCTTTCCTGACATCCTGAGCGTGCTGTTGAAAGTGGTCCGGGCCCTCCAGGCGGTTGTGCTATGCTTGGCTTCATCTGCGTGTCGGCGTGGGGACGACGTGGGCTAGTATTTAAGTGACACGGCTCACACACCGAAGGTGCGATACCCCGGGGAAGCAAACCTTTAGAAAATGTAGGAGGAAGCAGACCCTTACATAAAATGTATGCTGAAGCCGGATGCACTGGGCCGACAGGCGCCAAATAAAAACCGCAGTGCAACGCATACCCGCCTTGAGGAATATAAATAAGACGAACCTCCTAAATAACACCTACGTGTCGCTCACTACTACGGGAATCACACCGATCCCTCACCTGATTAGCTAGGCTGCCAAGAAAACAGCCTGGTTCCAGGTAGGGCTACTAGGAAGCCGAGGTGAGGGTCTTGGCCAGTATGTTTTGCCTGACCCTGACAAACATGTCTGATCAGTTTGTTTTGCCTGACCCTGGCTAACATGTCTGATCAGTATGTTGTGCCTGACCCTGACTAACATGTCTGATCAGTATGTTGTGCCTGACCCTGACTAATATGTCTGATCAGTATGTTGTGCCTGACCCTAAATAACATGTCTGATCAGTATGTTTTGCCTGACCCTGACTAACATGTCTGACTAGTATGTTGTGCCTGACCCTGACTAACATGTCTGATCAGTATGTTTTGCCTGAACCTGACTAACATGTCTGATCAGTATGTTGTGCCTGGCCCTGACTAACATGTCTGATCAGTATGTTGTGCCTGACCCTAACATGTCTGATCAGTATGTTGTGCCTGACCCTGACTAACATGTCTGATCAGTATGTTGTGCCTGACCCTGACTAACATGTCTGATCAGTATGTTTTGCCTGACCCTGACTAACATGTCTGATCAGTATGTTTTGTCTGACCCTGACTAACATGTCTGATCAGTATGTTTTGCCTGACCCTGACTAACATGTCTGATCAGTATGTTTTGCCTGACCCTGACTAACTTATCTGACCGTGCTCCGTCATTTACAGTCAAGCCTTCGACCTGACAAGTCGCGATGATAGACATTATATCAATTAAGTAGACCATTTTTTCCTTATACGTTGATTTGCTAGTTTAGCGTTGTTATTATTTATTGTCCATGATGAAGGCATATTGGTCGTAACGTAGGTTTTGTTTGTGTCCTCGTCTTGGTGCGGTATCTGACCATATTCATTAAAAAAATTTAAGATTAAATCTAATTTTTATTAAACTTCATAAAAATTGTTTCCATTTATTTTTTCTCTATTTTCCTCACACCATGTCGCTCGCAAGCACGGGATCACATCCTTCCCACACGTTGTTAGCCAGACTGCCATGAAATAGTCTATTTCCAGGGAGTACTATGTGTAAGTGCGTTAGGGGACTTCGTCAGTATACTTCACCTGACATTGACTTACATTGTCCGATCAATATGTTTTGCTTGACTAGACCTAAGTCTCCTCTCCTCAATCAGACGCTTTCGTTATAATTCCAACGAAGATATATTTTTTTAAGCGCCGTGAAAACAAAACGCCTGCCTATAATAGAGAAGATATTCAAATATGGAACAGAAGGGAACATAAAACTTTTCACATCTGTTAAAACAACACTCAAGCGAGCATACCAGGGGAAGTAACAAACTAAATTAGGCGAAGTAAGTGACAGTCATTTGTACGATTTATCGTTCGTAATTGTGCAGATTATAGGGCAATCGAGCGTCTCAGCAGAGTGGTTCTTCGGGATCAAGATGCTGAGCAGCGCAGGAGCTGCAGTGGCCAGCGACCCATATCTGACTACTAGTATCAGGGCTAGCGAACCATAGCTGCCAAGACCCTTCTACACCTCCACGTGGTGATCCTGGATAACAGGCTGCAGCAGGGCAGACTGGCTAAGGAGAAGGAATCGAAGAGGGAATGCTAACCCGGTACTCAAAAAATGCTTGCTGAAGTCGGATGTGTTGGACCGAAAGGTGCAAATATCGCAGCCAAGTTGTAAATTACGACACAACGCATTCGGTTTTCTGGACTACATTCTGCTACTTAAGCCCTTTCAGGGTTGTTAGCGGGAGATTGAGAACGAACGAAGAAGAAGAGTGGTCCTTCTTTAAACATCGTTGTCCAGTTCTTCCCTGTTGTCTTCGACACACTTATTTCACCATACACTGCCTGCATTATGCGATGAATGTCAACTGGTCGACATCCTTCAGCTGTTAAAAACCGAATCACCGCTCGCTGATGAACTCTGGACGGATTCCGTATCACAACCGCCATGTTTTCAACGGTCTGCTGATGAAACTATGAGTCCTAGGATAATGAAATTTTGAAAACTTGACGGTTGGTATGTACTGTTTACACCAGAAGTAACTTCATCATGAGCATCCTACTTATGTTCACTTATTGCAGTTTGGTCCGGTTTCATTTGAACACGCCTCGTACTTGTCCGTGCCTTGAGTCTACCCACAAGTTTTCGAAGAATCTCCAAAATATTTGTGGTGCAGACGGAAGTACAAACCATGGCGTTCGTTAGAAATCTAAAGCAGGCCAAAAACAAACCTAGCTCATCAGAATTGTCAGCTTAACATTCTATACAGCACAATGACAGGTGTATATACTGCCAGTGTGGTCAGGAAACGGCTAAAAACGTTTTGGTTTTTCCCGGGGCGTGGTGGGGAGGAATGCCACAGACTCTTCATCATTATTGTCTAGACACAACTAGAGCTAATGGGCCAAGGACATTAATTAACCCAACAATACAGGGTAGGAAGACTAATGTCTGGTCAGGCAAAATATATTGATCAGACATGTAAGGTTCAGGCAAAATATACTGACCATGACCCTCACCTTTGGTTCTTCGCAGCCTTTCCTGGAAACGCCTGTTTTCGTGGCAGCCTGGCTAACGAGGTGAGGGATGGACGTGATCCCCGTAGTTGTGAGCGACAAGCAGATGAAGCCAAGAATAGTAAAAACGCTTGGAGGACCATGGTTCACCTTCAACAGCACGCTCGGGATGTGAAGAAAGCTGCTGCAACCCGTCACAACGTCCTTTCCAGGGAGCACAAAGGAGTAAACCTACTCATTACGGGCATTCGACATAGCAACAACAACCTAACAACAACCTAACAACAACCTAACAACAACCTAACAACAACCTAACAACAACCTAACAACAACCTAACAACAACCTAACAACAACATAACAAATACCTAACAACAACCTAACAACAACCTAACAACAACCTAACAACAACCTAACAACAACCTAACAACAACCTAACAACAACCTAACAACAACATAACAACAACCTAACAACAACCTAACAACAACCTAACAACAACCTAACAACAACATAACAACAACCTAACAACAACCTAACAACAACCTAACAACAACATAACAACAACCTAACAACAACCTAACAACAACCTAACAACAACCTAACAACAACCTAACAACAACATAACAACAACCTAACAACAACCTAACAACAACCTAACAACAACCTAACAACAACCTAACAACAACCTAACAACAACCTAACAACAACCTAACAACAACCTAACAACAACCTAACAACAACCTAACAACAACCTAACAACAACATAACAACAACCTAACAACAACCTAACAACAACCTAACAACAACCTAACAACAACCTAACAACAACAATGTACTTGTCTGATTGGTGGAGCTGCTCGAGTGCTCCTATGTATTTCAGAAAGAGGATTGGGCTTCACTTTCAGTCCAGATCTGCTAAATTTTGACAATTTCTTCTTCTCACTACAATCTAAAAATAGAATGATCACTACAGCTATCCCGTTTACAGGAAGGTTGTATTTTACCATTTGCTGAGTCGGATTTAATAGTTTTACATGATGATGTTGATAGCTAGCTCTTATCATTCACTTTTTACGATATTCTTTGAAGGTTACAGTTGTTCTGTTTGTTTCAACCCGAGCATCATTTTAATGACTTCTTCACTTCTCCTTACTTCACTTAGATCACTGGTCAGTGAGCATCTCGCCTAGTATAAGGTTGTTTGGAATCAAGCAACACTCGGGCTCTCGACCTTTGGCCCAATGCTATATGAAGGCCTTAGCAGGTATTTATTAGTTGTGTTGTTTAGTACCATAGAAATATATCCCAAATTGGCATATCACCACCCGAAGATCCGAAGCAGAAATCGAACGAGAAAAACAGGAGAAACCCAATGTTTGGACATCAGGTACAGAGTTCAAGACTGAAATCCAGACATAGCTTCCTAAAATCAACAAAGCCAATACAGACAAGCTCTGAAAGCCGCTGTATCGAGAAATGGCGAGAATTGATGGAACTTTGTGAGGAACGTGCCACCGGGCTTCACATACCATACACAACATGGAAGTCGCTGAACAGACTCCGGGCTGGTGTATCACGGTGCAAGAGGAATATTTAAAAGATGGGAATACACAGATGATGACACGTGTGATTGGCGTAATACAGGATCCAGACCACCTGGTGACCTGCCCCAACCTCCAGGAAACATGCAATAGGTGTGACACGCTGGAGGCAAATGACAAGACACTGAATACTGGATAAATGATGCAAGATGTGGTGCTTGGACACGCAAAAGTAAGTACCACAGAAGCTACCTTTTAGCTTTGTTGTAAAGCACTCGATTTTCACAGCGAAGGTTCAGGTTCAATTCTTGTTACTATTGCGCTGCAGTGGACTCAGCTGTACATTGGTACCTGGCATACTGTTAGAGAAAGAAAAGCAGGGAGTACAGCCACTGCAAATCATAACCAAGATGTGGCGTCGTTCAATGAAACACTTCATCTCTGACAACATAATCTGCATTACCGTTGACCTTTTTACCATACAAAATGTTCCATTTTGAGGAATAATTATTTTCCTAACATCGTTGAGCGCCTGACATTTAAAAAAATAAAGAATATTACAATAAACATTAAACATATTCACACTTATCTAACCTTTACGATTATATTACAAAGGGGGACACACTGTTATAAGTAAAGTTATTTCACAAGACAGCATAGTCGCAGCTGACGTGAGTTAGGTTTTAATTGCAGTAAGCGAGAAGAATGTGGATTATATTCATAACTACATTTGAGAGTCGCGCAAAAACGAGGCGTAAATGCAAAATCGTTTATACGCACGTGGCTTGAGAACATGTTTCCCCAAAAAACACATAATTTTTTTTTTACGTTCGCCTTATTTCTTTATTCCCAAAGGCGGTATGCGTTGCACCACGGTTTTTATTTTGCGCATGTCGACCCAGTGCATCCGATTTCGGCATGCATTTGATAATAGGGTCTGTTTCCTCCTGCATTTTCTAAAGGTTTGCTTGCCAGTAGTAACGGCCGATGCTGTGATGGGATCGAACTCAGCACCTTAGGGTTGTGAGCCGTGTCACTTAGCCACTAGCTTAAGTCGTCCCATTATTATAAATGGTCTATTCATTGCAGTAATTATATCTTCATTTGCTTTGATTTTACTGTGCAAATATTACTCTATACGCCAAAAAATGTATCTATAGATCATCTATCAGTCATCCAAATGGACGCAGAAGAGAGGCAGTCCAGCGGACATTGCACCTCTGCCCTATTGTGACAACGTCCCAGGTGGCGGGGAATGCTAGGCGTGCCATCACTGCAGATGAGCCGAGAAAATAAAGGGAGCAATAAGATACCTCACTCACATGCATATGCTACGTTTCTGGCAGACGTGACGATCCTGAGACACAGACACACTGGACTGCCTCTCTTCGGGGATAGTACAAACTAGTACATAGTCCATCATACCATATCATTGCCAAACCCTATAGACACGAGTGGGGAAGACTCGACAGTCCTGCAAGACAACTTCCCTAAGAGAGACAACTCTGACCAAAAACAACTGCTGCCTTGCAGATAGGCTGGGACAGCCAAAGGCTAAGGAGGGCATCCCTACAGAAACGCCTGTTGAAATCGGATGCACTGGGCCACAGGCTTAACGAAACAGTGCACCGTATATCGCTGTATCTAGCGTTCGAAGAATAAGAAGAAGAAGAAGAAGAAGAAGAAGAAGAAGAAGAAGAAGAAGTATCTATAGATCGAAGAATTACTTCATCACTGACAGAGATGGATGGCTTGAGGTTTTAAGGGTACCTTCACTAGTGCCTCAACGACCTCACCGGTTACTAGATGACTTGACATGAAGATTTGCCCCCCCCCCCCCCCCCCCCAAAAAAAAAAAATCTAACACCAATAAATCATAAATATAAACAAAACGCCACTACACCAATTCACCAAAGAAACATCAAATTTTAAAAATTCACCTGTTTCTCCAAAAAAAAAACAAAAAAAAAAAACATGTCTAATTATTTAAAAAATAATGTACCGAAAAACACAGATTTTGAATTTTTACGTGTAACGATTAGGACGTGGATCTTGAACTATTTTTAGTTGAATACTTGAAAGAATAATCTCTACCATAACGATTTTTCAATCATTACATTGATTTGTTTCGTTATGGAAATGCGTTTCCGCCCCACTCATTTCTAAACATAGACGAAATATTTGTTGAACACGAACAAGAAGGTTTTTGTTTTCCCTTCTTTGCCAAGATATATTTATATTTTCCAGGAACGCACGAAACACACATTTGGTCATCATGTCTTGAGTTCAATGAACCGGTTACTTTGTATGACGTGATCTAGATGTTAGCTGTTTACTGTTCTATTTTTACCAACTTGTATTTAACTTGTCATGACTGTTGCCCGTTTGTGTGGACTTCCATTTTTCCTATTGTAACCAACTTCTCAATAACCCAGAGAGCTGAAAGTGTGAAGCTCCTACTAGTGCAATTTGTTAGTCTATCAATATCTGACGGATTCTGGGCAAGTCATTCAAAAACTTTTTCCGAAAGAAAACGAAGTTTGTTAATATTTACTTGCATTAACAGATCGATCAGCAGTTTCAAACAAACAAATATAGCCAGCTAAGCGGCCTGTAGTCCTCAGCTTAAAAAACCCCTCGACTACCCAGCAATGGGAAAATTGAGCGAGTTGTTTTCGTAATTTTTTTTCAGTTCCAAAAACTTTTAAAAAACTTGTTTTAAGTGTAAATAAAAGATTGTGCCGAAAGAAAAACAGTTTAAAATTGTGATTTATTCTCAATTCTCTCTTTTTGGGCGTGTGGCGTATGTGTTTTTAAATTAACGTTAGTGCGATCTTGTTGGCTGCGAATTATGTATGTGACTCCCAATCCTAGTTTTGGAAGGTCCAGAACGGAAGTTATCTCATCAGTGGATATCGGGTATAGAGCGACCAAGCGTTCAAGAGCATTTGTGGGAGTATTGGTCTAGCTTACAGATATGTAGTCCTACCAGTGCTGCTGTATGATTGTGAAACATGGACTGTAACCAGGTGTCACGTACAAATGTTGAATCACTTCCATACAGTCTTCCTCAGAAAGGTACCGACGATATATCGGTAAGATAGGGTCCCAGATAACACCGTTCTTTATAAGAGTTGGTATCCCTAGCATTGACACCGTTGTGATGCAGTTACAGATCTGCTGTCTAACTTGGTAACTTCGACCAGAAAAAAAGACAGATGATTATTAATGCACTACTCAAACGTGTTCGTATAAGTTGAAGCACTTTTTCTTCTGATTCAGTTTCTTCAAGAATACGGTCCCATGTCCTAGCCTATTTAGGGGAAAGACTTTATTCAATCAATTGTAGAGGTGCCTTCAAAGTAATTGTTCTACACGATGAGGCTGCCAGTACCATGCACGTCCCTCTTTAGTCGTTTTTTACTGCATGGCGACAGCGAGAATGTGTTTGTCAGCCCTGGCACTATTCTTGCCTCTCTTCTCTATTCTAGTCAACCAATTAAAAATACATCGCTCCATTTATTGAAGCATTGGTCCAACAATGGCTTGATATACCCTAGCAAGCTTTTGGGAAAGCCAGTTTACAGTCATTTTTTGAAGCAGAGGTCCAACACCCCATGTGGCTTAACCTAACCAGCTTTTAAGAAAGCCAGTTTACAGTCATTTATTGAAGCAGAGGTCCAACACCACATGTGGCTTAACCTAACCAGCATTTAAGAAAGCCAGTTTACAGTCATTTATTGAAGCAGAGGTCCACCACCACATGTGGCTTAACCTAACCAGCTTTTAGTAAAGCCGAATTCCAGTTAATTTTATTGTGGTTTCATAAAAATGGATTCCACATGATAAGATTGTCAGCCCCAGGTCTTTAGTCACCTTTTACAACATGCAAGGAAGGCAGTAATGGACATCATGGCTGCTATGGCAACCGATGTACTTTACTATCAAACATATGAACTTGTAAAACAAACGCTGCTGTAACAGCTTCCGGGTGAAAGTTTCCGATAATGTCTCTGTGATGACGTCTTGACTCACGCGAATCAACACCTTCAGGACATTAGGAGTTTCTTAAATCTATCATTTGAAAGAAAAACAAAATGAGAAGAATGCAATTCTTTCCGCTATAACCCTCAATCAGTGTGGCACTTTCATTTTGTTTATTAGTTCATATGCACTTTGTTCCGTGTTTTTTTTTTTTTTGGTAAGAAATCTCCTCTTTTGTTCTATTTTTAATGCGAATTATTCATGGAATAACGTGTGTCGTATGGGACACGATTTATTCTACTTTTGTCATAACTTAACTACCAATGATGGATAACGCTCAACATTCTTCAGCGTTATCGATCCTCGTCTACCCCTGGTAGAGAGGGAGGTAAATTTGCATATATTTGCAACGAGTGTACAGACAGGCGATTAACCTGTAGTGCCTGCGTGTCATAGAAGGGCTGCCTACATTTGGACTTCGTGGAGATCAACACTGGGAACGAATTTTTTCTTTATCATTTTACCTAGACAGCGATTATCAGCAAGCTCTTTAAATTGTTTACGGCTAAGGGTTTTCTATACGTGCAAAATGTGTTCAAGGGATCTCCGAGTTTGTCGGCCATCTTCGACAGAACAGGTGAAGTAGAGGTAATTTATTGCTGTCTTTAACAAAAATACAATTGGGCATGATGGTCACTGACTCATAACCTCTACATAACATGACGCTGAAAAAGTCACAAACAGGACGAAAAAGAGCGGAAAGAAAGAGTAAAGGTCACTGACGATTTCGCCAGTCACTGGCCAAAGATCTCAGAAGTTACATCTCTGCAACAATGCAGATTTTTAAATGACACTGAGGTTAGTCCATCATCTCCAACTTCGTCGATTGCACTGAAATGATCGTATCTATTTCTCTAAAAACTTGACAGAATGTTTAAAGTTGCGGGGACCTAGTTGATGTGCAGCGCATGAGCTGCAGCGGTCAGCGACCCATAGTTGACTGCTAGCATCAGGTCCAGCGAACCAGAGCTGCCAAGACCCTTCTACGCCTCCACGCGGTGATCCTGGATAACAGGCTGCAACAGAGCAGAATGACTAAGTAGAATGGATCGAAGAGAGAAGGCTAACTTTGTACTAAAAAATGTCCGCTGAAGTCGGATGTGTTGGACCGAAAGATGGAAATATCACAGTCAAGATGTAAACTACAACACAACGCATTCTGTTCTCCGGACATCATCCTGCTACTTTTCAGAGCTTTGTAGCGGGATATTGAGAACGAACGAAGAAGAAGAGGTCTAAAGCTCTCCTTTTCACCAAGTTGCCGAAGTAGCGCAGTGGTTTATTGCACTAGCTTCCCAGTGGAGCGATCGGGGTTCAGTCCCCAGTTATTGCGAGATTCTTTCGATAGCAAAACGGCTTTTAGGTGAGGTTGGTCAAGACAATAAGGGCCTAACTACAGCATACTGTAAGTACTAAAGTACCCCATGGCTTAACACCATTAAAATAGTCAGATCTATTTCTCTCATAAACTTGACGTAATGTATCAAGCTACCGTCTTCACTGTAGGTTTACTAAAAGAGCAGAATCAATTTCTCTCATAAACTTGACGGAATGTTGCAAGCTTCTTTCATCGCCATACAGCTTATTACAAAAACCACATCTACTTCTCATATAAACTCGACTATCTGCCTTAAGGGCTTTTCGCTACTTTACAATTTTTTGTAAAATAAAAACAAAATTTATTTGTTAAACATGGCGGTATACTCCATGCCACCTTCTTCACATACAGTTTCTTCTTCTTTTTCTTTTCTAGGTGTCTTCTTCAGTCTAGACGGAGCATAGTGTCACCACTAATGCTAGCCTCGTTAAAAAAAAAACCTGTTCAAAACACTTTGTCTGTTTATGTATTTGGGATTTCTGTACCAAATTGATTTCACGATGCTGTTATCATTACTTTCCATAATCCTCTCTTGCGACATGCATGGAAGTGCAGTGGTTCTTTTCGTTTCTCCCCTGTAAGAAGTCTCAGAATCCACTCGGGTATACCATGTAGTTTATCCCTCAAACAATCCCATGTTTCTCTCTTGAACTTGAGAGTCTGTCTGACGCTCGTCAACCAATTTATCCCTCAAGTAACCGCATATATCCCTCTCACCAACTTGGCGATTTGTTTGAGGCTTGTTACCAGTTACAGTTATACCTAATATAATGTGGTAGAGTCAAGGTTTAGTTGAGTAGTTTACTTAGCTAAAGAGTTACAACATGTATCTATCTACACCACGATACGATTTCACACAGTAAATAATACAGTAAACACTATCCTGACCGTTAAACATTTGATAACATGAATATCAACAAAAAACAAAGTACATTGTAAACTAAATAATCATTCTATAAATATAGAGCTACAATGGGTTTTAAGCACTAGTTTTTGATATTTCCTCCAAGATCTATGGTACCCAGATTCTTGCCGCTGTACACCCTTATAGGCACACTCAACACAATCCCAAACACGTCCTTGCGATCACTTTACACACTCAGACGAATATGTACGCTCACTCCAAATCAACAAACTCGTCCTAACGATCAGCGAGCAAAGATTACTTTACACACTCAGACGAATATGTACGCTCACTCCTAATCAACAAACTCGTCCTCACGATCAGCTTGCAAAGATCACTTTACACACTCAGACGAATATGTACATTCACATACGATCAGATCACTTACAATCAGGCGATCTGTGCATTCACAAATACTTAGATCACTTCACTTATTCACGCGAATCTGGACACTCGAGAAACCATTCAGAACATACATCGTTCTCAATGTGTCTTACACATAGGACACACATTCAGATCTTTTACAGTTCACAGGGTGTCCATCATAAGCACCTATTGAGCGACTGGCCAAAACTCGAGGTGTATGAAGGTACAGTTTCCCTACAAACTCACTCACTCTCAGACTCCTGATAGCCTCGGAGCCAAATCTCCTAGCCAGTCTGCTTGCCAGTCTCTTCAGTTCATCCATGCAGAGTATTTTAAAGTCTCAAGCACAACCTGGCTGTCCAATGGTCTTCTGTTGGTTGTCTGACTTAGCCATCACTCCAATTTGAAACTAACCCCTACAAATTGTTATTGGAGAAATATCCATGAATCACTGTTACTCTAAATATCGTAGCCGGTCGTGGCAATATCAAAATGTCACCAAACCTCCCATCTACGACAATTCTGAACGCCTGAGCGGTCAGCTCCGAACTCCGACCTCAGCTGCGAACACCCACTCCTGTACCAGACAAAGTCCTCCCCATAAGCCCCTCGTTTCCTTTGTCGACCTAGACGGTGGTTGACCTTGGCTCGCATTCAGTCAACCTTTGTTCTTAAAGTCACCAGCCCAATCTCCCCTAAACGTCCATGCTCTATCTGGAACTGTCACAATAAATCATATATTTATATCACCAACTTGGGGATCTGTCAGACTCACCATTATACAGTTTATCCCTAAAATATTCCCATATCACCAACTTGGGGATCTGTCAGACTCGCCATTATACAGTTTATCCCTAAAATATTCCCATATCACCAACTTGGGGATCTGTCAGACTCGCCATTATACAGTTTATCCCTAAAATAACCAAAGATATTTCATCTTTTAATAGCAATTACTTTTATCGCAATACCTCACAATAGATTCAACTTACTTAAGCAACACAAAAACCAAAAATTATGGCTTACACACAAAATATCTGCAGGTGACAGTACAATAGTGCACGAGTCCTAAAATAGTACAGGGCCTGTAGCAGTAATGGAATTCGGCATGAAATGTCAATCACGAGCAGGGTTAATCTGCTATCTAGATGAATTCCTAGAGCCTCTAGATGTATTTATTTTAGTTCTCTACAAAAGTTTTAATATGGAATGAATTTTATACATTTTTATTCTTAAGGGCTGATGGCCAAGCGGTTTGGATGTTGGTCGTCCCATCACGAAGTCATGAGTTCAAAACCTCGTGAATGTTTTCCGAAATCGGATTTAAAATAAAAACCGAGCTTGTTTTTTTATATTTTTTATTATTTTATTTTTTATTTATCAGCCAAACAAATCCTCCAGGTGGACCTCAACAAATGGAATTAAAACCGTTTTAGAGCATTAATGATATTCTTCTCAGCATACCCCAGTCATTAATGAGGCAATGCGACTGAGAAAAGTCATACCTTCTCTATATATATGTGTGTGTGTGTGTGTGTGTGTGTATAGGGGATGTTGGACAAGTGCGGCTTTAGAACAGATGGGCGGTAACTCAGTCGTCTCAGATTTGCTGATGACGTAGTACTCATCACACATTCGTTATTCAGACCATCAGAGATGCTAACATTTTCAGACACAGACAGATAACACTGGGGAATACAACCAAAATTGCATAACCATTTTGCAGACATCAACTGTGCTTCTAAATGAAGCGGCCCTATAAGACATATACCTATATTTTGCAATGGCTTCTCAACATTGAAATCCACGCTATACCCGAGTCTAGCAGACGGTGGCTATGCAGACTGGGCGGTTTTCAACTCAAAACAATAATAGATGCCGAAACTCCGGGAAGGGGCCAGAAGGCTCGATGAAACAGCTCTTGACTATGATATGGAGATAAACGCTGGAAAGACAAAATTAATGACCAACAACGCCACGGGCTTCAACAGCAGGATAAAAGCTAATGGTCAGGAACTCGAAGTGGTTGACTGTTTTAAATATCTAGGGTCGATTGTCAGTGATGAAAGATCAAAATGTTGGCCAGAATAGCACAGACGATAGCGGCGCTTGCACGGCTTAACAAAAGTGGCAAGATAAACGGTTAGCACTATGCACGAAAATCAGATTTAATGCGTACACTGATCCTGTTAATATTCATCTATGCTTGTGAGACATGGACAGTTGACCTCCATCAGCGAAGGATACAGACCTTAGAGATGTGATGGTTCTGAAGGCTTTTAAACGTCACGTACAAAGATCGAATTACAAATGAGGAAATATAATTACAACAGCAAATAGGGCCTTTTGAAGACATCTTGGCAACTGTCAAAAGAAGGAAACTCGCTTGGTACGGTCACATATCGAGATCAAATGGTCTTGCAAATACGATCCTCCACGGAAAGGTGCAAGGCAGACGACGAAGAGGCGGTCCCAAAAAAGAAGTGGGAGTACCTTTCCGACCGAGTAGTCTTACAGGTACTCTGATATGGAAGGAAAACTTGGTCCTTAATGAGAGCAACAGAGAACCTGTTTAGAATTAAGAACAACAAATGCAGCACTCGAACGACGCTTCGTGTGCTTAACTCTCATACAACAATGTCAGAAGGGCCTATACAATAAGGACATGCCGCACGTAAAAAATATCCTTCAACACTTAAACAATTCAAAACACCCCTGAGCTGAACAGGGAAGGAAGGACGAGCGATGGAATACTGTCGTATAGTACACACGCGGCAAGAAGAGATTCCAGGACGACCCCTCACCTGCTAGCGAGATTCACTAGAGAGACGCAACAACAACCGTGACCCCGATTTCTTCTTCTTTGTTCGTTATCAATCTCCCGCTAACCTTAATGATTTAAGAGCAGTACTCTGTCAACTATGCCAGCAGTCCGCTCCAAAAAGAGTAGTGGTACAGTGGGTCCCATCCCACTGTAACATCCAAGGCAACGAGGAGGCAGACAGACTGGCAAAAGAAGGTGCAAGACTACTACAACCAGACCCTAGTGTGACCTACGAAGAGTCAAAAAGGCTTATTAGAGCCAGATACATGGCCAAATGGGAAACAGAACATACTGGCTACACAAAAAACGATGCCTATTACCAGTTGAACAGAAAAGAGCAGGTCGGGGTCTTCAGACTTCGCACAGGCCACAATAGACTGAGGTACCACCTATTCAGTAAATTGAAGATATGTGGCACTGACGAATGCTCGTGTGGTACCGGGAAAATGACCGCTGAACATTTTCTGCAAAACTGCCCGACATACGAGGATCATAGAAAGCAGATGTAGCCATCACCAGAAACAACACTAGACAAGCTCTTTGGCAGTGTCGACAGCCTCAAGATGACCGCTGCTTTTTTCGAAAAAATACAGGTTGACGTCTGACAGCGTACGAAGAAGAAGAAGAAGAAGAAGAAGAAGAAGAAGAAGAAGAAGAAGAAGAAGAATCTCCCACTACCAAGCCCTGGAAAAAGCTTTGCAAGTAGCGGAATGTAGTCCAGAGAATGGAACGCGTCGTGTCGTGGTTTACAGCTTGACTGTGATATTTGCAACATTCGGTCCAACACATCCGACTTCGACAAGCATTTTTGAAAAACGGCTGGCCCCCCCTCTTCGATCCCTTCTACTTAGCCATGTTGCAGGCTGTTATCCAGGATCACCACATGAAGGTGTAGAAGGGTCTTGGCAGCTCTGGTTCGCTGACCCTGACGCTAGCAGTCAACTATGGGTAGCTGCTAAGAATCGTGATCTCTGATCCCAATTTGAACAAGCTGTTAACCCACTGGACAATCTATGCTCGTGTGACATAAACAATCAAACATGGAGTTGTGACTCACACAGTGCTAACCACCCATTATCGACGAACGGGTCGATTTAAAATCTAAGATTATACGGTTTTTACAATTTTCAAAAACATGTTAATAGGGCGGCAGACTGGCTAGAGCGCTTTCTTTGTGTAGTAAAGTTACTGGATTGTATTCCCTAACAGTAAGCCAGGTGTACATTTTCAACTTGGTCGACTGGAGAGTGTAGATGACGAGAATCGAACCCGGTACCACTCTGTTATTTCTGTTTAGGGTACCGGTTTTTCTCGCCAGTTTGAAACAGTGATAGGTCAAGTTATTTTCTGGGTTTTTTTCTATTGAGCGTACAATAGTAACCATGTCTGCATCATTGTCGCTGACGTCATGTAAACTGTAAAGTAAAGAAAGTCCTTCGACAGACTTAACCGCTGGTCAGGAATGAAGTTGGAAACTTCAGTATACTAAGTATCAGCTTGTGAGGTTGGGTGACCAGTTTCCTTTCTTAATGCATTTTCCTTCCATAACCGTAATTTAGTTACCCATTTACAGCTGGGTTGACTGGAGCTGCCCTGCAAAGCGATTCCTCTACCACTGTGCTAATCGGCGGCCCGGTGTGAACTTATGACCATCAAAAGGAATTGAGCCCAACTTAAAAATAAAATATCATCAACTCCAAAGTCCGTTCTACTGTTTGAATGAAACACTAACAACAAGAAGGAAGGCAACAAAAATGTATATACTTCGATAAATACTTTCTTTCTTTCTTCCTTTTCGCTTATCCTGTTATTTCTTTCAGCATCAGGGTATGAAGAGATCTCTAGAACGTGCCCGACTGTGTGCCTCATGCACAGTGGCATTCACCACCACAGATATTTCTGTAAGCCACCTTTTTCATGGTCGGCCTTTGGTCTTGAATCCGTTGTATTGCTTGTTGGGGGCTGCTGTGTAGTGGGAGTCTTGTTTTGTGGCTAAGCCATTTTAATTGCTGTCTTTTGATGTAGTCTAATGCTGGTGTTGTTCACACTAGTCTCCTGATAGCATCGTTTCTGATCATGTCCGTCCTTGTTACACCCAATATTTTTCGCATTCACTTCATTTCTGATGTTACGATGTGTTATTTTTCATTTCGTTTTAGTGTACAGTTTTAATATTGATAGCATAGTGTCTAGACGAAAATCGTGTTGTATAAAGCTATTGTGGTAGTTATTGTCACGTGCTTGCAATTAAGTATTGGAGTTAATTATCTAATGATCAGGTTCACCTTATTGCATCTTTGTTGGATTTCCGCTCTAATTCTTTCGTCTATATACGAGTAATTATGTATTTTGTAATTATGTAATTCTTCCACATGGTAAATTTGTGTCTGTACAGAAAAGAGAGATTGAAATGGCTCTAAAGTAAATTAAGTAAAGTAAAGTAATCCATAGCATTACTGCCGTAGGGGTGTGAGGTGTTAGCGATCTCACATTTCAAAGACTCGGCTATATGAGGGCGGTAGCCATCTCCTCTCCCTCGCCACATTTACTTCCTGGACTGAACCGGTACCCATTTAAGGCTGGGTCGACCCGGGAGCCATTGCGGTCTGAAAAAACATTACCTCTTCAACTGGGGAATGAACCCAGGACCACTCAGATGCGAAGCCAACGCGCTAACCACTGCGCTACGGGGCTCTATAAGATCATTAATGGGGAACTGTTGCAAAGATACGGACAATAACCGATGGAACATACTGCGAGGACTTCTTCTTCTTCTTCTGCGTACACAGTCAGACAGTAACCATTATTTTTTCGAAAAAAGCGGCGGTCATCCTGAGACTCTCGCCACTACCATAAAGCTTGTCTTGCAGTTCCACTGGCAATGGCCACATCTGCTCTCTCTGATCCCCGTATGTCGGGCAGTTCTGCAGCAGATGTTCAGTGGTCATTTTACCAGTACCGCACGGGCATTCGTCGGTACACCCTATCTTCAATTTGTTGAATAGGTGGTACCTCAGTCTATTGTGGCCAGTGCGAAGTCTGAAGACAACGACCTGCTCTCTTCGGTTCAACTGGTAATAGGCATCGTTTTTGGTGTAACCAGTATGTTCGGTTTCCCATTTGGTCATGTATCTGGCTTTGATAAGCCGTTTTGACTCTTCGTACGTCATACTAGTATCTGTTTGTGGTAGTCTTGCACCTTCTTTTGCCAGTCTGTCTGCCTCCTCGTTGCCTTGGATGTTGCAGTGTGACGGAACCCACTGTACCACTACCCTTTTTGGTGCGGACAGCTGGCACAGTTTGCAGAGTGCTGCTCTTAAGTCATTAAGCTCAGTGTTTTTCTGGCTTTTTAGCGCTGTGACTACGGCGAGAGCATCTGTCAGCAAGACTATATGGCTCTCATTTTCACTGTGTGTTGCCATTTCTTCCACTGCCACCCTCAGTGCCTCTGCCTCCGCTCTGAAATTGCTTGTGTACTTACCAGTAGCGAATGACAGTGTTATTTTTCTGCCATTTGGTAGGTTCAGGAATGCTCCTGCCCCTCCGTTCTGTGTAGTGTTTGTTACAGAACCGTCGGTGTATGCATGGGTCCAGTCCATGCTTGGGTAGCTTTTCGTTATGAAGCTTAGGGTAGTGTCTCTCCTTTCTTTTTCAGTCTGGCAGTTTTTGTTTGCAATACCTGGTATATTTTCTACCACCTCTGGAAATATATCCTGCCTCCAGGTAGGTTTTCGTACAGTAGTGATGGGTTTTGGTGTTGTTAGTGCGTTTATGGGATCTTCGTGCATCTTTGCTTTGGCTATTTCTGCAAAGTTTCTCCGCTTTAGTTTCCCAGTTCCCAAATTGTTAAGTCTCTGGTACATTGGGTGGTCCGTCAGTCTTCGGAGTTTCTCTGACTGCAGCTGGGCTCTGCAGTCTCTTCTGTCGGTCATGGATTGCAGTTTTGTAATCTTTTCAAGTTCTACAATTGGCGTTGACTTCATGCCACCTGTTATAATTCTCATGGCTTGGTTTTGAAGTTTGTTAACTTTATCGAAGTTCGCCTTCGCTGCTGTTGTCCATGCCGTGATGCCATACTCGAGAACTGGTCTCACTCTTCCAGTGTACAGTTTCTTTAGTATGCCTTCGTCTGCTCCCCAGCTTGTGCCAGCAAGTTTCCTCATGATCGCCATTCTTTCTCTGGCTTTCATTCGGTTTCTCTCAATCTGACTTTTCCATGTCATGCGCCGGTCAAATGTGACTCCCAGATAGGTTGGGTTGTCGTTTGGCTGCAGGATTTTGCCATTTAGGCTTAATTTGGTACTTTGGGGTTTTAATGAGAGCGAGAATATTGTGCACGTGGTTTTCTCCTCGTTTATTTTGACCAGCCATGAGTTCGCCCACTCTTCCAGCGATGTTAGGGCCGTCTGCATCCGATTTCTTGCTATGGTGAGATTCTTTTCAGAGGTCCACATAGCCAGATCGTCTGCAAACATTGAGCTATGGACTCTTCTTGGTATATTTTCTGTAATATCGTTTATATATACCAGGAAGAGTGTGGGTGACAATACTCCCCCTTGGGGTACTCCCTGCTCGAGTGTCACCTTTTTGCTCATCTGCCCTTGTACTTGGACTCTGGCCGTTCTTTGTTTGAGGTAGTGGTTGATCCACTTGTACATCTTCCCACAGACATCACTTCTTCTTAGCTTGACTCTAAGTCCATCCTTCCAGACTTTGTCAAATGCCTTTTCCAGATCCACCCAAACAGCTACTGTGTGTTTCTGTGCCTGGTAGGCATCTTCTATCTCCTGGGCTATGAGGATGACCTGGTCCTCAGTGGATCTGTGCTGTCTAAAGCCGGCTTGCTGTGGAATTAGTATTCGTTTTTCTTCCAGATGCCACATCAGTCTGGTGTTTATCATCCGTTCCATCAGCTTGCCGACACAGCTCAGTAGGCTTATGGGCCTGTATCCATTTGGATCTGTTTTATCCTTTCCTGTTTTTGGTACTGGTACCAGTATTGCATCTTTCCATGCCTGGGGTACAATACCCCTTTTCCAGCTTTGGTTCAGGACTGATAGTAGTTTTTTCTTCGCTGTTTGGCCCAGCCCCATCAGCATTTCGTTTGTTATCCCGTCTTTTCCGGGAGATTTCCTTTTCTTTAGTGTTCTCATAGCCTCTTCCATTTCGCGCATTGTTAGTTTGGCCATCATGTGCTCTTCAGGAGCCGTATTTATGTTTTCGTGTCCCTTTAGCTCTTCGCTAATGTCTGTATTCTTATCTGCAGGGACCTCGATGTGGTTTGCTCTGGCATAGTGATCGACAAAGGCGTTTGCGGCTTTCTTACCTGTGATCAAGTTCTCGCCTTGCTTGATAGTAATTTGTTTATTTGACGGGGTTTCGTCATTCATGGCTCTGACTAGCTTCCATACCTTGTTCCCTTCTTTGTCCAGGTTTAAACTTTCCGTTTTATTTTTCCAACTTTCTCTTGCTGTTTGCTTGAGAGTGTGTTTGTACTTCGCCGCGGCGGCTTTGAGGGCGATGTTTGCCTCCACGGATTTTTCTCGTTCTGCCATGTTCCTAGCATTTGTTACTGCATCTTCCACTTTCTGTAACTCATCATTCCAGTAGGGCTTATAGTTTTTCCTAGCTCCTCTTGGGATGGTTTCAGTGGCGGCTTGCATTATTGCCTTGCTTAGGCTCTCTACCATGGGCTTCATTTTGGTGTTTCGTGTGTTGATGGTTTCACACAGCCCATCTGTCAGGATTGCAAATCTGTCCCAGTCGGCTCGTTTGTAATTCCAACGTGGGAGCGGTTTTGTTTCCTGTGGGCCTACTTCCATGTCAATGGTTAGCCTGATCGGCCTGTGGTCGCTACCTGCCAGTTGGTTTAGCACCTGGCGGTCTATTTTATAGTGTATGTCCTGTGTGGAGAAGGCCAAATCTGGAGTCGAGGTGGTATGCCATGTTCTTGAATAGAAGCTAGGGCTATCCTCCGGCCTATTGATTAGGGAGAGATTTGCATCTATCTCCCAATCTTCCACTTCGTCACCTCTGCTGTCTGTGTCAGAGTATCCCCATCTCTCCGAGTGGCTGTTGAAATCTCCAACCACTATGCAGTTGGAGTCTCTGACCTCCATACTCGAGAGCGATAGGTCTCTGTTTGGTGGTCCGTACAGATTGAAAATGCGGAGCCTCGTCTCTTGAGCCATTATGTCAACTCCTACAATGTCTGCTTGTCCGGTGTGATTGACAGGTACCGCGCTACTCGGTATGCTGTTTCTGGTCAGTATCAGGACCCCTCCTTAGTGGCCTTCTCTATCTAGACGGAAAGTCTGGTATCCTCTGATTGAGAATTTATGGTTATTGTTGAGTTGCGTTTCCTGGATACATGCCACGTCAATCTTACCTTCATGCAGGTGGTGTGTTAGGGAAAGTTTTGACTGTGATATTTGCAACATTCGGTCCAACACATCCGACTTCGACAAGCATTTTTGAAAAACGGCTGGCCCTCCCTCTTCGATCCCTTCTACTTAGCCATGTTGCAGGCTGTTATCCAGGATCACCACATGAAGGTGTAGAAGGGTCTTGGCAGCTCTGGTTCGCTGACCCTGACGCTAGCAGTCAACTATGGGTAGCTGCTAAGAATCGTGATCTCTGATACCAATTTGAACAAGCTGTTAACCCACTGGACAATCTATGCTCGTGTGACATAAACAATCAAACATGGAGTTGTGACCCACACAGTGCTAACCACCCATTATCGACGAACGGGTCGATTTAAAATCTAAGATTATACGGTTTTTACAATTTTCAAAAACATGTTAATAGGGCGGCAGACTGGCTAGAGCGCTTTCTTTGTGTAGTAAAGTTACTGGATTGTATTCCCTAACAGTAAGCCAGGTGTACATTTTCAACTTGGTCGACTGGAGAGTGTAGATGACGAGAATCGAACCCGGTACCACTCTGTTATTTCTGTTTAGGGTACCGGTTTCTCTCGCCAGTTTGAAACAGTGATAGGTCAAGTTATTTTCTGGGTTTTTTTCTATTGAGCGTACAATAGTAACCATATCTGCATCATTGTCGCTGACGTCATGTAAACTGTAAAGTAAAGAAAGTCCTTCGACAGACTTAACCGCTGGTCAGGAATGAAGTTGGAAACTTCAGTATACTAAGTCTCAGCTTGTGAGGTTGGGTGACCAGTTTCCTTTCTTAATGCATTTTCCTTCCATAACCGTAATTTAGTTACCCATTTACAGCTGGGTTGACTGGAGCTGCCCTGCAAAGCGATTCCTCTACCACTGTGCTAATCGGCGGCCCGGTGTGAACTTATGACCATCAAAAGGAATTGAGCCCAACTTAAAAATAAAATATCTTCAACTCCAAAGTCCGTTCTACTGTTTGAATGAAACACTAACAACAAGAAGGAAGGCAACAAAAATGTATATACTTCGATAAATACTTTCTTTCTTTCTTCCTTTTCGCTTATCCTGTTATTTCTTTCAGCATCAGGGTATGAAGAGATCTCTAGAACGTGCCCGACTGTGTGCCTCATGCACAGTGGCATTCACCACCACAGATATTTCTGTAAGCCACCTTTTTCATGGTCGGCCTTTGGTCTTGAATCCGTTGTATTGCTTGTTGGGGGCTGCTGTGTAGTGGGAGTCTTGTTTTGTGGCTAAGCCATTTTAATTGCTGTCTTTTGATGTAGTCTAATGCTGGTGTTGTTCACACTAGTCTCCTGATAGCATCGTTTCTGATCATGTCCGTCCTTGTTACACCCAATATTTTTCGCATTCACTACATTTCTGATGTTACGATGTGTTATTTTTCATTTCGTTTTAGTGTACAGTTTTAATATTGATAGCATAGTGTCTAGACGAAAATCGTGTTGTATAAAGCTATTGTGGTAGTTATTGTCACGTGCTTGCAATTAAGTATTGGAGTTAATTATCTAATGATCAGGTTCACCTTATTGCATCTTTGTTGGATTTCCGCTCTAATTCTTTCGTCTATATACGAGTAATTATGTATTTTGTAATTATGTAATTCTTCCACATGGTAAATTTGTGTCTGTACAGAAAAGAGAGATTGAAATGGCTCTAAAGTAAATTAAGTAAAGTAAAGTAATCCATAGCATTACTGCCGTAGGGGTGTGAGGTGTTAGCGATCTCACATTTCAAAGACTCGGCTATATGAGGGCGGTAGCCATCTCCTCTCCCTCGCCACATTTACTTCCCGGACTGAACCGGTACCCATTTAAGGCTGGGTCGACCCGGGAGCCATTGCGGTCTGAAAAAACATTACCTCTTCAACTGGGGAATGAACCCAGGACCACTCAGATGCGAAGCCAACGCGCTAACCACTGCGCTACGGGGCTCTATAAGATCATTAATGGGGAACTGTTGCAAAGATACGGACAATAACCGATGGAACATACTGCGAGGACAATGCGCTAGCTTTAGATAGGACACACTTCAAGGAAATAGATTATAGCATTACAGGACAGTCTCTGTTCTGGAATCCTCAACGCAAGAGAAGTAGAGGTACAACAAACTGCGTATGGAGAAGCGATCTCAAGCAACACAACTACGGAAGTTTTTGTTGCTGTTGTTGAATGGCCACAATGAGCAGGGTGACTGTTTTGTGAGCATGAAAAGGACGTTAAGTGGTGGCTTGTGGTGACTTTCCACACATCACTCACTACCACGGGGATCATGTCGATCCATCACCTTTTTAGACGGGCTGTCATGAAAACAGTCCGTTTCCAGGAAGGGCCACAAGGACGTCAAGGGGAGGGCCTTGGCTAGTATGTTTTTGCCTAACCCTAACATGTCTGATAAGTATGTTTTGCCTGACCAAGACTAGCAAGTATAATCAGTATGTTTTGCCTGACCTGCATTGGCATGTCCGATCAGTATATTTTGCTTGACCCTGACTAACATGTCTGATCAGTATATTTTGCTTGACCCTGACTAACATGTCTGATCAGTATATTTTGCCTGCCCCTGACTAACATGTCTGATCAGTATATTTTGTCTGACCATGACTAACATGTCTGATCAGTATATTTTTTCTGACCATGACTAACATGTCTGATCAGTATATTTTGCCTGACCCTAACTAACATGTCTGATCAGTATATTTTGCCTGATCCTAACTGACATGTCTGATCAGTATATTTTGCCTGATCCTAACTGACATGTCTGATCAGTATATTTTGCCTGCCCCTGACTAACATGTCTGATCAGTATATTTTGCCTGCCCCTGACTAACATGTCTGATCAGTATATTTTGTCTGACCCTGACTAACATGTCTGATCAGTATATTTTTGCTGACCATTACTAACATGTCTGATCAGTATATTTTGCCTGACCCTAACTAACATGTCTGATCAGTATATTTTGTCTGATCCTAACTGACATTTCTGATCAGTATATTTTGCCTGATCCTAACTGACATGTCTGATCAGTATATTTTGCCTGCCCCTGACTAACATGTCTGATCAGTCTATTTTGTCTGACTCTGACTAACATGTCTGATCAGTATATTTTTGTTGACCATGACTAATAAGTCTGATCAGTATATTTTGTCTGACCCTAATAAACATGTCTGATCAGTATGTTTTCCGTGACCAGATGTTAGTCTTCCTTCCCAACTACGGAAGTAAGGAAGACCTGGACCTGGATTTGATGGCGCAGGACAGGAGGATTACTTCTTCTTCTTCTTCTTCTTCTTCTTCTTCTTCTTCTTCTTCTTCTTCTTCTTCTTCTTCTTCTTCTTCTTCTTCTTCTGTCAGACGTCAACCTGTATTTTGTCGAAAAAAGCAGCGGTCATCCTGAGGCTGTCGACACTGCCATAGAGCTTGTCTACTGTTGCCACTGGTGATGGCCACATGTGCTTTCTCTGGTCCTCCTATTTTTGGGCAGTTTTGCAGCAGATGTTCAGCGGTCATTTTTCCGGTACCACAACTGCATTCGTCAGTGCCACCTATCTTCAGTTTATTGAATAGGTGATACCTCAGTCTGTTGTGGCCTGTGCGGAGTCTGTAGACCACGACCTGCTCTCTTCTGTTCAACTGGTAATAGGCATCGTTTTTTGCGTAGCCAGTATGTTCTGTTTCCCATTTGGCCATGTGTCTGGCTCTAATAAGCCTTTTTGACTCTTCGTAGGTCACACTAGAATCTGGTTCTGGTAGTCTTGCACCTTCTTTTGCCAGTCTGTTTGCCTCAGGAGGATTAGACGTGTATTTGTTGAAGACCTGAAATCCACAGAGAGTCGACATATTTTGACTGATTATTGATTGATCAAACGATTGACTAATTTACTGACCGATTGATTGATTGAATAATCGATTGATTGATTGATTGACAGTAGGAAGAATCCTTAAGAAAAGTTATTGATATCGACACTGGACCGGCCAAGCCTTTGACTCCAGAGAGAATTCGCAATAGAGGCTGACTAGAGGTACCTGGCGTAGTACATTGGAGTCGAAATACAAATCATGAAGCAAAGCTTGGGTATCGTGCCATGGATTCACAGACTGGGCCATGTGAAAGGAGACATGTTTTGACAGCCATTGACTAAAGACCTATCATTGATTAAGGAGCTATCATTGTCAAAGGACCTATCATTGACTAAGAACCTATCATTGACTAAGGACCTATCATTTACTAAGGACCTATCATTGACTAGGGAGCTATCATTGACTAAGGACGTATCATTGACTAAGGACCTATCATTGACTAAGGAGCTATAATTGACTAAGGAGCTCTCATTAACTAAGGACCTATCATTGACTAAGGACCTATCTTTGTCTAAGGATCTATCATTGACTAAGGACCTAACATTGACTAAGGATATATCATTCACTTACGACCTATCATTGGCTAACGACGTGTCATTGACAAAGGACCTGTCAATGACCAAGGACCTATCATTGACCAATGACCTATCATTGAGCTTGTCATCAACCTCACTCTCTAGTCCCAAAAGACCTTGGACCAGACGCAAGACATAAGTAAAGACGACTGTAGGTGACTTAAGATGTTGATAGCCTAGTTGCACCTCACTTGAGACCAGGGGTCGCGTGAAACTTGCACGAGTTCGATCACCTACCGTTTCCGTTTATCGCTTTGAGAGACGAGTGCCTTCATCTCTCGACCAAATTGACCCCATGGTCTACCTGTTTCACAATCATACACAAGAGTTGAGTTTACAATGAAGTTGTAGATTTGTTAACAAAAATCATTATTATTAATGTTTATTTTCTAATTTACAGCTCCAGGTCCAGCCTAAATCAGTTACCTTTTACCACATGCCTAGCAGGCTACACTACTACTATTCTATGCTCCCCTTTCAGGCCCGGTAACACATTCCAACTACAGAGTCAGGAATTAAAAATAGCAAGTCACATATATGTCACGCAAAATAAAATTTAACAATTAACAAGATGTCTCACGAGAAATGGGCTGAGAACATGAGATAAACAATATAATTCAAGAGCTGTCATTGAAGAAGGGATATTGTAACAAACAATTTGTGCCCCACACAGAACAAAGAAAAACTCGGTGAAGTGAATATGTTCATGTGCTTTGAATGACGCAAACTTGTACACTCGTAATATTGGAAAACGTTTACCTATCTGGTTTGGTATTAAACGCGTTCTCTCAGATCAATTAAGATGGCTGTCTTCTTGGACTGCAGAGAGCAATGTCTTCCTGGTTTCTGACAGTCGCCCGGCGGAATTAATATCGCCTGAGGTAATACTCGTTGGATGGTGTGTGTTAGAGATATGGATAGGTCTACTGACTTACTGAGTGTATACCGCTTGAGACAAACTAACAATGGGTTTTAACCCCTGTTGAGTACAAGAAAATATATGTTGTAAAGACAACAACGGTTTACTGCCATACTAAGTGCATATCATATGAGATAAACTAGTTGTGGAGTTTAACCCCTGTTGAGTACAAGAAAATATATGTTGTAAAGACAACAACGGTTTACTGCCATACTAAGTGCATATCATATGCGATAAACTAGTTGTGGAATTTAACCCCTGTTGAGTACAAGAAAATATATGTTGTAAAGACAACAACGGTTTACTGCCATACTAAGTGCATATCATATGCGATAAACTAGTTGTGGAGTGTAACCCCTGTTGCGTTGTTGTTATTGTTGTTGTTATTGTTGTTGTTGCTGTTTAATGACCACAATGAGTAAGTTAACTTTTTTGTGCGTCCTGAAAAGGACGTTAAGTGGTGGGTTGTAGTAGCTTTCCTCACATCCTGAGTGTGATGATGAATGTGGACCACGGTTTGGTTATGCTTGGCTTTATCTTCCTGGTGCTCACTACTACAGAGATCACATAAATCAACATCTCGTCACCCAGAATGCCTTGAAAACATCCTGTTTCCAAGGAACGCTACAGGGAAGAGAGATAGTAGTTTTTGTCAGTGTATTGTCTCTTACCCTAACGCGATGTCCTGGTTAGTATGTTGTGCCTGACCCTGACGCGATGTGCAGGTCAGTATGTTGTGCCTGACCCTGACGCGATGTCCTGGTCAGTATGTTGTGCCTGACCCTGACGCGATGTCCTGGTCAGGATGTTGTGCCTGATTGGACTAGCGTCTCAGTTCCCTTACCCTTGTTGATTAGAGGACTATGAATGTTATAAAAATGAGAATAGGTATTCTGCTACACTGAAAGTATGCCATCACCATCAATGCCGTTTCTCCTTTATACCATTTACAACCCTACTCCAGCATGTTCGGTCCCGAGTTGTCCTTCCTTTCTGCCTCACTCCAGTTTAGGCCCTGAGACCGAAGTTCATGTTGACAGTCTCTTCTCCCTGTGATTCCAGGACCTCCTGCGGTGACCCCGGATAACAGACTGCACAGAGCAGCTAAGGAGAAGGGATAGAATAGAAAAGGTAATCCAGTACTCAAAAATGTCCTCTATAGTCGGATATGTTGGACTTAAAGGTGTAAATATCGCAGAGAAGCTGTGAACTATAACACAACACATTCCGTTCTCTTGACTACATCTTGCTTTCTTGCAAATCCCTTTCCAGGGCTTGGTAGCGGAAGATTGAGAACGAACGAAGAAGATATTATGCATGATTTTTGTGTTTCCGCTTGCTGTACACATCATTGTGAGTATACTGGACATACCTGATCGGTCTAACTCATCTGTTTTTAGCCCCATGTTTTGCCATCTTTTTCTTTTTCTTTGTGTTTGGTTTCGTATGATCGTTTTATGCCCCCAGATGGGCTGCCTCCATGAAGTGACACGTCAGTCGCAGGTCCTCAATGGATCCCCACAGTTTGTCTTGTATGTTTCTCTCCTCGGGCCAGGTCTTCTCACGGGAGTCTTGGTGCAGTGGACATGTTTGCAGGATGTGTTCTGGAGTCCGGGGTCATTTCTGACATGTGCATTGTGCAGTCTGTGCTGCTTTCATTTTATGCATGTGTGCATTTAGTCTGCAATGACCTGTTCTGAGGCAAAACATTGTGGTATACTGTTTCCTATTCAGTCTATTGATTGGGTCCTGTGGGTATTTGCTGTTTGTTCTCTCTATGTTCTGCCCTCTAATCCTCTGCAGCTTCCTACGCAGCCCATGTGGAAGTGGTTGAATGTCCCGACATGACGACTTTAGACAGTGCAGGTCTCTCACACACATAAAAGGGTAGATAGAACAACTTCAGCGTAGACTTTCACTTTTATTTGAGTTCTATTTCCTCGTCTATCCCACACCTGACTAGGAAGTCTACCACAAGAAGTGTGTACAACCAACGAGCTGCAGGAACCAAAAATATCCACACCCTTCGCCATTTACGGAGAGAGATTGAGCACCTATGGGTATGCTCGGAGTGCAGTGATGTCGATTATAATAAACAGAACGGACCAGGACATGTGTGCTACACAGAGGCTTAAATGGCTTTATTTCTACAACGAGAGCAGTTGCATCAGACAACTAATAGCGTGGTTTAACTTCGCCACGGTAGAAGACTTTGTTCGAAGGAGACGATAATAGGCCTACTGATACACTGAGTGCATGTCGATAGAGAACAACTAAAAGTGCGTGGTTTAACACCTATAGTACATATAAAGGGACAACTAAAAGTACGTGGTTTACCACATGTAGTAAATATAATAGTTGTCCATCACAAGTGATGAAGACCACTCTCTTTGTTCAGCCGTGTGGACAGTCGTTTCTCTTGCTGTGTCCGCTGAAATGGGTGACTTGCGCGGTGATTTGGATTAAAGTGAGGAAGAAACTGCGCTTTTTTGTCAACCTCACTCACAGAGCCTAAGCTACCTTTTGCCAGTGGCAAGACATTCATCGAGACGACTGCAGATAGCATAGGATGCAGATTTTTCCTCAGGGTTACCACCGAAGCCTTTCCGTAAACATGTAACCCGCAGGGTAGAAAGGTGGGATGGCATCTAACGCAGTTGTTCGTGCCTTTTCGATAACCACAAGAGGTCGTATGGGCAACACTCAGCGTGTAAGTGAGTCTGGCATCTCTCCCCAGCTGTATTCAGCTCATCATAGTAGCATCTAAAATTCCCACACGCCAAATTCGTGAAGGTAAATCTAACCCGTGAAATACGACACAGGTTTAAGCGTAGTGCCATTCAGCCGGCGTCCAGACTAGGATAAACGGATGGAAGAAATCACAAAAAAGAACGAAATAACAAGTCCAGACGGAAAACAATACCACGTTTCCGTGAACACAAGTGTAAGTCGTCGACTAGTGTGAATTCCAGGCAAATCCGAGGTCTGGCGGCATCCATAATGATCCAAAACAGTAGAGAAATGTAGACTCGCAGCCAGTTATGGGGCCATCTTTGCCAGAGGCAACTAAAAGTGCGTGGTTTAACACCTATTGTACATATAAAGAGATAACTAAAAGTGCGTGGTTTAACACCTATTGTACATTTAAAGAGACAACTAAAAGTGCGTGGTTTAACACCTATACAATAGTATATACAGAGACAACTAATAGTGCGGGGTTCAATATTTATTGTACATATAAAGAGACAACTAAAAGTACGGGGTTTAACACCTATTGTACATAAAACGAGACAACTGAAGCTACGTGGTTTAACACCTATTGTACATATAAAGAAACAAAATACAGCATATAAAGAATATAACATGAACATCAACTTGGAAAAAATTGAAGCCATGAAAGGTAGGACAAACCAAGATTGTCTTTACAACGCAGAAAATCAAACAGGTGAAAGATTTCATAGATTTGGGGAGCACAATATGAAAAGACGGAAGAATTACAGAGGAAATCCAACAAAGATTCAGTAAGGAAAATAAGATCATTGGACAATTAACCCCAATATTTACTTGCAAGCAGATAACAATAACTATTTAAAAAGTTGTATTAAACACGATTTTCTTCCAAACACTAAGCTACCACCACACATCACCCCTCAACAAGCAATGCTACTTAGATCCAATTGATTCAAGACCAAAGACCGACCACGAAAAAGGTGGCTTATATAAATATCGGAGGCGGTGAATGCCACTTTGCACGACGCCACTCCGTTCACTTCACACTGGCGAACCCTATAGTATAGCAGTGTCTGTGACTGTCATCACATAATTCCCTCCCATTCACATCTCGTACAACTTGGTGATCGTGGAGGAACTTTATGTGGTGAAAGTAAGCTCATGAAACTATCATGTATAATACAGGACCAAACACGGATCATAAACCTCGCCTATGTTAATAACATAGTCTTAGTCGGCCCAGACAATGCGGCTCTGCAACAGTCTCTCGAAAAACTGGATCTCGAAACTTCAAACATGGGCCTATCAATATCTTGGGCCAAGACGAAAATTCAGAACATTAGCTTCGACACTGGTCCTCACAGCATTGTTGTCCATGATCACACGGTGGAGTGCACCTATGAATTCACATACCTGGGGAGTTCTTTTTCATCCAATCGGGCTTGCTGCCTCCGCTATGGACGACCTTGGCCAATGTGTGGAATAATGGCAGACGCTCTCTCGGATCCAAAATTCGTACTTATGAGACGTGTGATTCTTGTCCTCCTGTATAGTTCAGAAGTTAGACCCTACTTAGGGATCAAGATGCTGAGCAGCACATGAGCTGCAGTGGTCAGCGACCCATAGCTGACTGCTATCGTCAGGGCCAGCGAAACATAGCTGTCAAGACCCTTCTACACCTCCACGTGGTGATCCTGGATAACAGGCTGCAGCAGGGCAGACTGGCTAGGGTGAAGGGATCGAAGAGGGAATGCTAAAAAAATGCTAGCTGAAGTCGGATGTGTTGGACCGAAAGGTGCAAATATCGCAGTCAAGCTGTAAACTACGACACAACGCATTCCGTTCTCTGGACTACATTCTGCTACTTAAGCCCTGTCAGGGTTTGGTAGCCGGAGATTGAGAACGAAGAAGAAGAAGAAGAAGACCCTACTTAAAAAGGACATTTTAAGACGTTATGACTTTCATATGCGCAACCAGCGACGTCTCCTTGGTATTCAATGGTTTGATCTCGTCCATAATATCGAGGTGTCTGCAAAGACCAGTCGTCCCACCATCTTGGACACTCTGGCCCGCCGCCGCCTGTCTGTGTTTGGTCACGTGGTTCGACGACCAGAAAGTTCCGGCTCACCAGACAATGTCCAAGTCTGCTGTGTTTAACAACGGTCTCCCACCGGCCGGCTGGAGGCCTGGGAGGGGCCGTCCCCGTTCTACATGGCTCCGACAGATAGCAGTTCCTCCTTCATCACTGAACGAGGTTTGGCTAAAAGCCCAGCGGTTGGACATGGTAGTGGTTGATTTCATTTAAAATCTTGCATTTAACCTGGCATGTCCGTTTACGTGGACTTCTATTTCTCCTATTTTAAACAACTTCTCAATAACCTAGAGAACTGAAATGATGTTCACAACCTCTACTAGTACGGTTTGTTAATCTATCAAATTATGACGAATCATCGATTGTAAAAGAACCACAAACAGAAATACACCATTTAAAAAACCCGCTGAGATTAAACAGTTACAATTATGTAGCCACAAATACAACATAAAATGTTTTATTATAAATAAAAAATTGTACTGAAAATGTGTATTTGTTGCTATATTAACGTCGTGCCGTGTGCTTACTAGGCGGAGGGGAGGGGGGAAGTCAGGTGGCGTTTTTGGCAGGAATTTCATCATTGTAATATTTTCTTTTATTTGTCTGGTTAGCGGCTAAAAGCCTGTTGTTTGTGTAACCGTCATTGGTTCTTTATGTGCACAGTTTGTATATGGGAACTCAGAGTTTATCGTCTGTCTCCAATAGCGTTAGGTACTTCATCTCATAGTATTTGAGGACAGGGATCGCATGAAACCCGAGGGCTTCAAACGCATGTCGTTTGTGCTTTTTTTCGTTTCTTAAGATGTGAGCGCTTTACCTCTGGTGCATCGACCGATATAGGTCTTAAGATGTGAGCCGCTTTACCTCTGGTGCATCGACCGATATAGGTCTTAAGATGTGAGCGCTTTACCTCTGATGCATCGACCGATATAGGTCCTAAGATGTGAGCGCTTTACCTCTGGTGCATCGACCGATATAGGTCTTAAGATGTGAGCCGCTTTACCTCTGGTGCATTGACCGATATAGGTACAATATATTTGAACCATTATTATTGTTATGTCTATGTGTGTCTTTAATTAGTTTTCTTTCCACTTGAGCCGTTGAGCGACATGAGAAGCTTGTGGCATGTGTCCTTCGCCAAGTGCGTTGCGTTCGGTCGTTATAAGCCCATGTTATTCCACAATCTTCTAATGATATTGGTCCACCTGCCTCGACCTGCTCTCTTGCCCTGTAGCCAGATATAACGGTTGTTGCAAGCCACTAAATCAGTGAAAGTTGATGAGGGTGCATTCTCATGAGATGACCGAAACAGCGTATTTTTTGTCTGGAAATGTACTTTGCACAAGACATAGTGCCGACATGGAAATGTACTTTGCACAAGACATAGTGCCGACCTGGAAATGTACTTTGCACAAGACATAGTGCCGACCTGGAAATATACTTTGCACAAGACAGTGCCGACCATACCACAAGTGTCTCCGTTTCCCCTTTTGTCTCTCCTGGTAACACCGATGATATTTCTCTAACACTTCATTTCCCAAGTCGAAATTCTGCTCTCATACGCATTGGACAAGGACCCATTTTGTCACTGGTAGCACATGGTCGGCATATATATATTGTTGATCAGCTATTGCTTTGTTGTCAAAGTAATGCTGGGTGCATAAGCAGTTGTGACAGTTGATAAGTCACCACAGGTGTTTTCTGACACCTAGCCTCAATTGTCTTGTCTGCCAAAAGAATACTGCCCAAATACGTGAAGTCATGGGCCTGCTCGAAAGCAATATCCTTTACACTTATGTTGAGTGACCCATGTACTCTGCTGATCCTCATACTTTCTGTTTTCGTCTCATAAGTCACCTCTTCAGCTTTCTGACATCCAGTCTCGATTTACTTTTAGTTCAATCACCAAGAGCAACATGAACAATGAAACCAAGAGGTAGAAGGACGATGAAAATAGCAACACTGTCAACAGATTTCTTACCTTTCTGCTTGTGGGTTCCAGGGCTGAGTCTGAGGAAGCGGTGCAAGTAGAGCAGGTAGACGTTATGGAACAGAGAGAAGACATGGAGCTTGTTCGTAGCAAGCCACTGCCCTCTATCTCCAGATGGTCGATCTCTGAGCAGTTCATGCTGGATGCAGATCTGGAAGGAAATTGTGACGCGATGTCGGTGTCCAAATCTTGGAAGTTGACTTTTGATGGTGTATTCGCTTGCTTGCGGTAAGCGTGACTGTGGTCACTGATGACCAACTGTGGTATAGCATGTTCTTGGTTCGTAAGGTTCTCTTGTTGATTGTGATGTTCTTGCTGCAACGTGCGGGTGTGTTCTTCTTGCAAATGTGATCGTCTGCATTCTGACCCACTGATAGGCCGAGCATTTAGGATGGTTCCTCCTTGATTTGTTAAATCGTCTGTTTGCACAGCTGCAAGACTTGAAGCTTCAATAAAGTTTGTATGGGCTTGTGTGTTCTCCTCATTTTGAATATGATGAGGCGGGCAACACTTCCGACCAAATCTGATCTTTTCCGGTGCTGAAATAAAACGTTGTCTCGAATCAGATGTTTCTTTTACTGAATTCCATCGAGGGGTTTGATTAGAGAGTGGTATAAACCGTTCTGACACACCAGGTGTGTAATCATCTGACGTTTGATCTTGGGACTTTGAGGTCATATGATTTGAAGTATCACCTGAATTACTTCGAAACTCCTGCTGGCTGTTGCAGGAAATTAGTGGATGTAACCCAACTGTTAAGTCTGCAGGGACATCGCGAGATGCATGTTCCATTAGAATCTCATCATTGTGAACATCTCCAAGTGAAACTAACGAACCCACAACAGGGTATCCGCCACTGACTTTAATTCCAGTGAGATCGATTCCTCCACTTATATGTGAGAGCGTCCGTATTCGAAATCTGTCGTTGAAATCTGCATACTCGAATTCCTGATCGTCATCGGTAGGACCCAAATCCACTGCCGAGTCAGCGTTACTTGAATTGTAGGAGTAGGCACTGAAATCACTGCTGGTACTACCAACACTGTTTCTTGGCGATAACGGATCTCTGGACAGATCGCTCTCATCCTGTCCTGGATGCCGACTAGGGAACATGTAATGAGGAGACACACCTCTTGCGATTGTTGTACGTTCTACAGGGTTTCCTCTTCTATCTTGGGCATCTTTTTCACACACTGTTACCTCTGCGTTATCAGACTTTTCTGAGCGTAGAAACACCTTAGAGTTATCTACGTGGCGGTCATCTTCACCTGTGACGCGTATTGTGATACTTGAGCCTCCAGTTTGAGTTTCAAACTTCCCAGTTTTCATTTCATGTCTATCTGTAGCTTTTGCTTCACGACGATTTGTAATCACGTCCGATAATTTCCCGGAACTCTGAAGTTTTGAAGCTTGGACAGGGATTTGAGTTTTAGCCGTGATATCTGATGAAGCCGAGCACGGGAATTGATTTTCTGTACGTGAACTAGATTCAAGATTTGATGATGTGCTGATCAACTTTCGGTCTTGAATTCTGCGCTCACGGCAGCCTTGTCGATTCAGATAGCTGGAACAGACGGAGTGGCTTGAATGTGGGGCATGGATGGAATCAGCGCTTTCGCTGTCACGTTTGCTGTTATCAGTTGAGATATCATGGAGGGAATAAACGCTTTCGCTGTCACGTTTGCTGTTATCACTAGAGATATAAGAGGATAGGGTTAAGATATTTCTATCATCTGGAAGTGAATGTATTACTTTCGGTGCGAATGTGATACCGGTGTTTATATCAGTTGAAGACCGTCGCATGTCAATAGACGTAGCGCTTCTACGGGCGTCACTAGAAGTGTGATTATCCGGCGATGGCATGAATACATTGACTTGATTTGTGGTCTGAGTCTGGGACGTGCGAAGCGTGACATGATAACTTGAAGCGTCTGATTCATCTTCAGGAAAGATTACTGACTGTGTTTGTTCTTGTTCTACCTGGAGTTTCATAACAGAGCTCAACCATTCATCAAGTCGGACAGAAGGCTCTTGTGTCAAATATGGAACCGAATGACGTGCCTTTAAGACGTGAATTTTTCGCTTTGTGGCTACGATCACAGAAGCATCACCTATCTTTGATAAGTTGATGCTGGCTGTGGATGTCTTTCTTAATGAGGCCTCAAATACTTCTCGTGGTTTATTAATTGTTGACTCTCCATCTTCCCCAGCCGCAGTTTCCGATGAAGCAGCTGCAGATGTAGAGAAGCCTACGGAAGCCTCCCTTGAAGTTTTTGTAAGCGGGCTGGAAGACCGAGAGGAACACCGAGTATCCGAGACCGGTGCGGCTATCAGCTGGTGATCATGAACAGATCCGTGCGATAAAACGTTACTTGTATAGTTAAGGGGTTGAATAGATACACTGCAAGAGGTCTGACACACACGAGAGTGTAAGTGACTGCCGGGTGTAGAGTAAAATGTCGGAGATGTTAATGAATAATTTGAGCTCTGAGATGAACCCGAACTAGTGCCACAGACCGTGATGGACTGGTATAATAAATACGGTTCAGAGGCTGACTTTTTGACAGTAAGATGCTCTTTCTGTCGTTGTACCGGTTCCGGGAAAGAATGCTGTTCATGAAACGCGCTTACCGAATCGTTGTGTGACTGAATTGACTCTTGTGTGTTAGAAGTTATGATATTCAAAAATGAAAGTGGTTTCGTCTGGTTTCTGATGACGCTACTGTGACTAGATCGTTGATGCGAGGAAGCTCTTTTCGTGTTATTTGGTCGCCTTAAAGACAATATGATACTGGAAGTTTGAACTGCACTGGAAGCGGTAGGATGATGCGGTGTCTCTTGCTGAGTTCGCAAAGAGTCTAATTGCTCGCGATCCATCAACAATTGATTTCCTACTGAAGCGTGTAGCACATTGTCGTCTTGTTTGATATTTGAAGTAGACCGTGAAGTGTCTAATTGCGCGTGATTTTTAGGAAATGGATGTGTTACTGAAGCCTGTAGCACGGAATTATCTACTTTGACATCTAAAGTAGATGCTTCACTATCATTGGCCCTGACATTCGCAGTACTCACCACATTATTGCAGAGCCTTTCAAAGAGGACGTATTTCTCGTAGAACGGTGAATTGTGTACATCAGAAGCCGACAATGATCTTTCTCTGCATCTCTGCAAGAATTTGCCTTGAGTCCGTGATCGACCATCTGGCCGGGCCATGTTGAATCTGCAAATATAATTAAAGAACTCAAAACCTTGATGCGGAGATGATACGTGATTACCATCCTCATCACCATTAACCTGCCACTTCAGACAGCAGAGAATAGGTCCAATACTGTTATTTGGTTTATCAGAAATGGTTGGAACTTGGCAAAAACAGATCAGGCAGGAGACAGGCCTTACAAATTGGGCTGCGTGTTGGAAAGCAAAGAAGCGGCAAACCGCAGACTCAAAATGAGTACGACAGAAGCAATAGGAACTTAGGATATAACTTAACTTAACTTTACTTAACTTTACTTAACTTTACTTAACGTCTTTATACTGGTTTAGAAGGCTCTACATAGTCTGCATACAGCCAGTTTCTTGGATGGTGGTTTAACCGATGTGCGAGTCCATCTTAATGGACTCAAACACTGGAGCTAAGTAGACCCACAGCCAGTTAGGCTTCATTTATAACTGCTTTTATCAACCTACTTGGGGAAAGGTGCAAATAATTTGGATAGATTTTTTATTAGAATTTTGTCCGGGCAGCGGCCATTAAGCCTACTCTTTTCAATTCCCAACTGCCAAGGGATTTCTAACGTGCTCGACACTAACCACGGGAGTCCGATCTCACTACCCAGAGATCAAAGATATTTTTACCAAAAGATACGAGTGAAAAAAAATCCGGGTCTTCACCGTGATTCGAACCCGCGACCTCCGGCACTCGGGCAGACACCTTACCTCGATACCACTGAGTTTATCACAGGATCTGGTCAGTTGTCTCTCGAGACTGACATGATGCCAACCAAAACCAGTTTCTAAAGAATCATGAATGTAATTCCTTGTAGTTCTGTTTCAGTAGCAGTGGTTTTCATGTGGTGAAGATGTTAGAGTTCAAGTTGATCGACTACGGATAAGGCATTTCACGCTTTTGCCTTCTTGATGCAGTGCGTGGTCAAATGGTTTGATGCCTGTCTACTAACAAAGAGAGCAGCGGATCGAAACCCCGATAAGGCATATGGTTGTTTTTCCGCTGGTGTGAAATAAACAAATATATCCAGCACACGACGTGGCGACAGCAGTAGCGAAGCGGCCTGTAATCCTGATCCTAAAAACCCATCGACTACTCCAGCAATAGGAACAAAGTCGTTCGCCAGTCTTCTTGCTGCCCCGTATACGACCACCATTGGAGCTGCACTCTTTACAGAAAAAATGTAGAAAACCACTGTGAGTGCTCTTGCACTCGTGGCTTCTGTGGTGATTCGTTTTTCATGACAAAAGCGTCCGCCAATGCACAACTCTCTAAAGTCGTTTATCATGCAATCCTTAAAAAGTCGCTGTGACCCTATTTTGTTTTATACTGAGAGTACAACTCCAATTAAATTCAACACTGCAAGCCCGTAAAAGCTAGACTAAAGGGCCAGTGATTTTCAATGCTAAGATTCAATTTAATTTACGTATGTAAATTTTAAGAAAAGAAAATGTATTGCTTGCACAAAAACTAAGTCTAATATCTATACTACACATTTGCTTGTCTATTGTACGTTCCATTTGAAACATTTCTTTAAAATATAAAAACGGAAAATATGTGACGTGAAACAGAAGGGAGTCAAGAAGTGGAACTAGTTGTCCAGATCTGTTTTCACTTGATGAGTCAAATAATCCAAACAAAATACTCACAAATAAAAAATTAAGAGTGATCAGATTTTAAGTGGACTCGTCTTTATTGTGTGGCGCAGAAATATGGACAGTAAACAAGCACTTGTTGAAGAGAGTTGATGCCTTTAAAATGTGGAAATACAGAGAAATGAGGCACATCTACTGGAAAGAAAGTGAAACGGTATTTAAGAAATTAGGGATGCACAATAATTCATGAAAGAAATCAATTCGACAGTTAAGGTATTTTGGTAACATGAAAAGACACAAGTGAAAATTTTGTGAACCTGTAATTTCCCTGTGTCAGTAAACAGCTGTGAAACATGAATAGTTATTCGAACATCAAGGACGATAATCGAGTCCTTCTGTCCCAGAGCCGTTCGATTAGATGGAGCTCTGTCGCAGACGGTAAAGGGGTTTACTCTATTCTATTTCACTCTACACAAACTCTAAACAAATTCAAGTAACACTAAATATAAACACAATACAACAGACTCTTTTTTCAAGTGACACTACCAACTATAAATTTGTAACAACTTAAATTCTTTCTCTCACACGTTTATCTAAAACATTCCTACCGCTAAACCTAACCTTATCGATACTGTTATTGCTCAGTTCTTTCTCCTCTCCTAATCTGGCTTGCTGCGATCGAACTTTGTTGCGGATTGCCGCTGATTGTGAAGTTCGTATGTTCTAAATCCAGGTATAACGTCCGTGGTCGTGTTCCTCTTTGTCGGCGGTAGATCAAAGTGGTCTCGACGTGATAAGGATAAACTGTGTCAAATATGACCCATGAAATCACTGGAAAACTGTCTCTAGCTGCTAGCGACTTGTAATTAAGTCCACTACATAATATGGGGGTAGTTACCTTGCTTGCTGCGTGTCTATCTCAACTGCCACTCTCTGTCGCCTGCTCTCCACTGAGCGTCTCTTTCAAAAGAAATATAATGTTCTGTCTCTGAAGTGAAGTGTTCTCTCTCTGTCTCTGAAGTGAAATGTTCACTCTCTGTCTCTGAAGTAAAAATGTTCACTCTCTGTAATTCTCCACTCAAATCTGCTTTAACTGCATATCTCCGTCACCTTCTCTCCACTGAGCGTCTCTTTCCAAAGTCTAAAAAAAGCGATTAGTTCGCTCACTTACTATTATCTCCAATCCTGATCGCGCGGTTTCCAGACGATGCTGGTTTGTCGGCGACAAGTCTATCCCTCTACCAACCCTACCGTCCCACATGTGAACACATGGCATGTAACTTACGTCAGGTTACGTATGTTTACCTAAACTCTCACCTGCGCACTTTGAGACAAAAAACGCACGTGGTCCGTTCTGCTTACTTAAATTCTGGCGGAACTGAGTTCAGCTGAATTGACTCAAATTCCAAGAAAAAGAAAGACAAACGGTTGTCAGAGCTCTTTTTATTTTCCTCCCAACTATTAAATGTTCAAACATGTCTAAACCCCTTCTGTGTATTGTCCCTACAGCTAAGATATGTTACACTTCTATCCGAAATGTTATAGAAAAATCCTCAGAATACCATGGACCGAAAACAAATATGAATACAGACACTCGACAAGAGTTTGGAAAAGATGAGAGCTGGTTCATAAATCCTTTCATGAACATAAAATTGAAATACTTTCGCCAAATAAAAAGACACACAGATCTTGACAGAACAGTAATGGAAGGCGTGGTGCCAGACGTGAGAAGCAGATGTAGGCCGAGAATGCGATGGCACCAAGATGTCAAGGAATGCTTGGGCATGTCTCTGGGGTAGGCTAGAGATTTGGCAAAAGATCAAGTTTCTGTCAGGCGGGATGTGATAGGAGCTACGTTCTGTAAAGGACTTGCTACATAATTATAAAAACATAACATCTTGCTTAAAAAAATACCGGAAGAAAAGGGGCAAGGTAAAAGTGCCAGAGATGAACAATACTAAACGTGGAAGGACAACCTTAAGAGAAGTCTGGCAGATTGTATCATCAGGACAAGTGACAGGCCGTTGGAGATCATTTTCCGCTGATCTTCGCTGTGATTATGGCACCTTCGTCTTCTTCGTACGCTATCAGACGTTAACTTGAATTTGTTCGAAGAAAGCAGCTGTCATCCTGAGGCTGTCGACACTGCCATAGAGTTTGTCTAGTGTTGGCACTGGTGATGGCCACATGTGCTTTATCTGGTCCTCGTATGTCGGGCAATTTTGCAGCAGATGTTCAGCGGTCATTTTCCCTGTACCACAGGTGCATTCGTCAGTGCCACCTATCTTCAGTGTATATTATGGCACCTGAACTGAGCAGGAGTGGATGCCTTTACTTATTTGGGCAGGATAATTGACACGTCACAAAGCACAAATGCAGATGTAAAGACCAGATTCGAAAAACCAAGAGTGGCATTTCTGACACGAAACAATTTATGGAGATACAGAGAAATCAAGATTCATACTAAAGTTGGAACGGTTGACGCCAAAATGATGGAGCAGAAAGAATCACAAGACGAGATCAAAAGTACTCCAGTCCTTCGTTAACATGTGTCTTCGGACGATAATGATCATAAAGTGGTTATGTTGTTTGCGAATGCCCACAATGAGTAGGTTACTCTGAAAAGGACGTAAAGTGGCGGGTTGCAGTAGCTTCAGTCACATCTCGATCGTGCTGGTGAAAGTGGAACAGTTGTGTTTTGCTTGGCTTCATCTGCGTGTCATTCACTACTAGGGGGATCACGACGATCCGTCACCTCGTTAGTCAGGCTGCCAAGAGGACAGTCCGCTTGCAGGGATGGCTACTAGGAAGCCGAAGTGAGGGTCTTAGCCAGCATATTTTGCCTGACCCTGACTAACATGTCTGATCAGTATATTTTGCCTGACCCTGACTAACATGTCCGATCAGTATATTTTGCCTGACCCTGACTAACATGTCCGATCAGTATATTTTTCTAGACCTTGACTAATATGTCGGATCAGTATATGTTGCCTGACCCTGACTAACATGTCCGATCAGTATATTTTGCCTGACCTTGACTAATGTGTCCGATCAGTATATTTTGCCTGACCAGACCTTAGACCAGACGTTAGACCAGTCGTTAGACCAGACGTTAGACCAGGCGTTAGACCAGACGTTAGACCAGACGTTAGACCGGACGTTTACCAGGCGTTAGACCAGACGTTAGACCAGACGTTAGACCAGACGTTAGACCAGACGTTAGACCAGGCGTTAGACCAGACGTTAGACCAGTCGTTAGACCAGACGTTAGACCAGACGTTAGATCAGACGTTAGACCAGACGTTAGTCTTCCTTCCCGGGCGTGGTTATGAGAAAGGAGCCACTGGAACAACAAAATATAAAATTTGGAAATGGATAGAACATACGCTGGGGAGGACACCGTTTAATATATCTAGGCAGGTTCTCGCATGGAATCCACAGGTGAAGAGAAAGAAAGTGGACCTACAATTATATGGAGATGGAATTTGAAAAAAAATTACGATTTATTGGTTATTCCTGGATGGAGGCTGGATAGAGATGTCCAGAACCGTGTTTGCTAGCGTGATAAGGTGAATGGTCTATGCACGGACTTTGATTGATTGATTGATTAATGCATTCATTCATTTGATCACTCTGATAACAGGGACCAAACTTGATACTTTTACTGAAAACAGCGAGAATTCTACCACTCTGGTACCTCTGCACGATTCCACAGAACTCAACTTCAAATTAAAAAAACATAAATATTCTGCCGTTTTTATAGGCCAAATTCAGACAAATATTTGGCTCCTTACCATTTCCATGTGGCTGTCACGCAGTAAAATATATTTGTTTTCTAAAAGTTGCAAATCCCAGCCACTGTCTTAGCTACCTCAAGAGAAGCATGGGCAATCAGGGTTGAGTCACAAAAAATAAACAGACGTTACATTAAAAAAATATAGACGCACTTTAATTATTATTACACAACACAATAATTTATTTACTACTAGACTACAACTAAAAATACATGATGCGGTTGTCTAGGCTCAACTTCAAATTGCAGTAGTGGTTGCCTCGGTTACAACTCGATGTTTATGTTTTTCGTTGCCAAGGTTACAATTTCAAACTAGTAGTTATGGTTGAATAGGTTAGAGAGTATACTACGGAAACAGGGATATGTCTCTTTTAAGCATATGGTATTGAGAGTACGCACGAAGAAATCGTACGCCAGCAAGATCAATAAGTTGTAACATGGGAAAGACAATTTTATGAGGGAAATATGTTCGATTATTTGATAGCGAGAGCCCAACAAGAGAATGGTAGTGACAGTCACATAGATATGTATACTTCTCTTCAGTTTTCTATCTCTAGTAAAAGTAGAAGAAATTCCTTAGTCCCAGCTGCCGATGGAGTGTTAGACTGGCTAAGGAGAAGGGATCGAAGAGGGAATGCTAACCCGGTACTCAGAAAATGCTTACTGAAGTCGGAAGTGTTGGACCGAAAGGTGCAAATATCGCAGTAAAGCTGTAAACTATGACACAACGCATTCCGTTCTCTGGACTACATTCTGCTACTTAAGCCCTTTCAGGGCTTGGTAGCGGGAGATTGAGAACGAACGAAGCCAAGCCAAACCAAGCCAAGTAAAGCCAAGCCAAACCAAGCCAAGCCAGGTGTTAGAAACATCTTTGTATGAGGTTTTTAGCTGATTGGTATTAGTTAACTAATGAGTGATCAGTTACCTTCCGACCAGCCATTTATGTATTGTTGTTGTTGTTTAATGCCCAAAATGAGTAAGATTACTCTCTTTTGTACGCCCTAAAAAGGGCATTAAGTGGCGGGTTGTAGTAGCTTTCCTCACATCCCGAGCGTGCTGATCAAGGTGTATGCTTGGCTTCGTCTGCGTGGCGCTCACTACTACGAGGATCACCATGATCAGCCAGACAGCTTTGAAAAAAGATTGTTTCCAGAGAACTCTACATGGAAGAGATATAGTGGTCCCGGTCAGTATATTCTGGCTGACCCTGACGCGACGTCCTGATCAGTATGTTGTGCCTGACGCGACGTCCTGGTCAGTATGTTGTGCCTGACGCGACGTCCTGGTCAGTATTTTGTGCCTGACGCAACGTCCTTGTCAGTATGTTGTGCCTGACGCGACGTCGTGGTCAGTATGTCGTGCCTGACGCGACGTCCTGGTCAGTATGTTGTGCCTGACGCGACGTCCTGGTCAGTATGTTGTGCCTGACGCGACGTCCTGGTCAGTATGTTGTGCCTGACAACGTCCTTGTCAGAATGTTGTGCCTGACGCGACGTCCTGGTCAGTATGTTGTGCCTGACGCGACGTCCTGGTCAGAATGTTGTGCCTGACCGGACTAGCGTCTCAGTTTCCTGCCATCTATGTAGCCTTTCACTGGGAGGGAAAAATAACGTTCGGTCCAGCAAAAACATACTGATCCCACAATTTAGTCACGGTCAGGCGTAATATACTAACCAAGTAACTCACATCCCCTTGTACGCAGTTCTCCCTGGAAACAGACTTCTCATGGCAGTCTTGCTGACGTGGTAGCTTGTCGACGTGATCCCCGTGGAAGAGAATGACACGAATATGAAGCCAAGAATAACACAACTACCTGAAGGACTCCAGTCAACTGTCAACAGCACGATGGAGATGTGAGAAAAGCAGCTGCAACTGGCACGTACCACCCTTTTCAGGGTGCACAAAACAGCAATCATACTCATTGTCGACATTCAATAACAACAAAACACTCCATCACTGACAACGGCGATGAAGTGTCAGCTTTCAGAATATTTGTAAATTGATTTTGTTTTTTTTTAAATTTTCGCATCGTTATACATTTTCTTAAATGACGATATTCGATTAGATTAGTCATATGTTATGTATTATCGCGTTTTATTTTAGATATGTCTTTGATAACTTCTGAATTATTGGGTACATAGATCATTAATGACAAGTTACAGGTTTGATAGACTAGTGGGAGCCCAGTTACAGGTTTGATAGACGAGTGGGGGTCAAGTTGCAGGTTTGATAGACGAGCGGAGACAAGTTGCAGGTTTGATAGACGAGTGGGGGTCAAGTTGCAGGTTTGATAGACGAGCGGGGACAAGTTGCAGGTTTGATAGACGAGCGGGGACAAGTTGCAGGTTTGATAGACGAGCGAGGACAAGTTGCAGGTTTGATAGACGAGCGGGGATAAGTTGCAGATTTTATAGACGAGCTGGGACAAGTTGCAGGCTTGATAGACGAGTGGGAACAAGTTGCAGGTTTGATAGACTAGTGGGAGACAAGTTACAGGTTTGAAAGACGAGTGGGAGTCAATTTATAGATTTCATATATTAGAGAGAGTCAAGTTATGAGTTTGATATACGAGTGGAAGTCAAGTTAAAGGTTTGATAAACTAGAGGAAGTCAAATTATACTGGCAGCATGTAAAACCCGTTTTCCTATGTTACGAGGTGCGTTTTTAAGAAAGTGTAGTTTAGAGATTACCTTGATGGACATATGAAGGCGACAACGTCCTGGTCAGTATCTCAATGTAGTTTTTCTGAGACTTCTTTAACAAGGTCATTCATCATGACAAACGCGCAAGCCGCACTTCAGAAGATACAGAAGGGATGGCTTAGGTACGAGTGGATAGCAGCTGTTGAGGCTTCAAACTTCCAGGGTTTGACATGGATATACTGCGCTTGTTATGCTAGAGTTCAGGGCAATGAAAGAGCTGACATCTTGGCTTCACAAGCTCTCACCATGGGAACGTTAATTATATGGATAGGAATGACATTTTGAAATCAATAAATGACGGCCTGTTAGGTCAGGACACTGCAATAGTTGGCTTGGCTTGGCTTTGTTCGTTCTCAATCTCCCGCTACCAAACCCTAACACGAGCCTAAGTAGCAGAATGTAGTCCAGAGAACGGAATGCGTTGTGTCGTAGTTTACAGCTTGAATACCATATTTGCACCTTTCGGTACAACATATACGACTTCAGCAAGCATTTTTTTAGAACCGAGTTAGCATTTTTTCTTCGATCCCTTTTCCTTAGCCAGTCTGCTCTGTTGTAGCCTGTTATCCAGGATCACCACGTGGAAGTGTAGAAGGGTCTTGGCACTCTGGTTCGCTGGCCTTGACGCTAGCAGTCAGCTATGGGTCGCTGACGGCTGTGGCTCATGTGCTGCTCAGCATCTTGATCCCCACTGCACTAGTTAAAGTAGTAATCCACAGGCTGCAAAGTTTCGACATTAAACGAGGTTTGAGCGGAGTAGGGCGCATGAGAGGACGGAGCAAGAGAGTGTACAACCAGCGAGCTACAGGGACCATCAGCATCCATACCCTTTGTCATTTTCTGAGAGAGACTGAGCACTTATCTAGCTGTCTGATATTTTGTAGATGTCGGAATCTTGTTTGATGCTGCGTGTGAGTGATGTGTACAAATAAATAATCCCGCCAGCTGCAGAGTTCTTGCTGTGATCCGCTTTTTGTTAATAAAAAAAAACAACTGTGCTGCAGAAATTCACAGAAACTCAGTGAGGACTATGGGCCAGATGTCATGACTGGCAGTACGGTTAGGAAATGGTGTCGTTTATTTAAAGATGTGCGAACAAATATCCCTGATGAAAATCGTAATCGTCAGCCCTTTGTGATGACAAACACTTTGATGCAACAAGTGAACACAAAGTTTCTAGAAAATCGTCGCTTCATAAATGTCGCATTGTCTGTCAAATTTTCGAAAGTTTCGATCTTAGTGTCAGCACCAGGATAAAAAGAAAATTACACCTACGTTACGGCTACAATGCCTTCGTCTGGGACAAAAAACGAGCCAAAACAAATAGGAAATCCTAATTAAAAACGAGACGTGATTTAAATTTGCTGCTATGACAATTTTAGTTTTTTCGTTGGCTCTGTGTCCCTGACGAAGACCTTGTGTGTGTCCTAGTGCAATCAGTGAATCTGTACATATATTTATTTGTTTATTAAATCTTAACCTCCAATATCTCTTCAGCTAAAATATAAATAGGATTTACAACCTCATAATGTAAATACGTTGCTACGGAAACCACCATTGCAGTAACACAGAGTACGTTTGGCTGTATTACTCACATGGGCCATCTACAGTGGTGATACTATAATCCATAAAAAGCGTAATGGAAAAGAAGAAAAACAGTTGGAGACCGTTGAGTTGTGCCTGGGAAGAGTAAATGGGTTATTAACAAACTTGTAAGAATGTTGTAAAAAGTGACTAAACAAGTTTGAACTTGGGGCTAGCAATATCTTCGCTTAAAATGAACTCCTACAGAAACCGCAATTGTTATTGCTAATAATAGTTGCCCATCACAAGTGATGAAGACCACTCTCTTTGTTCAGCCGTGTGGACAGTCGTATCTCTTGCTGTGTCCCCTGAAATGGGTGACTTGCGCGGTGATTTGGATTAAAGTGAGGAAGAAACTGCGCCTTTTGTCAATCTCACTCACAGAGCCTAAGCTACCTTTTGCCAGTGGCAAGACATTCATCGAGACGACTGGAGATAGCATAGGATGCAGATTTTGTCTCAGGGTTACCACCGAAGCCTTTCCGTAAACATGTAACCCGCAGGGTAGAAAGGTGGGAAGGCATCTGCCATCTAATGCAGTTTATCGTGCCTTTTCGATAACCACAAGAGGTCGTATGGACAACACTCAGCGTGTGAGTGAGTCTGGCATCTCTCCCCAGCTGTATTCATCTCATCATAGTAGCATCTAAAATTCCCACACGCCAAATTCGTGAAGGTGAACCGGCAGAACTAACCCGTGAAACACGACACAGGTATAAATAACTATAAGTTAGTATAAGCGTAGTTCCATTCACTGATTCAGCCGGCGTCCAGACCAGGATAAACGAATGGAAGAAATCACCAAAAAAAGAACGAAATAACAAGTCCCGACGGAAAACAACACCACGTTTCCGTGAACACAAGTGTAAGTCGTCGACTAGTGTGAATTCCAGGCAAATCCGTGGTCTGGCGGCATCCATAATGATCCAAAACAGTAGAGAAATGTAGACTCGCAGCCAGTTATGGCGCCATCTTTGCCAGATTTGTCAAAGGAAGTGTTTTACACTTGGTCAAGCAAAACATAGTGAACAAACATGTTAGTCAGGTTCAGGCAAAACATACCGGCCAAGATCCTAACCTCGGCTTCCTTGTGGGCCCTTTCTGGAAACGGGTTGTTTTCATGGCAGCCTGACTAACAAGGGGACGGATCAACGTTGTCCCCGTAGTAATGAATGACACACAATTAAAGCCAAGCATAGCACAACCGCCTGGAGGACCCCGTTCTACCTCCATCAGTACGCTCGGAATACGAGGAAAGCAACGACAGCCCGCCACGTAACGCCCTATTTAGGGCGCAAAAATGAATAATCCTACTCATTGTCGTCATACAACAACAACAACAACACAGACTTCCTGTTCGAAGGTGAACTGTACTTACCCCTATGCTTTAAAGAAAGCGAAATAGTGCAGGCAAGAAGAATAGCTGGAATATTTGAACTGGCGATGGTAGTCTCGGTAGGACAGCGTAACTACCAGCGGAGATTGAGCCCATAGCAGTCGCAGAAGGCGCCTTATTTCCTTTCATGTAAAAACCTGTATTTATATTAAATCATTTTTGCAGCTAAAATGGCAGAGGTTGGCATAAGACTTTCCGATTGGATGTCAACAAAGATATTTCCGGACAAGGGTCAGGAAAAACTACTTCCGTACAAGGGTCAGCAAAACTACTTTCGGACAAGGGTCAGCAAAACTACCTCCGTACAAGGGTCAGCAAAACTACTTCCGGACAAGGGTCAGAAAAACTACTTCCGTACAAGGGTCAGCAAAACTACTTCCGGACAAGGGTCAGAAAAACTACTTCCGTACAAGGGTCAGCAATACTACTTCCAGACAAGGGTCAGAAATACTACTTCCGTACAAAAGTCAGCAAAACTACTTCCGGACAAGGGTCAGAAATACTACTTCCGTACAAGGGTCAGCAAAACTACTTCCGGACAAGGGTCAGAAATACTACTTCCGGACAAGGGTCAGCAAAACTACTTCTGAACAAGGGTCAGAAAAACTACTTCCAGACATAGGTCAGCAAAACTATTTCCGGACAAAGATCAGCAAAACTACATCCGTACAAAAGGTCAGCAAAACTCCATACTGACAGGAGTCAGCAAAACTCCCTAGTGACAGGAGTCAGCAAAACTCCCTAGTGACTGGAGTCAGCAGAATTACTGCTAAATAAAGATCAGCACAACTACTTTTGAAAAGAGTTCAGTTTAGTTTAGTTTAGTCTCTACAACCCAGAGATCCGGAAAATACCAGAAAGTCCGCGAAAAATATCCCTGTCTACTATGATTTGAGCCTCGAGACCACTCTGTCCCTAAACAGATATCAGCATCACTACTATTACAGAGTGATCAGCAAAAATTCTTCCAGACAGTGATCAACAGTTGTAGCAGTAATCCGATCTGTGATAAAACTACTAGTTGTTGTAGCAGTAATAGAATGTGTGACAATACTACTAACTGTTGTAGCAGTAATAGAATGTGTGACAATACTACTAACTGTTGTAGCAGTAATATGATGTGTGATAATACTACTTGTAGTTTTAGTAGCAATCGTAGTAATGGTACTGTTGATGTGAGATGTAGTAATTGTTGCTGTTGTAATAGTAGCAATATTTTCTTATACCTTGTTTGATTGTTTTTAGTCACATTACAAAGTTAGTATCCGAAGTGCAGTAATATTGGTATGATAATAAAGAGAACGCATGACAGCTGTTTATGGAAAGGCTCCCCTGGGAGTTCGAAGTTGTTGACTAATTGTTAAATATATTGGTGGTAGTTGTTGTAGTTTCATTAGAAGTGGATATTGTTATTGATGTAAGATGATGCTATAAAGTGAGTAATTTATCTTACCTAGTAGTTATAATATCCAATCCGCTATTCTTGTCCAGCTTTGAAAACGAAATCTGAACGACTGTCTTGCTTAACTATACGATACTAAGTACAAGAGTCACGGATAGGTGTTTGTAACTTGTCTATTTATGGTCTTTCTATAATTCTAATTTATATGAGAGGTATTACTAAATAAATAATCAACCACCGTATGGCTACAGTATTGGCCATCAACAAACAAACAGCTCAAACTGCAGCAGATGAGTAGCGCGGGAAATCTATACTTAGAAACCATGGCTGGATGTTGTTTGCACTGTTATAGTTTATTTCTGCAGCAAATGGATATCGAACTGCTGTAAACCCGTATACCGATTCAATGATAGACTTTTACTTCGGCCACGTTATGGTTGACAGTACGCCTCGCTCGCCTCTTTGATTCGCTACAAGCTGGCAATAAGTACGTACTGTGATCTGGTTAGCGGGAGAATATGTTTTGTCTTCTGTACAGTAAGGTGAATTTTATATTTGTCAAGAGATGGCCCAAAAACGACACACAAAAGGCATGGACCTTAATGCATTATTATGGGTGTGACAGGAAGTTACAAAGTGTTAAAGAAATATGGATCGGCTTGCTTCTATACAAGTCCTAACGTCTCTATGCAGTTTTAGAAGACTCGGTATACAACCAGTTTCTGTTTTATTCACTTGATCTAAAAATATCTATGTCAATTCAATCTTTTCTTGAATGCACAAATTGACCATGCCTCCACTATTTCCAGTGACAATGCATTCCTAGCATTCACTACTCTCTGACTACAAACATATCTCCTTCTATCTAATCAGGACCTTTCTTTAATGAATTTGTGGATGTGTCCTTTAGTTTTTGTAGGTGGCGGAAAAAACGTGTTATAGTCTCATTGACCTTTTCCGTTGATTATCTTATAAACCTAGGGGAACTGAGACGCTAAGTCCAGTCAGGCACAATATGCTGACCAGGTGGAACAGAGACGCTAGTCCAGTCAGACACAACATGCTGACCAGGACGTCGCGTCAGGCACAACATGCTGACCAGGACGTCGCGTTAAGGTCAAACACAATACACTGATCAGGACCACAATCTCACTTCCATGTAGCGTTCCCTGGAAACAGGCTGTTTTCAAGACAGCATGGCTGACGAGATGTGGATCGCTGTGATCCCTGTAGTAGTGAGCACAACGCAAATGAAGTCAAGCATAGCATAACCACCTGGAAGACGGCAGTCCAACTTCAACAGTACGCTCATGATGTAAGGAAAGCTACTACAACCCGCCACTTCACGTCTTTTTCAGGACGCACAAAAGAGTGAACTTACTCATTGGGGCATTAAACAACATCAACCTGTTTTAAATCATCTCGAATTATTCTTTCTTTTTAGACACTGTAGACTGTTTTTTTTTAGTCTTTCCTCATAACTATAATAATTATCCTACTATAAGTTTTGAAGTTCTTCTTTGTATTCTTTCCAGCATCATAGCTATTGTGATTTCCAGAGCCACAAAGAGTCCTTTCATGTCTATAAATAATCATTCTCATTGTCCCTCTACAGACAACAATTCCCATTGTTACAGACGATCATTTTGAGTGCTACAAATGGACATTTTGATATCTACAAACTGGAACTTCAGCACCCGGCTTCGCTCAGGAAATAAAAATGTTTACATATATACAATTCAGAATAGACTTGAAATTGGCATAGTGACTTGAAATTAGTTGCACTGATCTCGGAAACTTCACGTATTTGAGAGCTTTTTGTAAATTAATTAGCATTTGAATCGGTGGAGTTACACTAACTATTAAATACGAAATATTCACTTGTGAATGGGAGGCGAGGAGACTGGTTTCGCACATCAGCTGGTGTGAGACAGGGGTGTACACTCTCTCCAACTCTTTTCAATATATTCCTTGAAGGAATTATGAGTGAGGCACTTGGAGGTCACGTTGGTACTTTCAAGATAGGGGGCCGAACGATTACCAACCTTCGTTTTGCAGATGATATCGACGGGTTGGCGGGTTAACTAAGCAGAACTCCCGGAATGGATCAGAAGGCTCGATGAAACAGCTCTTGACTATGGTATGGAGATAAACGCTGGAAAGACAAAATTAATGACAAACAACGCTACGGGCTTCAACGGCAAGATAAAAGCAAACGGTCAAGAACTGGAAGTAGTTGACCGTTTTAAATATCTTGGGTCGATTGTCAGTGATGAAAGGGCTCATTTTTGGGACCAATTTTATTCTTGATATATATAAATGATTTGGATATAGGTATGGGATCCATTATTGCAAAATTTGCTGATGACACAAAACTACGCAGTAGTGTCTCATCTAAAGCAGAAGTGGATATATTGAGGTCGGATTTAGATAAAATTCGAGAATGGTCTGTAATCTGGCAAATGGAGTTTAATGTAGATAAATGTACAGTCATCCACATGGGTAGATCCAATATGGAACATAATTACAGAATGGGAGAGAACAATATTAGAAAGATAGATACAGAAAGAGACTTAGGGGTTATAATAGATCATACATGTAAGGTGAGGGAGCAAGTTCAGGTAGCAGTAAAAAAGGCAAATGCAATGTTAGGGATGATAAAAAGAAATATTAAACATAGGAGCAAGGAAGTGATAGTCAAACTGTATAAAGCATTAGTTAGACCTAGATTGGAGTACTGTGTACAGGTGTGGAGTCCTTATTAGATAGGGGATATAGACATGCTGGAGAGAATACAAAAAAGAGCGACAAAGCTGATAGTGGGATTCCAGAATTACAGTTATGAAGAAAGATTAAAAAGAACTGGCCTTCAGTATCTAGAAGAGAGAAAAATTCGTGGTGACTTAATACAGGTGTATAAGATGATCAGAGGAATGGATAAAGTAGACTATAACAAGTTTTTTTAAAGTACAACCACCAACAAGGACAAGAGGGCACAGCTACAAGTTGACTAAGGAGAGGTCCAGATTAGACATTAGGAAGTATTTCTTTAGCCAGAGAGTAGTGAATGCTTGGAATGCATTGCCAAGTGAGGTGGTGGAGGCTGGGACGGTCAATGCATTTAAGAACAGATTGGATGCGTACAGCTTCTAGAGGAAGGTGATGTAAATGGAACTGGTTGTATACAGACTCTGCAGAGTGTTCTAAACCAGTATAAAGACGTTAAGTTAAGTTAAGTTTCCGAAAACTTTTAAACGTCACGTACAAAGATCGAGTTACAAACGAGGAAATCCGAAATAGAATTACGACGGCAATAGGGCCTTTCGAAGACCTCTTGGCAACTGTCAAAAGAAGAAAACTCACTTGGTACGGTCACATATCAAGATCAAATGGTCTTGCAAACACAATCCTCCACGGGAAGGTGCATGGCAGACGACGAAGAGGCCAGCCCAAAAAGAGATGGGAAGACAACATAAAAGAATGGACCAGTCTCCGACCAGAAGAGTCACAGACAGCGGCTTCTGACAGAGAGGGATGGCGTGGAGTTGTGAAGATGTCTTCATGTGTGCCCCAACGACCTCAGCGGTTACGGGATGACCTGACCTGACCTGATTCACTTAACACAAAACTTCGTCAAAACAACACTGATCTCAAGTGAGAGAAATAAACTTACGAAAATGGAATTTCGTGAGCGGTGCACATTGTCAACAAGTCCCAAATCGAGCATTGTCGAGGGTCACATGATTACCCTTATACTGATCAATTCCAAATATGGACTGGTATTGTGCATTCGATTTTCTACCTTGAGCGGTTAGGCAAACAAAAAATTAACCGTACGGTATACCAGAAAATACATTTGCTGTAAATAGTTTAACTTCTTTATTATTAATTAACTCGTGAAAGGACGACACAGCGAGCCGAAAATAGTTATGTCAGCCTAGAAATTCGATACCAAGTGACATGTGCTAATTTCATATTGGTAAAGATCACCATTCGAGATATTTTGCAATACGGACAAACAGACACGTGTATTTTCTTGTTGTATCGTTAGGATAGTCCTTTTTGTAGCTACAATCAGCTGTACTTTTTCCAGGTCTAGGATGGGACTAGAGGACAACCCCTATAATAATACTGCTAATAGCCAAATGTGAGTCGGTAGAACAAATCAGAGAAGACACCGGGCAGGACCTTTTAAGGGCTGACCAGATTGATTTGCAGATTACTCTGACGGAGAGTGAGCCTACAACACTGAGCAGTGAGACACATCGATAGCTATTATTGTCATTTCTATCACCTTTGGGGTTGTTGTTTTTTTTTGGTGCGTATAGTGTTACAATTTGTGCATCACTCATAACTTGAGATGTAGTGACATTTTTCAGTACTGACATAACATCCTACACAGTGGTTGCAAGATTGCACACTTACTCCGATTGATCAAATCATTGCGTTTGAAGGGTGGAAAGGGGGGGGGGAGGGGTTGTCTCGTCGCTGCCATGTATTCTGACCGGAGCCAGTCTGTAAATAGCTTTATTCAGATCATCTAGAGATGGTTCAATGTCTAGCTCGAGGTACAGTGATAGCTTTTGACGGCGTCAGGGGCTGTGAGAGTGATTATATTGTCACACAATTATAGCCCAGAATTGTGCTCATCTCATCTCTCCATCTCCTTTGTCTGTTATTTTCTCGCCAGTGATGGATTTGAGTGGCACTGTTTTCCTACATGCAAGACCAATTGCTTTCTTTATACCATTGTACATGTGTCCAATGTTTCCTGCTTGTGCTGCAGTTTGAATATTTCCACTCATCTGTAGTCAACACTTATTTGCACAACAACGAGCTGTTTGTTGAACGTGACTTCTGGCGGGTGTGCAGAGTACCTACATTTGGAAGCTGATTGCGTTTAACCTGAGCAGCAGGTTTGGCCTCATTGATGGGTGTCATATACTTCATTTATGCTTCAAACCAGATTTAACAGTTCTTCCAAACGCTGCAAGTGCAGTGCTATAAATGATATTTCGGGGATGTTCTTAGGTCTTTGTAACAGTGGCGCCATGGTGCAGGATATTGAGGTTTCCATCAAAAACACTGTCATTGATTAGTGCAAAGTCCGACAATCTACTTGCGTCGTCTGTGGCTTATCTTTGTTTCTAGTGTGGTAGAATTTCCTTGTCTGCAATTTTAATTTACAGCCAACCAATGAATGATCGCAGTCTGCACTATGCGTGAGGCGCATATACTTGAGGGGAGATCTGACAAGGATTAGATCCAGCTGATGCCAGTGCTTTGATAGTGGGTGCATGCACTAAAACTTTATGTTCGGATTTTGTCTTAAAATAGAAGTTGGTCACACAGAGGTCGTGTTCGACATATAACTTTTAGAGCCGTTGGCCATTTTGAATTATTTTGCCGACTACAAAAATGTAATGAAGGCAATGAATCGTAATCAGTGCCCACGCCTTGCGTTGAAGTCACTTGGTAGAATAAGCTGTTCTTGACTATGTATACTTCTAACTCATCTTTGTATTCAAGTCTGAAGCAGAATCAATAAATCAAAAGCCCGTCGCTCCTCTCGGTGCATAGTCCATCGACAACATCTCGCCAGCGGGCACGGCCCTGGACTCCTCTCTCATAGTCCATCGACAACATCTCACCAGCATGCACGGTCCTGGGCTCCTCTCTCATAGTCCATCGACAACATCTCACCAGCATGCACGGTCCTGGGCTCCTCTCTCATAGTCCATCGACAACATCTCACCAGCATGCACGGTCCTGGGCTCCTCTCTCATAGTCCATCGACAACATCTCGCCAGCATACACGGTCTTATGCTCCTCTCGCATTTGCCATCGACAACATCTCACCAGCATGCATGGTCCTGGGCTCCTCTCTCATAGTCCATCGACAACATCTCGCCAGCATACACGGTCTTATGCTCCTCTCTCATAGTCCATCGACAACATCTCGCCAGCATGCACGGTCCTGGGCTCCTCTCTCATAGTCCATCGACAACATCTCGCCAGCATACACGGTCTTATGCTTCTCTCTCATAGTCCATCGACAACATCTCGCCAGCGGGCACGGCCCTGGACTCCTCTCTCATAGTCCATCGACAACATCTCACCAGCATGCACGGTCCTGGGCTCCTCTCTCATAGTCCATCGTCAACATCTCACCAGCATGCACGGTCCTGGGCTCCTCTCTCATAGTCCATCGACAACATCTCACCAGCATGCACGGTCCTGGGCTCCTCTCTCATAGTCCATCGACAACATCTCGCCAGCATACACGGTCTTATGCTCCTCTCGCATTTGCCATCGACAACATCTCACCAGCATGCACGGTCCTGGGCTCCTCTCTCATAGTCCATCGACAACATCTCGCCAGCATACACGGTCTTATGCTCCTCTCTCATAGTCCATCGACAACATCTCGCCAGCATGCACGGTCCTGGGCTCCTCTCTCATAGTCCATCGACAACATCTCGCCAGCATGCACGGTCCTGGGCTCCTCTCTCATAGTCCATCGACAACATCTCGCCAGCATACACGGTCTTATGCTTCTCTCTCATAGTCCATCGACAACATCTCGCCAGCATGCACGGTCCTGGGCTCCTCTCTCATAGTCCATCGACAACATCTCGCCAGCATACACGGTCTTATGCTCCTCTCTCATTTGCCATCGACAACATCTCACCAGCATGCACGGTCCTGGGCTCCTCTCTCATAGTCCATCGACAACATCTCGCCAGCATGCACGGTCTTATGCGTCTCTCTCATAGTCCATCGACAACATCTCGCCAGCATACACGGTCTTATGCTTCTCTCTCATAGTCCATCGACAACATCTCACCAGCATGCACGATCCTGGGCTCCTCTCTCATAGTCCATCGACAACATCTCGCCAGCATGCACGGTCCTGGGCTCCTCTCTCATAGTCCATCGACAACATCTCGCCAGCATACACGGTCTTATGCTCCTCTCGCATTTGCCATCGACAACATCTCACCAGCATGCACGGTCCTGGGCTCCTCTCTCATAGTCCATCGACAACATCTCGCCAGCATGCACGGTCTTATGCTTCTCTCTCATAGTCCATCGACAACATCTCGCCAGCATACACGGTCTTATGCTTCTCTCTCCTAGTCCATCGACAACATCTCACCAGCATGCACGATCCTGGGCTCCTCTCTCATAGTCCATCGACAACATCTCGCCAGCATGCACGATCCTGGGCTCCTCTCTCATAGTCCATCGACAACATCTCACCAGCATGCACGGTCTTGGGCTCCTCTCTCATAGTCCATCGACAACATCTCACCAGCATGCACGGTCTTATGCGTCTCTCTCATAGTCCATCGACAACATCTCGCCAGCATACACGGTCTTATGCTTCTCTCTCATAGTCCATCGACAACATCTCACCAGCATGCACGATCCTGGGCTCCTCTCTCCTAGTCCATCGACAACATCTCACCAGCATGCACGGTCCTGGGCTCCTCTCTCATAGTCCATCGACAACATCTCACCCGCATACACGGTCCTGGTCCGCTCTGTCTGCCTCTCTCCTAGTCCACCGACAGCATCCCCGCCAGCATACACGGTCCTGGTCCGCTCTGTCTGCCTCTCTCCTAGTCCACCGACAGCATCCCCGCCAGCATGCACGGTCCTGGTCCGCTCTGTCTGCCTCTCTCCTAGTCCACCGACAGCATCCCCGCCAGCATACACGGTCCTGGTCCGCTCTGTCTGCCTCTCTTCTAGTCCACCGACAGCATCCCCGCCAGCATGCACGGTCCTGGTCCGCTCTGTCTGCCTCTCTCCTAGTCCACCGACAGCATCCCCGCCAGCATGCACGGCCCTGGTCCGCTCTGTCTGCCTCTCTCCTAGTCCACCGACAGCATCCCCGCCAACATGCACGGCCCTGGTCCGCTCTGTCCGCCTCTCTCCTAGTCCACCGACAGCATCCCCGCCAGCATGCACGGCCCTGGTCCGCTCTGTCTGCCTCTCTCCTAGTCCACCGACAGCATCCCCGCCAGCATACACGGTCCTGGTCCGCTCTGTCTGCCTCTCTCCTAGTCCACCGACAGCATCCCCGCCAACATGCACGGCCCTGGTCCGCTCTGTCCGCCTCTCTCCTAGTCCATCGACAACATCTCACCCGCATACACGGTCCTGGTCCGCTCTGTCTGCCTCTCTCCTAGTCCACCGACAGCATCCCCGCCAGCATACACGGTCCTGGTCCGCTCTGTCTGCCTCTCTCCTAGTCCACCGACAGCATCCCCGCCAGCATGCACGGTCCTGGTCCGCTCTGTCTGCCTCTCTCGTAGTCCACCGACAGCATCCCCGCCAGCATACACGGTCCTGGTCCGCTCTGTCTGCCTCTCTCCTAGTCCACCGACAGCATCCCCGCCAGCATGCACGGTCCTGGTCCGCTCTGTCTGCCTCTCTCCTAGTCCACCGACAGCATCCCCGCCAGCATGCACGGCCCTGGTCCGCTCTGTCTGCCTCTCTCCTAGTCCACCGACAGCATCCCCGCCAACATGCACGGCCCTGGTCCGCTCTGTCTGCCTCTCTCCTAGTCCACCGACAGCATCCCCGCCAGCATGCATGGCCCTGGTCCGCTCTGTCTGCCTCTCTCCTAGTCCACCGACAGCATCCCCGCCAGCATGCACGGCCCTGGTCCGCTCTGTCTGCCTCTCTCCTAGTCCACCGACAGCATCCCCGCCATCATGCACGGCCCTGGTCCGCTCTGTCTGCCTCTCTCCTAGTCCACCGACAGCATCCCCGCCAGCATGCACGGTCCTGGTCCGCTCTGTCTGCCTCTCTCCTAGTCCACCGACAGCATCCCCGCCAGCATGCACGGTCCTGGTCCGCTCTGTCTGCCTCTCTCCTAGTCCACCGACAGCATCCCCGCCAGCATGCACGGTCCTGGTCCGCTCTGTCTGCCTCTCTCCTAGTCCACCGACAGCATCCCCGCCAGCATGCACGGTCCTGGTCCGCTCTGTCTGCCTCTCTCCTAGTCCACCGACAGCATTCCCGCCAGCATACACGGTCCTGGTCCGCTCTGTCTGCCTCTCTCCTAGTCCACCGACAGCATCCCCGCCAGCATACACGGTCCTGGTCCGCTCTGTCCGCCTCTCTCCTAGTCCACCGACAGCATCCCCGCCAGCATGCACTGCCCTGGTCCGCTCTGTCTGCCTCTCTCCTAGTCCACCGACAGCATCCCCGCCAGCATGCACGGTCCTGGTCCTCTCTCGATGTGTAATTATTTAATTTTAGCTCCTTCTCACATTCTCTTCTCCAAGTATTATTTGGTCTACCTCTCTCTCTTTTCCCCTGAGGATTCCATGTAAGAGCCTGTCTGGCTATGTTAGACTGTGCCTTCCGAAGAGTATGTCCTATCCAGCCCCATTTTCTTCGCTTAATTTGTTGTTCCAATGGCTGTTGTTGGCTCCTTTCCCACAAGTCTTCATTCCTCACCATGTTCTACCACTTTATGCCCATTATTCTTTGTATGCACCTGTTAACAAAGGACTGGAGTCTTTGTTGAATGATCTTGTCTGTTCTCCATGTCTCCGCTCCATTCAGCAACATCCACTTGCGTTGAATATTCTAATTTTGGTGTGAATCTTGATTTCTCTGGATCTTCATATATTGTTTAGTGTCAGGAATGCCCCTCGTGCCTTTCCAATTCTGATCCTTACATCTGCACCTCCTGATGTGTCTATTGTGCTGCTCAAATAGGTCAAGGTATCTACTTCCTCCAATTGCTCTCCGTCCAGCTTGATTGGTTCTTCGCTGTTAGTGTTGAGTTTAAGAAGCTCGGTTTTCTTCATGTTGATATTCAGTCCCAGTTTGGACGATTGTTCTTTCATCGTTTGATAGGGAGGTCTGAAGCACAAGGTAGGTGCATTTGCACTGACAATGATGGCGCTGGCATACTGTGGAAGGGAAACGAAGTATAAGCAAGCGCACGTAAGCACTTTCGCTTGGTTAAAACATATATATTAAAGATTGTTTCAGTGCAAAACCTACGCCACGCTTCTCTTTTCGTTGGGGTCTTTTCCTTGCCTGTAAAATATGTAGTCTGTCTCTCTCAAGTCGGCAGACAGAGTTGTAGTCTGTCGTCCTCAAGTCGGCAGACAGAGCTGTAGTCTCTCTCCCTCAAGTCGGCAGACAGAGTTGTAGTCTCTCTCTCAAGTCGGCAGACAGAGCTGTAGTCTGTCGTCCTCAAGTCGGCAGACAGAGCTGTAGTCTACCGCCCTCAAGTCGGCAGACAGAGTTGTAGTCTGTCGCCATCAAGTCGGCAAACAGAGTTGTAGTCTGTCTTCCTCAAGTCGGCAGACAGAGTTTCCTGAAGTGTAACAATGTGTTAGTCGAGTTTATGTGTGTCTGATATCGCTTGTATCATGTGGGTTATCGATCAGACCAGTCAGCATGATACGAATATCCCAACATTCCAGTTTTACTGCTGATGCACGTGTTGTGTCAGGGTGAAACTGGAAGAGCTTTCCAGGTTGCAAGCTTGGGCATATTTCTATGCAGAACAAGCTGTTGACCCTGCAGTAAGTCCTTCCATCCCTCTCCACACAGCTAATTGATCCAGGGGGACACTCGGAACAGTATTAGCCGATACAGTTGCCAGAGTAGCGATGGAACCGCCACTAGACTGCCTTGTGGACACCAACTCCGGATATTTCCTCAGGTGTTTCTCCCAAAGCCTTTCTCGTGAACAGGTACCCCACAAGACAGTGGAGACGGTGATCAGTTTTTATAATAAGTTTATTACATAGGCTTGCTATGCCCTCATACCCAAACGGCCTATTTACGGGTCTTGTGAACGGTTATTGACTATTTCATGATGAATGGTGCTGTTTATAATGCTGTCGTGGGTAAGTTTGGTTACTTTTGTCACAAATAATTATAATTCTATTTATTTTTGCTCCGCTCACGACTAGCGGCACAAAAACACATCAGCCATCTTGGAATTGTAGGTAGGTGTCAATCATTCATTTAAAAACCCGATCAATTCAACAGTAACACCAACAATAACATCAACAACAATAAAATCAACAACAACAACTTTAACAGCAAAAATAAATATAACATTAACAACCATAACATTAGCAACAGTAACAACAACACAACAACAACATTAACTAAAATAACAGTAACAATTGTAATTGCAACAACAATAACATCATCAACAACAGCTAAAGTAGCAACAACAACAACAATAATATCATCAACAACAGCTAAAGTAGCAACAACAACAACAATAACATCATCAACAACAGCTAAAGTAGCAACAACAACAACAATAACATCATCAACAACAGCTAAAGTAGCAACAACAACAACAATAATATCATCAACAACAGCTAAAGTAGCAACAACAACAACAATAACATCATCAACAACAGCTAAAGTAGCAACAACAACAACAATAACATCATGAACAACAGCTAAAGTAGCAACAACAATAATATCATGAACAACAGCTAAAGTAGCAACAACAACAACAATAATATCATGAACAACAGCTAAAGTAGCAACAACAACAACAATAATATCATCAACAACAGCTAAAGTAGCAACAACAACAACAATAACATCATCAACAACAGCTATAGTAGCAACAACAACAACAATAACATCATCAACAACAGCTAAAGTAGCAACAACAACAACAATAACATCATCAACAACAGCTAAAGTAGCAACAACAACAACAATAACATCATCAACAACAGCTAAAGTAGCAACAACAACAACAATAACATCATCAACAACAGCTAAAGTAGCAACAACAATAATATCATGAACAACAGCTATAGTAGCAACAACAACAACAATAATATCATCAACAACAGCTATAGTAGCAACAACAACAACAATAACATCATCAACAACAGCTAAAGTAGCAACAACAATAATATCATGAACAACAGCTATAGTAGCAACAACAATAATATCATGAACAACAGCTATAGTAGCAACAACAACAACAATAACATCATCAACAACAGCTAAAGTAGCAACAACAACAACAATAACATCATCAACAACAGCTAAAGTAGCAACAACAATAATATCATGAACAACAGCTATAGTAGCAACAACAACAACAATAACATCATCAACAACAGCTAAAGTAGCAACAACAACAACAATAATATCATGAACAACAGCTATAGTAGCAACAACAACAACAATAACATCATCAACAACAGCTATAGTAGCAACAACAACAACAATAATATCATCAACAACAGCTATAGTAGCAACAACAACAACAATAATATCATCAACAACAGCTATAGTAGCAACAACAACAACAATAACATCATCAACAACAGCTATAGTAGCAACAACAACAACAATAATATCATGAACAACAGCTATAGTAGCAACAACAACAACAATAACATCATCAACAACAGCTATAGTAGCAACAACAACAACAATAACATCATGAACAACAGCTAAAGTAGCAACAACAACAACAATAACATCATCAACAACAGCTATAGTAGCAACAACAACAACAATAACATCATCAACAACAGCTAAAGTAGCAACAACAACAACAATAACATCATCAACAACAGCTATAGTAGCAACAACAACAACAATAACATCATCAACAACAGCTAAAGTAGCAACAACAACAACAATAACATCATCAACAACAGCTAAAGTAGCAACAACAACAACAATAACATCATCAACAACAGCTAAAGTAGCAACAACAACAACAATAACATCATCAACAACAGCTAAAGTAGCAACAACAACAACAATAACATCATCAACAACAGCTAAAGTAGCAACAACAATAATATCATGAACAACAGCTATAGTAGCAACAACAACAACAATAACATCATCAACAACAGCTAAAGTAGCAACAACAACAACAATAACATCATCAACAACAGCTAAAGTAGCAACAACAACAACAATAACATCATCAACAACAGCTAAAGTAGCAACAACAACAACAATAACATCATCAACAACAGCTAAAGTAGCAACAACAACAACAATAACATCATCAACAACAGCTAAAGTAGCAACAACAACAACAATAACATCATCAACAACAGCTAAAGTAGCAACAACAACAACAATAATATCATGAACAACAGCTAAAGTAGCAACAACAACAACAATAATATCATGAACAACAGCTATAGTAGCAACAACAACAACAATAATATCATGAACAACAGCTAAAGTAGCAACAACAACAACAATAACATCATCAACAACAGCTAAAGTAGCAACAACAACAACAATAACATCATCAACAACAGCTAAAGTAGCAACAACAACAACAATAACATCATCAACAACAGCTAAAGTAGCAACAACAACAACAATAACATCATCAACAACAGCTAAAGTAGCAACAACAACAACAATAGCATCATCAACAACAGATGTAGCAACAACAACAATAACATCAATAACAATAACAACAACAGCAATAACAACATTAACAATAACATACAACTGCAATAACAACAACAACAACAACAATAACAACAACAACAACAACAACAAACATCAATTTCAGAGAACAGCAAGCAAACCCTGACATAAAGACGTAACATAAAACCTGGACACAATCCAGGCGGCAGCAGATGTTGAGTGACGTATTCTGGTACGATTTTATTCAAACATAATTTCACGCCTGTTAGGATTGAAAGCCCACGCATTCTAAAAATAAACGTGCATATTTTGTTCTGATTGGCTCAAGACCAGAACGTGAAAATGTATATTTGGGCATGAATATAGATGCAAGTTCTGAAATACGTTTAGTCGAGAGTGAGCAATTTCCCATACCAACACAATATTAGCAAGTATTCCCAGGGTCGGAAAGGGAAATAAGGTATAGTTATGCTGTAACCTGTCTGGCGTGTCGTAAGATGTGACCAAGGAGAGTTGCGCATGGAGTTGGCTACCCAATGCTGTTGAAACTTTTAGCCATAACAACTTCAACAGACATAGACAGGTCATCTTTTTACAACTTGCTTTGTGTTTGCTGAAGATCAATGCTCCACAGGGAGTTGAAAAGTGATTGGTTGATTGATTAATGGATTGAACACAATCTATTTTTGTTTGTTGGGAATGAAAGATGCCAAAGATGTCGCTGTGAATGAGCTGACAGCAGTTAGCGACTTATAGCTGGCTTCTTGCATACCTGACAAAGAGCCTATTCTGACTCCATGTGGTGGCCCTGGAAACAGGCTGTACTAGTGTAGTCTGGCTAAGAGATAGGGATCGAAGTGGGAAGACAAACCCGGAAGCTGAAATATATAAATAAATGACTGCTGAAACCGAATGTATCAGGCCGAAAGACACAGATATTGCAGCCTCACTGTAAACTACGACTTGATCTCACAACAGAAAGAAAAAAGAAGGAAAGAAATAGAAGAAAAAGAAGGAAGAAGATGATGAAAAAGAAGAAGAAAAAGAAGAAGCATCTCATGCAGGATTTATTGCTGAAACATAATAATGGACAAGTTCGGCACTCCCCCTATCCTCCCACGACATTTGCTCTTTCCAGGAATATAGGTGCAACTCAAAGGGTAGGACATAGAAGAAATCAAGATAAATGTGATGAAGAGGGAATATAAACATGCTGGAAAGGATACAAAAATGAGCAACAAAACTGATAGTGAGATTCCAGAAATATAGTTAGGAAGAAAGACTCAGAAAAACTGGCCTAAAGTGTCTAGAAAAAAGAATTTGAGGTGATTTGATACAGGTTTATAAGATATTCAAAGGAAAAGATAAATTAGACTAACACCTCCGAAGATGGATGTGTCGCTCACTAGCGACACAACACATTTCGTTCTCCGGATTACATCCTGCTTCTTGCGAAGCCATGTTCAGGTCTTGGTAGGAGGAGATTGAGAACGAACGCAGAAGAAGAAGAAGAAGAAGAAGAAGAAGAAGAGGGCTATAACAAGTTTTTCAAAATACAAAAATACAATCACCTACACGAATTAGACACAGCTACAAATTAATTCAAGAAAGGTCTAGATTAGATGCCAGGAAATATTTACGAAATCTTCACGAATTCTGAAGAGGGCTATAACAAGTTTTTCAAAATACAAAAATACAATCACCTACACGAATTAGACACAGCTACAAATTAATTCAAGAAAGGTCTAGATTAGATACCAGGAAATATTTACGAAATCTTCACGAATTCTGAAGAGGGCTGTAACAAGTTTTTCAAAATACAAAAATACAATCACCTACACGAATTAGACACAGCTACAAATTAATTCAAGAAAGGTCTAGATTAGATACCAGGAAATATTTACGAAATCTTCACGAATTCTGTCTGGAAATAAACAAATTTCTTAGTCCCCTGTCAAGGAAGCAGTCTAAATATTTTCATGAGAAGCGACAATTAAAGGTCTGAAAACCAGTCAGTAGATAGCAGAAGCGGAAGACAGTTGATTTGGACCAATAGATCAAAACCCTGGGAATAGTTTAGACGAGACAACTGTCCGTGTTCTGTTCACCAAACGTCTCTGGATATCAAGTAGAAATAGATTAGCTATACGATATGGAAAACGGTCACAGATTCTAATAATTAGGTGGGTTTGCTGTGTGTAGTCAGAAAATCAATGCCTTTGTATGTAACCTAATAAAAACTATACAATTGATGTCTTGGAACTAGTCTGTGTTAGTGCTTCAATGAAATATTGGCGTGAAGTGTTGTGTCCTACATATATGACGCGTGTTCAAATTAAACTGGGCCGAGCTCCACCAAGTGAATATACGTATAATGCGCATGATGATGTCGCTTCTGGTGTAAACAGCATATACCAACCATCAAGTTTTCAAAATTTCATTATCTTCTGACTCATAGTTTCCTTAGCAGACTTGAAAACATGGAGGTTGTGATACAGAATCCGTCCAAAGTTGATCAGCGAGTGATTCGGTTTCTAACAGCTGAAGGATGTCGACCAGTCGACATCCATCGCAGAATACAGACAGTGTGTGGTGACAAAAGTGTGTCGAAGACAACAGTGAAGAACTGGACAACGATGTTTAAAGAAGGATGTGAGTTCACGAAAGATCTTCCGAGACCAGGTCAGGCGCATATTGTTGCATCAAAAGATGGCATTGCCAAAATTAATGCAGCAATTCAGGTGGACCGTCGCCGGAGCTTGCATTCGCTAGCAGAGGAATTCGCTGTCTTGCTAGGAACAGTTCAAATGGTGGTTAGCAAGAATCTGAAGTATAAACCTCAGTTACTGACCGACCTCCATAAGGAAGAACACATGGGATGGAGTTTGAACCACTTGCTGCAATACGAAGAGGAGGGTGATTCATTTCTTTTGGACATAATGGCAGGTGATCAATCGTGGTGCCACCACTTTGAGCCAAGCAGCAAAACTGCTAGCATGCAATGGAAACATCCGGGATCACCGAAACCAAAAAAATTTAAAGTCACACATTTCCGCTGGTAAGGTTATACCAACAGCGTTTTTTTTACCATGAGGGACATTTGTTGGTAGATTTTAAAGAGTCTGGCATAAACATCAATGTCATCCGCTACAACGACACACTAGACAAGCTGCATACAGCAATCAAGAATAAACGACCAGGCATGTTTTTCTCGTGGTGTGATTCTGTTGCCCGACAATGCCCGTCCACATGTCATGAACATTGTTCAGAAAACGTTAGCACAGAAAAGGTGGGAAGTACTGCCACACCCATCCTGTAGCCCAGATATGTCCCCTTGTGACTTCCATATGTTCGGACCCTTAAAAACCTTTCTGAAGGGACAAAGATTCTACTCCAATGCAGACGTCATGGCCTCAGTGACCAACTGGTTCAAAGCGCAACCAGTCATTTTTTTGGGACCGGTATCCACCATCTACCCAAGCAATGGGATGTGTGTCTGAATGTCTATGTTGACTTTTTCTAACTAACCCTGTGGCATGTTTGCTTCATAGCAATTGCTATATTTAATTCTGTCCCACCAGATGATGTTACTTTCATGTGTTTGTAATTAAGCAACTGGATCTGGTTTCATTTGAACACGCCTTATATAAGCAAGTAGATTAGAAGCGTCAGCTCCGACATAGTGGGCTGGGTTGAACATCTAAAATATTGACACAGAATAAACAAAACAAAATAAGTACATATTTATTTCTCAACTGTATAAATGAAAAAACTTTACAATTTACAATTAAAAAAAAAAAAAAATATCTTACAAAATATAAATAAAAACCCAGAAATTTAACTAAACTAAATGTTATTTGTCCTAAAAAGGACGGAAGCTAATTGTTATGTTATAATAATAATTCGTACATCATCGTCAATGAAGACCAACATCAGCATCACATGTCATAATGCAACCTTGAGTATGTGTGCACGCTCGTGACTGATCAAGCCAATTCTAGCCTGGAAAATTCTGTGACACGACTGGCAACTTAGTCAGCAATTGTCTCTGCTATTTTATCTGCTCTTGACTTCCTGAATGCATGTCTATCCTGGGGTGTCTGGATCAGGAAACACTCGATGAGTTCTATGCCACCTGTGAACGTGCTCTTCCATGTTGAGCGATTTTGTTTGCTGTAGTTGACCCTATTGTAGGCATCTTCCAGGTCGATCATCGCTACGACAGTTTCCTCTTTTGTCTGGAAGTCCTCATATATGTTGTATTTTAAGACAGCTGCATTGGTGGCCATGTCTCTGCCAGGTCTGTATGCGCCTAGAGTGTCTGAAATTAACCTGTGTTTTCTAGCTAACTGGCAACTCGTCTAGCAATGATTCTCTCTGGCACCTTATCGTACACATTCTGTAGTGTGACGATGTGGTAGCCTTTTATATGAATAGCATCTTTGCCTGGTTTCACTAGGGGGATAAGATAGCTGTGTAGCCACTCCTCTGCTTCATGGCCTGTCTTAAGACTGCTTTTAAGATCATTGTAATCTTTGCGAGCTCATTATCCCCACAGTCCTTCAGCCACAGACATGCAACAATGGACTCTCTTTCTGTTGATGCAAGCACTGGTTTTGTCTGTTCTGGACTATGGTCTTGGGTTACTCACGCTATCGTAGACACAGATAGATAGCTTGGAGAGCATCCAGAACAAGGCCATGAGAGCAGTTCTCAAATGCACTAGAGATACTCCCATTGCTGCCATGAGATTCTTGCTTGATTTGCCAACCATAACGGTGTGACATCAAGTAACGCAGGTAAAGACGTACGCCAACATTGCCAACAACGAACACCACCCTTTGCACCAAGACTTGGATACACTCAAAGGCAGACGCATTAAGCGTGGGAGGTCATGGATGGCAGAGACAGAAGACTCCTGATGAGGGTCTGTACATTGGAAGAAGTGGGAAGAGGTAGTGAATCGGTAGAAATGGGCGACGATAGCCCCTTGACAAGGGTGGTAATACAACTGAGCAGAGAGTGTCACGAGTAAGGCAGCACTAGGACAGAAGCATCAATACAGGAGCTGAACCAGCAATACCCAATTCTGTACACAGATGGTTCCGCCGGCAGAGATGCAAACAAGTGTGGTTGGGGTTTCATCGGCTACCAAAATTTCAAGGAGGTGGTGAGAAATCAGCTGCCTACTCCACTGCCACATCGAGTATAAGGATAGAGATTGAGGCAGTAACAGCGGCCCTGACTTGGTTGGTGACGCAACCGGTGACACACGCGGTGATACTGTCAGACTCTCAGGGCATGCTCCATAAGATAGAACCGTGCATGTTATGAAGGGAGTGAGCCTCTCTTCTTTTCTGAACAACTCTAGCGTACAGGGTGTCACATGGATCTACTGCCCGGGACATGCAAGCGTCTGGGGTAACGAAAGAGCTGATGCAGTGGCAGGACTCGCTGTGGTGAATGACGCAAGACAGGGTTGAGTTGATAAGGGCAGTCATGGACACTCTACAGAATGATGAAGAGACAGAGGGTCGTGAAAATGCATATGTGCAGAGGATGATAGATTTGGGAGAATGTGTGTTCTGTCTGGAAAGATCTGAAGAACACGAGAATCAACACCTGACTGGGACTCTGAGTATATATACCCTTGACTGGCTGCTTGGACGGAGAATGGAGCACTTATGGGAATGTCCCCAGTGCGATGCTCTTGGTTCGTAGAATCAAGAACATTCTCTATCCTTGACAACAGTTCATTATGGCCCTCAAAATTTGCAAGCAATTCCCAGCAACAGGGAGAAAATGGACGGTAATGTATCGAGGACGGAGAGCAGGAATAAAGGGCACTTGCTAGTTTCACAGAATAACAATTTTATAACAATGTATCAATCACAAATTCTGAAGCAAAAATGTCAAATCCAGTGTTAAAAAACCATTGACTTGATATTTAGCATGTTTATCATAAGAGATATCTTTGTTGTTGATACTTAAATGAGAATCATCAGCGATTTCTGGCTGTTGACTGGTCAAGAAGGTGGACTCGGCGATCCGAACAGTGCCAGGTCTTGACATTAGTACAGTAGATATCTTCTCAGCTGTAGTTGCTCTCAGCTTTCTGTGCTCTTGAGTGATAGAAGAGCAAAAAATGTTTGTATTGTTAGCAAGTCAAATACACTGAAGGACAATTACCATTATGATCAACATTATCTTCACCATCAAAATCACCATTATTATCACCATCAAAATCACCATTATTATCACCATCAAAATCACCATTATTATCACCATCAAAATCACCATTATTATCACCATCAAAATCACCATTATTATCACCATCAAAATCACCATTATTATCACCATCAAAATCACCATTATTATCACCATTATTATCACCATCAAAATCACCATTATTATCACCATCAAAACTACCATTAACACCATCATCATGATCATCATCACCATTGGGTCATCATTACTACCATCACCATCATGGCCCCCATTAACATCACAACAATCATCACCACCATCATTATCACTACCATCACCAACATCACATCATGGTCACCATCATCATCATCACATTCACCATCACTAGCATGACCATCACCATCATAATCACTAGTATCATCATCATGCACCTTGCTGACAGCCACAGGCGATGATTGATCTGTACAACGTCTAGCCCAAAACGCTGGCTATCAAGTCCACCATGATGTTACCCTTCAAAATTATCTCTCCATGTTCTCAATGTATCCCTCTTCTCAAACCCACTTTACTCATTTTTTAAATGTGTTCCAACTGTCCACTTCTATTAACTTTTACTGAGCCATTAGCGGCAAAAAATATTTGCCTGGTGCTTTGTATACTCACCAGTGTATTCGTTGTGTTAACACCGAAAAAGCTTAATAAAACTTTAGAAAAAGCTGAATTGAAAATGAGGCACTTCCTCCCACCTTGAAAACATTAAGATGGCTTAATTGACTTTAACAAATTTTTAAGCTATTTTTTTTGTTTCACATGGATTTGGAACGTTATTCCATTATTGATTGTGATGAAGTTAAGCTGTTGCAATGGATTTTCTGAGGTAGGTGTGTTTAGTTTGTTTATGTAGATGTTATAAATATGTTTGTAGTGGAAACTAACAGATATGCTGATCTGGTTAAGGACACTATCAGTGCTTTTGTGGTTATTTCATGGATTTACAAGACAACTGGTGTACCCAAAAATAGGTAAGTCTAAATGTCTGTGATGTAATAAAAAATGTTTTGTTTGGATGTGGATAATAAGCTACCTTTATGCGTGGTTCTCTCTGTCCATTATTATTAGTCTTGTGCCTTCCACATAATCCTTAACATTTTTTGTGAAATCACATCTATGGTTATTTCAATTGTTTGGTGATTGTCCATGATTGACCTTCATATAACACCACTAGTTTTAAAACCTCTCTTGTCACATTTCAACTGATAAAGATTTGTGGCATAGAATGTCTATCATTTTCTGGAAACCTATGCTGAGAGACTCTTCTTCTTCCTCTTTCTCCTTTTCGTTCTTTGTTCACAAACATAAGAGCAAGGAAGTGATAGTCAAACTGTATAGAGCTTTAGTTAGACCTAGATTAGAGTACTGTGTACAGGTGTGGAGTCCTTATTGTAAAGGTGATATAGACATGCTGGGAAGGATACAAAGAAGAGCAACAAAACTGATAGTGGGATTCCAGAATTACAGTTATGAGGAAAGATTCAGAAAAACCGGCCTACAGTGTGTCTAGAAAAGAGAAGAATTCAAGGTGATTTAATACAGGTTTATAAGATAATCAAAGGAAAGGATACATTAGACTATAACAAGTTTTAAAAAAATAGAACCACTTACAAGAAAAAGAGGGCACAGCTACAAATTAACTAAAGAGAGATCCATATTAGATATTAGAAAATATTTTTCTAGTCAGAGAGTGGTGAATGCTTGTAATGCATTGCCACAGAAAATGATGGAGGCAGGAACAATTAATGCATTCAAGAATAGATTGAATGTGCATAGTTTTTAGAGCAAGGAAATGTCAATGAAACGTGTTGTATACAGACTCTGCAGGGTCTTCTTTCCCTGATAAACTTGGCAGTCCACCTCAAGCTTGTTTCACTACCATACAATTTATCTCACATTTGGGTTGGGGAGTGCCATATTGTCTCTTTGATCCTTGCATGGAGTCGACACACCTGACCCATACACCATTCGTAACTTCATCACAAACAGATACATCATAAGACATTAACATTTTAGGTCATTAACTTCACAAGTCATTGACATAACACATCATTAAAATCACACATAATTAACATCACAAGTCATTAACAAAACAAATCACTAACATCACAAGAAATTAACATCACAATTAACATCACACATCATTAACATCACAAGTCAATAACATCACAAGTCAGTAACATTACAAGTTATTAACATACAAGTCATTAAAATCACACACCAAATACATTTACAAGAGCTGATGTACAGTCGGCCATAATGGTACTCAAATCCCACAAGAACACTTGAGCTGAATAAATTGAAGACAGCCTTGGTGAAAATGTCTCAATTGTTCCAGAAAGCAGCGATTCGGTGGATACCATTGTACTGTAATATCAAAGAAAACCAGGAAGCCGACAGGCTAGCCAAAGATGGAGTGAAACTGATACAGGAAGGATACCTAGTCAACTACGAAGAAACAAAAGCCGTAATAAAAGGGCACTACAATGTAAAGTGAGAGGAAGAACACCCCAAATACTACGGAGATGACGGATTCTACCACTGCCCAGAAAAGACCAGGTTACCATATTACGTCGCCAAACTGACCACTACAGAATGAGACCACTACCTGTACACCAAATTTAGGATAGGTACCTTCTTCTTCTTCTTCATCATACGCAGTCAGACATCAACCTTAATTTTTTCGAAAAAAGCAGCGGTCATCCTGAGGCTGTCGACACTGCCATAGAGCTTGTCTAGTGTTGCCACTGGTGATGGCCACATCTGCTTTCTCTAATCCTCGTATGTTGGACAGTTTTGCAGCAAATGTTCAGCGGTCATTTTCCCGGTACCACACGAGCATTCGTCAGTGCCACCAATCTTCAATTTATTGAATAGGTGGTACCTCAGTCTATTGTGGCCAGTGTGAAGTCTGAAGACCACGACCTGCTCTCTTCTGTTCAACTGGTAATAGGCATCGTTTTTTGTGTAGCCAGTATGTTCTGTTTCCCATTTGGCCATGTATCTGGCTCTAATAAGCCTTTTTGTCTCTTCATAGGTCACACTAGTATGTGGTTGTGGTAGTCTTGCACCTTCTTTCGCCAGTCTGTCTGCCTCCTCGTTGCCTTGGATGTTACAGTGGGATGGAACCCATTGTACCACTACTCTTTTTGGTGCAAACTGCTGGCATAGTTGACAGAGTACTGCTCTTAAATCATTAAGTTCAGTATTTTTCTGGCTTTTTAGTGCTGGATAGGTACCATCAGCCTATGTTACAGCAACACATGTACTTCAGAACTGCTTTCAGTTCACAGATCTCAAAGGATTTGGATGAGATGGATTTTGCCCGCACTCACTCCCCTCAAGGAGAGACTGTACAGTGGTATTGAGAATCTGAACAGGGACTAAAGATACAGCACAGTGAATGAGCTGACAGCAGCCAGCAAATTGTAGCTGGCTGCTTGCATCAGGGTCAGCAAACCAGAGCTGACCAAGACCCTATTCCAAGCAGCAGTCCTGAAAACAGGTTGCACTAGTGGTAGTCTTGCTAAGAGAATAGAGATTGTACTGGGAAAGCAAACCCAAAAAAAATCAGCTGAAACCGGATGTGTCTGGCCAAAAGGCACAGATATTGTAGCCTGACTGTAAACTACAACACAACATCCGTTCCAAGATGAACTCCAAAGAAGAAGAAGACCCTGAAAAAGACAACAGACTTTACTGAAGAGTCTGCAGTCCCAGTCTAAATGAACAATGATTGCAGAAGAGGAACAAAACAAAAACTTCACATTCAAAAACACCACAAACAAATACGTTATAAAGAAAATTCAATTCAGTTCAAGTACCATCTCCACATCGAAGGTCGGCTGCAATGGATCTTCAGTGTACTCTATCTCTTGCCATAATAGTGCAATCTGAGAGGCTTTTTCCAGTCTATCTCCTGATGTATCCCTCCACTTAAAATGATGTCTGCCTTCTACTTTACCCTCAGTATGGTCTTCAACAAGGAGGTATGTCTTGTTATATGACCAAAATATCGTGACTATCTAACCCTGATTTACGTGATTCTCTTTTCATTTCCAACTTTTTCATTACCTCCAAATTTGTTTTCTTCTCTTTCCAATAAAAGCGACCCAATCTTCTAAATACCCACATTTCGAAGGCTTCAATACTCTTTTCCAACTTGTTATTCATTGTCCATGTTTCTGCACCATAAGTATACATAACATCTGACAATACTCATTTTCAATTTATGATTTATCTGTTTGGATGTCAGTATGTGTCGTATGTTGTCGAAAACCATCTTGGCCATACATGTTCTCTTTCTGACTCCTTATTCATATCTGCCTTCTTCCGTTATTATATGACCTATATAGAAGAAACTCTGTACCTGTTCAAGTAGTTGATCTTTTATTTTTAATCTGTAAACACGGTTTCTTGTCACTTTTCTCAATTATCATAGTCTTTGTTTTCTTTATATTCCTGTCTAATCCAAATTCTTGACTTATTTTTTATATTGTAAAAAAAATACATCCCACACAAAAAACACATCACAAACAGTGGATGATAATTTCATTACCATTGGCTGCCTATTCAAACACTGAGGCCCAATGATGTTGAAGGTCACTTCATCCATATGCAATGGCTCATACATCAGATCAGCAGACAGGAGGGCTGAAAGGGGGGTATTTCCAAGTCTCTTCATCTCTGCAAATCTGGTGACACTCTCATGACGGAGCTTAAATGTGTGGCAGAAATTGGATGACGTGTTAGGTTAGTACTGGGGAATGGTCACAGTGGTGCGGTGATCCACACTTGGGTAAGGGGGGAAATGAATTAGGCTACTGCACCTCCATGCATGTTTTAAAAATTAGACAAAAAAGGTTGTAGATAAAGCTAAACTCCCTTCTTCACCCTTATTAACTTTCCATTACAATTTGAACATCACTTTCGATTCTTTCTGTTCTGTAAATGAGGTAACCATTACCATTTTCTGTAATTAAATCTACAATTTAATGGTGTAAGTTTTTGACACACACAGTTTCCACTGTGTAGGCTGATCTGCTATTAAGCATATCAGAAGGTCAATGAATCATACATTTGGTCATAATGTCAGAGAGTTTTGGATTAATATTTGCATCTGGTTTCTCAGCACTAATTAATACAACCTTAATTACATATTCTTGTTGTTGTTGAATGCCCACATTGAGTAGGGTTACTCTTTTGTGCTCCCTAAAAAGAATGTGAAGTGGTAGGTTGTCGTAGCTTTCCTCACATCCCGAACATGCTGATGAAGGTGGACTGGGTCCTCCAGGAGATTGTGCTATGCTTTGCTTCAACTGCATGTCACTCACTACTACGGGGATCACATTGGTCACTCACTACTACGGGGATCACATTGATCCCTCACCTTGTTAGTCAGGCTGCCATGAAAACAGCCCGTTTCTAGGAAGGGCTACAAGGAAGCCAATGTGATGGTCTTGTCCAGTATATTTTGCCTGAACCTGACTAACATGTTTGACCAGTATATTTTGTCTGACCAGATGTTAGTCTTCCTTCAAATTGTATCCTTAAAAGTGAATGTATAGTCTGAAATTCAATTACGTAAATGCATATGTGATGGCAATATCAAAGAGAATCCTATTCAAAACATAATTAAATAGCTTAGACAACTTCATTTGAAATACCCTGGTAATTATGTCAGGTGCATATGCCATCAACCAATCCACTCCAAGCAGACCTGTCCATTTCCTATTTTGTCCAGTTCTTTCTGCCTGTTATTCTTGTATCAGTCTCAGGTCTCTTTTCTACATATATTTTGACCTTCCCTTGTTTTTAAACCCTAGGGGTTCCATGATAGATATTGCCTGGTGATATTGGCTTGAGTGCTGCTGTAGTTCGTGACCAATTTAAAGCAGTATTGGTTGTTGCCATGTTCTTTCCCCCAGATCTATGTTTGCCATTACCTCTGGCCATCTGGATGTATGCAATGAAGACAATTGTTTTTGAAAGTCTGAAGTCTGGATGTGATACTCCTTGTCACATGTCATATTCCTTAGTTATATAACAGAACCAACTTTCATCTGCTATGTCAGATGATAGTAAGTTGTGCTTTGAAAAAAGGGATGCAACTACAGTCCATGACGATAACAAATGTGACTTGTAAGACCAATCCAAGCAGAGAAACATCTTCCACAGTTGTGCAAGGAAATTCAGGACTGTTTGCGGTATCATATGGTGTGTCTTCTCAAAAGATGAGTATTTAGCCTATCCTAAATCAGTATCTCCTTTGCCTGTATTCCATGCTTAATCATACCCCCTCCATGTAACATGATCCATAGCATCCAGCTCTCATGACTCCAAATCTATGCCAGCATAATTCATATCCTGGTTGTATGCATGCTTGTACGGAAGTAGTGGCCGACCCCGAGACCTTTTCCCAAAATTTACATTAGTGTTAAACAGTCTAATCTTATTCTCTATGAAGAATACTGCAGCATTTCATATTAAGTGAAGATCTGTTGAGGACAAATCTGGCCTTGTTAATCCTGGCGTTAACATCTTGGTTTGTTCCTCTGTCTTTATTAATGTTAGTTCTCCAATAGATAAAATGTTGTATTTCTCCAATTATCTGACAAATGATGTTTAGGAAATCAGGTATGTAAAATGACATGCATGCATCAATTATTAATTCAGTCTTCAATCAGGTATGCAAAATCGTATACATTCATCAACTACTAATTCTAACTTCAATTAGATGACTATTACCTTTGCATTTTCTATATCTCCCATCCTATATCCAGGTAACATGGCCAGGTGAGAGACTGGATAGACAGATTCCATAAACACCTTCTGAAACAGCTCTTTCATGTACTGCTCGTCTTTCTGTAAGTAAAAAAACAACACGTATCATCATCAATAATAATAAACAGATAAACACAAATATTTATATTTATATTTTAAGTTGATATTTTTAGGTTCATATTTTAAAAAATTTCTAAATGTACATAGGCATTCTATTATTAACATTGGTTTACAAAGACTACCAAGTTTTATGTTTAGTAATCAAAGACTATCCAATCATTACATTTAGATCCCTAACTGTCAAATGATTACATTTACAAGAAGGATTCAAATGAAAATCTTAAATCTATTTTATTAATGTAAATTCATTCTGAAAAAGTGAAACACAACTGTATAATTTTTCTTCTTTGTTCATTCTCAATCTCCAACTACTAAGTCCTGATAAGGGCTTTTGTAAGTAGCAGGATGTTGTCTGGTGAACAGAATGTGTTATCATAGTTTACAGTTTGACTGCAATATTCACACCTTTTGGTTCGACACATCCGACTTCAGCTGGGTATCATTTTACGATGTAGTCACCATTGCGGGCAGATGGGGTTAAAAAGCCTAGGAAGGTAGCTCATCTAGAAGGAAAACTCTGATTTCAAACTATCTGACGCCTTGTAGATAAGATAATGGTGTATTTTATCGGGTTTTGTCAGATGTGGCTGTGTAACCTGTTTTCTGATAACTCTGAAAATTGGTCAGCATCTACCAAACCTGACAACTGACAATGTGCGAAGGAGCACACACAAGAGGATACAATGCCTTATCCTAGAGCGAGTAAAGACAACATCAGCTGAGTGTTGTGGCAGACCAGGCCCTTAGCCTTGGTTGGCGGCTGGTCTAGGAGTGAAGCCCCGACAGGCGAACAGACAGAGTATTGCTCATTTGATTCTGGCAGCTTCTGCAGCTTGCCTTGTTCCAAATGAATTGGTATCAACCTTTCCCTTTGAGCAAACAAGGCAGACCGACAGAGGGACTATACTGCATGGGTGAAATATGGTCTCTATATTTCTGTCCGAGCTTTGTGCTTATAGCAAAATTAACTATCGTCTGAAAAGACGAAAAGTGCCAATGATCACCATTGTGTTCAATACAAGTTCCCCAGCTGCTCCAAAAATGGATAATAGAATGCTGCTCCTCTCTGGTGCATGTTATTAGTGGGGTTATGGGGACGGCGTGGCCTAGTGGATAAGTGGTACGGCTTACAACTCGAAGGTGCTGGGTTCGATCCCCATCACAGCACCGGCCGTTACCCCGGGGAAGCAAACCCTTAGAAAATGCAGGAGGAAGCAGATCCTTACATAAAATGCATGCTGAATTCGGATGCATTGGGCCGACAGGCACAAAATAAAAACCACAGTGCAACGCACACCGCCTTGGGGATTAGAGAAATAGAGAAATAAGGCAAACACCAAAAAAAAATTTTTTTTTTTTTTAATGTGTGGTGTGACCATCTTTTAACTGCAATTATGACGTCAAATTTTGTAAAACGCTATGCAATACACAAGTGAAAACCATTCAGAAGATTCAACAGGCTTTCTGTGACAATGCCATGAGCATGACACAAATTAAGGAGTAGTACAATCGCTTCATAAAAGATGCTGAAAAAAGCGAAACAGGTGCACAACAATATCAAAGTCATGTTGACCATTTTTTGGGTTCTCCCATGGGGTTGTGCATCACGAGTACGCACCACAGGGTCAAAACATTAGCAAAGAGTACTACTTGGACGTCATCCGTCGCCTACGTGATGCTGTTCGGCGCAAATGATCGAACCTACCTATGGACGAGAACTTGACAGCTCCATCATCACAACACACCTGTCCATTCTTCGCATCTGATTCAGACTTTTTTGGCCAATCACAACATTCCTGGTTTGCCAGGCTCTCTATTCTCCCGTCACGGCTCCTTGTGATTTTTGGCTGTTCCCCAAGCTGAAAATTCTGCTGAAAGTGACCCGATTTGAGTCACAAGAAGACAAAATGCCTAATGCAACAACCCAGCTGTACTCAATTTCTAAAGATGCCTTCCTAAAATACTTCCTACAACTGCGAAACTGCTGGAAGAAGTGTGTGGAGTCCCAAGGAGAGCACTATAAAAAGGGATTAGGGTTTCAAACCCCCAGATGAGTAATTGTATTTTTCCAGTCAAAAGGTTGGATTCTTTTTTAAAAAAACCTTGCATATGTGTTCTGAAGTCTAAAGTATTACAGAATGAATGACTTAGCAAAGACTGCTTTAGTCTTTACATTTGGACAACGAACAATTTCAACGCTGAGTTATAATTTTGCTTCAATGGCTGAACCCTGAGTTATCCATTTTATTATTTTCTGTATCCTCAGTAGAGGTGCTCTTTTGAGCTGTCACTCAAACCCAAATGAAATACTTTTAATTTGGGTAAAGTCAGAAATGCCAGGAGTTTGATAGCCTTCAACCCAATTGATACTCTCATACTTAATGAAAAATAGCTGGAATACGTGCAGAGTTAAAAATGATGTTTTTACACGAAAACAGTAACAGATGTGCAATATCATCTTTACATGAAAACAGTAACAGATGTGTAATAACATATTTGCATGAAAACAGTAACAGATGTGTAATAACATATTTGCATGAAAACAGTAACAGATGTGTAATAACATATTTGCATGAAAACAGTAACATGTTTTGACAAGTAAAACTATTTCAACATTGCATTTCAGCCTTTCTTGATATTGTGTTTTATTGCAGTCCCTAGTATATTTGGTTTACAAACAGTTAGCAAACATTGTCCAAACTCTCCATTTAGTTAGCACAAATTGTTCAGACTCTACATTTAGTTAGTACAAATTGTTCAGACTCTACATTTAGTTAGCAAACATTGTCGAATCTCTCCATTTAGTTAACAAACATTGTTCAGTCTCTATTTATAGCTAACAAATATTGCCAAGTCTCTATATTTAGTTAGCAAACATTGTCTAGTCTCTACATTTAGTTAGCAAACATTGTCTAGTCTCTACATTTAGTTAACAAACATTGTTCAGTGTACATTTAGTTAACAAACATTGTTTGATCTCTACACTTATCTAACAAACATTGCCTAGTCTACATTTAGTTAACAAACATTGTCTGATCTCTACACTTAGTTAACAAACATTGTCTGATCTCTACACTTAGTTTACAAACATTGTCCAGACTCTACACTTAGTTAACAAACATTGTCTGATCTCTACACTTAGTTAACAAACATTGTCTGATCTCTACACTTAATTAACAAACATTGTCTGATCTCTACACTTAGTTAACAAACATTGTCCAGTCTCTACACTTAGTTAACAAACATTGTCTGATCTCTACACTTAGTTAACAAACATTGTCTGACCTCTACACTTAGTTAACAAACAAACATTGTCTGATCTCTACACTTAATTAACAAACATTGTCTGATCTCTACACTTAGTTAACAAACATTGTCCAGTCTCTACACTTAGTTAACAAACATTGTCTGATCTCTACACTTAGTTAACAAACATGGTCAAGTCTACATTTAGAAAACACAAATTTGTCCACCTCAACATTTATTTTAAAAGTATTGTCTAATTTCTAAATGTATTGAACAAACATAGTCTAATCTCTATTTTTAGTTAATAAACATTGTCCAATTTCTTCGTAAACATTAACTAATTTATATAGTAAGAAAAGCCTCCTGACCAAAAATTTAATCAACAAATACACTCTTTATTAATCCCATTTATGAAACAAACAAAAACCTCCAACCACTAATTGAGCTTGGTTTCAACCAATACAAACACACCAACCACCCTCTCCCACAATACAAAATATTTAAAACAAAACAAAATTGTCCAATCCTCAAACAACATTAAACAAGCACCCATTAGAGCAGACAGGTTCTCCAACGATCCTGACTCCTGAAACCCTGCCATCATTCAATCTACTGTACTTTCAAGAGAACACTGAAGAGGTGGAGAGAATCAATAGTGTGCATTTGAAGTGTCTGGGATTTAAGTCCGGCGAGTAAATTAACACTGAATAATCAGCACCAGTGTCAAGTCGGTGCTGTTGGATCGAACAGATAGATGGAGAACAACAGAGGCCATACTAACAAAGACTTTAGTCATTCATTAAGAGATGCCTACATAGGATAATGGGCATAAAGTGGCAGGACATGGTGAGGAATGAAGATCTATGGGAAAGTAGCTAACAAGAGTCATTGAAACAATAAATTTAGAAAAGAATGGGGCTGGATAGGACATACAATGAGGAAGGCACCGTCTAACTTAGCTAGACAGGCTCTCACGTGGATTCTGCAGGGGAAGAGAAAGAAAGGTATACTTGAACAAATACATGGAGAAGAAAGTGTGAAAGGAAAATACAATTAAGCTGTTACGCTTGGAGGCAGAGAGGCAGAAAAAATAACCCGGGACTGTGATTCCATGTGCGATATAGTCAATGGCCTATACAGCAAGAGGAGCGACAGGCTTTGATTGATTGATTGATTTAATTTACTGGTCTGGCCGTTGAACTATTTTTAAACTCAGATGGCAAGAAATGGCGATCAATGACAAATAATTTATGTATTTAATTAGAAATGTAGAAACATGAGATTTCTGGCATTTCACTTTGGATATATATTTATGATTGTCTGATTTAACATTTTAGTGTTTCATTGAGGTTTTTGGGTATGTGTGTAAGAGACATACTGTGAGTGTGTGAGAGAGACAGAGTGAGGTAGGCAAAGGATAGAGAGTGTGTGAGAGAAACAGAGTGAGGTAGGCGAAGGACAGAGAGTGTGTGAGAGAGACAGAGTGAGGTAGACGAAGGACAGATAGTGTGTAAGAGAGACAGAGTGAGGTAGGCGAAGGACAGAGAGTGTGTGAGAGAGACAGAGTGAGGTAGGCAAAGGATAGAGAGTGTGTGAGAGAAACAGAGTGAGGTAGGCAAAGGACAGAGAGTGTGTGAGAGAGACAGAGTGAGGTAGACGAAGGACAGATAGTGTGTAAGAGAGACAGAGTGAGGTAGGCGAAGGACAGAGAGTGTGTGAGAGAGACAGAGTGATGTAGGCAAAGGATAGAGTGAGAGAGAATGAGATTTCTGGTATTCTTCTTCTTTGTTCGTTCTCAATCTCCCAATACCAAACCCTGAAAGGGCTTAAGTAGCAGAATGTAGTCCAGAGAACGGAATGCGTTGTGTCATAGTTTACAGCTTGACTGCGATATTTGCACCTTTCGGTCCAACACATCCGATTTCAGCAAGCATTGTTTGAGTACCGGGTTAGCATTCTCCCTTCGATCCCTTCTCCTTAGCCAGTCTGCCCTGCTGCAGCCTGTTATCCAGGATCACCGCGTGGAGGTGTAGAAGGGTCTTGGCAGCTATGGTTCGCTGGCCCTGACGCAAGCAGTCAGCTGTGGGTCGCTAACCACTGCAGCTCATGTGCTGCTCAGCATCTTGATCCTGATTTCTGGTATTCAATATATGATACATACAATTAATTGTTTTCTTCTTCATTCATCCTGAAAAGGACTTAGATTATGATGTGTCGTAATCTACAGCAAGGATGAGATATCTGTGTCTTTCGGCACGCCATGTCCGGTTTCAGCAGGCACATGTTTGCAACCTATTTTGCCTCTTTTCTTCAATCCCTGGTCTCACAACCAGGAAGCACATGGATAAATCCTGTTTTCATAGCCACCACTTGGACAGCTCTGGTAAGCTGGCCTTGATGCATGTGGTCAATTTTGAACCATGGTTGCCACATTTGCGTTCCCTTTGTCTTCGCACCATTGGATTGTCTGTGTTTGAATTTCTTCTTCTTCTTCTTCTTCTGCGTACACAGTCAGACAGTAACCATTATTTTCTCGAAAAAAGCGGCGGTCATCCTGAGACTCTCGCCACTACCATACAGCTTGTCTTGCAGTTCCACTGGCAATGGCCACATCTGCTCTCTCTGATCCTCGTATGTCGGGCAGTTCTGCAGCAGATGTTCAGTGGTCATTTTACCAGTACCGCACGGGCATTCGTCGGTACACCCTATCTTCAGTTTGTTGAATAGGTGGTACCTCAGTCTGTTGTGGCCAGTGCGAAGTCTGAAGACAACGACCTGCTCTCTTCGGTTCAACTGGTAATAGGCATCGTTTTTGGTGTAACCAGTATGTTCGGTTTCCCATTTGGTCATGTATCTGGCTTTGATAAGCCGTTTTGACTCTTCGTACGTCATACTGGTATCTGTTTGTGGTAGCCTTGCACCTTCTTTTGCCAGTCTGTCTGCCTCCTCGTTGCCTAGGATGTTGCAGTGTGACGGAACCCACTGTACCACCACCCTTTTTGGTGCGGACTGCTGGCACAGTTTGCAGAGTGCTGCTCTTAAGTCATTAAGCTCAGTGTTCTTCTGGCTTTTTAGCGCTGTGACTACTTCGAGAGCATCTGTCAGCAAGACTATATGGCTCTCATTTTCACTGTGTGTTACCATTTCGTCCACTGCCGCCCTCAGTGCCTCTGCCTCTGCTCTGAAATTGCTTGTGTACTTACCAGTAGCGAATGACAGTGTGTGTTTGAATTTGATGGTGGTTAGTTTACATGAGATAGAGACAGAGAGAGGAAAGGAAGGAGAGAGTGAGAGAGAATGTGTGAGACAATGTGTATGTGAGAGAGAATGTGTATCTGTGAGAGAGACAATGTGTATGTGAGAGAGAAAAAGTGTATGTGAGAGAGAGAGAGAATGTGTATATGCTGTTCTTTTTGTTTGTTTGTTGCTGTTCTTTTTGTTCTTTTGTTTTAGAGGGTATGGTGTCGACAAAAAAACTTTCTGCAAAGGATATTCTTCTTCTTCTTCTTCTGCGTACACAGTCAGACAGTAACCATTACTTTTTCGAAAAAAGCGGCGGTCATCCTGAGACTCTCGCCACTACCATAGAGCTTGTCTTGCAGTTCCACTGGCAATGGCCACATCTGCTCTCTCTGATCCTCGTATGTCGGGCAGTTCTGCAGCAGATGTTCAGTGGTCATTAAACCAGTACCGCACGGGCATTCATCGGTACACCCTATCTTCAATTTGTTGAATAGGTGGTACCTCAGTCTGTTGTGGCCAGTGCGAAGTCTGAAGACAACGACCTGCTCTCTTCGGTTCAACTGGTAATAGGCATCGTTTTTGGTGTAACCAGTATGTTCGGTTTCCCATTTGGTCATGTATCTGGCTTTGATAAGCCGTTTTGACTCTTCGTACGTCATACTGGTATCTGTTTGTGGTAGTCTTGCACCTTCTTTTGTCAGTCTGTCTGCCTCCTCGTTGCCTTGGATGTTGCAGTGTGACGGAACCCACTGTACTACTACCCTTTTTGGTGTGGACTGCTGGCACAGTTTGCAGAGTGCTGCTCTTAAGTCATTAAGCTCAGTGTTTTTCTGGCTTTTTAGCGCTGTGACTACGGCGAGAGCATCTGTCAGCAGGACTATATGGCTCTCATTTTCACTGTTTGTCACCATTTCTTCCACTGCCGCCCTCAGTGCCTCTGCCTCCGCTCTGAAGTTGCTTGTGTACTTACCAGTAGCGAATGACAGTGTTATTTTTCAAAGGATATTCAAAAGATAATGTATTTTGTTTTTTAGTGAGAAGTGTTTGTTGCATAAAGCTACATAACTGTGTTGGTAAATATTCTCATAGACGCTCACAAATTGCTGATGATGCATGACCTGGTCATCCTTTTCAGACTTCCCCATATGATTCAATTAAACAAGGAGAAAATTGACCAACTAAGGTAGCAAGTTCTTGAACATCCACCATACAGTCCTGACTTAGCGCCAAGCAATTGCCACCTGTTTGTGCACTAAAATCCCACCTTGGCGGGAGACATTTCGCGAATGACAAAGTGGTTGAAAGCGAAATGCAAATGTGGCCAAAATAACAGACCAAGCACTTCTATAGCTGCAGGTATTGGTGCTCTGATAAAGCGATTGGATAAGTGTTTAAATTTTGGATGAAATTATGCTGAAATAAATACAATATAAGTGGAACAATAAATTACTTTCAAGTTCGTATCTTATTTAGTTTTTAGTTTTTTTTAAATAGCCATGTGACCTATTTACTGATGTCCTCATATATTCATTTAGACTGTGCACTTTGTCAATCGTTTATTTTTTTTAATGGAATAGCAATTATATCGAGTTATTAGAACTAAAAATAGATGTGTTAAAACCAATCACTGAAACAATGCCTGCTTTTTCACCTGAGGACAGTCGCAATAGGTGAGAACTTTGTAGGCATCTCTACTTACTTAGTCGCTTCTCACTTGACCTGGGTGTAGAAATTTTCAAGGCTCTTCGAGAAACACTCTTAACTTAAGTCATAACAAGGCCCTTTAAGGCTCTTTGTACACTGGTCTAAACATGACCTTTAAAGGCTCTCTGTCAACTGAAATCTAAACAAGACCCTTCAAGGCTCTTTGTAGACTGAAGTCTAAACAAGGCCTTTCAAGGAACTGTAGACTGAAGTCTAAACAAGACCCTCTAAGGCCCTTTGTAGACTGGTCTAAACAAGACCCTCTAAGGCTCTTTGTGAGCTGTGATTATGCAAGACATGTCAAGGCAACCTATAAACTGATCTCTATCAAAGGTCTTTCAAAGCATACTGCTGGTTAATACAAGGCACTTAAAGGCTCTCTGTAAACTTAAATCTTAGCTGATGTCTATTAAACACAACCCAAGATATTCCAGTCAGCAAAATATGTTATGATGGCTTCCTTTACATAATGTTTGCTTCACTAGTATTATGTTAGCTTCGTTCAACAAGTACACCATTTAATGAGTTAGTAGTCTACAACATTACGTTCTCTACAACTAAGCTGGCTATCTATATACAACTAACAACATGGCCGATGTCCTAACATCTACAAATCAAAAGACAAAAATAGCATGCTACATCAATACGGTACATTATATGTGTTACAGTATTTGATCACTAACTATATATGTTGTCACTCAGTCTCATACATTGGTAATCACAAACATATGTCCAGAGTGAGCAATAAGCAAAAATAATGTAGTCAAAAATTCTGGTCAACCTGTACGGTGCGTCAACATTTTCTAAAATTAGTTGTAATTTTTGCAGGTAGAATTTCTTAGGTCGAAAACCTGGGCCACTCAACATAAGTGTATTGATATTGCTATTCTACAGGCCCATGAGTTCAAGTATTTAGGAAGTATTTTTTTGGCAGACAGGAACATTGAGACTAGGTGTCAAAAAGCATCTGCTGTGACTATTCAGCTGTCCCCACTGCTTACGCACTCAAGCATTAGTTGATAACAAAGCAACAGTATATTTATGCCAACTCTGTGCTACCAATGCCAAACATGGCCTCTGTCCAAGGCACGTGAGAGCAAAATTTTGACATGTGAAATGAAGTGTTTGATGTAGCTCCTTAAATGGGTACCGGTTCAGTCCGGGAAGTAAAGGCGGCCGGTGTGATGCTGACATCATTATCTACTAAATACCGTGCATTACAAAATAATATGGGCCCAACACCAGATTTCCTATTCGTCAAATGGTGTGATGGGATCTTCACTTTTACTTTAAAAGGTTGACTATTTGTTTTATTAATGTCCAGCATACAGGTTTCCATTACAAGAAGTTGGCAGGTTTGGTCTGGTTTAGTAAAATATTCAATGAGCCAAATTTACGGTGTTACGTTTAAAAGAAGCAGCTTTTATGTTAAATGAGGCATATGAATAATTAGTATGGATATATATATTTATATATGTGTTACGACATAATACATATATATATATTATTACCAGTGGATTTGGAGCAAGCAGCTAGAGAAAAAGAATTGATAATTAAAATGAATAGTGAACGAACAACAAAGAGAGTCAGTCGGAATTTTGCATTGAGATTTTGTCCAATGATTTCAAATGGAAATGGCAACAAAATAATTATAAGATTGAAAATTAAAATATTATGTAAAATATATGAGGGAAATTCAAGAGAAAATGTATATTTCTCAGGTCAGGTCATCCCGTAACCGGTGAGGTCGTTGGGGCACACATGAAGACATCCTCAAAACACCATGCCACCCTTCTCTGTCAGCGGCCGCTGCCTGTGCCTCTTCTGGTCGGAGATTGGTCCATTCTTTTATGTTGTCCTCCTATCTCTTTTTGGGACGGCCTCTTCGTCGTCTGCCTTGCACCTTTCCATGGAGGATCGTATTTGCAAGACCATTTCATCTCGATATGTGACCATACCAAACGAGTTTCCTTCTTTTGACAGTTGCCAAGAGGTCTTCAAAAGGCCCTATTGCTGTTGTAATTCTATCTCGTATTTCCTCATTTCCTCTAGAATTGTTTTTTCTAAACGAAAAAATTGGGTACCAGAATAATCTGGAAAAGTAAAGGCAGCCAGTGTGATGTTGACCACATCACCACTGGTGTGTCGTTGGTCAAGAAAGATATGGGCCCAACACAATATTCCCAATATTCCACACTGGTGTATTAATGAGATTTTTTTCATTAATTTATGTTAGGACATAGGTGTTTTTCTTATTTGCTGTCCATGGTATTCTGATAACTTTTCTGCATCACTTTAGCTTATTGTTGTTGTTTCGAATGCCCACAATGAGTAGGTTACTCTTACGTGCGCCCTGAAAAGGGCGTTAAGTTACGGGTTGCAGTAGGTTTCCTTACATCCCGAGCATGCTGATGAAGGTGGACAGGGGTCCTCCAGACAGTTGTGTTATGCTTGGCTTCATCGCTCACTACTACGGGTAGATCACGTCAAACCTCACCTTGTTAGCTAGACTGTTGTCCTTGACTACAGCCCGTTTCCAGGACGACCAGCGAGGAGGTCAGGTGAGGGTCTTGGCCAGTATATTTCTCCTGACCCTGACTAACATTCTCTGATCAGTGTGTTTTGTCTGACCAGACTAGCCTCATCATCCCGTCAGGTGAGGGTCTTGGCCAGTATATCTTTCCTGACCCTAACTAACATTCTCTGATCAGTGTGTTTTGCCTGACCAGTCGTTAGCCTCATCGTGCCGTCAGGTGAGGGTCTTGGCCAGTATATTTCTCCAGACCCTGACTAACATTCTCTGATCAGTGTGTTTTGTCTGACCAGACTTTAGCCTCATGGTCCCGTCAGGTGAGGGTCTTGGCCAGTATATTTCTCCAGACCCTGACTAACATTCTCTGATCAGTGTGTTTTGTCTGACCAGACTTTAGCCTCATGGTCCCGTCAGGTGAGGGTCTTGGCCAGTATATTTCTCCAGACCCTGACTAACATTCTCTGATCAGTGTGTTTTGCCTGACCAGTCGTTAGCCTCATCGTGCCGTCAGGTGAGGGTCTTGGCCAGTATATTTCTCCAGACCCTGACTAACATTCTCTGATCAGTGTGTTTTGTCTGACCAGACTAGCCTCATCATCCCGTCAGGTGAGGGTCTTGGCCAGTATATCTTTCCTGACCCTGACTAACATTCTCTGATCAGTGTGTTTTGCCTGACCAGTCGTTAGCCTCATGGTCCCGTCAGGTGAGGGTCTTGGCCAGTATATTTCTCCAGACCCTGACTAACATTCTCTGATCAGTGTGTTTTGCCTGACCCTGACTAACATTCTCTGATCAGTGTGTTTTGCCTGACCAGACTTTAGCCTCATCATCCCCATTTTAGCTTGAAAGATTCAATTTTTTTTTTAGTGTTTGTGTGGTGGTCCCTGTTTTGCATCTGTATGTTGCCATAAGGAGCATTGTTGTCCACAGCAGTTTTGTTTGTTTGCCTTCCTCATTTTATTTAATCTGTGCAATGATATGGTTCTTCTTCGTCTGACTCCTTTTTAGCAGTCTCCAATGCTGCCTATAAAGAGGTCGATATATTTTAAAATATGTGCCTTGACTTGGCAATCGAGTGACCTTCACCTAAGAGGATTCAGCATATACCATCGTTTTGACAATCAGGATGATCTAAGAGGTTCTGTGCAGGATTGGCTAAACTCACAGGTCACACGTTTCTATAAGGGGAGCATGCAATAAAAAAAGAGGGGCAAAGATTGAGGCCTACCGGCTACGGGTCTATATTGCTCTGGTGTTTTATTTCATCATAGATGCCGCAAAGTCACGGATTTGCCTGGAATTCACACTAGTCGACGACTTACACTTGTGTTCACAGAAACATGTCGTTGTTTTCCATTTGAACCAGTTAATCCGTTTGTTTTTTGTGTTCTCTTCCATGGATTATCCTGGCTTGGACATTGGCTATATAAATTAGCACTACGCTTAAACCTGTGTTGTATTTTCACAGTTTAGTTCACATGTCTGAACTTCACGAGATTGGCATCCTCGCCCTAGCTGCAGACAATATTGGTTTTGATGTGACTGTGAAATTTAGACACGACTATAATGGACTAGAACACAACTTGGGAGAGATGTCCAACTCACTCAGACACTGAGTGATGTCCCTGTGACCTCTTGCGATTATGGGAAAGGCACAACACACAACGATAGATGTCATACCCCCTCTGCTGCCTTACAGGATACCTGTTTACGGGAAAGGTTTCAGAAGTAAACCCTGAGGAAATATCTGCATCCTGTGCTATCTCCAGTCGTCTCGATATAATCTTGTGACTGGCCAAAGGTGCTGAAGACCTAACAAGAGAGTAAGGTTAACAAAAGGCACAGTTTCTTCCTCACTTTAATCTAAATCACAGCGCAAGTCACCCATTTCAGCGGACACGGCAAGTACTGTCCACATGGCTGAACAAAGAGAGTGGTCTTCATCACATGTGATGGATGAACGTCATCATCATACAATAACTCATACCACTACGATAAGTACCTAAATAATGGTGGAGACGATGTTGTGAAGTGAAATAAATGGTGAAGAATGTGATCATGAAGATAACACTTACAGATTCTGTCTTTATTTTTTTTTTAAATTGAAACAGAAGTTACTTTCTGATCATCCCTCATTTCAAAACGGACATGGATAGTAGCCCAATTGAAATGGATATCAATCATCCCTCTAATCAAACAGGACATGGATAGTATCCAAAATGGATTTCAATCCTCTCTCGTATCAAACAGGACATGGATAGTATCCCAAATGGATATCAATCATACTTGTATCAAACAGGTCACAGATAGTATCCCAAATGGATATCAATCATTCCTCACATCAAACAGGACATGGATAGTAGCCCAAATGGATATCAATCATCCCTCACATCAAACAGGTCACAGATAGTATCCAAAATGGATATCAATAATCCCTCATATCACACATGACATGGATAGTATCCCAAATGGATATCAATCATCCCTCACATCAAACAGGACACAGATAGTATCCCAAATGGATATCAATCATCCCTCACATCAAACAGGACATGGATAGTAGCCCAAATGGATATCAATCATCCGTCACATCAAACAGGACATGGATAGTAGCCCAAATGGATATCAATCATCCCTCACATCAAACAGGACATGGATAGTAGCCCAAATGGATATCAATCCTCCCTCACATCAAACATGACATGGATAGTAGCCCAAATGGATATCAATCATCCCTCACATCAAACATGACATGGATAGTATCCCAAATGGATATCAATCATCCCTCGTATCATACAGCACACAGATAGTAGCCCAAATGGATATCAATCAACCCTCACATCAAAGCAGATACAGATAGTAGCCCAAATGAATGTCAAATAGTTAGTTCCACTGGGGATTGCATCTTTGAGAGTGTCTTACACATTTCAAATAATTATAATTGTATGTTTAAAAGTTAACTGCTTATCCTATCAATGACTTTGAAGGAATTATAAACATAATACGAACCCTTTCATCTCGTTTTACTTCTCGTAACTTCTTGATCCACTCGTGCTGCAAAAGTTATGTTAAAGAGTATAAAAACACTGATAGGCATGGTCTAGACACATTCATAGAACAAAAACAAGAACAAAACCTATGTTATGACCAAAGGGAGGACTCAGTGGTCTCGAGGTAAAGTGTCCGCCCGGGTGCCGGAGGTCACGTGTTAGAATCACGGTGGAGACCAGGATTTTTGTTTTACATGTATCTTCTGGTAAAAATTCCCCCTATCTCTGGGTAGTGAGATCGAACTCCCACGTTAAAAATTCTTTGCCAGTTGGAAATCTAAAAGAGTAGGCTTAACAACCACTGTCCAGCCATAAATTCAAGTTAAAAATCTACCCAAGTTATTTGTATCTTTCCACAGGTAGTTTATTAAGAGCAGCTATAGATGGCGCCTAACAGGACTCGCACATTGGTAAAAGCTACCATCCAACCTAGGGGTTATAATAGATCATACAGGTTATGTGAGTGAGAAAGTTCAGGTAGCAGTGAAAAAGGCAAATGCAATGTTAGGTATGATAAAAAGAAATATTAAACATAGGACCAAGGAAGTGATAGTCAAACTGTATAAAGCTTTAGTTAGACCTAGATTGGAGTACTGTGTACAGGTATAGAGGGGATATAAACATGCTGAAAAGAATATAAAAAAGAGCAACAAAGCTGATAGTGGGATTCCAGAATTACAGTTATGAGGAAAGACTCAGAAAAACCGGTCTCCAGTGTCTAGAAAAGAGAAGAATTCGAGGTGACTTAATACAGGCTTATAAGATGATCTGAGGAACGGATAAATTAGACTATAACAAGTTTTTTCAAAATACAACCACCCACAAGAACAAGAGGGCATAGCTACAAATTAACTAAAGAAAGGTTCAGATTAGATATTAGGAATTTTAGTCAGTGAGTGATGAATACTTGGAATGCATTGCCACAGGAGGTAGTGGAGGCAGGGACAATTAATGCATTTAAGAATAAATTGGATGCGCATAGCTTTTAGAGCAAGGAAATTTAAATGAAACTGGTTGCATACAGACTCTGCAGAGTCTTCTAGACCAGTATAAAGACGTTTAATTTCAGTTTTTTTTAAGTTAAGAAACTGGTTGTATACAGACTTTGTAGAGTTTTCTAAACCAGTATAAAGACGTTAAGTTTTTTTTAAGTTAAGAAACTGGTTGTATACAGACTTTGTAGAGTTTTCTAAACCAGTACAAAGACGTTAAATTAAGTTTTTTTTAAGTTAAGAAACTGGTTGTATACAGACTTTGTAGAGTTTTCTAAACCAGTACAAAGACGTTAAATTAAGTTTTTTTAAGTTAAGAAACTGGTTGTATACAGACTATGTAGAGTCTTCTAAACCAGTATAAAGATGTTAAGTTAATCAGGGACAACAGACAATGCACATAAGAAGAGCCAACACATCATAGGAGTAGAGGTGAACATATAAAAAGGATACTTAGCTCTCGATTGGTCCAGAACGTCAGTGGTGCTGAGCGAAAGTTATTAAAGATATCTATTGCATTATACGAAGTGTGAAAAACACTTCATTTTTCTTCATTGTAAACATGCATATAAGTGTGTAATGACCTTAGTCACAGCTTAAGAGCCAAAGACGCAGTACTGAATGAGCGGACAGCAGTCAGCGACTCATAGCTGGCTGCTTGCATCAGGATCAGTGAACCATAGCTGATGAAGAATTCATCATCATCAAGTGTCGTCTCTGTAGTGGAGGTTGATGGAATTGGATCTCCATCTGTCTCTGTACGCGCCAGGCTGGCACACGTAGTCAAACTGTGTCCCTACCACATCCTGATGTTGTCTGTCCATCTGTACCTCTGTCGCCCTTTGGCTCTCTTACCCTCTACTCTGCCCTTCAAAATAACCTTTAGCAGACTTTCATGGCACTTGATACGACCAAAATATTTTATTTTTCCTATTTATATTTCCTTAAGAAGTATCTGTTCCACCTGGGGTTGTTCCAGAACTTCATTATTGGTTTTTATATCTGATCAAATGCCTGCTGAAGTTGAATGCACTGGACCGACAGGTGCAAAATAAAAACCACAGTGCAACGCACACCGCCTTGGGGAATGGAGAAATTTTCGAACGCAAAAAAAATTTAAAAATTTCTTTCCAAGAAACTCATCCAAGTCTTCTGAATACCCACATTTCAAAGGGCTCAACACGCTTCTCCATTTTCTTTGTCAGGGTCCAGGTTTCTACTCCATACAATAAAACTGAATGCACGTTGCATTTAATGATTCTCATTTTTAATATCTGAGATATCTGCAAAATTCAAAATTATGTTAAAAATCTACCCATCTTTTTTACGGGATCCTCGCATGTGGTACGGAGTTCATACATTGTGCTGAGATTCTCCAAAAAATACTGAGAAGAACAGAGCACTTATGGATTGAACTGTGTGCAATGACATTGATTCTTCGACTAAACAAAACTACTACTAATAGCCAAATGTGAGTCTGGAAGGCAAAACAAGGAAGACATGGAATGGTACATTCTGAAGGCCGGCCCGATGGATTTACAGAACAACAGGATAGCTTTCGGCTACCTGGCATCTGGCACTGATCTACCAGATTCAGTACCAGGATTCAAATATTCCAGTGGGAAATGGAGTGGGCTAGTGGTTAAGTAACACGGCTCACAATCCAGTGCTTCTGGGTTTGGTCCCCAATCACAGCACCAGCCGTTACCTTGGGGAAGCAAACCATTAGAAAATGCAGGAGGAAGCAGATCCTTACATAAAATGCATGCCAAAGTCAGATGCACTGGGCGGACAGGCGCAAAATTAAAATATAGTGCAATAAATACCGTTTTGGGGAATTAAGAAATAAGATGAACTCCATAACAAATTGTTTTTAAATACATCAATATTCCAGTGTATCTAGAACTTTCTTGTAAATCTGCAAAGCTACTCCATAAATAGCAGGCTGTTGGCCTGTATGAATGACAATATCATGAGAGTCTTTTTACAGTTCCACACTACAGTTCAAGGCAAAGGCCGCCGTCCATGATGGTATAATTTATTTTCCTAGCGCAATTTTTACTAAGGATTTACTGTGCTACTTTTTATCCTCACTCTCTCGTCTCGTGCCTCCTGACCCTAGTGGCAAGCCAAGGACAAGACGACTAGGGGGCAACTACAAGATGCAGGGGACTCCGCATCAAGCACCCGTGAAAGAGACGGCAGAGTCCGGAGTTGAACCCACACCACCTGATCACGAGGCCGACAGCTTAACCAATTCGCCACGGAATTCCCAAAACACTACTGTTCACCCCCACACTAACTGGTACATTGACCCCACAAAAACAGAAGACGTACTGTAAAGAATTCCATAAGATCAGGAGCATCTGCTGCATGGGGAAATTCTTTCAACAGTGCACTATGGATCAGTTCTGAAAATGAAAATATTTATAACAAAATTATGATACAGAGAAACTTCTATTGTTGTTCAAAGCTACTTTTGCTAAGTAGTTGTTGTTGTTGTTGTTTAATGCCCATAATGAGTAAGTTTACTCTTTTGTGAAGTAGCGGGTTGTCGTTGCTTTCCTCACATCCCGAGCATGCTAATGAAGGTAGACCGTGGTCCTCCAGGCGGTTGTGCTATGCTTGGCTTCATCTGCGTGGTGCTCACTACTACAGGGATCCCATCGATCCACATTTCGTTAGCCAGACTGCCTTGTAAACAGCCTGTTTCCAGAGAGCGCTATATGGAAGAGAGCTTGTGGTCTTGGTCAGTATATTGTGCCTGACCCTGATATGACATCTTGGTCAGTATGTTGTGCCTGACTGGATTAGTGTCTCAGTTCCCCTTTGTACTAAGTTAATTTAACATTTATTTTCTTCTTCTTGGATGTTTGTTCCGAAAAGGATATTTGTGACGTTCTGCCATTTTTTACAGCTAGACTATAATTGCTGTGACTTTTTGCCTGAGATATTGGATTTCAGCACAGTATTTTTTTTATTCGAGTTTGTCTTTGATCTCTTATTTCTTAGTCAGTCTGCATGTTTGCAGTCTGTTTCCAGGGCTGCCACTTGGAGGGGGAATGAGGTTTTAATCAGTTATTAGTCACTGGTCCTTGATTCAACATCTGATGATGCATCTTTGGTAGCAGGTTGCAGTGGCTCTTCTAAAGAAGGTGGATCGGAGTCTTTCTAGCTGTAGTGTGATGTGAGGCTTCTCAGGAGGCCCACCACTATGGGGATCATAGTGTCAATCCCCATCTCATTGGCCAGACTGCTGTGTCACACACAGCCTATTTCCAGGAGCACTACAAGAAAGTGAGGTGTAAGGAGGGGGTCTTGGTCAGTCTGCTTCTCCTGGCCTTCATGTTACTCTTCACTCCCAGACAAATGCCTAAATAAATTTTCTTCAACCTTTTCCAGTCCTGTCTAATTTTGCAGATTTGTGTCTTTCCATCCGGGCCATGTGCGTCCATTCCATTTATCAACATTTATAAATTCATAAATATTGAACAAATTGAGCTAAAATTGTGATCTAAACACTGCAAGACACATAATTAAACTATCTATGACATTAAGTATTCATAATAAAAATGATATATTAGTATGAAGGGGTTTAAATGGTATTAACGCAGAGGTGGAAATTCAAGAGAAAATTTTTTCTTTGCCATGTTTTGTGCATTTTGACATTAATTTGAAAATTCCGTTACCATGTCTTTTTTTTTGTGTCCTAGCCAAATTCTGCATCGGGCATATGTTGAATATCAACGAGAAATCAAAATGTGTGATCCTTGGTCTGATAAAGAGATAAATAATTACTCTGGTTATAGCAGACCCTCTGCTGCCGTGATCTAACTTAGAACATTCTCACACTCATCCACATCATCATGACCATACTCAGTAAATGACATATCACACAGCAGGTGGCATATTTATTATATCATACTCATATCATAGAATGAGTAGAGAAATTACAAACACAATATAATACATATCTTAACTAAACATTCTACTAAAACGGGAATTGTAAGCATTAGCTATTGATGGAATTCCCAACTATCTAAAAACCCAGTTCTATTGCCTTGCAATTACATCACACACACATCGCCTTAACTGCGTCTTCAACACACCTTATAAAATTCTCTTCCTCACTGAAATCCCCTCAGGCGGGCGATCTCGACATAGCTCGCTCACAATGTGTCCTTGCTTACAAACACACATTCCGAATCTATTAATGCAAAACTCATTCACCTATTTGAGCGATCCTGTTCTATCACTAAACATTCGTCCAACCGTCTATCAATCGCTCCTCCATCTAAGTCGGTGAGTTAAACATACTATCTACATTCAGTCTCTCTCTCTCACTTTCCTCCATACAGCCTCTCTCTCTCCCTCACTCTCCATCTCTCCTCCAGCCTCTGAGCTAAACTTTGTCTCGAGTTATATATCCTCAAGCAAGGCCAGAGCTTGACCAATCGATCTCAGGTATGGTCATCTTCAATCCCAATTGGAACGAAACACTTTGCACACCTGTCACTCATTCTCTCGCAGCAAGCCCTGTTGCCAATTTCGTCTGTCAATCAATCTCCCCCTACCAAAATCGGAAGGCCAGTGATCAGTTTCTATCTGTCCACATTCCTTAACCCAACTCTGTTCTCCTTTGCTGAGACGGTAAGTGACCTTGACATGCATTCAGGTAGCTTTAAGCTTTAACATGTTCATGCATCCTAAACTCCCCTTGCTCCGGCGGGAACTGTTACATGGTCTTGAGGCCAAATTTTCCTCACACTAAATGTGTCGGCTTTGAAACACACCAGTTCAGTTCAGTTCATCCCGTAACCCATCAGGTCTTTGGGGCACACATCAAGACATGAAAATCCCACGCCAGCTCTCTCTGTCTGTCGCCGCCTGACGTATCTCACCGTGACGAAGGCCTGACCACTCAGCGATGTTGTCCACCCATCTCTTCCTTGGACGTCCTCGCCCTCTCTGTCCCGGTACGGATCCAAAGAGTATCGAGTTGGGAATTCCATTAGACCTCGCGACGTGCCCGCACCAGGCCATCTTTTGTCTTTTGATAGTTGTGAACAGATCTTCAAAAGGACCAATAGCGTCTTCAACTCTCTGACGGATGTCCACGTTCGTGACACGATCCTTATATGTAACATTTAGGAGTTTTCTATAGCACCGCATTTCCATTGCACGTATTCTGCCCTGGATATCTGCTGTAATGGTCCAGGTCTCGCAGGCATACAGAAATATTGACAGCACCAAGGAGCGCAGTAGTCTGACTTTTATGCCGAGGGCGAGGCGCTTGTCTCGCCAAAAAGGTTGCAGCCTAGTCAGCGCCGCTGTTGTTTGTGCTATTCTGGCAATTAAACACACCAACTTTCTCAAATTCGTACCTATCAGAAATAATTTTACAATTAAACACCAACCTTTACGCATGTGTATGCAGATGAGCATACATCCTGTAGTGCCATCACAAAATGAAATTCCAGACTAAATGACAAAACATAACGTATTATTTACCTCACTTGGGTTCAAACATATCCAGGGGTGGGAAGCATGGCCAAGTGGTTAGTGGCACAGCTCATAAATTAGAGACTGCATGTGTTAGGGTTCATAAATCAACAAGTCGAACATCTATGAGACGTAAATCCATTTTTAAAATGGGGCTGAAGTGGGATGCACCTGGCTGCGTGGTGCAAAACACAGTACACTGCACTCCACCTTATAAACCAACACAGTTGAGAACAGAAATGAAATAATTAATTTTAATCCCTGATATTTATAGAATCTGCCTGTTTTTCTTTCTTTCTTTTTTTGTTTGCTTTATTTACTACTTATTTTCTATTCTCCGATGCGGTGTGCATTGCACTATGTTTTCATTTTGCGCCTGTTGGCCCAGTGCATCCTATTTCAGCATGCATTTTATGTAAGGGTCTGCCTCTTTCTGACATTTTATAAGGGTTTGCTTCCCCGAGGTAACGCTGGTGATGTAACTGGGGAGCGAACCCAGCACCTTCGGATTGTGAGCTGTGTCCCTTAACCTCTAGCCCACGTCTGTGAGTTAACGAAATATCTCCTGAGGCCAGGTCAGACGCATATTGTTGAGTTAACTCATGTCCTTTTTTAAACATCGTTGTCCAGTTCTTCACTGTTGTCTTCAACATTATTTTGTTACCATACACTGCTTGCATTCTACGATGAATGTCAACTGGTCGACATCCTTCAGCTGTTAGAAACTGAATCACCGCTCGCTGATCAACTCTAGACGGATTCTGTATCACACCCGCTATGTTTTCAACGGTCTGCTGATGAAACTAGTCGGAGGATAATGACATTTTGTAAACTTAACAGTTGGTATGTGCTGTTTACACCAGATGTGACGTCAATATGTGCTTTGTAAGTATGGCTTGGCTTGGCTTGGCTTCGTTTATTCTCAATCTCCTGCTACCAAAACCTAAAAGGACTTAAGTAGCAGAATGTAGTCCAGAGAACGGAATGTGTTGTGTCGTAGTTTACAGCTTGACTGCAATATTTGCACATATTGGTCCAACACATCCGACTTCAGCAAGCATTTTTTTAGTACTGGGTTAGCATTCCCTATTCGATCCCTTCTCCTTAGCCAGTCTGCTCTGTTGCAGCCTATCCAGGATCACCGCAAGGAGGTATAGAAGGGTCTTGGCAGATCTGGTTCGCTGGCCCTGACGCTAGCAGTCAGCTATGGGTCGCTGACCGCTGCAGCTCATGCGCTGCTCAGCGTCTTGATCCCCATTGTACGTATGTTCACTTGTTGCAGTTTAGTCCGTTTCATTTGAACACGCATCGTAGAAGTCTACACAAACTGACAACGGCCATGTCAAAGTTAAATAAAAGCTTGTCCTACAAAGGTCATTCAAGGATCTGTAAAAATGTGATAGTTCAACAGGTCGCACTAGTAGAGGCTGTGTACAAAATGTCAGCTCTCTAGGTTATGGGGAAGTTGATTAAAATAGAAGAAATAGAAGTCCATATAAACGGACGACGGTTATGTTGAGTTAAATAAAAGCTTGTTAATAAAAAAACTTATTGATCCCCCCAGCTTCCAGGAATAGAAGGGGACTTCTTCTTCTTCTACGTTCGTTCCTAATCGCCCGCTACCAAGCCCTGAACAGGGCTTTGCAAGTAGCAGGATGTAGCCCAGAGAACGGAATGCGTTGTGTCGCTAGTTTACAGCTTGACTGCGATAATTGCACCTTTCGGTCCGACACATCCTTCTTCGGCAGCAGAAGGGGACTGAAAGTTAAGAGAAACAAGTTGAGATAAATGCAATACTATAGTGTTAATAGATAAATTAATATCAAATTTTAGTTAATTAACATTACCTGTTGAGTCCAGGTCTATCCTATCCCTCAAGAGCATATCAGCCTGACACTGGCGGAAGAGCGAGTACAATCGTAAGAGACAGGTGTTGCCAACAAGTGTATCAGGCAGTGTGCTGGAACACAAAAATAGCATTCTATTATGACCTGTTCATTCATTTGTTCCAGGAAGCCTGTATCCAAACACTTGTAGTGGTATCCTATAATAACTGCTTTAAGTGATGAGGTTGCTAGTCTCAAGCACAATCCTGTTTAGTTGTCTCTTACACCATGATTAGACGGTTACTGTATTCCTATTCTTTCATACCTGGCTATCTCTTACATACCTGGATATTATTTTCATACCTGGCTATATCTTACATACCTTGGTATCTCTTACATACCTTGGTATCTCTTTTTCACCTGGGTATCTCTAACATACCAGGGTATCTCTTTTATACCTGGGTATTATTTTCACATTTGCGTATCTTTTTCATACCTGGGTATTATTTTCATACCTGGGTATTATCTTCATACCTGGGTATCTTTTTCATACCTGGGTATTATTTTCACATATGCGTCTCTTTTTTTCATACCTGAGTATCATTTTCATACCATTATGTGTTTACAATAGCAAACATTGTCTGCAATTGAAAATGATAATGGAATTGTGTTGTTAATAAATAAGAACACTAAATTCAGAAGTATGCGATGACAGACAACAGTCCTACTGTGATGTCCAGTCACCTGGCTTACCATCGCAAATTCCCATCGATACATCTATTTAATCTGTATTTATCTCATTATATGAACATTGTCTAAATTATCTGCTGCTGTATTTGTCCTTGGTGTCTGTTTTTCTATTTCTTTCATCTTTCTATCAACACCTGACTGGGACTCTGAGTATATATATGCTTGGCTGGCTGCTTGAGCAGAGAACGGAGCACTTATGGGAATGTTTACTGTGTGATGATGTTGGTTACTTGAAACAAGAAGACAGAATCAAGAAGAAGAAATTGATTTATCTTGTGATTTTAAACGTAAAAGCCCATAACATTTCTTCAAGCCTTTGCAGACCCCAGACCCCCTGAAAGGATCTTGTAGACACCAGGGGGGGTCCATGGACCACAGGTTAAGAACCGCTGCACTTTACTACAGCAATTGGTTAATGGGAAGAAGGCAGAGGGTGGGCATAAATAAGGAGTACTCTGAGTGGTGTGAAGTAAAAAGTGGTGTGCAACAGGGCTAGGTTTTGGGACCAATTTTGTTCTTGATATATATAAATGATTTGGACATTGATATGGGATCCATGATTGCAAAATTTGCTGATGACACAAAACTATGCAGTAGTGTCTCATCTAAAGCGGAAGTGGATATATTGATGTAGGATTTAGATAAAATTCGAGAATGGTCTGTAAGCTGGCAAATGGAGTTTAATGTAGATAAATGTACAGTCATCCACATGGGTAGATCCAATATGGAACATAATTACAAAATGGGAGAAAACAATATTAGAAAGATAGATAAGGAAAGGGACCTAGGGGTTATAATAGATCATACAGGAAAGGTGAGTGAGCAAGTTAAGGTAGCAGTGAAAAAGGCAAATGCAATGTTAGGTATGATAAAAAGAAATTTAAACATAGGAGCAAGGAAGTGATAGTCAAACTGTATAAAGCTTTAGTTAGACCTAGATTGGAGTACTGTGTACAAGTGTGGAGTCCTTATTATAGAGGGGATATAAACATGCTAGAAAGAATACAAAAAAGAGCGACAAAGATGATAGTGGGATTCCAGAATTACAGCTATGAGGAACGACTCAGAAAAACCGGCCTACAGTGTCTCGAAGAGAGAAGAATTCATGGTGACTTAATACAGGTTTATAAGATGATCAGAGAAATGGATAAATTAGACTATAACAAGTTTTTTTAAAATACAGCCACCTACAATAACACGAGGGCATAGCTACAAGCTGACTAAAGAGAGGTCCAGATTAGATATTAGGAAATATTTTTTTAATCAGAGAGTGGTGTCTGCTTGGAATGCATTGCCAGGGGAGGTAGTGGAGGCAGGGACAGTTAATGCATTTAAGAATAAACTGGATGCGCATAGCTTTTAGAGCAAGGTGATGTAAATGTAACTGGTTGTATACAGACTCTGCAGGGTCTTCTAAACCAGTATAAAGACGTTAAGTTAAGTTATAATCTGCCATATGAACAGCTTTAACTTATTTAATTTATCCCCCCCCCCCCTCCCCATAGATCATGTTCTATACTAATTTCTATACTCTGTAGTATTTTACATGCAGTCCTCTCCATCTCTCTTTCTTTCTTCTTTCTGTGTCTTGCCATCTTACTCACTCCATCAAATCCTTGTATATCCGTCTCGGCACATGAACCTTGACGAGTAGCCTGGGTTGCTTGTTGCCAGATATTAAGGACACCAGAGCATTACTTGTCGCTGAAAAACAAAATTTAAGACAAACAAGATATGAAACAATCAGTTATATTTGGTGGCATAACAGGATTTAATCCATTTCATTATCATCTCATAGCTAATTAGCAAATGTCTATGTTGTTTGATATCATGGGGGGGGAATCATTTTCAGATGACTGTAAAGACCAATCCTGCAACGGCATACCCTGCCGCATTCAGATATTCAGGGCACACATATGGGGAACCAGCTCTAGAATCATTGTATTGTTTTTTATTTTGGGGAGCACGCTTTCGCTGAGCCTCCACGATGTCTATAGTTTTCTGCAATCTGAGCACCTTCTGTGATACTAGCGTGCCAGTTGCTATGGTCTTGTGCAAGCATCTCCCAGGAGGTGGCATCAATATTGAAGCTTGTCAGAGAAGCTTTTCAGAGAAGTTGCTATAGCAGATAGAGGTGGCGGATCATTTCTCAAGAAATGAACAAGCGAAAATGCAAAAAGGAGGGTGTTCAAACCCTGCATGTTCCAAGTGTGCCCTGATCTTACGTGAAATGAGATAATCGTTAGTCCTATTGGAGATAGATAATACACTCGGAGGTCCAATATACACAACGTACATGTAAAAGAACCCTTCCCAGTTGAAATTGAAAACAATAGGCAATTAGCAACTGTTCTAATGAATTAAAAAAACAAGTTAAATTAAATTCATACCCACTGGTGGGACAATGAGGCTAACATCTGGTCAGGCAAAACACACTGATCAGAGAATGTTAGCCAGGGTCAGGAGAAATATACTGGCCAAGACCCTCACCTGACCTCCTCGTTGGTCGTCCTGGAAACAGACTGTTGTCGAGGACAAAAGTCTGGATAACAAGGTGAGGTTCAACGTGATCTCCGCAGTAGTGAGCGACATGCAGATGAGGCCAAGCATAGCACAACCGCCTGGAGGATCCCTGTCCACCTTCATCAGCATGCTCGGGATGTGAGGAAAGCTACTGCAACCCGTCACTTAACGCCCTTTTCAGGGTGCACATAAGAGTAATCTACTTATTGTGGGCATTCGAAATAACAACAACAATACCCACTGGTGGCCTGCATAAAGACCTTATTTGCCAGACTGAAACAGTCTTATTGCCAGGAAGAACTGTGTGTTCTAGGTTAGTATGTTTCCCTGACCCAGATTAACATTGTCTGATCAGTATGTTTTGCCTGACCAGACTTTATTCTCCTATCTCCATAAAACATCTGTTTCCAGGGAGGACTGCATGAAAGTGAGGTGTGGTCATGTCAGTATATTTCACTTGACACTAACTAATATTGTCTGATCAGTATGCTTTGCCTGACCAGACTTTATTCTCCTATCTCCATGAAACATCTGTGTCCAAGGAGAACTGCATGGAAGTGATGTGTGGTCTTGGCCAGTATGTTTATTTGATGTTGACTAACATTGTCTGGTCAGTATGTTTTGCCTGACTAGACGTTAGTCTTCACTCCTCCTGGCATTGGATAAAACACACATTGCAGAAAACAGCTGATAGCCTTACAAGACATGCTCTGTTTTGGAATCCCCAAGGTAAGTGAAGTAGAAGCAGATCTTAACATTCACAAAGAAGGGAGTTTGCGACAGACATATATGGAATAGGAAAGATGGGTACAGAGCTTGATTGGATGGAAACAATAGTTTTTGTTGCTGTCATAAGTTGTGGGTACCATTTAAGGATATATAATTTTTGTTGTTGCTAAATGTTTACTTTTATGATGATGATGTGGTTGTTAAATGTTTTATTATATCATGAGTGGGCTCAAGATGCTGAGCAGTATATGAGCTGCAGCGGTCAGTGACCCATAGCTGACTGCCAGCATCAGGACCAGCGACCCATAGCTGACTGCCAACATCAGGGCTAGTGACCCATAGCTGACTGCCAGCGAACTAGAGCTGCCAAGACCCTTCTATACCTCCACACTGTGATCCTGGATAACAGGCTGGAACAGAGCAGGCTGGCTAAGGAGAAGGGATTGAAGAGGGAATGCTAACCCAGTACCCAAAGATGCCTGGTGAAGTCGGATGTGTCGGACTGAAAGGTGCAAATATTGCAGTCAAGATGTAAACTACGACACAACACATTCCTTTCTCTGAACAACATACTACTCTTGCAAAGCCCTTTTCAAGGCTTGGTGGTGGGAGATTGAGAACGAGCAAAGAAGAAAAAGAAGAAGAATATCATGAATAAAATAAAAAACATTTCTTATACACCCTGTGGCCCTCCTGCCTTGTTATGTACAAAATCAACATCATTGCAATCTGGGCAAACCCATATGTGCTCAGTGTTCCCTAGTAAATGGCAAAGAGTGTGGATATGGATGGTTCCAGTAGCCTGCTTATTGTACATCCTCTCAACATTCTCCCTGCTCATCCCACGAAAAGCCAGAAAAATACTGAGCTTAATGATTTAAGAGCAGTACTCTGTCAACTATGCCAGCAGTCCGCACCGAAAACGGTAGTGGTACAGTGGGTTCCATCCCACTGCAACATCCAAGGCAACGAGGAGGCAGACAGACTGGCAAAAGAAGGTGCAAGACTACCGCAACCAGATACTAGTATGACATACAAAGAGTCAAAACGGCTTATTAGAGCTAGATACATGACCAAATGGGAAACCGAACATACTGGCTACACCAAAAACGATGCCTATTACCAGTTGAACAGAAGAGAGCAGGTCGTGGTCTTCAGACTTCGCACTGGCCACAATAGACTTAGGTACCACCTATTCAACAAATTGAAGATAGGTGGCACTGACAAATGCCTGTGTGGTACCGAGAAAATGACCGCTGAACATTTGCTGCAAAACTGCCCAACATACGAGGATCAGAGAGAGCAGATGTGGCCATCACCAGTGGCAACACTAGACAATCTCTATGGCAGTGTCGACAGCCTCATGATGACGGCTGCTTTTTTCGAAAAAATTAAGGTTGATGTCTGACTGCGTACGATGAAGAAGAAGAAGATTTCAAATTTAATCAATCAAGAAATCCTGAGTGGTCCACCGAGGACTTTGTGTATGACAAGGACAAGAATAGCACAACTGATCCACAGAGAGTATGTCATAAGAGCCAACTAACTATGTGACATGGCCTAACACCAGCCATGGTTAGGTGGTTTGTTAAGAGCAGCATAGATAGTGCCTAACAGGCTGCGGATCTACTTTTCTCTAGTGTTTGAATCTATTAAGATGAACTGGTACATCGGTTAACCATACTCCGCAGCACTTGTCCCAATCCAGCGGAGTAATAAGCTGCTTGAGCCTTGCCTGTTAAGCAGGAAATCCTCCTCTGGCTACATCCAGCTCACGCCAGAACTGGGACCTGCACAGGGGTATCTGTCCCTGTAGAAGAACAGGTTGACTAAGACTAAGACAATCAAGTGACGGCCATTGATAGACGTCAGAATCTAACCCTTATCAATAATCAAAGTTCCCACCAAGGGTGTCTTTAAGGCAAAGACATCAGCTCGCTCATTTACCCATGCACGACCTGGCCAGTAGATTCAGACAAGGTCTGAGGCCTGTATATTTGTTATCCACTCATGCCAGATCAACCTCATTGCTAATCTTTATAAATCTCAGATGAAACATACTGATCAAACCCCACTTCCCATCCCCACCAGCCTCCCTGGATACAGGCCGTGTCACAGCCGTCTGGCCAATAATTGGTGATTGACACTGTGATCCCCATAGCAGTGACCATAGGAGACTCATATTTCACTACAACTAGTATGAACTCAGTCCACCTTCTCAAGCACACATTGGTATGTAAAAAGAGCCACTGTAACCCGCTACCAATGAAACAACATCAATAGTTAACATAACTGAGCATGAATAGCTTGGAACAACAACTACAACAACTACTAATTAATAGCAGATTTCTTGAAATGTTTAACCTTGGATGGCTACACAACTGCTGGTTGGTTGGTTGGTTGGTTATTGATCCAGCAGCCTATGGGCTCCTGCCATTTGGCCCAATGTCATATAGTGGTATCTGCAAGTATTTCTAAGCTGTTGTTTAGTTCTGTACAAAGTGTTCCATTTGTCTGGCCTTGTAGGAAGAAGTTCTTTCCTATACCGGTAAGGGCCAGACATTCAAAAAGATGATGTTCAACAGTTTCATAGGGATGTGTGCACAGCCGTCACTCTGGAGTATGTTCTGGTTGGATTCTGTTCAAGTGACTGTTAAGTTGTATGTGTTGAGTGCAAAGTCGGAAAATAGTTCTTTGATCTCTCCTTTTCAGAGGATTGACGTCTGTGGGATTTGGGATGGCCATATTTTGTAGATTTCTCTCCCAGTATTTCCCATTGCCCATCTATTTAGCCATGCCTCTTTGTTTGCAGTCTTCAGTAGTTGTTTGACTGTCTGTAGGGTTGTTGGTGTGTATTGTTATTCTTGACTTGCTCCCTTCTTAGCCAGTCTGTCTGCCTTGTTTCACAACTGCTAGATGCTGTTAATGAAGCCAACTAAATGTATTATCATTTCTTATTTGGCTTACTCTGTCCTAAGTGGTATACATGATTCAAACTTTCCCTGCCACACTTTGGCTAATAACTGCCACCTTATGTATTGTATTGGTTGCTGAGTCCATCATTTTGGCTTAATTTGTTAGTTGTTTGTTCTTTGTCCCTGTTCAAGGTCCTGTGGTCACAACATGTGGTTCATTTTGTTTCTGTCATGATACCACAACTGAGTCATATCTTTAATATTTGAAGATGCTGAGCAGCGCATGAGCTACAGCGGTCAGCAACCCTAGCTAACTGCTAGCGTCAGGGCCAGTGATCTAGAGCAGCCAAGACCCTTCTACACCTCCACATGGTGATCCTGGATAACAGGCTGCAACAGAGCAGACTGGCTAAGGAGAAGGAATCGAAGAGGGAATGCTACCCGGTGCTCAAAAAATGATTGCTGAAGTCGGATGTGTTGGACCCAAAGGTGCAAATATCGCAGTCTAGCTGTAAACTACAACACAACGCATTCCTTCACTGAACTACATTCTGTTACTAAAGTCCTTTTCAGGGTTTGGTAGCGAAAGATTGAGAACAAACGAAACCAGCCAGTCATATTTTTATTATTTGATTGACTTTTAACCAATTACAGCACTATTTTCAATCCCACAAAGAATTATGTTATCAGATTATATTATGTAATTGATTTGATTGACTGACTGATTGATTATAGCATACTGATGAATTCTTAATTTTTACAAACGATAGCAAAACATGACACAGCTTCCCAAAGTTCACGGAATGATCGACTGATGTTTGAATTAGTGATTTTGTCTTAGAGATTATAGCTTTATAAGTTGGTAGTGACCTTCACAAAACAACATGGCTGATGTGCCTTCACAAATACTCTGAAGTAGAAGTTACAGAAGTTTGTTTGCACATTGTTCATGTAAGATCATTGGAGTTTAAAATGTCTGTGATTGAACAACGCAAATATATCAAATTTTGTTTTGCTTGAGCAGCCACCCTCAGAGACAGAAACCTTGTTTAATAAAGCATTTGGTGATACCATGATGAAGAAATCATATAAGAGATGCAATCAGAAGGAAACACCGAGAAAAATGGAGAACAAGCAGCTGGATTCTGCTACATGACAATATGCCAGCACATCGAGACCTACTTGTGAAGTAGTACCTCACAATGCACAATGTGACTGACCTGGACCATATTCTCCCAACCTCACACTGCCTGATTTTGTTTTCTTGTTCCCTCACCAGCAGCCGCTGGTCAATAATCACTTATAATTAGCACTGAAATGGTAGCAACTCAAGGATGCCGAGAGGACGTTCTCACCAATGTAGCAAAGCAGACGAGAGGTGTTAAAAAATGGGTTCCATGAATGTTTCAAACATCTGCACAGGAGTTGTCAAGAGTGTGACGCTGCTGAAGGGAACTACATTAAAGGAAATGTGATACAAATAATTGTATTATTACTTATTTCCACAAAATATACACATTTTTTAAGCTATCTCGTATTTGAGTGTATTAGTGGCCAAGGAGTATATCGTTCGCTGGTTTGGTTGACCCTAACCAGTTTTTAGGAAAGCCTGAATTCAGTTATTTGAATTGGAATTTCTGTAGTTTTTTGTGTGTGTGCCTTATTTACTACTTATTTCTCTATTTGCCAAGGCTGTGTGCATTGGTTGCACTATATTTTTATTTGCTCTAGTACTTAAGTCTATTAAGATGGATTCACACATCGGTTAACCACTCTCTATGGTACTTATCCCAATGCAGCGAAGTAATAAGCTGCTTGAGCCTAGCCCGCTAAGCAGGAAATCCTCCTCCCAGCTACATCCAGCTCATACCAGAGCAGGAACCTGCACGGGGCATCCGCCCCTGTAGTAGTAGTACAGGTCGACTAAAACTTTAAAAAAACTTAAATAAATAAAAATTTGCTATAGGAAAATAACCCATAGAAACCCATACGTGTACACCTTTTGGTACACAGCCTGAATTTAAAAAAACTTGCAACAATACAGTAATCTAAACAAGCTGGAAAATATGCAGTCCCATTCACAACTTTCCTGAGTCAACTTAGACGACACACACATTAAAGTTTGTTTTACAAGAGGGACATTCATACAATGGACGAGTATACACATTAACTAGATGTAACCAGATTATAACTGATTCTAATGCACAGAAAAAGCCAAACATGCAACTTCAAGCGGAAACAACCAAAATATTTATATCTATGGCCAATAACCCAGTGTTTTAATTTATGAAGGCTGAAGGTTGTTAAAAAATGAAATTTGTCAAAAAATGTTGCTAAATAATATAATTTCTGCATAGTTAGTTTTCTTTTCACTTTTGCAGTTAAGTGTCATGGGGAGCCTAAGTCGCCTATCCTACACCAAGTGCGCTGCTTTGGACATTGTGAGCATGTGCCATTGCACAATCACTCTAATGTCATATATCCACCTGCCTCGCAGCTACTCTGTTACCCTGTAGTCAGATCTACCAGCAGTGTAAGCATTGGTGGAAGTTGATGAGTGTGCATTCTCATGAGATGACTAAACCAAAGTATTTTGTGGCTGGAGCTGCACTTTGTACAAGACGTAGTCCTGACCATACTTCGAATGTTGTTGTTCCATATTCTGTCTTTCCTTGCAACACCGATGACCTTCCTCAAACACTTCATTTCACACGTCAAAATTCAGCTCTCACATGCCTTGGACAGAGGATATGTTTGGCACTGGTAGCACAGAGTTGGCATAAATATACTGTTTATCAGCTGTTGCTTTGTTGCAAAATTAATGCTCAGGTGTCTAAGCAGTGGTGACAGTTGATAAGTCACCGCAGGTGCTTTCTGACACCTAGTCTCAATTGTCTTGTCTGCGAAAAGAATACTGCCCAAATACTTGAAGTCATGTGCCTGTTTGAAAGCAATATCTTCTTCGTCATCGTACGCTGTTTACAGCGATATTTACGTTGCACTGTTTTATTTTGTTAAGCCTGTGGCTCAGTGCATCCGATTTCAACAGGCGTTTCTGTAGGGATGCCTTCCTTAGCCTTTGGCTGTCCCCAGCATATCTGCAAGGCAGCAGTTGTTTTTGGTCAGAGTTGTCTCTCTTAGGGAAGTTGTCTTGCAGGACTAACGAGTCTTCCCCACTCGGAAAGCAATATCATTGACAATTATGTTGAGTGGCCCATGTACTCCGCTTATCCTCATAGCCTCTGTTTTATTACAGTCAATTCGCAAATTGTATTTAGCACAGCCTATGCCTCTGCTGGGAGGAAGGTGCAGTCCCCCAAGATATACTTGACACCATTATTGTGACAATTCACAAAAACAAAGGTGACCACGGGGGCTCCATTAATTATAGAAGGATCTCGCTCCTGAATGTTGTAGTTTACACCCACATGTTACTCAACAGGTTGAGACTGCTCACGAACAACGTGTACCCAGAATCCCAGTGTGGTTTTAGAGTAGGTAAATCAACAACAGACATGATTTTCTCTCTTCGCAATATCCAGAAGAAGTGCAGAGAACAGGACCATCCGCTCTATTTGATGTTTCTAGACCTCCTCAAGGCCTTCGACTTGGTTAGTAAAAAGGCTCTAATCAAACACCTCATGAGGCAGACAGACTGGCAAAAGAAGGTGCAAACTACCACAACCAGATTCTAGTGTGACCTACAAAGAGTCCAAAAGGCATATTAGGGCCAGATACATGGCCAAATGGGAAACAGAACATACTGGCTACACAAAAAATGATGCTTATTACCAGTTGAACAGAAGAGAGCAGGCCGTGGTTTTCAGACTCCGCACAGGCCACAACAGACTGAGGTACCACCTATTCAATAAACTGAAGATAGGTGGCACTGACAAATGCACATGTGGTACAGGGAAAATGACCGCTGAACATCTGCTGCAAAATTGCCCGACATACGAGGACCAGAAAAAGCACATGTGGCCATCACCAATGCCAGCACTAGACAAGCTCTATGGCAGTGTCGACAGCCTCAGGATGACAGCTGCTTTCTTCGAACAAATTCAAGTTGACGTTTGACATCGTACAAAGAAGAAGAAGAAGAAACTCCCCATGAAGATTGGCTGTTCCAAAAACTTCACAACATGATAATTTATTCTCGCACTGATATGAAGGGCTCAGTCTTATACGACAGATCATCTTCAAACTCAAACTCTTTTTCCCATCAAGAGTGAAGTGAAGCAGGGATGTGTGCTCGCGCCGACCCTCTTTGGGATCTTCTTCTCCATGCTCCTATCATACGCTTATGGCCCATCTGTGGACTGTGTTTATCTGCAAACCAGGTCAGAAATGCAGCTGTTTAACATGTCCTGACTGAGTGCGTGGACCAAGTTGAAGACAGTGCTTATTAGGGAGATGTTATTTGCCGACGATGCGGTTCTAGTGACCAATAATGAGGAGGCCCTTCAGAGACTGGGAGACAGATTCGCCAAGGGGTGCAATAAGTTTAGGCTCGCCAAAAACCTTAAAAAGGGTTCCCATTTTACTGCAGCCCCTACTATCATTAAAATTAATATTGAGAACATATCGTTCATGTTTAACAGGGGCCCAAAAGAGGAGATAAGAAAAGTAACACTATAGACTGTCCGAGATAATCATCAAGACAACAACACTGCATATCAGATTATCATAATTGAGATAATGGCTTCATCCAAAATCCATATTATTTCTTCTTCGTCTTCTTCTTCATTCATCCTCAAATCAAGGTCCCGGTTTCTCTTACAAAAGACAACGTTGTTTGTAAGGCAGTTTTTATCTCCCTACATATTCTGTCCCATATCTGTCTCAGGAGATCAGTATTGCTCTCTCTTCCTACGTGAGCATGCAGCTTTGTAGGATGTGTTCCACGGTCATGGTATACTCCCCACATGAACACCTGTCATCTGTCCCATCCAATCCTCATCTTGTTGTAAAGATGACCTCTGAGTCTATTATGTACAATTCTCATTATTAAAATGCTCTTCTCTAATTAAATCCATATTTAAAAAAGCAATACAACTGTTAAAGCCCTAAACAACAGAAAGAAGCCCACGAGTCATATTAAATAACAATGCACATAGACAAAATGAACATTTAAAACAAATATCTAACTGAACATAAAGAAAATAATTATTTGACAAATTATTAAAAACTTTTCTGTTCAGTTTTTAATAAGCTGTCAATGCACTTTGTGCATCCAGTAAACACAACTTTAATTCTGAAAGAGTACCTTGTTGGGCTGTGGATCAAATTATTCAAACAAATTATTAGTTTAGAGAAAAACATAAGACATTGGTTTATAATAATCCCTACCGTACCATACAATCCCAACCAGTCTCATGTATTTGGCGATTTTAAAAAAAAACTCTTTTTGCACTGTCTTATTTCTTTATTCCCCAAGGTGATGTGCATTGCACTATGGTTTTTATTCTGCGCATCACTGCATCAAACTTGAGCATGCATTTTATATAAGGGTCTGCTTCCTCCTGCATTTTCTAAGGGTTTGCTTTCCCGGGGTAACGGCATTGCTGTGATGGGGAATGAACCCAGCACCTTCTGGTTGTGAGCCGTGTCACTTAACCACTAGCCCACGCCGTCCCCTTTTTTGGTGAATGAAGTCTGGATTCATTTCTTTCTTTCTTAGTTGCTCTTGTTATTGAATGCCCACAATGAGTAGATTTACTTTTTTGTGCCCCCTGAAAGGATGTTAAGTTGTGGTTTGTTGTAGCTTTCCTCACATCTTGAGCGTGCTGATGACGGTGGACGGGGGTCCTCTAGGTGGTTGTGCTATGCTTGGCATCATCTGCGTGTCGCTCACTACTACAGGGATCATGTTAATTTCCCCATCTCGTTAGCCAGGCTGCCATGAAAACATTTCGTTTCCAGGGAGAACTACTAGGAAGTCGAGGTGAGAGTCTTGGCCAATATATTTTGACTGACCCTAACTAACATGTCTGATCAGTATATTTTGCATGACCAGATGTTAGTCTTCCTCCCCTTATTTCTAAGTAGATGGGATCAAGACGCTGAGCAGCACATGAGCTGCAGTGGTCAGCGACACATAGCTGACTGCTAGCGTCAGGGCCAGCGAACCAGATCTGCCAAGACCCTTCTACACCTCCACGCGGTGATCCTGGATAACAGACTGCAGCAGGGCAGACTGGCTAAGGAGAAGGGATCAAAGAGGGAATGCTAATCCGGTACTCAAAAAATGCTTGCTGAAGTCGGATGTGTTGGACCGAAAGGTGCAAATATCGCAGTCAAGCTGTAAACTACGACACAACGCATTCCGTTCTCTGGACTACATTCTGCTACTTAAGCCCTTTCAGGGTTTGGTAGCGAGAAATTGAGAACGAACGAAGAAGAAGAAGATTTCTACGTAGATAAAGAATCCCCTAAGTGGTGAGGAAAGAATAATGCCCCTGCTTCTCCAGTAGCCCATTTTCAGTCATGTCTAATTATAGGTTGATGGGGCCTTGGAGTAGCAACTCTCTACTGAGTTTTTGGTTTCCCTTTATTTTTTTGGTGTTGTCTCTTCACTTGTGTTGCATGAGCTAATTTTCACCCCGCCTCAGGTGGCTCTTCAAGCTGCATCTCAATTTGGATTGGTCTACAACTATGTCTTCCCAGGATGTCCGAACCATATCCAGTGCCTCCATGTCCAGCTTACATGTGTCTTTTAACCTCAGCTTTGAACTTAGGTCGGACATTGTTCCTTTACCACACGTCAGCTGCCCATAGAGACTATCTTTGAGGATGTGACTGCCTTCTATGCAACGAACATGACTAAGCCATCACAGTCTTCGTTGACGAAGGAGGGTGTGCATAATTGGAAGGCCAGTGCGAGAATGCACCTCTGCATTTATCATCCTGTCTCTTCATGAGATGCCAATGATGGGTCTCAGGCACCGTGGGTGAAAGGTATTGAGCCTTTGCTCTGACTGTCCATGTTTTGCTACCATATAGGAGCGTACTCACGAAACAGGCATTGCACACCATGGCCTTGGTATTGGCTGTAAATTTTGGGTTTTCTTCCATGTATGTCATAAAATATGACTAAAGAGAATTGTGCACGGAGTTAGCGACCTCACCAAATTGATACAGAAACCACAGCTGCAAAAGTACACTATGTGTTCTAATGGAGGTTTCCTGAAGGAGGTCCTCTGACATTGTGTCCATATGGAGTACACAAGAAACAAGAAAAAATGAAGAAGTTGGGGTTTCTAGCAGGGCTATGTGTGTGATGAAGATGAGAACAGGATACTGACAGCTTGTTGTAGGACTGACTTTGTGGTCTTCTTCTTCTTCTTCTTCTTCTTCGTACGCAGTCAGACAGTAACCATTATTTTTTCGAAAAAAGCGGCGGTCATCCTGAGGCTGTCGCCACTGCCATAGAGCTTGTCTTGCAGTTCTACTGGTGATGGCCATATCTGCTCTCTCTGATCCTCGTATGTCGGGCAGTTCTGCAGCAGATGTTCAGCGGTCATTTTACCAGTACCGCACGGGCATTCGTCGGTTCCACCTATCTTCAATTTGTTGAATAGGTGGTACCTCAGTCTATTGTGGCCAGTGCGAAGTCTGAAGACAACCACCTGCTCTCTTCGGTTCAACTGGTAATAGGCATCGTTTTTGGTGTAACCAGTATGTTCGGTTTCCCATTTGGTCATGTATCTGGCTTTGATAAGCCGTTTTGACTCTTCGTACGTCATACTAGTATCTGTTTGTGGTAGTCTTGCACCTTCTTTTGCCAGTCTGTCTGCCTCCTCGTTGCCTTGGATGTTGCAGGGTGATGGGACCCACTGTACCACTATCCTTTTTGGTGCGGACTGCTGGCACAGTTTGCAGAGTGCTGCTCTTAAGTCATTAAGCTCAGTGTTTTTCTGGCTTTTTAGCACTGTGACTACGGCGAGAGCATCTGTAAGCAGGACTATATGACTTTCATTTTCACTGTGTGTCACCATTTCTTCCACTGCCGCCCTCAGTGCCTCTGCCTCCGCTCTGAAATTGCTTGTGTACTTACCAGTAGCGAATGTTATTTGTTTGCCATTTGGTAGGTTCAGGAATGCTCCTGCCCCTCCGTTCTGTGTATTGTTTGTTACAGAACCGTCGGTGTATGCATGGGTCCAGTCCATGCTTGGGTAGCTTTTCGATATGAAGCTTAGGGTAGTATCTCTCCTTTCTTTTTCAGTCTGGCAGTTTTTGTTTCCAATACCTGGTATATTTTCTACCACCTCTGGAAATATATCCTGCCTCCAGGTAGGTTTTCGTACAGTAGTGATGGGTTTTGGTGTTGTTAGTGCGTTTATGGGATCTTCGTGCATCTTTGCTTTGGCTATTTCTGCAAAGTTTCTCCGTTTTAGTTTCCCATTTCCCAAATTGTTTAGTCTCTGGTGCATTGGATGGTCAGTCAGTCTACGGAGTTTCTCTGACTGCAGCTGGGCTCTGCAGTCTCTTCTATCGGTCATGGATTGCGTTTTGTAATCTTTTTCAAGTTCTACAATTGGCGTTGACTTCATGCCTCCTGTTATAACTCTCATGGCTTGGTTTTGAAGTTTGCTAACTTTATCGAAGTTCGCCTTTGCTGCTGTTGTCCATGCCGCAATGCCATACTCGAGAACTGGTCTCACTCTTCCAGTGTACAGTTTCTTTAGTATGCCTTCATCTGCTCCCCAGCTTGTGCCAGCAAGTTTCCTCATGATTGCCATTCTTTCTCTGGCTCTCATTCGGTTTCTCTCGATCTGACTTTTCCATGTCATGCGCCGATCAAATGTGACTCCCAGATAGGTTTGGTTGTCGTTTGGCTGCAGGAATTTGCCATTTAGACTTAATTTGGTATTTTGGGGTTTTAATGAAAGCGAGAATATTGTGCATGTGGTTTTCTCCTCGTTTATTTTGACCAGCCATGAGTTCGCCCACTCTTCCAGCGATGTTAGGGCCTGCTGCATCTGATTTCTTGCTATGGTGAGATTCTTTTCAGAGGTCCACATAGCCAGATCGTCTGCAAACATTGAGCTATGGACTCTCTTTGGTATATTCTCTGTAATATCGTTTATATATACCAGGAAGAGTGTGGGTGACAGTACTCCCCCTTGGGGTACTCCCTGCTCGAGTGTCACCTTTTTGCTCATCTGCCCTTGTACTTCTAACTAATGAAGAGCAGAAGACTCTCTAACCAATGGTCTGGCAAACTCTATCATTCACACAGGTTATAAGACCTATTGAGTGTGAGGTAGCCTTCTATGTTTGAAAGAAATGACTAGAAACATATCCCCATTTAGGATACAGGATAAAAGAAAGCTCTAGAAACATATCCCCATATAGGATACAGGATAAAAGAAAGCTCTAGAAACATATCCCCATATAGGATACAGGATAAAAGAAAGCTCTAGAAACATATCCCCATATAGGATATAGGCTAACTGAACGCTCTAGAAATGTAACCCCATTATTGTACAGGATAAAAGAAAGCTTTAGAAATATATCCCCATATTCGACACAGGATAAAAGAATGCTATTCTCCATGTAGTCTTATGAGTCATGAACAAATATGCAATGAAGTCATTAGGTCACTGAACTTGTCATAATGAGGTCTTAAGTGTCATCAATAACTTTTAATGTGATTAGGTCGTTAAGCGACTGAGCTTGTCTAGTCTTCATGTAGCCTTATGGGTCATCAGCAATTTCTTTATGCTTTCATTAGGTCACTGAACTTGGCTATTCTTCATGTAGTTTTTTTTTTAGTCATGAACAAATATGGGATGCAGTCATTAGGTCACTGAGCTTGTCCAGTCGTATGTATCATTATGGGTCATCAACAATTTTTTAATGCAGTCATTAGGTAACCGAGCTCGTCTTCACATGGCCCTCAGTCTGGCTTTCATTTGAGACCCTCAATCAACTATGTACAGAAATTTTTTTAAAACATGCCAAAGCAAACAGGCAAGGATAAATTGACATAAACCAAAACACTTACCTCGTCGGCTGATGCTTGGGTCAACCTCCACCCCCTTTTCATAAAATGTTCCACCGTGGACATAAAGATCAAAGGACTTATTCATTAGGACTGTCCCATTCTCTAGCAGGGGGAGATGGACCCAACCACAACTGAACTCTCCTCTCTCTTGAGTGCTCTGAAGAATGAGATAACAAATTCAATATTTTAAAATCTCAGAAAAAAGGCCAATAAACCCATGCGCTGAGGAACAAAAATCCAGGATAAATAAATATTCACACAAACTCTTTACTGCTTCCTCAATACTCTTCTGGGTTATCTGCCCCCACTTAAATCCTGGATCTGTTTTCAGCTTCTTTGCTTGGTATAGAACCCAGAAGCATTCAGCTAGGAAAATATGATTGAACTTCTTCTTCTGCGTTCGTTTTCAATCTCCCGTTACCAAGCCCTGAACACTGCTTTGCAAGTAGCAGGATGTAGTCCGGAGAACGGAATGCGTTGTTTCGCTAGTTTACAGCTTGACTGCGATATTTGCACCTTTCGGTCGACACATCCGTCTTCTGCAGTTAAATGAACTGTTCATCACTAATATAATATTAGTCGTGCTATCTAACTACAAAACCTAAAATAAATGTATCTGTTTGTCCATCTTGCAAAAACTCTCTAACATGAGCTCTAGCACTGTAAAATTTGCACATCTCATTCTGTCTGGAATATCTAGGTCAATGCAACCATTTTCAGCTTACTGCATTGTTCCCTTTCAAAGTTAATTACAATCAATGAAGCTAAACTATTTACAGTGAATTGATTATTTTGGTATGCCATACAGTGCGATTTTCTAAATCACGACTGCTCAAGGCCGGATGCTCAGTGCCCCAGAATCAGTCCATGTTTCAAACTGATTAGTATAAGGGGAGGTCAGTCCTTTGACCCTGTACGACACATGAGTTGGGATGCATTGCCAAACAATTTTCCAGAAATGTAAACATTGACCTGGTCATGTGCTTCACCCGCGAGCTTCCAGTTTTATAACTTTTGTTCTCTCAGTTTAGTGCAGTGTTGTTCTGGTGGAGTTTTCTGTGTTAAGTGAATATTTAGAATAGAGTGATTATCGCAATGCCGCCAACAATTTTTCTTCTTCGTTCGTTCTCAATCTCTCTCTACCTCTACCAAGCCCTGAAAATGGTTTGGTAAGTAGCAGGATGTTGTCCAGAGAACGGAATGCATTGTGTCATAGTTTACAGCTTCACTGCGATATTTACAACATTTGGTCCAACATATCCATCTTCAGCAGGCATTTTTGAGTACCAGGTTAGCATTCCCTCTTCGATCCCTTCTCCTAAGCCAGTCTGCTCTGTTGCAGCCTGTTATCCAGGATCACCACATGGAGGTGTAGAAGGGTTTTGGCAGCTCTGGTTCGCTGGCCTGGCACTTGCAGTCAGCTTTGGAAAGCTGACCACTGCAGCTTATGCGCTACTCACCAACAATTCGAATGCTATTAACAATTTTAACACAAAAAGCCGTAGCAATCAATACGACTTATCTCAAGTCGCTATATCAAATTGAAGTCACAATTGAATTGTGTGTATTAAAAAATTATGTTATTTCCTGGGCAAAGTCAGACGTTAAAGTTCAAGTATGATATAAAACATGGAGCAAAGCGTAATCAGGGTCTGGTGAAACATACTGATCAAAATCTCACTTATAAAATTATAGTGACACAAATATTCACGAAACAATACATAACAACAAAGATTATATTGTATATTGCATATACAGCGGGTTGCTATAGCTGAGAAGTAAAATACTTGCTTCTCAAAATATGAACGAACGAAAGCGTTAAACAAGTTTCAAGCATCCCTTGATCTCAAGGGAGGTGAGATGAATGTCCAGTTATATTGGAGACTGACCAAAAATTCAAAGGTCCTGTGTATTTGTTGTGCATGTAAAAGAACCTTCGGCAGTTGAAAATCAAAATGATCAGGCTGTTAGCTGCTGTCCAGGCAAAAATTTAGAAAGATAATGAAATTTATACCGAATATGCCACTTATCTTCCCCCAGGCATAGCAAGCTGCAGGAAGTGAAATATAAAATTGAACGTTCTTCGGATAGCTTTTGTTACCTGGTAGCAGGTATAACTTGCCTCTTTGAATACCAGGATTCCACCTGGTAGCAGGCATGACCTGTCTCTTTGAATACCAGGATTCCACCTGGTAGCAGGCATAACCTGTCACTTTGAATACCAGGATTCCACCTGGTAGCAGGCATAACCTGTCTCTTTGAATACCAGGATTCCACCTGATAGCAGGCATAACATGTCTCTTTGAATACCAGTATTCTACCTGATAGCAAGCATAACCTGTATCTTTGAATACCAGTATTCCACCTGGCAGCAGGCATAACCTGTATCTTTGAATACCAGGATTCCACCTGGTAGCAGGCATAACCTGCCTCTTTGAATACCAGGATTCGACATACGAAGAGTCAAAATGGCTTATCAAAGCCAGATACATGACCAAATGGGAAACCGAACATACTGGTTACACCAAAAACGATGCCTATTACCAGTTGAACCGAAGAGAGCAGGTCGTTGTCTTCAGACTTCGCACTGGCCACAACAGACTGAGGTACCACCTATTCAACAAATTGAAGATAGGGTGTACCGACGAATGCCCGTGCGGTACTGGTAAAATGACCACTGAACATCTGCTGCAGAACTGCCCGACATACGAGGATCAGAGAGAGCAGATGTGGCCATTGCCAGTGGAACTGCAAGAAAAGCTCTATGGTAGTGGCGAGAGTCTCAGGATGACCGCCGCTTTTTTCGAAAAAATAATGGTTACTGTCTGACTGTGTACGCAGAAGAAGAAGAAGAAGAAGAATACCAGGATTCCAAGTATCCAAGCATTACACATATAAACACAAAAATAAATAAAACAAAGCTGTGGCAATACTAAAAATAAACAAATTGAATATAAACTAGTTAAGAGACACAAACTGTAACAAAAAAACATCAAACAAACTTGGTTGAACAAATGGATTATGGGAAATACCAGATGAGAGGTATACAGACATATTGCCAAGCTTTCTCCTAATGACAGCAGCAATCCATTTGCAAAAATAAAAATTATATTTCCCCGTCCACATTAATCACATTTAATACGTCATACTAATATATATTTTTATTATGATACTTCATGTCATGGATAATTTAATTATTATGTGTTTTTAGATCTTAAGATAATAATTTTAGCTCGATCCGTTTAATATTAATTTTTTATTTTTTTTAACTATTTGACATACAAAGTTGTGACTCTTGCCTTGGATTGTAAAACACAAACTGATTAAATTCGGCTGGACCGGATAGAGTTAACATTTCCAGTAACATTTCAAGAGTACAAACAGTCAAAAGTTCATGGAAAATTATTATTAGATGGTGATAGAGACAACTGCCTGATCATGGTAACATTCCTTGATCTGTAGTTTTAGTCCTTTTTGTTCAGTGACTCTATGAGACTTCAGAATTATTTCAAGAGTTCCCTTTGAGATGAGAATTATGTCAAGGTCTCCCCGAGACCTAACAATTATTTCATGGGCTCATTGAAACCTGAGAATTATTACAAGGGCTCCTTAAAACCTGTGAATTATTTTGAGGGCTATTTGAGAATTATTTCAAGGGTTCTCTGTGACCTGAAAATTATTTCAAGGGTTCCCTGAGATCTGAAAATTATATCAAGAGCTCCTCTTTGATAAAGAGGTTGAGATAGCTTGGCCTACATATTGGAACAACATACAAGGATTTCACTAATAATAATAATAATGTTCGCGTAGGCGTCAAAGGCCTGTTGCGTCGTTCTGCTACTACCATGTCCAACTGCTGAGGCTGTGTTCATGCGAAGCATGCTGATCTAAATCCCTACAGACTCCCTAGGTGGAGCCGTGTACTCCGCAACCTTGGAATGATTTTTTTTTCCACGCTCGTCTTATTTCTCTATTCTCCAAGGCGGTGTGCATTGCACTACGGTTTTTATTTTGTGTCTGTCGGCCCAGTGCATCCGACTTTGGCATGCATTTTATGTAAGGATTTTTTTATTTTTTTTTGCATTCGCCTTATTTCTCTAATCCCCAAGGCGGTGTGCGTTACACTGTGGTTTTTATTTTGCGCCTGTCGGCCCAGTGCATCTGACATCAGCATGCATTTTATGTAAGGGTCTGCTTCCTCCTGCATTTTCTAAGCGTTTGCTTCCCCGGGGTAAGCGCCGGTGCTGTGATGGGGATTGAACCCAGCACCTTCGGATTGTGAGCTAAACCACTAGCCTATGCCGTCCCCAGTCTTGTGATGAGGGTCGCGAGAAGCGTGTTAGACCAATGTTTGTGTCAAGCTTTCCGTGTCTGTCCGTGTCAAACTCCCTGTTTTTATGTGTCCCGCCGCCGAGACTTCTGATTGTGTCCACTTTTTGGTCAGTGTGACCCTTGCTGTGCTGAGAATACAAGGTTGGGAGAGGCATCGTGTAACCTCCAATGGAGGGAGGGGCGGGCAGGAGAAAGTCCGCTTCAGTCCAAGCAGAAAAGTCCTTGAGTAGTGATAAACTGGACTGATTTCTGGTGTGCAGTTAAGTGGAACGTTGAACTTCGTTATGGACTGGTCTCCCACGGCTTGAGCCAGGCATGAAATGCAGCGAAATGCAGCATAAAAAACAGGATAAGCGATCAAAACACATAATCCCAGAGAATAAAGTCGTTGATACCACTTGCTGAAGGAGTTGTGAAATATAATCAGAACAGGAACCACCAAACATCGGAAACCTCGACACAAGTCAAGAGCACAACAACCAAGGCACGGCCATCTTGCTTTTTTTCTTATAGCACAGGATTAATCATTTAACTTAACTTCTTTATACTGGTTTAGAAGACTCTGCAGAGTCTGTATACAACCAGTTTCATTTACATTACCTTACTCTAAAAGCTATGCGCATCCAATTTATTTTTAAATGCATTAACTGTCCCTGCCTCCATTACCTCCCATGGCAATGCATTCCAAGAATTCACCACTCTCTGACTAAAAAAATATTTCCTAATATCTAATCTGGACCTCTCTTTAGTTAATTTGTAGCTATGTGCTCTTGTTCTTATAGGTGGTTGTATTTGTTAAAAACTTGTCATAGTCTAATTTATCCAAACCTATATTATGTATTAAGCCACCTCGAATTTGTATCTTTATTTGTTCCTTATTTTATCCCTTCCAGAGATACAGTCACCCATACAATTAACCCCATTGCACTAAGCCATACCAAATATTCTATATGATCTTAGTGGTGGTTAATGCAGCATTTTGTTTGACATAATGAGGCCATCAGCCGCATGCAATAGTAATATATGATATGCCTGGTAGCAACAGTGATCCTGTTATTTGTTCTAAAATATTGGGTTCATGAGTTGATAAATGAACACACTACACATAGAGGCTTTGAAATTCATATTTGTAAAGAGTTAATTTGTAATTTCTTATACATGGCTTTCAAATTATGTATTTCGCAATGTTTCTCTTCTGCTTCTGCATTCGTTCTCAATCTCCCGCTACCAAACCCAGAACAAGGCTTTGCAAGTAGCAGGATGCAGTCTGGAGAACGGAATGCCTTGTGTCGCTAGTTTACAGCTTGACTGTGATATTTGCAACTTTCAGTCCAACACATCCGTCTTCGGCAGGTTCACGATGGTTAACACATTAATTTATTAAATATATGGTTTTAAAAGTATATTCTTTTCAAAGTTTAATTTCTAATCTATTAAATATATGTCTTTCACGCAGTACTGGTACCAGTACCAAAAACAGGAAAGGACAAAACAGATCCAAATGAATACAGGCCCATAAGCCTACTGAGCTGTGTCGGCAAGTTGATGGAAAGGATGATAAACACCAGACTGATGTGGCATCTGGAAGAAAAACGAATACTAATTCCACAGCAAGCCGGCTTTAGACAGCACAGATCCACTGAGGACCAGGTCATCCTCATAGCCCAGGAGATAGAAGATGCCTACCAGGCACAGAAACACACAGTAGCTGTTTGGGTGGATCTGGAAAAGGCATTTGACAAAGTCTGGAAAGATGGACTTAGAGTCAAGCTAAGAATAAGTGATGTTTGTGGGAAAATGTACAAGTGGATCAAGCACTACCTCAAACAAAGAACGGCAGGAGTCCAAGTACAAGGGCAGATGAGCAAAAAGGTGACACTCGAGCAGGGAGTACCCCAAGGGGGAGTACTGTCACCCACACTCTTCCTGGTATATATAAACGATATTACAGAGAATATACCAAGAAGAGTCCATAGCTCAATGTTTGCAGACGATCTGGCTATGTGGACCTCTGAAAAGAATCTCACCATAGCAAGAAATCGGATGCAGACGGTACTAACATCGCTGGAAGAGTGGGCGAACTCATGGCTGGTCAAAATAAACGAGGAGAAAACCACATGCACAATATTCTCGCTTTCACTAAAACCCCAAAGTACCAAATTAAGTCTAAATGGCAAATTCCTGCAGCCAAACGACAACCCAACCTATCTGGGAGTCACATTTGATCGGCGCATGACATGGAAAAGTCAGATTGAGAGAAACCGAATGAAAGCCAGAGAAAGAATGGCAATCATGAGGAAACTTGCTGGCACAAGCTGGGGAGCAGACGAAGGCATACTAAAGAAACTGTACACTGGAAGAGTGAGACCAGTTCTCGAGTATGGCATTGCGGCATGGACAACAGCAGCGAAGGCGAACTTCGATAAAGTTAGCAAACTTCAAAACCAAGCCATGAGAATTATAACAGGAGGCATGAAGTCAACGCCAATTGTAGAACTTGAAAAGATTACAAAACGCAATCCATGACCGATAGAAGAGACTGCAGAGCCCAGCTGCAGTCAGAGAAGCTCCGAAGACTGACTGACCATCCAATGCATCAGAGACTAAACAATTTGGGAAATGGGAAACTAAAACGGAGAAACTTTGCAGAAATAGCCAAAGCAAAGATGCACGAAGATCCCATAAACGCACTAACAACACCAAAACCCATCACTACTGTACGAAAACCTACCTGGAGGCAGGATATATTTCCAGAGGTGGTAGAAAATATACCAGGTATTGCAAACAAAAACTGCCAGACTGAAAAAGAAAGGAGAGATACTACCCTAAGCTTCATAACGAAAAGCTACCAAAGCATGGACTGGACCCATGCATACACCGACGGTTCTGTAACAAACACAACACAGAACGGAGGGGCAGGAGCATTCCCGAACCTACCAAATGGCAGAAAAATAACACTGTCATTCGCTACTGGTAAGTACACAAGCAATTTCAGAGCGGAGGCAGAGGCACTGAGGGCGGCAGTGGAAGAAATGGTGACACACAGTGAAAATGAAAGCCATATAGTCCTGCTTACAGATGCTCTCGCCGTAGTCACAGCGCTAAAAAGCCAGAAAAACACTGAGCTTAATGACTTAAGAGCAGCACTCTGCAAACTGTGCCAGCAGTCCGCACCAAAAAGGGTAGTGGTACAGTGGGTCCCATCACACTGCAACATCCAAGGCAACGAGGAGGCAGACAGACTGGCAAAAGAAGGTGCAAGACTACCACAAACAGATACCAGTATGACGTACGAAGAGTCAAAACGGCTTATCAAAGCCAGATACATGACCAAATGGGAAACCGAACATACTGGTTACACCAAAAACGATGCCTATTACCAGTTGAACCGAAGAGAGCAGGTCGTTGTCTTCAGACTTCGCACTGGCCACAATAGACTGAGGTACCACCTATTCAACAAATTGAAGATAGGGTGTACCGACGAATGCCCGTGCGGTACTGGTAAAATGACCGCCGAACATCTGCTGCAGAACTGCCCGACATACGAGGATCAGAGAGAGCAGATGTGGCCATCACCAGTGGAACTGCAAGACAAGCTCTATGGCAGTGGCGACAGCCTCAGGATGACCGCCGCTTTTTTCGAAAAAATAATGGTTACTGTCTGACTGCGTACGCAGAAGAAGAAGAAATATATGTCTTTCAGAATATAAGTATATTATATATATATAGGATCAAGATGCTGAGCAGCGCATGAGCTGCAGTGGTCAGCGACCCATAGCTGACTGCTAGCATCAGGGCCAGCGAACCAAAGCTGCCAAGACCCTTCTATACCTCCACGTGGTGATCCTGAATAACAGGCTGCAGCAGAGCAGACTGGCTAAGGAGAAGGGATCGAAGAGGGAATGCTAACCCAGTACTCAAAAAATGCTTGCTGAAGTCGGATGTGTTGGACCGAAAGGTACAAATATCGCAGTCAAGCCGTAAACTACGACACAACGCATTCCGTTCTCTGGACTACATTCTGCTACTTAAGCCCTTTCAGGATTTGGTAGTGGGAGACTGAGAACGAAGCCAGCCATATAAATATATAGATATGTAAAATTAGTTGTCCATCGCAAGCAATGATGGCGACATCATCAAACGATTTTATCTTGATGATGCAACTTGTGCTGTATTTGAGCAATAGTGAAGAAGAAACTACGCTGGTTGTCAACCTCACTCTTTGGTCCCAAGCTATCTCAAACCAGTGGCAAGATAATAAGTCAAAATGACTGGAGGTAACTTAGTATGAAGGAACTCTGATCCAACCTCCCTTGAGATCAGGGGTCGCTTGAAACCTGCAAGACTCGATTGCCCCTCACCGTTTCCTTTCACTGCGTCCAGAGGCAAGTGCCTTACTTCTAAACCACAGCAACCAAACAATATATATATATATATATATATATATATATATATATATATATATATATATATATATATATATATATATATATATATCCTCCAGGCGGTTGTGCTATGCTTGACTTCATCTGCATGGTGCCCACTACTATGGGGATCACATTGATCTACATCTCGTCAGTCAGGTAGCCTTGAAAGCAGCCTGTTTCCAGATAACGTTGCATGGAAGAGAGATTGTGGTCTTGGTCAGTGTATTGTTCCTGACCCTGACGCGACATCCTGGTCAGTATGTTGTGCCTGACTGGACTAGCCATCTCAGTTCCCTATGGAGTTGGCATAATTGCCATCAACGATAGTTCCTGTCATTGTAGAATTACATTAAAAGATCACAGTGATCTAAACCTTTTCTCCCTGGATACCACCAGAGTATATAATCAACTGATAGTGGAATATTGTTAAATACATATTAATTATTAAATTAACAGCAAGCTTGTATGTATGAGAAGCTTTGCATATGAATACTATACAATATCCAACTATATCCGATATTACCTTCAACCACTCCGTCTAACAGAGATAAAAGGTGCATTAACAACATCAGTGATACAGAAACTTTTCAATCTACTACATCTAGTCGTTAGTTATCTAAAACCACATGGACGGTGTCAGGTTATGTCCGAAAACTACCACATCTACGAGGATTACTATGAAAGTAATACCCCACATTTTCTTTTGTTGTTCCAAAACAAAGATAGTAAAGTGAAAATTGAGAGATTGTAACATTGATGTTTCCCATGCACATGTGCATAACTGCAGTCCTCCGACAGATAGGGCTGCTGTAGTAGTCATCATGTAGCATATCCTTCACAGAACATCGCTTCCATCACAGTCTGTCTGAAATAAACTCTTTTCCTTGCCAAAGCTCCAGTTTCCATCATAGTTATACCCAGGCATTCTTGGATATCTTGGTGCCATCGTCTTCTTGGTCTACCCCTCATTTGCCTGGCACCATACATTTCATCACTGTTCTCTCAAGACCGTTGTGTCTCTTGATGTGACCAAAGTATTTAAATTTTCTGGCCAAAATTGAATTGATTAACCAATTCTATATGTTCAACTCTTGAAGAATGTCTATATTTGTCTTTTTCTCCATCCAGTGTATTCTGAGTAACATTTAGACTCGAAGGATTCGATTCATTGTCTATAAGTTTTGGTAATCGTCCATGATTCAAAGCCATATGCTGCCACAGAAAAAACACAGGCTCCCAAGACTTTCACATTTGTCACCTTTCTTCAGGCTGCTCAGCCTTAGTGTTGCCATGGCTAGTCTTCTTCTGATTTTTATTTAAGCAGTCGCCATTTTCGTCAATTCTGGAGCCCAGATATTCAAAATGTGTGACCTGATCTATTTCCTCACCACCTACCGTAAATTTATGTTGACATCGTGTTTTATCAGTGGTCATTATCTGCAGTAGTAGTAGTCCATTAATGACGCTGTGTCCAACACACATTACAAAAAAAGAATTTTTATTGAATTTTTGGTGAAAAAAATGTATGGAGAACATTCACAAACATTTGTGTACTGTGTATACTTCTTCTTCTTCTTCTTCTTCTTCGTACACTGTCAAACGGCAACCTGTATTTGTTCAAAGAAAGCAGCGGTCATCCTGAGGCTGTCGACACTGCCATAGAGCTTGTCTAGTGTTGCCACTGGTGATGGCCACATGTGCTTTCTCTGGTCCTCGTATATCGGGCAGTTTTGCAGCAGATGTTCAGCGGTTTTTTTCCCGGTACCACAAGTGCATTCGTCAGTGCCACCTATCTTCAGTTTATATAATAGGTGGTACCTCGTACTGTGTATACAAGTTGTGTGGTGAGACGGAGCTGCATGATCGGACGCGGTCACCAGCCTATTTATGTTACAGCGACTTGATGCCATTATTTGTGAGGATCATCGCACCACAAGTCTCACAACCGACCATGTTAAAGGAACATGACTTTGTTAACAGGAAACAAACTGGTAAAGGAAAGGCATGACATGCAAACCCTTGTTTCGCTTTGATATTAGGCCGCAGAAGTAAACAGATTGTGTGGAAAAATAACATGTGTAAATGAAATTTCATACATTTTTAATAAATAAATAAATTGTGGGGCATTATTTTCTGAGCAACTCTTGTAGTTTTTAGTTAACTTAAACCACATGGAAGATGCAGTACTATGTCTGGAAACAACCACAAAGAAGGTAAAGATATAAAATACTTAAAAGATTTGTTATCTTCTTGTCTTGTCCCTTTTACGTTCCATAAGAAGCATAGACAACATCATCGCTTCACAAGCTTTTCATTGTGATGAACTGGCCCAAACTTTTCAGCGTGGGGACAGGTCCAAATGTTTCAGTTTGGCGAACCAGCTCAAACTTTTCAGTATGACGGAGCAGTCCAAACTTTTAGCATAACAGACTGGCTCAAACTTTTACCATAAGAGACTGGCCCAAAGTTTTACCATAACAGACTGGCCCAAACTTTTACCATAACAGACTGGCTTAAACTTTTAGCATAAAAGACTGGCCCAAACTTTTACCATAACAGACTGGCCCAAACTTTTACCATAAGAGACTGGCCCAAAGTTTTACCATAACAGACTGGCCCAAACTTTTACCATAACAGACTGGCTTAAACTTTTAGCATAAAAGACTGGCCCAAACTTTTACCATAACAGACTGGCCCAAACTTTTAAGTGTGGTGGACCGGCACAGACTTTCCAGTATGATGGACCAGTAGGGATTTAACCATTGCAGCAAGAACCAGTGCCCAATTTATTGACTATTTTTTTTCCTGATCATCTTAAGTTTGTATTAACATTTGTTTAAATGCATGCTTAGAAATTCTATAACTCTACCAGCCGTATTACCCAACATTGCCTGCGATAGTTATGTAAGCCAACCAACCAATTAACTCGTCCATTCACACCCTCAAACTTGTCCACAACAAATTCTTTCCCATCAACTCACCCATCTCTCTGCCCATCTGCTCCATCTCTATACCTGCCCTTATGCATTTCTTCCCCCAGCCCACCTACTCCTTGCCCATCTCCTCGCTCCTTCACTCAGATCGCTGGAATGGTTGTATAAGGAACAAACTATTCATCGTGCCAATATGCTTTGTGCAATCATTTAATCATATGGCCCATAACATGTGAAAGGAATGACATAATGATTTTGAATAATTAATTACATTGATCTAGAAGTCGGTCATAGAATGTTCAGTGAAAATTTCAGCTCGATGTGTCATTCCATTCGCGAGTTATGGCGTTTCCAGACAAATTTATATAAATATATTTTTATTTCATTTTTATTTTTTTCTCTCGCCTTATTTCTCTAATCTCCAAGGCGGTGTGCGTTGCCCTGTGGTTTTTATTTTGCACCAGTCGACCCAGTGCATCCGACTTCAGCTTAAAAATACATATAAAAATATACAATTAATGGTAAAGATGAGCATTGGGTGGAGGGGACCTGAATACAAATAGAGCGAGATGACAGTAGTCAGCGACTCATAGCTGACTGAATCAGGGAACAATAGCTGTTTATGACTCCATTCCACCTCCAAGGGGCATCCCTGGAAACAGGCTGTATCTATGAAGACTGGCCAACAGATTAGGGATCAAATCAGGAAGGCAATCCCAGTCCCAATAATGTGCCATGCTGAAATGGGATATATTAGGCCAAATGCGTAGATATCACAGCCTCGCTAAAACTGTAAACTACAATGCCGAGCCCTTTTAGTGTAAAAAATTATGAATCTAAAAAAGTAATTAAATTATGAAAATTGTGATTCTGAAGGAGGAAATGAATTCTGAAATTGTTATCACTCTGAAAATACTTACAGTTCTCTTGTACGATATGCACAGCTCAAACAAGACACCTGATAAAACAGAAGAGAAGTCTTGACATAAATGAAAGATTATCTAAAACTGTTAAAGAAAATAAAAATCTTATCCAACATATTTAATACTGCATTTCTCTTTCAAATGTACAGGAACAGGGTGTTATAAACAAATATTTTTACAAAAATATATATTTTTCAGTAATACATTTATTTATACATTAGGGCAAGTCATTAAATAGGTCACAAATGGCAATTGAAAAAAAATAAATGAGATACAAATTTGAAAGCCATTTATTTGCATTTACATTGTCCTTTCTTTCTCAACATATTTTTCTTTTAAATTTTGATAAACTCATTCCATAATTTTATCAGTGCACCAAAACCTGCAGTATAGAAGAAGTCTTTGGTCTGCTGTCTCAGTAACATTTGCACTTCATGTAACCTCTTTGTCATTTGCAAAAGGTCTCCTGCCAAAATGGGTATTTAGGGCGCACCAAACCATGCAAGACCCTTTTGTAGCTACACTGTCTATCATTACTTGCATGTCAGCTCAAATCATTTCTCCTCCCCGCCATCCGCCACTCAGATGTTTCTAGTTTCTTGCTTCTCTGAGGATCGTCATCGATTCACCCTTGAGAAAAGACTTATCTCCAGCATGCGTTGCCTCCAACCACATGGCATTAATATCTTCCATACCTTTTCTTAAAATCTCATACTGGCCCCCGTCTATTTGTCTTCCTTTGCCCCCCCCCCTTTTTCTTCTATCAGTCCTCCCCTCACCACTCCTATATTAATCTACCCCCTCCCGGCTTATAGCTTATATCACCTTCTTTTTGTTCTCCCACTTGGATCACTATTTGGTCTTTTCTATATTTGGCCACCACTGGCTTATCTGGCCCATTCCCCCTCACTTCTTACGTTCTTTGGCTACCTTATTTGACCGCTCCTCTTCGTTTTCAGTCGAGCTTCCGACCCAACCAGTCGCTTAGACAGACTCGGTCTACTATCAGATAAGTAGATCATTTTTTCCTTATATGTTGATTTGTTAGTTCAGTATTGTTGTTATTTGTTGTCCCTGATGAAGGCTTATTGGTCGTAATGTAGGTTTTGTTTGTGTTCTCGTCTCGGTGCGGTATCTGACCATACCCATTTTAAAATTTTGATTAAACTTAACTTTAATCAACTTTACCTTTTGTTTCATTTATTATTCCCTATCAGATGTTTCTGTTGCTATCTGAACAGGACGACCAGGTCAAGCTTCATCAGCAATTTTTTAGTGTTCTTGAGATCCCTATAGAAGTGAGCTTACTGAGAAGTCTCACATTGCACTACTAACAGGAGGAACCCTGTCCACCTTCTCAAGTACGTCTCGAGATGTGACCTGTAACCTGCTACCAAAGAAAGTGATTAAGAGTCTCTTCTTCTTCTGCATCCGTTCTCAATCTCCTGCTACTAATACCTGAACAGAACTTTGCAAGTAGCAGGATGTAGTCCGGAGAACGGAATGTGCTGTGTTGCTAGTTTATAACTTGACTGTGATATTTGGACCTTTCGGTCTGAGACATTCGTCTTCGGCAGCTAAGAGTACCTAACTCTTCTTCCTCTTGTTCTTCAGTGTTTGTTCCGAAAAGGATGTGACGTGAACAGGACAACAATGTTTAAAGAAGGACGTGGGTTAACACAACAATTTGCGCCTGACCTGGTCTTAGAAGATCTTTCGTTAACTCACGTTCTTCTTTAACCCTTAAAAACCGCAAAGCCATTTCACGGGACGATTAGCCAGTCACGTTTTAACATTACGCCAAATGACGTGTCTCGCACTCTTTGCAACGTATTAAATGTATTTAATATGGGTTTAATCCAAATCCAGCTAGTATAAACCCACAACAATGCAGCTAGTATAAACCCACAACAATGCCATTTCAGATTCCATTTCTAGAGCGTGAGTTAACATTATTATCAATTATGTACTACTAAATAAAAATATAAAAATGTAAGCAAAGTTATTTTGTCAACTTTTTTTTACTTGAAGAAATGGCGTGTTCCCTTCCCATTCTCGTGGGACACGATTTTCGGCAGTACGTGTCTCACAGATAATTCAATCATGACTTGAAATAGACAGACATGTAGATGAAGAATTATTTAGCATGGACAGTTCTAATTCAGAAGGAAATATTCATAATAAATTGTTATCGGAAAGTGCGTCAGTGATATTTTGTTTCCATAAAATGGGCGTTGTCGCTCAAAATGTACCAACGCCAAGTTTTAAATATTTTTATTTCCTATCCAACATTTTAAACTACTGCAATGTCATTATCTGTTCCTGTCCTTTTTTCGATCTCACGGCGTGGTTTGGTAAGGTTTTGAGAAGTAATTTGGCAAATTTTGTTAAATAATCTAACGAAAGTAGCGATTTTTTTCAACTTTTTTTTTCATTTGAAGAAATGGCTTCCTCTACCAATTCTCGTGGTGCACAATTTTCTGCTGTTCAGGCCACAAAGATGATTCAAATCTGGGCTGAAGAAGATACAGATGACATGACTTCTGACACTGTGGATGACATGACTTCTGTCACTGACAGTGAAAGTTCTCATTCAGAAGAAGAAGGGGGTGTTAGAAATACATCATTGTACAGTGCCACCAGGGATAGTTCGAGTGAGCAAGAGGAGGAATCTCTCATCCATAGTAGAGGAAAGGGTAAAGGTCCTATGCCTAAGAGAGGACGAGGAGCAAGGTCAAGATCTGTACTTGATAGGAATCCTGGTCCTAGGCCTAGTACTAGTACCAGCAGTACAGTAGATCCGTCTACAGTGTTTACTGTTCCAATGGCAACTACTAGGGCAGACGCTCAGGTTAGTGATGAGGGGCAATGGTGGGAGGTATTTGAGGGCAGCACAGACAATACCTTTCGGTTTATTCCATCTCAGCCAAGAATCCCTGGTGTCAATCCTGACATTATTCCAGAGAATGCATCATGTTTATTTTGCTTTAAAGCTTTATTAACTGATGCCATTATGGAAGACCTTGTCAGGTCAGTAAATGATTATGTGGCCCAACGGTGCTTGGAAATGAAAGAAACAACTGCGGTAGGGTCAGTTTTTCTAACATGGTCACCAGTGACTGTGCCTGAGCTACATAAATTCTTTGCTGTCATTATTGTTATTGGCTATTTAAAGAAGCCTAAAATTAGTGACTACTGGGCACATGATGAGACTATAGAAGAAACATCTTGGTTCAGGAAGGTATTCACGAGGGAAAGGTTCAAAGCTTTGTACCATACAATGTTTCACGTAAGCAATCCTGATTCGCAGGGCAAAGCCAAAATTGAGCTATTTGTGCAGAGCTTGCTACTTCAATTTCAAAAATCCTATTACCCATTCAAGGAACTTTATGTGGATGAAATGGTCATTGGATGGGAGGGAAGGTGGGCCCATAAGATGTTCAATGCATCAAAGCCAAAAAAATACCACGTCAAAACCTTTGGCCTCTGCGACAGCAGCACTGCTTATGTTGTCAACATATTGATATATTTTGGCAGCAATAAATCTTACAATCCAGATCTAGATCCAAGCAGTCAACAAGCCGTCAAAGTATTTGACAAGCTTTTAGAACCTTGTGGGAAAGGCCATCACATTTATGCTGACCGTTACTACACCAGCTATCCGCTGCTGCAGTACCTTATCAGTAATGGCCATTACTACACTGGTACGGTCAACATAAACCGCAGAGATTTTCCACAAGCTTTCAAGACAACAAAATTGTCCTTTTTACAAATGAAATGGTTTCTCCATATAGAAAGAACATTCCTCTGCGTGATGTTCGGAGACAAGAAGGCTAAAAAACAATGCTTGCTTGTCTCTAGTGAAGCCTCAGTGACCACCAAACGTTTAACAAGTCGTTCTGGTGTAGTGAAGGATAAACCATCAATGATTGATGACTACAACTACCGCATGAATGGGTGTGATAAGGTTGATCAGTGTGTCGCAACATATGGTACCTTCACTAGAAGAACAAGGAAATGGTAGAAGAAAATTTTCTTTTGGATTTTTGAAGTAGCTCAGCTGAATTCATTTATTTTACATGCCCTAACCAGGTCTGCAAACACAAAAAAGCAGCCCTATCTAGAATTTAAAAGGCAATTAGTTACTGAGCTTCGCCTTTTTGCAGCTACAGAGACGCATAGTATGCAGGTGGAACCTTACATCAGCAGCCATGCAAACAGACACAGTGGAAAAAGACACATTATCAAAAAGTCTACACTGTGTCGTCAATGTATTGTTTGCAGTACTCCAAATGCTAGAGTTAGGACAACATTTTTTTGTCAAGGATGCCCAGACCAGCCATTTCTTCATCCAAATCACTGTTTTGAACAGCATCATTTAAAATAAATGTAAACTAAAATTAGCTGTAAATAGTTTAGTTTTTTTTTCTTAGAGAATTTGTGCCATTTTATTTTTCAATTTACCAAACACTGCTCAATGGTCATAATAATGTTATTTCTAATCCAAGAGTGATGAAACCTCCTAATATTGGGTAAATATGGATATATTATCAAAAGAAAGAATTTTTGTGTCAACATTGTGATGGATTCATTTGAATGAAATGGAAAGTGAAAAAATGTTTACAAATTATTTATTGTTTTTATTTTTGTTTACTCATTACATCATTTTTTGCATGCAACTTCACTGTACAGACATCTTATTGCACTGTTTCTAAACAGAGCAATCATTCCTGAACATTTTGATATATAAAACATGATCACACAATAAAAGATAACAGATATATGAATAATTTTGTCACAGCTGTCAGGTGTGAACATTTTTGTAGAAAAATAGGCGTGTAAAATCGTTGTTTTTGGCTGTGTCTACTAAGTGTTAAAGATCGTTGTCCAGTTTTTCACTGTTGGCTTCAATACACTTTTGTCATCATACACTGCCTGCATTTTGTGATGAATGTCAACTGGTCGACATCCTTCAGTTGTTAAAAACCGACATGCTCGTTGATCAACTCTGGACAGATTCCATATCCCACCCACCATGTTTTCAACGGTCTGCAAAGGAAGCTATGAGTCGGAGGATACTGAAATTTTGCAAAGTTGACGGTTGGTATGTGCTGTTTACACATCATGCGCATTGTACGTATGTTCACTTGTTGCAGTTTGGTCTGGTTTCATTTGAACACGCCTCGTATTTATAACTAAATAACTAAATTTTAACATGCAACCAGACCACATTGTTCTAGCAGCCTTATACAGGAGAACATCAGGAAAAAAGGCGAGACGTAGACACAGGAAAAGGTGAACAGACAGTAAAAACGAGACCTGCCTTAAAATGGGGAAAAATGTTACTCGGGCCACGAGAGAGGCGAAAGACAAATACATACCACGACACTGGGCTACAACCTGGTAAAAAGTGAGACAACAAAAGAAGAAAGCAGAAGAAGAATACAAACATGAAATACTAGCAACAAAAATATAAACATAAAATATTTGCAACATAAATTTAAACATCAAATTAACATCAAATTATACACAAAAATATAAAAATTAGAGATGAAATTGTAAATTCAAGAGACAAAGAACTGTAGAATATTACCAATATTATCTGCAGTATTGTTGGTCCTTACGAATATTTCTCCGTGCATGTGAGGATCCATCAAATCATGTACCTGGTGATAGTTTCAATATATAACAGTCAGGTCGTACAATAGCATACGAGGGAGTCAGGTCGTACAATAGCATACGAGGGCTAATCAAAAAGTATCACAAAAAATGAATTAACCTACTTAGTTCAAAACCTAACTACCTGGAAATAGGTCTTTTCTGAGTTGACAGACTCTTCCCATTGGTGGTTCCACAGCTGGAAACATTTTTGGAAGTAATTTTCGGGGGGATCTCTATCACGCGCTTAGTCACATTTAGCATGGCTTCATTCGTTCTCAATCTCTCGCTTCCAAATCCTGAAAGAGCTTAAGTAGCAGAATGTAGGCCAAAGAACGGAATGCGTTGTGTCAAAGTTTACAGCTTGACTGCGATATTTGCACCATTCGGTCCAACACATCTGACTTCATCAAGCAGTTTTTGAGTACCGGGTTAGAATTCCCTCTTCGATCCCTTCTCCTTAGCCAGTTTGCCCTACTGCAGCCTGTTATCCAGAATCACTGCATGGAGGTGTAAAAGGGTCTTGGCAGCTCTGGTTCGCTGGCCCTGATGCTAGCAGTCAGCTATGGGTCACTGACCACTGCAGCTCATGCGCTGATCACCATCTTGATCCCTGGTCGCATTTGACAGAAAATGGTTTATGGAACTGACATCATTGCACCTGGATGCCACCATATGTGCTCAGCACCTTCTATTGCTGAAAGTAGTGACAACAGAGTGCAAACTCTGTAGCTCCCACAGTCAATATAAAATTGTCCCCTGACTCAGGTACCTATTTACTGCTGGGTTGACTAGGAGAAGCAGTCAGACCATGACACAAACTACTGCATGTTGGTCACAAATAACAGAGTGCAGCCTGATCTGACTGAACCTAACCTTTAGTTAGTATGTTGGGCTTGTGACTTGAGCTTACATCCCCCCCCTTGAACACACACTTCCCCTCCCAAATTCTTTGATGAGTTGCGACGTGTTATCCGCAGGATTGTCGTGATGGATCTGCTCCAATCCATGCATTGCACCTCATCCAGGATTTTTTGCTGAAGCACGTCATTGAACATATTAACACCACCACCACCTCCCCTCCCCCCCCCCCTTAACAAGGCTCCTTGTGACTTAGGGTTCTTTCCAAGACTCAAGGTGATACTCATAGGGATATGAGGATACATTTCAGAACATGAAAGAAATCAAGACAAATGTGACTGATTTAAGAGACATTTCTGAATTTCCGTCACAAAAGATGGGGAAAAAAAGCTTATATATGAGTTTGGATGAAGTTTGAGTAACACACATGTGTTGGTGGTCATATGGATTGAAGGTGCAACACAGTGAATTTTTTTTATTTTTTTTGCGTTCGCCTTATTTCTCTAATCCCCAAGGTGGTGTGCGTTGCACTGTGGTTTTTATTTTGCGCCTGTCGGCCCAATGCACCCGACTTCAGCATGCATTTTATGTAAGGGTCTGCTTCCTCCTGCATTTTCTAAGGGTTTGCTTCCCCGGGGTAACGGCCGGTGCTGTGATGGGGATCGAACCCAGCCCCTTTGGATTGTGAGCCGTGCCACTTAACCACTAGGCCACGCTGTCCCCTCAACACAGTGAATGACCTGACAGCAGCCAACGACTCATAACTGGCTGCCTGCAACAGGGTCAGCGAACCAGAACTGACTAAGACCCAATTCTGCTTAAAACCGAGGCTCTTGAAACAGGCTATACTAGTCTCACCTGTCTAAGAAAATAGTGATCACAGTGGGAAAGCAAACTCTTCCCCTTAAAAGCCAGTCAAAATCGGATGAATTAGGCTTAAATGATGCAGACATCGCAGCCTCGCTGTAAACGTCAAGATCCTTTTCAGGACAAATGCTGAAGAAGGGACATAAGTCGAGCAGTCATAATTTCCTCCCCCCCCCCCCCCCCCCCACCCCACCCACCGCCACACCAATTTACCATATCACAAAAAATAACAAAACACACACCCAACTAAAATAATATTTTCAATAACAGATATCATATTTACCCTGGTAGTAAAAGTCCATGTCCTTGAAGATCTGTCCACTGAAGCCACTTTCACAGAATGTATATTGCTGAGTATCTGTAGAAATTGCATTCATTGTACAAAGTTAAATATAATGAGGTACTGCAGTAAAACTGACTTACTCCTCTTCTACCATGGAGTACTGAAGTCTTCTTTACATTTTCTTCTGGCTTATAGTTTCTTCTTCTGCTTCTTATTGTGATCACAACTACATTGTCAGACAAGTTCCCATGATGTTACACCATCAGACAAGTTCCCATGATGTTACACCATCAGACAAGTTCCCATGATGTTACACCATCAGACACGTTCCCATGATGTTACACCATCAGACAAGTTCCCATGATGTTACACCATCAGACAAGTTCCCATGATGTTACACCATCAGACAAGTTCCCATGATGTTACACCATCAGACAAGTTCCCATGATGTTACACCATCAGACAAGTTCCCATGATGTTACACCATCAGACAAGTTCCCATGATGTTACACCATCAGACAAGTTCCCATGATGTTACACCATCAGACAAGTTCCCATGATGTGACACCATCAGACAAGTTCCCATGATGTTACACCATCAGACAAGTTCCCATGATGTTACACCATCAGACAAGTTCCCATGATGTTACACCATCAGACAAGTTCCCATGATGTTACACCATCAGACAAGTTTCCATGATGTTACACCATCAGACAAGTTCCTATGATAAACTCAGTCATTGTTTGGAGCTTTTCTTTAGCAGTGTATAGCTGGGAGTGTTGAATCATTTGTACAATTGCTCGTCTCACAACGTGTGTTTGAGAAAACTATGAGGTGTGTTCAAATGAAACTGAATCAAACTGTAACAAGTGAACATACATATGATGCGCATGATGATGTCACTTCTGGTGTAAACAGCACATACGAACCGTCAAGTTTGCAAAATTTCGTTATCCTCCGGCTCATTGTTTCCTCAGTAGACCGTTGAAAACACGGCGGGTGTGATGCAGACTTCGTCCAGAGTTGATCAGCGAGCGGTGATTCGGTTTAAAACAGCTGACGGATATCGACGTTGTAATTCATAGGGAAATATAGGGAATGTATGGTGACAAAAGTTTGTCAAAGACAACAGTGAAGAGCTGGACAATGATGTTTAAAGAAGGACGTGAGTTAATGAAAGATCTTCCGTAGCAGTTTTGCCTGCATTCTGCGATAAATTTCAACTGGTCCACATCCTTCAGCTGTTAGAGACCGAATCACCGCTCGCTGATCAACTCTGGACGGATTCCGTATTACCCCCGCCATGTTTTCAACGGTCTGCTAAGGAAACTATGAGTCGGAGGATAATGACATTTAGCAAACTTGACTGTTGGTATGTGCTGTTTACACAAGAAGTGACGTCATCTTGCACATCGTACGTATGTTCACTTCGTGCAGTTCGATCCAGTTTCATTTGAACGCGCCTCATAGTAACTTACAATTAAAACCAAGGCCATGATTTACATTGCATTGTCGGCAGCATGCTCCTATATGGTAGCAAAACTTGGGCATTCCTTAGCTTAACTTAACTCAACGTCTTTATACTGGTTTAGAAGACTCCACAGAATCTGTATACAACCATCTTAATGGACTCAAACACTAGAGTTAAGTAGACCAACAGCCAGTTAGGTGCCATCTATAGCTGCTCTTAACAAACCACCTGGGAGAAAGGTACAAATAACTTGGGTGGATTTTTCACTTGAATTTATCCGGGCAGCGATTGTTAAGCCTATTATCGTTTTATTTCCAACTGCCAAGGAATTTTTAATGTGCTCGACACTGAACACAAGAGTCCGATCTCACCACCCAGATATCAGGGTAATTTTTACCAGAAGATCAACGTGACAAAAAATCCTGGTCGTCACCGTGATTCAAACTGGCAACCGAGGCGGACGTCTTACCTCAAGACCACTATTCCAAACTAGAGCATAGGCTTAACACCTTCCATCTATGGTGCCTGCAATCCATTCTTGGAGTTACATGGACTCCGAAACATGTACACTCTCCTTAGACAGGGAAGACTACTATGTTCATCACATGGAGGATGGTCACATTCTCAAAGATATCCTCTTTGGAGAATTAGCGAAAAGCAAACAACACAGTTGGTCAATCACAGCTGAGGTTTAAAGATGTGTGTAAGTGTGACATGTAGAAATGGACACCCACCCTGGGAAGAGGAACCTGCAGACCGATTCAAGTGGAGAGGTACCCTGAAGAGCCACTTCATGCGCGAAAAGAAGCTCTTGCAACACGGAGATTTGAAATGACAACACCGCAATGTGAAAGAAAACCAAAAACTCAGTAGAGAGCTACCATTCCAAGGTCACATGATTCTATAGTCAGTCATGACTGAAAGAGGCTATTATACTACAGACAAACATGACTGGAAGGGACTATTATACTACAGTCAGTCATGACTGGAAGGGGCTATTATACTACAGTCAGTCACACCAGGATAAAGACAAAACAAAACCAACGTTTCAGCCACAAGGTCATCCTCAAGAACTAAAAAAGAACAAAAACAGCTAACAAATCACTTCGGAAAACAAAACATTGCCAAAACAAGGTTTGGTATTTTCTGTTTTGGAATCTGAAGGGTAAGATAAAAAGAAACACAGCAAAAAACACATGGAGAACAGAGTCGGAGACAGACATAAAGAAAGGTAAGATAAATGTGAAGGGAGTTGGAACAAAGTCATAGGACAAGATTCATTGTGTATTTGTTGAAGAAGTGTAGTCTATTGTCTTGAATTGACCACTGGGGATCAAGATGCTGAGCAGCACATGAGCTGCAGTGGTTAGCAACCCATAGCTGACTGCTAGCGTCAGGGCTAGCGAACCATAGCTGCCAAGACCCTTCTACACCTCCACGTGTTGATCCTGGATAACAGGCTGCAGCAGGGCGGACTGGCTAAGGAGAAGGGATCAAAGAGGGAATGCTAACCCGGTACTCAAAAACTGCTTGCTGAAGTCGGATGTGTTGGACCGAAAGGTGCAAATATCGCAGCCAAGCTGTAAACTACGACACAACGCATTCCGTTCTCTGGACTACATTCTGCTTCTTAAGCCCTTTCAGGGTTTGGTAGTGGGAGATTGAGAATGAACGAAGAAGAAAAAGAAGAAGAAGAATTGACCACTCCTCTTCTACCCTGGGGTGATGTAGAGGTCTTTACTGTTTTTCTTATATCTTACAGCTTCTACATGATGAAGTTGTTGTTGTTGTTGAGGAAGCAACTAGGACTTGCGTTGTTGTTGTTGTTGTTGTTGAATGCCCACAATGAGTAGGATTATTCTTTTGTGCGCCCTAAAAAGAACGTGAAGTGGCAGGTTGTCGTAGCTTTATTCACATCTCGGTCGTGCTTATGAGGGTGAACCATGATTCTTCAGACAATTGTGCTATGCTTGGCTTTATCTGCATGTCGCTCACTACTATGGGGATCATGTCTATCCCTCACCTTGTTAGCCAGGCTGCCATGAAAACAGTCCGTTTCCAGGAAGGGCTACGAGGAAGTCGAGGTGAGGGTCTTGACCAGTATGTTTTGCCTGAACCTGACTAACATGTCTGATTAGTATATTTTGCCTGACCAGACGTTAGTCTTCCTTCTCACAGAATGGAATAGCTAGCCCCATGCCCAACTCTCCATAGTCCCTTCTCTAGCTGGTTCTGGTTCAACTATTCTATGCTCTCATTTTTGGTCTGTGTAACACATGGGTGTGTGTGCTCCACAGGGAGCTGAAAAGTTTTGATAGATTGACTGATTGATTGATTGACTGACTGATTGATAGATTGATTGTTTGATTGATTGATTGATTGATTACTCACATGCTCTCCATCAAACAAACAAATCCGCACATGCCGGTCCAATACCTCTATACCTGTTGAGAAATCAAAAAAATTAATATTTGTTTAAATAAGTTATTTCGGTACAAGTTTTTATTTATACTAAGACATGTTTGTTTGTGTTTTTTGGACTACAGAAGTGTAATAGTTTTACATTTTTGTGTTTGTTTGGTGAATTGGTGTTTTGCCCCTTTAATTTATTGGTGTTGGTCAACATTTATTACCGACTTTAATCGTTAAAAATCATAATTGTTCATGTTGATTTCGTCATTTTCTTCGATTTTTAATTTGGGTAGTTCCTCATTTTCCACTAAATGAACATGTGACTTCAAGTTGCTGATATCGTTGTCAATGCAAGTATATGTTTTTTTTTAAACTACATTTTTCAGTACAAGCGTTTCAATGACCTACCCAGGATCGGTCAAAATTTGATAGATTAACAGGTCGCATTAGTAGAGGTTGTGTACACAGTTCCAACTCTCTCGGTTATAGAAAAGTTGGTTAAAATAGGAGGAATAAAAGTCCACGCAAACAGACAATGGTCATGTTAAAAGTCCTATACTAAGGAATGGACACATGCTGAGATAAGCAAACTGCATTGAATAGCAACAAAGACATTATGATAGTTGAGCTGCTGTTGAAATAATGGAAAGCATTAAAATCCACGATCAAACATGGGCAATTTGATACAACAGTTTTTTTGTTTTTTTTGTTGTTTTTTTTGCATTCGCCTTATTTCTCTAATCTCTAAGACAGTGTGCGTTGCACTGTGGTTTTTATTTTGCGCCTGTCGGCGCAGTGCATCTGACTTCAGCATGCATTTTATGTAAAGGTCCGCTTCCTCCTGCATTTTCTAAGGTTTTGCTACCCCGGGGTAACGGCAGGTGCTGTGATGGGGATCAAACCCAGCACCTTCTGATTGTGAGCCGCGTCACTTAACCACTAGCCCATGTCGTCCCCTATACAACAGTTAAATAAGCTGATGATGATGATCATGTCATGTCCCGTCTCCCCATCGAAAGTTGACTGTAATGGCCCTCCAACATTCTCTGCCTCTTGCCTTGATGGTATACTCCCACAGACTGTTGTCAGTCCATTTCTTGATGTTGTCTTCCCATTTTTAGTGTGGTCGTTCTTATGCCTGCCTTCTGTCCACCTTTTCCTCCAGTATTGGTTTCAGCAGTGTGTCCTGTCTCTGTATACTCCGCTGTTCACTAATTTCCAGGACTAATTTTTTGGGGAGTGAATAAGTAGACCTACAGACTAGTTGGTTCTATCTCCTTCAAAGTTCCCTTTTTTTTTTTTTCTTTTTTTTTTTTGCGTTCGCCTTATTTCTCTAATCCCCAAGGCGGTGTGCGTTGCACTGTGGTTTTTATTTTGCGCCTGTCGGCCCAATGCATCCGACTTCAGCATGCATTTTATGTAAGGGTCTGCTTCCTCCTGCATTTTCTAAGGGTTTGCTTCCCCGGGGTAACGGCCGGTGCTGTGATGGGGATCGAACCCAGCACCTTCGGATTGTGAGCCGTGCCACTTATCCACTAGGCCACGCCGTCCCCTAAAGTTCCCTTTTGATTGTATACAGTTATTCTAGGGTTCCTGCCACTAAAGGTAGACACTTTTTGGAAAAGCCCTCATCTATCTCATCGAGTTAGCTTAAATATCTTCAGTGTCATCAAATCGGTGACCTTTCATTGCATTTTTTAAGTTGCAGGAATGAGAAAAAGTCCCACGGAGCAAGATCAGGAATGTTGTGTTTCATAAAAAATGCATTTGTGGTGACAGACCTGTGAGCAGAGGAATTGTCACGATGTAAAATCAAATTTCAGAAACAGTTTTTCCAAGACGAAAGCAGAAATCAATGCATATACCTTGATGAATATTACCATCCATTTTTGAAATGAGATGAGCACTACAAGGCCCCCTTCACTTATATGCATCCTTACAGTGCATGCACAAAGTTACCGACTTCAGGTTTGGTACATACATTGGCCTGTAGTTGTCACATGAATTAACTTAATACCACCTCGCTATGTACTAAAGTGTTCCGGGAAAAAAATGTCACGGAATTTAGTGATGTCCAAAATATTTTTTTTGCCTAATTTCTATTTCTTTTGGTTTTGTTTTTTTATTTGAGTTTTTATTTTGCGTTCGCCTTATTTTCTCTAATCCCCAAGGCGGTGTGCGTTGCACTGTGGTTTTTATTTTGCGCCTGTCTGCCCAGTGCATCTGACTTCAGCATGCATTTTATGTAAGGGTCTGCTTCCTCCTGCATTTTCTAAGGGTTTGCATCCCCGGGGTAACGGCCGGTGCTGTGATGGGGATCGAACCCAGCACCTTCGGTTTGTGAGCCGTGCCACTTAACCACTAGGCCACGCCATCCCCACATCTCCTTCAGTATTTCTCTTCCCATTCTCCATCTCTTCATGATCTCCCTATTTGTTTGATTTTTCTTTCATAAGATGTGGCCCACCTTTCTGTATATCCCCATTTCAAAGGCCTCAACTTTATTCAAAAGCTGGTTATTCATTATCCATGTATCCGCACCATAGAGCAAAGATGAATGTATATTGCACCTGACAACTCTCATTTCAAGTGCATTTGTTAATTATCTGGATGTCAGTATATTTGTCAAGTTCTTAGATTTTTTCTTACCCTTCCTGTTCTTTGCTCCAACTCCACTTCGCAAGTACCATCATCTGTTATGATCTATCCAAGGTCATCATGTAGCATGTTCTTGCAGAACACGCTGCCATGACTTGCCAAACCTCCAGCCTGCTCCAGAGTCAATACCAAGCATTCTTTAACATCTTGTACCATCACCTTCTTTGTCTGTCTCTGCCTCTCATGCCTGGCCCCATACCTTCCATTACCATCCTCTCAAGACAGTTGTGTCTTCTGATGTAGCTAAAGTATTTTAATTTTCTGTTCATGATGGAATTTATGAACCCTTTCTCCTCTATGCCCAACTTTTGTCAAATGTCTGCATTCTTCTTTTTTTCTGTTTACGTGTCCCAGCATCTCTGTACGATTCACTGTACGATTCACATTTGTTTTGTTAGTTATCCTAGTTTTTATTTTCCTATAGTTAATGTCCAATCCCTAATTCCCCTCTTCTGTTGTTGACTGTTTCTACCAATTCCTGCAAATCCTGCTCACTTTTAGACAACGATATACTCAATAAACAATGTACTGCATGACACAAATAACAACTTATGGCTATTATTATTTGTTCTTCTTGTTCACTTCTAAGGCGGAGTGCATTGTACTGTGTTGTGTGCCTAATTGTCCAGTGCATCTGACTTCAACAAGTCTTTTTTAATAGTGTTATTGTTCATAGGCGTGTGTTTCATGAATCAAGCAAGAATTAAATTAATCTTACTGAACAAGACCTCCATCCCGTGTCAGGGTCAGATGAAACATAATTAGCAAGACCCTCACCTTATGTCAGAGTTAGATGAAACATACTGGACCAATACCCTCACCTCATGTCAGGGTCAGATGACACATACTGGACCAAGACCTTCACCTCATGTTAGGGTCAGATGACACATACTGGACCAAGACCTTCACCTCATGTCAGGGTCAGATGACACATACTGGACCAAGACCTTCACCTCATGTCAGGGTCAGATGACACATACTGGACCAAGACTGTCACCTCATGTCAGGGTCAGATGACACATACTGGACCAAGACCTTCACCTCATGTTAGGGTCAGATGACACATACTGGACCAAGACCTCCACCTCATGTCAGGGTCAGATGACACATACTGGACCAAGACTGTCACCTCATGTCAGGGTCAGATGACACATACTGGACCAAGACCTTCACCTCATGTCAGGGTCAGATGACACATACTGGACCAAGACTGTCACCTCATGTCAGGGTCAGATGACACATACTTGAACAAGACCCTCACCTCATGTCAGGATCAGATGACACATACTGGACCAAAACCTCCACCTCATGTCAGGATCAGATGACACATACTGGACCAAGACCTTCACCTCATGTTAGGGTCAGATGACACATACTGGACCAAGACCCTCACCTCATGTCAGGATCAGATGACACATACTGGACCAAAACCTCCACCTCATGTCAGGGTCAGATGACACATACTGGACCAAGACCTCCTACTCATGTCAGGGTCAGATGACACATACTGGACCAAGACTGTCACCTCATGTCAGGGTCAGATGACACATACAGGACCAAGACTGTCACCTCATGTCAGGGTCAGATGACACATACTGGACCAAGACCCTCATCTCATGTCAGGGTCAGATGACACATACTTGAACAAGACCCTCACCTCATGTCAGGATCAGATGACACATACTGGACCAAAACCTCCACCTCATGTCAGGATCAGATGACACATACTGGACCAAGACTGTCACCTCATGTCAGGGTCAGATGACACATACTGGACCAAGACCTTCACCTCATGTCAGGGTCAGATGACACATACTGGACCAAGACCTCCTACTCATGTCAGGGTCAGATGACACATACTGGACCAAGACTGTTACCTCATGTCAGGGTCAGATGACACATACAGGACCAAGACTGTCACCTCATGTCAGGGTCAGATGACACATACTGGATCAAAACCTACACCTCATGTCAGGGTCAGATGACACATACTGGACCAAGACCCTAACCTCAGGGTCAGATGACACATACTGGATCAAGACCCTAACCTCAGGGTCAGATGACACATACTGGACCAAGACCTTCACCTCATGTCAGGGTCAGATGACACATACTGGATCAAGACCCTAACCTCAGGGTCAGATGACACATACTGGACCAAGACCCTCATCTCATGTCAAAGTCAGAAGACACATACTGGACCAAGACTGTCACCTCATGTCAGGGTCAGATGACACATACTGGACCAAGACCCTCACCTCATGTCAGGGTCAGATGACACATATTGGACCAAGACCTTCACCTCATGTCAGGGTCAGATGACACATACTGGATCAAAACCTCCACCTCATGTCAGGATCAGATGACACATATTGGACCAAGACCTTCGCCTCATGTCAGGGTCAGATGACACATACTGGATCAAGACTCTCACCTCATGTCAGGGTCAGATGACACATACTGGACCAAGACCTCCTACTCCTGTCAGGGTCAGATGACACATACTGGACCAAGACTGTCACCTCATGTCAGGGTCAGATGACACATACAGGACCAAGACTGTCACCTCATGTCAGGGTCAGATGACACATACTGGACCAAGACTGTCACCTCATGTCAGGGTCAGATGACACATACTTGAACAAGACCCTCACCTCATGTCAGGATCAGATGACACATACTGGACCAAAACCTCCACCTCATGTCAGGATCAGATGACACATACTGGACCAAGACTGTCACCTCATGTCAGGGTCAGATGACACATACTGGACCAAGACCTTCACCTCATGTCAGGGTCAGATGACACATACTGGATCAAGACTCTCACCTCATGTCAGGGTCAGATGACACATACTGGACCAAGACTGTCACCTCATGTCAGGGTCAGATGACACATACTTGAACAAGACCCTCACCTCATGTCAGGATCAGATGACACATACTGGACCAAAACCTCCACCTCATGTCGGGATCAGATGACACATACTGGACCAAGACTGTCACCTCATGTCAGGGTCAGATGACACATACTTGAACAAGACCCTCACCTCATGTCAGGATCAGATGACACATACTGGATCAAGACCCTCATCTCATGTCAGGGTCAGATGACACATACTGGATCAAGACCCTCATCTCATGTCAGGGTCAGATGAAACATACTGGACCATGACCTCCACCTCATGTTAGGGTCAGATGACACATACTGGACCATGACCTCCACCTCATGTCAGGGTCAGATGAAACATACTGTACCAAGACCCTCACCTCATGTCAAGATCAGATGACACATACTGGACCAAGACCCTCACCTCATGTCAGGGTCATATGACACATACTGGACCATGACCTCCACCTCATGTCAGGGTCAGATGACACATACTGGACCAAGACTCTCACCTCATGTCAGGGTCAGATGACACCTACTGGACCAAGACCTCCACCTCATGTCAGAGTCAGATGACACATACTGGACCAAGACCCTCACCTCATGTCAGGGTCAGATGACACATTCTGGACCAAGACCCTCATCTCATGTCAGGGTCAGATGACACATACTGGGCCAAGACCCTCACCTCATGTCAGGGTCAAATGACACATAGTGGATCAAGATCCTCCGCTCATGTCAGGGTCAGATGACACATACTGGGCCAAGACCTCCACCTCATGTCAGGGTCAGATCACACATACTGGGCCAAGACCTCCACCTCATGTTAAGGTCAGATGAAATATACTGACCAAGACCCCACCCTCATGTTATGGTCAGATGAAATATACTGACCAAGACCCCATCCTTATGTTATGGTCAGATGAAATATACTGACAAAGACCTAACCTTACATCCATTTCATGCTCCTGGAAACAGGCTATATTACAGCAGCCTGGCCAATTTGGTTGGGATTGATATTGTGAATCCAAAAGTGGTGAGCCTACAAAGAAGCGCAGCATTGAACTACAGCTAGGAGGACCTAGATCCAGCTTCTTTAGTATGCCCCAAATATAACAAGAGCAACTAGGGTAAAGAGAATAACATCTAGTCAGACAAAACATACTGATCAGATTATGTTAGTTAGAGTCAGGAAAAACATACTGATCAGATTATGTTAGTTAGAGCCAGGAAAAACATACTGATCAGATTATGTTAGTTAGAGCCAGGAAAAACATACTGATCAGACTATGTTAGTTAGAGCCAGGAAAAACATACTGATCAGATTATGTTAGTTAGAGCCAGGAAAAACATACTGATCAGATTATGTTAGTTAGAGCCAGGAAAAACATACTGATCAGACTATGTTAGTTAGAGTCAGGAAAAACATACTGATCAGATTATGTTAGTTAGAGCCAGGAAAAACATACTGATCAGATTATGTTAGTCAGGCAACACATACTGATCAGATTATGATAGAGTCAGGCAAAACGTACTGATCAAGCTATATTAGTCAGGGTCAGGCAAAACATACTAAGCAGAGTATAGTAGTCATGATCATGTGAAATATTCTGATCAAGACCCTCACCTCATTTCCAAACAGTTCTCCCTGGAAAGAGGCTGTTCATGACAGCCTGACTAACAAGGTGGGGATTGGCACTGTCGTCCCCATAGTGGTGAGGTTACTAGGGAGCCTCACATTGCACTACAACCAGGAAGACCCTGGTCCATCATCTCAAGTACGCCTTTGGATGAGAGAGAACCACTTAACTTAACTTAACGTCTTTATACTGGTTTAGAAGACCCTGCAGAGTCTGTATACAACCAGTTACATTTACATCACCTTGCTCTAAAATCTATGCGCATCCAGTTTATTCTTAAACGCATTAACTGTCCCTGCCTCCACCACCTCCCCTGGCAATGCATTCCAAGCAGACACCACTCTCTGACCAAAAAAATATTTCCTAATATCTAACCTGGACCTCTCTTTAATCAGCTTGTAGCTATGCCCTCGTGTTATTGTAGGTGGCTGTATTTTAAAAAACTTGTTATAGTCTAATTTATCGATTCCTCTGATCATCTTATAATCCTGTATTAAGTCACCACGAATTCTTCTCTCTTCGAGACACTGTAGGCCTGTTTTTCTGAGTCGTTCCTCATAACTGTAATTCTGGAATCCCACTATCATCTTTGTCGCTCTTTTTTGTATTCTTTCTAGCATGTTTATGTCCCCTCTATGATAAGGACTCCACACCTGTACACAGTACTCCAATCTAGGTCTAACTAAAGCTTTATACAGTTTGACGATCACTTCCTTGCTCCTATGTTTAATATTTCTTTTTATCATACCTAACATTGCATTTGCCTTTTTCACTGCTACCTTAACTTGCTCACTCACCTGTAACCTGCCACCAAAGAATGTCATTAAGAGTACCTAACTCAAGTACGAGTGGCATTAGCAATAACAAGAAGAGCCACTACAGCCAGCTAGCAAAGAAACATCGTCAATAGGTGCTGTTCTTGTTGTTCCATGTCTACAATGAGTATTGTTACTCTTTTGAGCCCCCTGAAAAGGGCACAAAGTGGTGAATTGTGGTAGCTTTCCTCACTTTCCGAGTGTGCTGATGAAGGTGGACCAAGGTCCTCAAGGCGGTTGAGCTATGCTTGGTTTTAAATGTGTGTTGCTCACTTCTATGGTGATCATGGTGTTTCCCTACCTCGCTGGCCAGCCATGAAAACAGCCCATTTTCTAGGTAAACCTGCACGAAAGTGATTGGGGGGAGGGTGTCTTTGTCAGTATATTCTACTTGACCCTGACTAACATGTCTGATCAGTATGTTTTGTCTGACCCTGACTAACATCTCTGATCAGTATGTTTTGCCTGACCCTGACTAACATGTCTGATCAGTATGTTTTGTCTGACCCTGACTAACATGTCTGATCAGTATGTTTTGTCTGACCCTGACTAACATGTCTGATCAGTATGTTTTGTCTGACCCTGACTAACATGTCTGATCAGTATGTTTTGTCTGACGCTGACTAACATGTCTGATCAGTATGTTTTGTCTGACCCTGACTAACATGTCTGATCAGTATGTTTTGTCTGACCCTGACTAACATGTCTGATCAGTATGTTTTGTCTGACCCTGACTAACATGTCTGATCAGTATGTTTTGCCTGACCCTGACTAACATGTCTGATCAGTATGTTTTGTCTGACCCTGACTAACATGTCTGATCAGTATGTTTTGCCTGACCCTGACTAACATGTCTGATCAGTATGTTTTGTCTGACCCTGACTAACATGTCTGATCAGTATGTTTTGCCTGACCCTGACTAACATGTCTGATCAGTATGTTTTGTCTGACCCTGACTAACATGTCTGATCAGTATGTTTTGCCTGACCCTGACTAACATGTCTGATCAGTATGTTTTGTCTGACCCTGACTAACATGTCTGATCAGTATGTTTTGCCTGACCCTGACTAACATGTCTGATCAGTATGTTTTGCCTGACCCTGACTAACATGTCTGATCAGTATGTTTTGTCTGACCCTGACTAACATGTCTGATCAGTATGTTTTGCCTGACCCTGACTAACATGTCTGATCAGTATGTTTTGCCTGACCCTGACTAACATGTCTGATCAGTATGTTTTGCCTGACCCTGACTAACATGTCTGATCAGTATGTTTTGCCTGACCCTGACTAACATGTCTGATCAGTATGTTTTGCCTGACCCTGACTAACATGTCTGATCAGTATGTTTTGCCTGACCAGACATTAGTCTCTTCTCACCTCATCAAGAATAAAGAAGTACAATTAGCTTCAAACAAGAACAAACAACAACACACAGTCAAATAAATGGACTAACCAGCCCCGGGTAGAGGAATCTGTTGGCAGGAAACAAAAGTAATTAGCCGTTCTATCCGAGCTGGTCTGGGTCGAATCTGGAAGAAATCAAATAAATATGGACCAAACTTCTTCTTAGCCCTGAAACAGGATGTTTTATTATGTTGTGTTGTAATTTACATCGAAGTCACGATATCTTCTAGACCCATACGTCCGGTTTCAGTACGACACATTTTTGGAAACGAGCTTGACTTTCCTCTTTAACATTTATTTTTTTCACCCAGGCTGCGCGGATGCAACCTTATTTCCAGGGCTGCCATTAGGAGTCAGTATATGGCCTTGGACTGCTCTGTTTTGCTGACTCTGATGCAAGCACTCATCTATGAGTCTTGGACTGAAGTAAATTTGTTCACTGCATCTTCATGGGGATGGTGTGGGTTAGTGGTTAAGTGACACAACTCATAACAAAAAGGTGCTGGGTTCGATCCCCATCACAGCACCTGCCGTTGCCCCAGGGAAGAAAACCCTTAGGAATGCAGGAGGAAGCAGACCCTTACATAAAATGCATGCCGAAGTTGGATGCATTGAGCAGACAGGCGTAACATAAAAACCCCAGTGCAATGCACACCGCCTTGGGGAATAGAAAAATAAGGTGAACGCAAAAACAAAACAAATAAATGCATCTTCGACCCTGGGATTGACTAAATCATCATTGACCTAAGAAAGGAAAACTAGATTGTGCTGAAAATTCTAAGAACAAGCAAGATTTTGTCTTCAAGTAATTGGCAATTCATTGGCGAGCAATGTAGTGCTTCATCAACCAAGGAAAACTTTGGTGGGCAAGCCACATACGCCAAAGAAAGGATGAACAACACTGTAGCATGTCTGCAGTAGTTTGATACTCTCGATATGCAAAAATACACCAGGTTAGACCTCCTATGCATTGGTCAGACTCCTTTGCACTCCACTATAACATCCATGATATGTCAAATATGTTTCTACCCACTGGACCTCCATAGCCGTGGATAGAGATCGCTGAAGATGAAGTTGGAACCCGCAGTGGTACAACCCCGGTTGAGGAATGGGTTGTCATGTAATAAAACAAGTAACTGGTTATCTCTCACAGCAATATACGAGGCGTGTTCAAATGAAATCGAACCGAACTGCACCAAGTGAATATACGTACGATGCACATGATGACGTCACTTCTGATCTAAACAGCACATACCAACCGTCAAATTTGCAAAATTTCCGTATCCTCCGACTCATAGTTTCCTTAGCAGACTGTTGAAAACATGGCGTGGTGATACGGAATCCGTAACTCACATCCTTCTTTAAACATCGTTGTCCAGTTCTTCACTGTTGTCTTCTACACACTTTCTCACAATACACTACATGCATTCTGCGATGAATGTCAATCGGTCGACATCCTTCAGCTGTCAGAAACAATATCACTGCTCGCTGATCAACTCTGGATGGACTCCGTATCACTTCCGTCATGTTTTCAATGGTCTGAAAACTAGAAAACTATGAGTCGGAGGATAATTAAGTTTTGCAAACGTGACGGTTGTTATGTGCCGTTTACACTTGAAGTGACATCATCATGTGCATAGTACATATGTTCACTTGGTGCAGTTCGGTCCAGTTTCATTTGAACACACCTTGTATTTATATATATATATATATATATATATACTTACTAACTTGAATAATTGAATCTTGGTATTCAATAAATTATTTGAACACGCCTCGTATTTATATATATATATATACTTACTTACTTGAATACTTGAATCTTGGTATTCAATAAATCATTTGAACACATCTCGTATTTATATATATATATATACTTACTTACTTGAATACTTGAATCCTGGTATTCAATAAGGCAAGGTTGTTTGATGCCAGGTAGCCAAAATTTGCTTGAATCCGTGTCTATCCTTTGCCCAAGAGTACCATGATGGTCCAAGGGCTTGGTGCAGATCCTGCCCATCTCATTGACAGACACGGCCACGCTGGTGGTTGTAGTTGTACGACCACCAGAAAGACACCCTCCTCATCTATCATCAGTCAAGCTGACCACATGGTCGGCCTTTCTGTACTTTCACAGATTCTGACGCAGAGTTGACGACATCTCAGAACTCAGTTCGGTCCCGGATGTCGATATTTAAGATATGGTCTCTTAGGGAGATATTTAAGATTCTTCGTTTCATTGCTCTTTTGGTAATTTTGAGCTTCTATTTTTCAGAGTATATATTTATATAATATTTGGTTTCAATGGATCTTCAACAAGACACTGGCATCTCAATGAAAAAAACAAACATACACTATCTCGTCTTTCTGAATTAAATGACAGTCGACCACACACCCTAACACAAACATCAATAAGTGTATACTGTGTCAGTGGTAGGATCAATTCATAGATATCCAAACCTCACACATTTATAAGGAGATATCCAGTTAGTAGATAGATCTGCCGGAGACGGATGTGTCGGACTGAAAGGTGCAAATATCGCAGTCAAGCTGTAAACTAGTGACACAATGCCTTCCGATCTCCGGATTACATACTGTTGCTTGAAAAACCCTTTTTGAGGCTTGGTAGCGGGAGATTGAGAATGAACGCATAAGAAGAAGAAGAAAAAGAAGAAGTGGATAGATAAAATGACATACATTTACATACCCACCCCACAAAACTATATAACCAGTTAGAGGCTGGATCAAACGACAGACACCCCTAACATATCCACAAACACATACCCTGTTAATGCCTAGATCAAATGACAAACACCCCCAACACATCCATAAACACTTACCCTGTTAGTGGCTGGATCAAACGAGAGACACCACCCACACATCTACAAACACATACCCTGTTAGTGGCTGGATTCAAAGACAGATACCACCCACAAATCTACAAACACATACCCTGTTAGTGGCTGGATTCAAAGACAGATACCACCCACACATCTACAAACACATACCCTGTTAGTGGCTGGATCAAACGACAGATCTCTGTATGTCAAATTCGAATGACTGAGCTTGGGTATCAGGTAACTGGCCATCTTGAATATCACACCTGCATAGACAGAACATCATATAAGACACTTGCAGAACTAATTTCTGATTATGCACCTATTCTAACCCTAATCTGTACATTCATGAATCCAACAACAACATACTTCAGAGTGCCAACTATGTACACAACCGTACGAAGCCGTTGATTCTCATCTTTTTGAGTTACTTAAACAAGTTAGACCTTACACACAAACCTAACAGCCACAAATGCACCCACCCATATGAAACAGTGCAACATGTGCTGCTTGCTTGCCCCGGACTCGCCACAGACATAAAAAAGTTATTTCCGGGCACCCCAACAATCACCAACACCTTAGACACCTCCACTCACCAGCTAAAGAGCACTTGCAAGTTCTTCAGCTTGGCACTGACTGCAAAAGAGCAAACAGCTCGGCAGACCTATTTAATCTACAACATCTCTTTCAGCGCTCGGAGCCAAAGATGCAGCACAGTGAATGAGCAGACAGCACAAGCAACTCATAGCTGGCTGCTTGCATCAGGGTCACCTCTACGTAGTGGCCCTGGAAACAGGCTGCACTAGTGTAGTCTAAGAGAATAGGGATCACAGTGAGAAGGCAAACCCGGTGCTCAAAATAGCCAGCTGAAACCGGGTGTATTGGGTTTAAGCCACAGATATCGCAGCCTTGCTGTAAACTACAAAAACTGAAAAAGGCAAATGCAATGTTCGGTATGATAAAAAGAAATATTAAGATAGGAGCAAGGAGGTGATAGTCAAACTGTATAAAGCATTAGTTAGACCTAGATTGGAGTACTGTGTACAGGTGTGGAGTCCTTATCATGGAAGAGATATAAACATACTGGAAAGAATACAAAAAAGAGCGAAAAAGCTGATATTGGGATTCCAGAATTACAGTTATGAGGAAAGACTCAGAAAAACAGGCCTCCAGTGTCTCGAAGAGAGAAGAATTCGTGGTGACTTAATACAGGTTTATAAGATGATCAGAGGAATGGATAAATTAGATTCTAGCAAGTTTTTCAAAATACAGCCACCCACAAGAACAAGAGGGCATAGCTACACGCTGACTAAAGAGAGGTTCAGATTAAATATTAGGAAATATTTTTTTAGTCAGAGAGTGGTGAATGCTTGGAATGTATTGCCACAGGAGGTAGTGGAGGCAGGGACAGTTAATGCATTTAAGAATAAATTGGATGCGCATAGCTTTTAGAGCAAGGTGATGTAAATGAACCTGGTTGTATACAGACTCTGCAGAGTCTTCTAAACCAGTATAAAGACGTTAAGTTAAAGTTAAGTTAAGTTACAACACAACGTCCTTTTCAGAATGAATGCTGAAGAAGAAGAAGAAGAAGAAGAAGAAGAAGAAGAAGAAGAAGAAGAAGAGTGTTCAGTGCTCAAAAATGTTAGGAAAATGCTTGTCCCATTGAGGGGAGATAACTGGAACACTTTGTATGGTACTCATCATCATCATTGGTACCTCAGTCTCTGTAGATCATGCGTGTTGCGTCCTGTAGGTTTTGTCCAGGTCTGTCTCCTGTATTTCGACACTGTCTGCTATGACTGCAAAAACTGATCCGCAAGTGACAGTCCCTGACACAGATCATATAACCATGCTGAGTAGGCTGGCTTGCCAGGGTGTTCCCTCAATCTTTTTAGGCTTTCTCTTTTCCCTGCAGCCATAACGCCTCTATGAGGCCTCGGTAACTACTATGCCTCTTCAAACTGCATGTCTCCAAACAGGTCAATCCTGAGCAATTGTTTTTCTAGCTTTTGGACAGGATGTCGGATTACTTCATGTCCATCTTGCATACGTCCTTGGATTGTAGTGTGAGACGATCGATTCTTCTAGCTCCAATGGCCAGCTGTCCAAAGAGGATATCCTTCGGCAGCCTCTCATTTTCCATCTGGTTGTTGTTGTTGAATGCCCATAATGAGTAGGTTTAAGAAAGAAGAAAAAGATGAAAAAGATGAAAAAGAAAGATGTTAACTGACGGGTTGCCGTAGCTTTCCTCACATCCCGAGCATGCTGATGAAGGTGAACTGGAGTCCTCCAGACGGTTGTGCTATGCTTGGCTTCATCTGCGTGTCACTCACTGCTACGGGGATCACATTGATCCCTCACCTTGTTAGCCAGGCTGCCATGAAAACATCCCATTTCCAGGAAGGCTACACGGAAGCCAAGGTGAGGGTCTTGGCTGATATATTTTGCCTGACCCTGACTAACATGTCTGATCAGTATATTTTGCCTGACCCTGACTAACATGTCTGATCAGTATATTTTGCCTGAACCTGACTAACATGTCTGATCAGTTTATTTTGCCTGACCAGACGTTAGTCATCTTTCCATATGGTAAACATGCCCCAGCCATCGAAGGTGTCATTGGCTCAGCGGCAAGTACACGCTGTGAGCGTTTTTTCACCGTAAAATCACATTATGTGGGACTCTCTCTTGCAGTATGTTACTAAACAACAATTAACAAACAAATCAGATACAATTGCATGACATTGGGCCAAGAAGCAAGAGCTCAGATGCAGGTGGATCTGGAATAATAACAACATCCTCACTCCACAACCCAAATCCACATCCCAAAATTCTACCTTCGTTAAACTTGCGACACAGTGTTGATGTTCTGAAGCCTGAGGGGACAGCACCCATTGCTTGAAGAACATCAGAAACGGTTGTCTAAAACAAAACAAAAAATTAAACAACTCAATGTACCATTTTTTGCAAAATTAAAGTTGAAAATCTACTAAACTTATTCTTCTTTTTCATCGTATGCTGTTTACAGTGATATTTACATTGCACTGTTTTATTTTGTTAAGCCTGTGGCTCAGTGCATCCGATTTCAACAGGCGTTTCTGTAGGGATGCCCTCCTTAGCCTTTGGCTGTCCCCAGCCTATCTGCAAGGCAGCAGTTGTTTTTGGTGGTCAGAGTTGTCTCTCTTAGGGAAGTTGTCTTGCAGGACTAACGAGTCTTCCCCACTCGTGCTTATAGGGTTTGGCAATGATATGATATACTAAACTTATTCTAGGGAATAGGGATTTTCTAGGGATTCTCCCCCCACAGAGAATATGTCACACAAAGGAGACAGTGTTGCTGTAACATCAGGTCTTAGTTATATGGTTAGCAGAGCGCCATAGATGGCGCCTGACAGGCTGTGGATCTACCTTGCTCTAATTTATGCTTCCAACCACCTCCAGTCCCAAAAATAAATTATGGTATATTCCAGAGGCTAACAGATTGACATGGCAAATTACTAGCGGATTTTCACCTGCCAAAAAATATGAAACAAAGGAGGTCACACCTACCCACGATGTCTAACGACACAAGTGGACTGAAGATAGCTAATAGGTGGGTTAGTTGGGTTGGGTTGGGTTGGGTTGTGATGGGGCGGGGCTGGGATGGAGTGGATGGATGGATGGATGGATGGATGGATGGATGGATGGATGGATGGATGGATGGATGGATGGATGGATGGATGGATGGATGGATGGACAAACAACAGCTTGAACTAGAAAAAGAATCTCAAGAGTTAGATTCAAGAGAATGAATATATTTTGGAAATTTTATGTCAATTAATAATTAATAAAAGAAATAATTAATAATTAATAACAGAAAATAATTAATAATTCATAAAAGAAATAATTAATAATTAATAAAAGAAATAATTAATAATTAATAAAAGAAATAATGAATAATAAAGGGAATAATTAATAATTAATAAAAGAAATAATTAATAATTAATAAAAGAAATAATTAATAATTAATAAAAGAAATAATTAATAATTAATAAAAGAAATAATTAATAATTAAAAAAAGAAATAATTAATAATTAATAAAAGAAATAATTATTTAAAGAAATAATTAATAATTAATAAAAGAAATAATTGATAATTAATAAAAGAAATAATTAATAATTAATAAAAAAATTAATTAATAATTAATAAAAGAAAATAATTTGTGCACAAATTATTTTGAAGGTAAATCAATCAAAATGTGAATGACTAATTTGATGTTACCTCATTCACTGCTTTCTTGATACCTCCCCAAAGAGCTCTTCCACTGAAAGGTTTAAAATATTGTTATGTAAAACACAATGTTAGTTAGTTTAGTTAGTTAGTTAGTTTTCATTCACTTGAGCTGATGAGCATCATAGATAGCTTAAGTCGCCTGACCAGGGTGAAGTGTGTTGTGCAAATCGGCATAAGTCCATGTTGATGTGGATGCCACAGCACATAAATGATTTGCTGCAAACTACCTACAAGGATCACAACTGCAATGCAAGCTCCATGCTTCTCAGAGAGAGGGGAAAATAAAAAATGATTATAAAATCTGTCTCTACTCTTTTATCTTGAGATAATTTTCTAACCCACAAGTGGATCATATCATGTCACTTAGAGAAGGAACTGCGGAATCAGTACCTTTAAGGAAAGGAGTGAATCAGGGGTCCCAGGCTATGAAGAAATGCAATCTGGGGTAAAGATAAATGACAAACAACTGGAGGCAATAAAGTTTGCAGATGACCAAGGTCTAATAGCAGTGACAGAGAAAGATCTACATACACTATGCAATAAAATCAGTGATAATAGCCAAAGAACTAATGGAGGTAAAGGTAACCATCAAAGGGATAAACATTGAGCAAGTAGACCAATTCCCATACCTGGATCAAATCATACCAGAAGATGCACGATGCAAAGAGAAATAAGAACCAGAATTGCATTTGCAAAGAAGGCATTTAGAGAGAAATAAAATCCTGTTATCAGGTAGCATTAATATGACACTACGGAAAAGAGTCCTCACCTCATATACCTGGTCTGTGGCATTGCACGCTTTTGAAACATGGAAATAATATAAAAGATATGAGAAATTCTTAGAAGCTTTTGAGATGAGCTGGACATAGAGGAGATCTAACAAAAGGGTGTTGGCGGAAGTGGGAGAGAAAAGAAATTTGCTACAAAAGATACAAAAACAATGGCTGGCATGGCTGGGTCACAACCTACATCATTGAGGGGCCAGCGAATAAAGTGTTGGAAGACGGAACACAGGGAAAGAATGAAGTGGACGATCAAGAAACGCCGTTGTGGCACAAGCATGCAGAGACATTGCGGTGAAGACTTATGTTGAGCTAAAGACAGCCGCAGATGACAGGCAGAAATGGAAAGACAGAATCTTGAGCTCTCAAACCAGTTCAAAGACTGAATGACTTGATGATGATGGGGTCAGAGCCCCAACCAGTCCCAGGACTGAATGACTTGATGATGATGGGGTCAGAGCCTCAAACCAGTTCCAAGACTGAATGATTTCTTGATGATGATGGGGTCAGAGCCCCAACCCAGTTCCAAGACTGAATGATTTCTTGATGATGATGGGGTCAGAGCCCCAAACCAGTCCCAGAACTGAATGACTTGATGATGATGGGGTCAGAGCCCCAAATCAGTCCCAGAACTGAATGACTTCTTGATGATGATGGGGTCAGAGCCCCAAACCAGTCCCAGGACTGAATGACTTTTTGATGATGATGGGGTCAGAGCCCCAAACCAGTCCCAGGACTCAATGACTTGATGATGATGTAGTCAGAGCCCCAAACCAGTCCCAGGACTGAATGATGATGATGATGGGATCAGAGCCCCAAACCAGTCCCAGAACTGAATGACTTGATGATGATGGGGTCAGAGCCCCAAACCAGTCCCAGGAGTGAATGACTTCTTGATGATGATGGGGTCAGAGCCCCAAACCAGTCCCAGAACTGAATGACTTGATGATGATGGGGTCAGAGCCCCAAACCAGTCTCAGAACTGAATGACTTGATGATGATGGGGTCATGGCCCCAAACCAGTCCCAGGTCTGAATGACTTCTTGGTGATGATGGGGTCAGGGCCCAAAAGCAGTCCCAAGACTGGATGACTTCTTGGTGATTATGGGGTTAGGGTAACAAACCAGTCCCAAGACTGGATGACTTCTTGATGATGATGGGGTTGGGGTCTAGAGACAGCTGTACAGACAGACCACAAAGAACATGTTCCTCTGTTGTGCAAACAAACCTAGGCATTTTTGGTCGAACACCAACAATCTTAGTTTATTCATTCATGTGCTTCACTAATTAGATAACGAGGCATTTGGCTACCTTATGAAACTCATTGCTACTCCTGATGTTTAGTTACACTTGGTTGAATTTCTTCACCTTGACATTCAGAACACTGGGCAGAAACCACATTGTGTCAATGCCAGAGTCAACATTGAGTGACAGCTGTCATGTTTTGTTTTAATTAGACTGTCGGATTCTCCTGATCTACACCATTTCTGAGTTTGTTGAATAGGTAAAGGTAAAGGTGGGGCCTATGGCAACAACTGCCGTCGGGGATGAAGATAACTCCTCATAAACAAAGCTGCCACCTACGTTAGGTGGGGTGGCCAGTTCATTTCCTTGCTGTTTATACCTTCCCCCAACTCATATGTCAGGTACCCATTTACAACTTGGTCGACTGGAGATCAGTTGTACCAGGAACAAACCATGTCCAGATTTTGTTTCTGCCCGTCAGTGATTTCGAACGCTGGCATGCTATAATCCCAGTCTTAGCAAGCCAGCTTACTGTCGACTAGGCTACACGCTCCAGTGGACAAATACTTCAACAACAATCGCTGCAAGAGCACATACATGCTACACTACAGGCTTCCTATGAGGAGGCCAATGTTCTATGCTACTACTAGTGTGTAACAGAGAAGATGGTTATGATTCTTTCTGTTTATATCTGGTCACGCTCTAGATATTTGGTTATTTAGACACACATTTTATTATTTGAGCAGTGGGCAATGAAAAGAGAAAAAGAAAAAGAATGCCTGAAGATAACTTACCTCCTCCTTTGTGATTGCCCAGTTTCATTTTCGTCACCTCTCTCTTCCTCTTCATCTTCTTGCTCTTCATCTTCTGAACAGAAATATATGGGTCTGAATAATTATCTTAGTTCTAAGTCTTAGTTGATCTGTACTTCTACAGGGGCAAATGTCCCTGTGCAGGTCCCATCTTCGGTATGATCTGGAGTAGCCAGGAGGAGGATTTCCTGCTTAGCGGGCTAGCCTCAAGCAGCTTATTACTTCGCTGCGTTGGGACAAGTGCCGCAGAGGGTGGTTAACCGATGTGTGAATCCATCTTAATAGACTCAAACACTAGAGCAAAGTAGACACGCATCCCGTTAGGCGCCATCAATGCTGCTATAAACAAACCACCTAACCATGGCCTGTGTTATGCCATGTGACACAGTTAGTCGCCTCTTACGACATGCTCTCTGTGGGGGTACTGGTGCTTTTCTTGTTCTTGTCATACACAAAGACCCCGGTGGACCACTCAGGAATAATTATACACCTAAATATTAAATATACATGCTTAAGATAATATCAGTGAATACCAAATGAGGAGCTGCTGGGCTTGAACAGATGATCCTGTTGGTCAGACAACATAGCGTGGAACAAAATCTATTTATAAACACTGGCAAGACTAAGACAATGAGGACATACAGTTATCCTAGAGAAGGAAAAAGTTCAGAACGTCATGAGTTTTGAATATTTCGGCTCAACTATAAGCAACAACGGAGATTAACAAACAAAAAGAAATAAAAAGAATGGCCATGGCACTAGAGGTTAACTAAAATGAAAAACGTATGACAGAACACTGAAAAAAATTACAAAAATAAAGATGCAGAGGATTTGCATCTTCCTGGTGGTAACCAAACAAACACAACTGAAGAAGATTTAATCGTTCAGGCTAAAATGCACAGGATGATGCTGAAAATACAATGGATAGCGAAAAAGAAAAGCATAGATATCCTACAAGAGATCGATATAAAACAAAACATAAACAATATTACGTTTAGGAAATGAACACACTATTTTAAGGAATATATAGTTGCATTATTGATTCATCTGATTGTTTGCTACAGAAACCCAGTAGTTGAAAAATGCCACCCAGAAACGCACAGGATTTTAAAAACAAAAGTATATGTACACAATTTTAGGAGTGACAACATCATCATGTACAACAAATGGTTACAGAAACTCCCAATGTTGATAGGGCCAGCAACCTCAAAATGCACACCAAATGGTTACAGAAACTACCAATGTGTATAGACCGAGATCCTCACCATGCACAACAAATGGTTACAGAAACTACCAATGGCCATAGGGCTAGCAACTTCATCATGCACAACAAATGGTTTCAGAAACAACAAATGCAAAATGACAAAAAAATGTTGCCACATGCTTCTTGGGGGCAGCAGTAGCGCAGTGGTTAGTGCACTGATTTCCCAGCCAAGTGATCAGGGTTTAATCCCCAGTTGGTGTAGAGTTGTTTTTTTTTAATCGCAATCTGGCTCCTGTGGTGCACCCAGCCACAGAAATTTGGTACCAGATAAAATCTGAAAAGTGAAGACAGCCAGCGTGATACTGGCCACATCACCACTATATGGCATGGGTCATCAAATAATAAATGACCTAACACCATATTTCCTACATGTCGCATGGCATGACAGGATATTTACTTTACTTTTACTTGCTTCTTACCAGATGCAATAGCGGTATTATACTTCTACTAGAGCAGAAAAGGATTGAAGGTGAAATTAGTATAAATCAAGCAAATCCTCATCCCTCTCCCCGTTCTTCATTCTCAATCTCCCGCAACCAAGCCCTGAAAAGGGCTTTGCTAGTAGCAGGATGTTGTCCGGAGAACGGAATGCGTTGTGTCGTAGCGTAGTTTACAACTTAACTGCGGTATTTGCACCTGTCGGTTGGACACATTCGACTTCAGCATGCCATTATTTAGTACCAAGAGCCTGCCCAGTGAATCCATAGACAACATTAACTGAGAGTGATGTCTGTAATCAAACAACTGATGCCTTGCAGGTGGGCTGGGGATGGCCATTGACTAAGGAAAGTATGTTTGTTAGTGACAATAAAAACAAGTAATCTTTAGTATTTGGAAGTAATGACCCCCCCCCCCCCCCCCCCCCCCCCCAAACAAATAAAATTATATGCTGATGTTGTATGCGCTGGAGCCATGGGCGCAGAATACAGTGCAATGCAACTCAAGTGATCATTCAAGAAACAAATATGATTTTGCTAGAGACACTGATGTGGATGTCTGATGGTAAATGAGGAAGAAGCAAATGTGTAGGAAGAATTTTCTTAAAATAAATGATCCCTAATGTGGCAAGAGTTGGGAATCCATGTTACAAAGGGCAAGGTTCAAGGAGACAACTCACCATTATCTAGTTGCACATTCTTGTACTGATTGTGTATCTGAAAGTTGAAACAGACAAAGTTGGTTCATTATCTTAAACAGAATTGATATTACTGCATTTTAGGCAGACTAATTGGCATTCAGTCAATTTTTTTTTTAAATATGATACTGATGGTTCATGTAGTTCACTGGTTATACACACTCTGCTCTGTCATCTCAGCACTTGCCATTTGACCAACTATCTCTCTTCAAACTCCTGTAATCTGCGACTTAACATCTTTATACTGATTTAGAAGACTATAGAGTCTGTATACAACTAGTTTCTTAGAGGAAGGCTTAACCAATGTGTAAGTCCATCTTAATAGACTCAAACACTAGAGCTAAGTAGACCCGCAGACAGTTAGGTGCCATCTATAGCTGCTCTTAACAAACCATCTGGGGAAAAGTACAAATAACTTGGATAGATTTTTAACTTGAATTTTGTCCAGCAGCGATTGTTAGGCCTACTCTTTTCTATTTCCAACTGCTAAGGAATTTCTAACGTGCTCGACACTACACAGGAGTCCAATCTCAACACCCAGAGATCAAGGGAATTTTGACCAGAAGATCCATGTGAAAAAAATCGTGGTCTTCACTGTGATTCAAACCCGCGACCTCCAGCACCCAAGGCGGACACCTTACTTCGAGACAAATTTGTTGCTGTTTCATCATCAAATAAGCGATTATTAATTGGTGTCAGTTGTTGTTACGGATCCAGCAGCATCCGGGCTCTCGCGCTTCGGCCCAATGCCATGTAATGGTATCTGCATGTGTTTATCAGCTGTTGTCTAGTGCCATACAAAGTGTTCCATGTATTTGGCCACGGAGGAAGAAGCATTTTCCTAATATCGTTGAGCCTGAGCACTCAAAGAGATGATGATCAACGGTTTTATATGGGTGTGTACACAGCTGGCACTCAGGAGTGTGTTGTGGTTGGATTCTGTTCAGGTGTTTGTTTAGTGGGATGTGTTGGGTTATGTTCAGGTGTTTGCTTAGTGGAATGTGTTGGGTTCTGTTCAGGTGTTTGTTTAGTGGGATGTGTTGGGTTCTGTTCAGGTGTTTGTTTAGTGGGATGTGTTGGGTTCTGTTCAGGTGTTTGCTTAGTGGAATGTGTTGGGTTCTGTTCAGGTGTTTGTTTAGTGGGATGTGTTGGGTTCTGTTCAGGTGTTTGCTTAGTGGGATGTGTTGGGTTCTGTTCAGGTGTTTGTTTAGTGGGATGTGTTGGGTTCTGTTCAGGTGTTTGTTTAGTGGGATGTGTTGGGTTCTGTTCAGGTGTTTGCTTAGTGGGATGTGTTGGGTTCTGTTCAGGTGTTTGCTTAGTGGGATGTGTTGGGTTCTGTTCAGGTGTTTGTTTAGTGGAATGTGTTAGGTTCTGTTCAGGTGTTTGCTTAGTGGGATCTGTTGGGTTCTGTTCAGGTGTTTGCTTAGTGGGATGTGTTGGGTTCTGTTCAGGTGTTTGTTTAGTGGAATGTGTTGGGTTCTGTTCAGGTGTTTGCTTAGTGGGATGTGTTGGGTTCTGTTCAGGTGTTTGCTTAGTGGGATGTGTTGGGTTCTGTTCAGGTGTTTGCTTAGTGGGATGTGTTGGGTTCTGTTCAGGTGTTTGTTTAGTGGGATGTGTTGGGTTCTGTTCAGGTGTTTGTTTAGTGGGATGTGTTGGGTTCTGTTCAGGTGTTTGTTTAGTGGGATGTGTTGGGTTCTGTTCAGGTGTTTGTTTAGTGGAATGTGTTGGGTTCTGTTCAGGTGTTTGCTTAGTGGGATGTGTTGGGTTCTGTTCAGGTGTTTGTTTAGTGGGATGTGTTGGGTTCTCAGTCAGAAAATTGTGCTCTGATCCTGCCTTGTGATTTGATTTACACTGTCATTTGGACTGGGGCATGTCATATGTCTGTAGACCTCCCTTCCCATGTTTATCAGGGCTCATATGTTCAGCAAAGTTTCTTTGTTTGCTGATCTTATGAGCTGTTTGACTGTTTGTAAAGTGGTTGCTGTGTGTGTCTATTCTTGTCTTGATCCCTCCTTTGATAGTCTGTCTGCCTTGTCATTGTCAGGTGTGCTTGAGTGTCCATGGATCCACCGCAGAACTATTTTGACAGCACTGGAAGTGATAATATGGTCAAATGTCTAGAGATATTTGGATAAGGTCTACAATGACCAGTAACTTCTAATGTTTGAAGAGCTGACATTGAATCCGTGAAAATAACAGTGTTTTAGGCCTTTGAAGAAAAGGGATCTTCTTCTTCTTCGTCGTACGCTGTCAGACGTCAACCTTTATTTTTTCGAAAAAAGCAGCCGTCATCCTGAGGCTCTCGACACTGCCATAGAGCTTGTCTAGTGGAAAAGGGATCAAAAACTATCCTCAGATGGTACAGAGCAACTTCAAGTGCAGTGATCTCAGCTTCATAGTTGGAGCAAACCTCCCCACAAGCATTTGACAGTTCATCAGAGAAACCGTCCGGGTATTTCATAAAATGCCATAATTAGAGTCAGTAGCATCCCTACCATAGGATCTTTGATAGTCAGGATGTCAGTGCGTTCATTGCTATAAGCCACAACATGTCCAGAACACTAGATCCAAATAAGACCCTAAAAGCAAATGTGCTCACCCTTTTGGAAGTCGTTGGCCAATTTGATAATTTTGGTACACGTCAAAGACCATACAATAATAATAATGTTCGCCTAGGCATCTAAGGCCTGTTGCATCAGTCGACCACAACCATGTCCAGCTGTTGAGGTTTGTAACCAAATCTTGTCCAGTGTTGAAGGAGAGACTGCTATCTGTCAGAGTCATGTAGAACAGAGGCGGCCCCTCGCATGCCTCCAGCCGGCCGGTGAGAGAACGTTGTTACACGTAACTGATTTTAGCATGATCTGGTGATCTGGAACTTCCTAGACTACATGTCCGAACACAGACAGGCGGCCACAGACCAGAGTGTCCGAGATGGAGGGAAGACTAGCCCCTGCAGAGACCTCGACATTATGAACAAGATCAAACCACCAGATACTGAGGATGCATCACTGATTGTACATGTGAAAGGCATCGAGTCTTGATATGTCTTGTTTAAGTAGTCCAAGTCTCTGAACCATACAGGAGGGCAGGAACCACCCATGTCTGATAGATTCAAATTTTGAATGAATTAAAAGCATTCACTACTCTCTGAATAAAAAAATATTTTGTATAAACTTGTTATAGTTTAATTTATCCTTTACCTCGATTATCTTATAAACCTGTATTGTCACCCAAATTCTTTTTTTTTTTCTAGACACTGAAGGTCGGTTTTACTGAGTCTTTCCTCATAACTGTTAATTCCAAAATCCTACTATCAGCTTTGTAACTCTTCTTTATGTCCCATTTTTACTGCTACCTGTACTTGCACACTTACCTTACTTGTACGATCTATTAAAGCCACAAAGTCCTTTTCCTTTGATTTCTTTCTGATATTGTTTTCTCCCATTCTGTAATTATGTTTGGTTTACCCATGTGGATGACTGTACATTTAACTACATTAAACTCAATTTGCCAGCTCTCAAACTATTACCAAATTTGATCTAAATCCGACCTCAATATATCCACTTCTGCTTTAGATGAGACACTTCTGTATAGTTTTTGTGTCATCTGCAAATTTTGCAAATCATGGATCCCAAATCATTGTCCAAATGGTTTATATATATTAAGAACAAAATTAAGCTTGGGGTTCTTTATTCTGAAAATCATCTGTTCATATAAACACTTGCTTCTAGACAAGAACATTCTCACTGTATATATTCTTAAATTAACTAATTTTTCTGTTTCTACATACTTTTGGTAAAATTATAAAAATTTTATTTTCAGGTCAGAGCAAGGAAAGCAAACCCTTAGAAAATGCAGGAGGAAGCAGACCCTTACATAAAATGCATGCTGAAGTCGGATGCACTGGGCCAACAGGCGCAAAATAAAAACCACAGTGCAACGCACACCTCCTTGGGGAATAGAGAAATAAGGCGAACGGGAAAAAAAAATGGTTACACTTGGAGAGTTAGAAAGCGTAGCCCAAGACCATGAATGTTAGTGAGACGTCATCAATGGTCTATGCACCGCGACGAACGATGCGTTTTAATTGATTGGTGCCTCCATCAGATTCACTGGGAAGGAGTTAGTTATCACACATTCAATGACCTTTCATGGGCACGGACACTTTTTATTTTCTCTTTGAACTTAGAACTCTTAGAGCTGAATTATTGCAGTCACATGTTGAGGAGCGTTTGTACACAATGTAATTTCAACATTTTTTTTAAATGAGTTAATTTCTGGTCTTGAAGTTAGCAATTAAAGAGTTCTTTGTTGTTCGTCCTGAAAAGATTTTGTGTTAACAATGAGGCTGCAATATCTGTGCATTTCGTCTCAACACATTCGATTTCAGATTGATGTTTGGGGTACTTGGTTTGCTGCCCCACTGCAATCCATATTCTTTTACCCAGAATACGCTAGTGCAACATGTTTAAACGAGCTGTCGCTTGGAGCCAGAGTAGAGTTTTAGTCAGCTCTGGTTCACTGACCCTGATGCAAGTGGTCAGCTATGAGTTGCTGACTGCTGTTGAGCTCATTCGTTGAGCTGTATTTTCAGCCCCCGAAGAGTTCTGATTTCATCAGTTTATTTTTTTTACTGAAGTTTGAAATTTAACTTATTCAAATGAAAAGAAATGTCTGTAAGGGCAGAGAAAGGTCTCGAACAGCATGCTGTCCCTGACCTTGATGTCAGTGACTTATTAACCAGGATTGATTGTTAAAACAACCTACCTTTAAGAAAGTTGAGGGTACCAACCCCTTTTCTCCTTTCTCATTCTCCGCTAGCCACCATCCATCATCCCTGAAAGATAAAACTCGGATATTTATAGCATTCACAATGTATATATGTTATAATGTGAAGAAGTGGTCAAGAGATAAGAGCAAACACTATGGGGGGCATATTATGTCATATTCATGTTAATCCTACACCTGATTTGTGCTCATATTGAAAATAATAGGACCACTGTAACCTAGGGGTTATAATAGATCATACTGGTAAATGGAGTGAGAAAGTCCAGGTAGCAGTGAAAAAGGCAAATGCAATGTTAGGTATGATAAAAAGAAATATTAAACATAGAAGCAAGGAAGTAATTGTCAAACTGTATAAATTATTAGTTATTTGCAAGACAATTTGATTTTGATATGTGCCCATACCAAGCAAGTTTCATTCTTTTGACAGCTGCCAAGGGGTCTTCAAAAGACATTATTGCTGTTGTAATTTTTTTGTGTATTTCCTCATTTGTAACTCGGTCTTTGTGCGTGAGATTTAGAAGTCTTTGAAAACATCTCATATCCATGGCCTGTATCCTCAACTGCATGTCAGCTGTAATTGTCTATGTCTCACAAGCATAGAGGAATACTGACAGGACCAATGTACGCATTAATCTGATCTTCGTGCATATGGCTCACTCTTCGTTTTGCCTTCTTTTGTTAAGCCGTGCTGTGCTATTCTGGCCAACAAATCACATTTTCATCCTTTATCACTGACAATCGAACCAAGATTTATTAGCAACATTAAATAGTTTTAAGATATTTACCCTATTTATTAGTAATGATGTGATTTATTTGCAGAATTAAATAGTTTAAGATATTTACCCTATTTATTAGTAATGATGTGATTTATTTGCAGAATTAAATAGTTTAAGATATTTACCCTATTTATTAGTAATGATGTGATTTATTAGCAACATTAAATAGTTTTAAGATATTTACCCTATTTATTAGTAATGATGTGATTTATTTGCAACATTAAATAGTTTTAAGATATTTACCCTATTTATTAGTAATGATGTGATTTATTTGCAGAATTAAATAGTTAAAGATATTTACCCTATTTATTAGTAATGATGTGATTTATTTGCAGAATTAAATAGTTTAAGATATTTACCCTATTTATTAGTAATGATGTGATTTATTTGCAGAATTAAATAGTTTAAGATATTTACCCTATTTATTAGTAATGATCTGATTTATTTGCAGAATTAAATAGTTTAAGATATTTACCCTATTTATTAGTAATGATGTGATTTATTTGCAGAATTGAATAGTTTAAGATATTTACCCTATTTATTAGTAATGATGTGATTTATTTGCAGAATTAAATAGTTTAAGATATTTACCCTATTTATTAGTAATGATGTGATTTTTGTTGTTGATTACTTTATAATTATAGAAAATGTTGGTAGGTGTATTTAATAAAATTTGTATGCCAGACATTCACTCACTTTTCATATTCACATCTGGCTGAATAGTTAAAATCGTCTCTTCGTATGTGATAAAATAATCTTCTTCTCGCTTGACACTTTTAAAAAAATTCTTTCTACACATGAAGTCAAATTCTCTGGATAAAGGTTGCTGTGGTGGAGAGATCTTCAAGGATTCTAAACAGCTTTATTTGGAGGTTCATCTTCATGGATCAGAGCTCAGTAAGCAATTGGCTAAGCTTCTAACAGTCTTGCAGGATATGTTCGGCGGCTGTCTGCCCTGCCTGTCTGCACGCACACATGGATGATGAAGCCAATTGTAGCATGTGCAAGCGGCTATTCAATCTGTCCAATTCTCATGTGGGAACAGGCTCACTTGCTCTGCTTGATTAAGGCAGTGATAGTTGTCTCTTATTTGATCAACACTTTTCTTATCGTTTGAATAGAAGGCTTCGTTTCCTTAAAGTGATTATTTGTTATTTTTGTTCTTACGTTGCTGCGACTTTGTTTCTTAAAGGTAATTATTTGTTTCTTGCATTGTTCCCTCTTTTGTCAACCTGTCTGCTGTCTCATTTTCTGGGAATACTAAAAGCCAAGAGAAGGATAAGGCTACAGGAGATATCATCAAGTGGCAACGATGATATCTCCTGTAGCCTTATCCTTCTCTTGGCTTTTAGTATTCCCAAGGCTTTTTTAAGTTCATGTTAAATATTCTGAAGGGGAAGAAAAAAAGGGCAGACACTGTTTTTATAAGTACAATAAGTCTATATATATATATATTTAGAGAGAGAGAGAGAGAGAGAGAGAGAGAGAGAGAGAGAAAGAGAGAGAGAGAGAGAGAGAGAGAAAGAGAGAGAGAGAGAAGCTACATATTGCCGAAAGGGGAGGGGGGGAGCGAAGAGTCCTAAATATCTCCTTAAGAAACCATATCTGAAATACAGACTTATGACCATTCCAGGATGTCGTGTACTCTGCGTCACTGCAATAATGAGCCGCCCATGTGGTTCGCATGACTGATGATAGATGGATGATGAGGGTATCTTTCTGGTGGCCATACAACTAGAACCACTCACCTGGCCACCCGTCAACAAGATGTAGAGATGATCTACAGCACGTCTTTGGACCTTCATGGTATACCAGGGCAAAGGACAGATATGGATTCCTAGCAGCTTCTGATGGCTACCTGACATCAGACAATCTGTCCTGATTTAATACCACGATTCAAGTTCAAGTATAACATCTTTTACCGCTTCACTTTATCTTTTGCACTCCTGAGTGCCAGCTGTGTACACACCCATATGAAACCGTTGATCATCATCTCTTTGAGTGCTCAGAGCTCAATGATATTAGGAAAATGCTTCTTCCTACGAGGCCAGATAAATGGAACACTTTGTATGGCATTAGATAACATTTGTTAAACACGTGCAGATACCATTACATGGCATTGGGCCGAATGGCAAGAGCCTGGATGATGCTGGATCCGTAACAACAAGAAGATCTTTTACCAAAGGGGGGTGGGGAGGAAGACTAACGTCTGGTCAGGCAAAATATACTGTCCAAGACCTTACGCCTTGGCTTCTTCATAGCCCTCCCTGAAAACGGGCTGTTTTCAAGGCAGCCTGGCTAATGAGGTGAGGGATCAACCTGATCCTCGTAGTAGTGAGCAACATGCAGATGAAGCTATGCATAGCACAACCGCCTGGAGGACTACAGTCCACCTTCATCAGCACGCTTGGGATGTGAGGAAAGCTACTGCAACCCATCAGTTTAAAAAACGTCCTTTTCAGGGCACACAAAAGAGTAGACCTACTCATTGTGGGCATTCGCAAACAACAACAACCACAGGGGGGGTAGAAGTTTTCTTTTCTTCTAGCCTTTCACTGTTCTGAATAACTTAATAAAATTTATATCAATACATCACCTACCTGGTTTCTAAAACTGTAAGCACGTCCCCCTTCTCAAATGGCAGATCCCCATCTTCCTCTCCCTCGTACTCTTGGATCGCTACAAAACGACGAGCCTGTGTGAGATAAAGAGTCTGCTTTTAGAGCTGGTCAACTAATGTTTTAAAATGTAGTATGTAAACAGTGACGCAGGACGGATGGAAATAGTATAATAAGATCATTAATGTAGAACTATTGGACCAGGAAGATTTTTAAAAACTGTTGTATGACTTTATTCTCAATGCTTGGGTAGTCAAGGGGTTTAAAAGATTCGTCTATAGGTCGTTTCGCATCTGCTGTCACCACATCGTGTGCGGGCAATGTTTGTTTATTTCACCGCAAGCAGAAAAACAACAAAATTCCTCACCGAGGATTCAATCCGCTGCCCTCCTTGCTAGCAGGCAGGTATTAAAACCATTCAGCCACATGCCTGTCAGATATCAGAGGAAAATGTAGGCCAAAGATGCAGCACAGTGAATGAGCTAACACTAGCCAGCAACTTATAGCTGGCTGCTTGCATCAGGGTCATCGAACCAGAGCTGACCAAGACCCTATTTTTCCACCAAGCACCAGCCCTGGAAACATGCTTCCCTAGTCTAGCTAAGAGAAATGGGGTCACAGTGGGAAGGTAAATCTGATACCCAAAAATGCCAGCTGAAATCAGATTTATCGAGCTGAATGTATCATCTTATCTGTAAAGATATCGCAGTCCAGCTGTAAACTACAATACAACGTCACTTTTAAGACGATCGCCAAAGAAGACAGTCTGCCAAGTTTATGATGGGAATAGATCTGGTGATTTTAGAACATAAACTGTGTCAACAAAAGATGTTTGAGACAGACTGTCAAGTTTATGAGGGAAACAGATTTTGGTATTTAAGAACATAATCTGTGTCAACAAAAGATGTCTGAGAGAGACTGCCAAGGGGACTCAGTGGTCTCAAGGTAAGGTGTCTGCCTCGGGTGCCGGAGGTTGCGGGTTCGAATCACGGTGAAGACCAGGATTTTTTTCCGTAGATCTTCTGGAAAAAATTCCTCTCATCTCTGGGTAGTGAGATCGGACTCTCGTGTTCAGTGTCGAGCATGTTTAAAATTCCTTATCAGTTTGAAATCAAAAAGAGTAGGCTTAACGGTCGCTGCTTGGACAAAATTCAAGTTAAAAATCTACCCAAGTTATTTGTACCTCTCCCGAGGTGGTTTGTTAAGAGCAGCTATAGATGGTGCCTAACTGGCTGCTGGTCTACTTAGCTCTAGTATTTGAGTCTATTAAGATGAACTCGCACATCGGTTAAACATCTTGTTATGTTAGGACATAAACTGTGTCAACAAAAGAAGCCTGAGGCAGACTGCCAAGTTTATGAGGGAAACAGATTTTGTTATTTGAGAACAAACAATAAAACAGACCTCTTTATTACTTTAAAAAAACAATTTGATAAACTTACTGTCTGCGTCACTTCCATATCGTCATCATTCTCATTGTTGTTCATCTTTGCATCTTTCTTGTTTTTTGTTGTGCTTCCTGAATCGTCTTGATCATCTTCTTCTTCGTCATCCTCTTCTTCATCATCATCTTCTTCATCATCCTCTTCACTGTCTTCATCTTCCTCATCATCATCATCATCATCAACTTTGGTTTTCTTCTTCCTGTATAACAATATCAAAAGAGGAAAATAGAATTATACACTAAATTTTACCAGAGAATGTGATTAATCAATTATAACACACCCTTAAACAATTCATTGGGTTTAATTTTTTTTTAAACGGTTAGTGGAATACGAAGAAATGAGACAGGTTAGCAAAGGAAGAAGTAATACAAGAACAAAGAACAATCACCTTTCAAAAATAGAGGACCCTTACCGAAGCCATAAGTCGATCAAGCAAAGTCTTAATCAAATGGAGCACGTGATCCTGCCTTAATTGAGCAGAGCACTGAACATGTTTCCCGTGACAAGAGGACATAACAGATTAAATGGCAGTTAGGGATCAAGATGCTGAGCAGCGCATCAGCTGCATAGGTCAGCGACCCATAGCTGACTGCTAGCGCCAGGGCCAGCGAACCATAGCTGCCAAGACCCTTCTACACCTCCACGCGGTGATACTGGATAACAGGCTGCAGCAGGGCAGACTGGCTAAGGAGAAGGGATCGAAGAGGGAATGCTAACCCGGTACTCAAAAAATGCTTGCTGATGTCGGATGTGTTGGACTGAAAGGTGCAAATATCGCAGCCAAGCTGTAAACTACGACAACGCATTCCGTTCTCTGGACTACATTCTGCTACTTAAGCCCTTTCAGGGTTTGGTAGCGAGAAATTGAGAACGACCGAAGAAGAAGAAGATTTCTAAGTAGATAAAGAATCCCCTAAGTGGTGAGGAAAGAATAATGCCCCTGCTTCTCCAGTAGCCCCTTTTCAGTCATGTCTAATTATAGGTTGATGGGGCCTTGGAGTAGCAACTCTCTACTGAGTTTTTGGTTTCCCTTTATTTTTTTGGTGTTGTCTCTTCACTTGTGTTGCATGAGCTAATTTTCACCCCGCCTCAGGTGGCTCTTCAAGCTGCATATCAATTTGGATTGGTCTACAACTATGTCTTCCCAGGATGTCCGAACCATATCCAGTGCCTCCATGTCCAGCTTACATGTGTCTTTTTGGTAGTGGGAGATTGAGAATGAACGAAGAAGAAGAAGAAAGGCAGTTAGACATGCTAAAATTGGCTCTATCATGTGTTTGTGTGAACCAGCAGCCCAGATAGCTAAACACATCCGGAAAGATTGTAATATGCTTGGTTGCTTGAGTACTGAGCACTCTGCAACAGAGACAAAGAGCGACAAAGATGATAGTGGGATTCCAGAATTACAGTTATGAGGAAAGACTCAGAAAAACTGGCCTACAGTGTCTAGAAGAGAGAAGAATTCATGGTGACTTAATACAGGTTTATAAGATGATCAGAGGAATGGATAAATTAGACTATAACAAGTTTTTTTTAAATACAGTCACCCACAATAATAAGAGGGCATAGCTACAAGTTGACTAACGAGAGGTTCAGATTAGATATTAGGAAATATTTTTTTAGTCAGAGAGTGGTGAATGCTTGGAATGCATTGTCAGGGAAGGTAATGAAGGCAGGGACAGTTAATGCATTTAAGAATAAATTGGATGCGCATAGCTTTTAGAGCAAGGTGATGTAAATGAAACTGGTTGTATACAGACTCTGCAGAGTCTTCTAAACCAGTATAAAGATGTTAAGTTAAGAGACGAACATGAACACAAAGCTGTTAGGATGCCTTCAAGTAATTCCCGTAACCTCATCTATTCTATCATCTGCTGCCAGTGTGGTATGACATACATTAGGTAGACTGGTGTGGAACTGTGTGAGCATTTCCGACAACACCTCAATGATATCCGTAACCAATTGCCAGCCACTTAAATGGTCCTGGACACCAGGGTAAGGCTGATGTCAGTGTCACAGGCTTAGTTTCTTTCTTCTCTGACAATCGTCATCAATCTGCCCTTGAGAACAGCAATCTGCCCTTGAGAACAGACTTATCCCCAGCATGGGTTGCCTCCAACCACATGGCATCAATATTTTCCATAATTTTTCTTGAAATCTCATACTAGCCCCTATCTCTTTGCCTTCATCTCTTCCCCCCCCCCCCCCCCCGTTTTCCCCCCGCACTTATATCAGTCTCCACAGATCTGGCCTTCACATGTAAGCAAAAAAAGAAAGGGGTAGTGAACGAGAAGAAAGAAGATGAAAGTTCAATTACCGTAGTCCTTTTTGTGTAAACAAGGGTACATTACTGGGGAACAGTTGTGTTTTAATCTCAATTTACTTATAATTTTATTGCCTTATTTGGTGAGAGAAAAATAACATTGTAGTTACATGAAACATACATATCAAATTCCACCTCACATCCACGCTGGTGTCCCAGGACACATTCTGTATCACAGCAGTCTGGCCATGAGATAGGGATCAAAACTGTAATCCCTAAAATAGTTAGCTTACTGATAGGCCTCATACTTCACTACAGCCAGGAGGACCTTTGTCTACATTCATAAGTACACCATGGGATGTAAGAAGAGCCACTGTAACCCGCTACCAAAGAAATGTTGTCAAGAGTTAATTCAGCATGAACAGCTTTGAACAACAACAACACTTGTCGTATTTTAATCAGAAATGTTCCCTTTCTTTCATTCCGTAAATATTTACAAAATTTATTTCCCCAATTCAAAGAGTATTTCTTACTCCGTCTTCTTCTGCTCCTCTTCTTCATTGTCTTCATCATCATCCTCTTCTTCATCAACTGAATCCTTTCTTTTTTGCGCATGAGACCTGAAACAAATTCTTAAAAATGAAATATCTACAAAAACATATAAAGAACTAGATAATAAGAACAATTTACTTTTACTGAACCATTGTCAAAAAAATGTGCGTGGGGCATTGTGTCTGTATACTCACCAGTGTATTCGTTGTGTTAACACCAGTTTTGCTATAGAAATGGCTGAATTGAAAACGAGAACACTAACGAATGGCCTGATAACAATCCAATGACTTTTTTTACTTCAGACAATTTTTAACGATTTGTTATGTTTCATTTGAATTTACAAGGTTATTTCATTATTGAGAATGATGGAAGTTTCTGCTGTAGATTTGTTCAGTTTGTTTATGTAGGTGTTATAAATATGTTTGCAGTGGAAAATAACAGACATGCCGATCTGGTTAGGAACACTATCAGTCCCGTGTTGCAATTTCATGAATTTACAAGACAACTGGTGTACCCAAAAATGGGTAAGTCTAAATGTTTGTGACGTAATTTTTAAAATGTGGAAACTAGAAGGTTGAAGTCCATATTGCTGTAGAATTTCATTTAAGCCATACAGTCTTCCTCGTGCCCTGTAGCCAGATCTTCTTGTGCTGAAAGCAAGTAGTGGTAGTTGATCAAGCTGCCATCACATGAGACGATTGAAACATCACATCTTCTATCTTCATCTTCTTTGTTCGTTCTCAAACTCCTGCTACTACTGAAAAGGACTTTGCAAGTAGCAGGATGCAGTCTGAAAAACGAAATGCATTGTGTAGTAGTTTACAGCTTGACTGCAAAATTTTCACTTTTCATCCAACTTCAGAAGACCTTTTTGGGTACCAGGAAACCTTTCCTCTTCGATTCCTTTTCTTTAGCTTCTGTTGCAGCCTGTTATCTAGTATCACTACGTGGAGATGGGTCTTGGCAGCTCTAGATAGCAAAATAATAGGTATCAACCTTAGGTTACAGGTGATGTGTGCGGACATGGGAATGGAATTTATTGATGTTAAAGTAGACAAAAGTAAAATGTTAGATAGGGGAGGTTTACATCTAAATGAGATAGGACAGCATGTTGTAGCAAAGTATATGTTCTATCATTGTGTTAGAAATTTAAACTAGTTAGGCCTATGAAGTATGAGACTAAAGATAGGCCTACAATAGGGTGCTATAGAGGATGTAGTCAAAGGGGTAATTTGGTGTCAGGGAAGTGTGAAATACATAGTAGAAAAGCAAACACTAAAATGATAAAGCAGAAGCAAAAAGAGGAAAACCAACAACATTACAAACTAAAATGTTTTTATGCAAATGTGAGAAGCATAGTAAATAAAAGAGAAGAATTGGAACTGTATGTAGAAGAAGAAAAACCAGATATAATAGGGTTAACAGAATCATGGACATATGAGGAGATTGCAGATAGTGAACTTGAAATTGAGGGATATACAATGTTAAGGAAAGATAGGATAATTGGAGACAAAACTAAGGGAGGTGGCGTTTTATTATACTGTATAAATTCTGTTAATATAACGATCAAAGATTATTTATCATGTGGTAACAAAAATGAAAGTGTATGGGGAGAAATAGAAAGTGGGGGTGAAAAAACAGTGATTGGAGTGTGCTATAGATGTCCATCAAGTCAAAAAGAGGAAGATGAGGAGCTGATTAGTAGCATAGCAAAGGCAAGTAAAGGGAAATTATTATTAATGGGAGATTTCAACTATCCAGAAATAAAATGGGATATGGCAGAAGCACTTGTAGAGTCAAAACCTTTTGTTACGTGCATAACTGACAATTTTTTAATTCAACATGTAGAAGCAGCCACCAGAGGCAAAAACATACTCGACCTAGTTTTTACCACAGAGGAAAATATGATTGAAAACGTTACCGTTGGGGAACTGTTTGGCTCAAGTGACCATCAAATCATCCGTTGGGATCTTATTGCAGGGAAAGAAGTAAACATAAACACGCGAACATACGACTACTCTAAGACAGATGTTAAGAGGATGAAAGAGGCAGCGAACCACATAATCTGGAAAGATATTATTGTAGGAACAGATGTTGAACAGGAGTGGGAAAGTTTTAAAACAGTTCTAGAAACGCTAAAAGAGGAATGTGTTCCATGTAGGGAGGTAAACCCCAAGCGTAAAAAGTGGATAACTAGATTTGTAGTGAAATGTAGAAGAGCAAAAAATAAAGCATGGCAAAAATATATAGAGGCAGGTAAATCAAAAGAAACATATGTAAAATATTTGGACAAGCAGAACATATCTCAGAAAGCGAATAAAACAGCAAAAATAGACTTTGAAAAAAAACTTGCTCAGAGGATCAAGACTGACAGTAAAAGCTTCTTTTCTTATGTTAGAAATAAACAAAGAACGAAAGACAAAGTAGGCCCTCTCATAGACAGTACAGGGAAAATAATAAGTGAGAATAGGGAGGCTGCTAATCTGCTTAATCAGTACTTTGGCACAGTCTTCACAAAGGAGGACTGCTCCGAGATCCCAGAGCCTATAGATATTTTTCAAAGAGACATGGATACAGCGGGATTAAGATCAATCTGTATTACAGAGGAAATGGTTTTTAAAAAATTGGAGGGGTTGAAAGTGAATAAATGTCCAGGTCAAGATGGTATTCACCCAAAATTGCTGTATGAAATTAGAAACCAACTAGCAAAACCATTGGCTATATTATGTTCTCAATCACTTACAAAAGGGATTGTTCCACGGGATTGGAAAGATGCAGGAGTGATCCCCTTATTCAAAAAAGGCAAAAAATCAGATCCGGCAAATTATAGACCGGTGAGTTTAACGAGCATAGTCTGTAAATTGTTAGAGTCAATAATCAAAGAAAACATTGTAATGCATTTAGAAAAATTTAATCTAATTAGAAATAGTCAGCATGGGTTTACTAGAGGGAGATCATGCTTAACAAATCTATTAGAATTCATGGAGGAGGTTACTAAAATCATAGATAAAGGGGAGCCAGTGGATGTTATTTATCTAGACTTTGCAAAGGCCTTTGACAGAGTACCTCATCAAAGATTATTTCGAAAGTTAAAATCACATGGAATAGGTGGGGAAGTTGCCAAATGGATTGAAAATTGGTTAACAGGAAGAAGGCAGAGGGTGGGCATAAATAAGGAGTACTCTGAGTGGAGTGAAGTGAAAAGTGGTGTGCCACAGGGCTCGGTTTTGGGACCAATTTTGTTCTTGATATATATAAATGATTTGGACATTGATATGAGATCCATGATTGCAAAATTTGCTGATGACACAAAACTATGCAGTAGTGTCTCATCTAAAGCGGAAGTGGATATATTGATGTCGGATTTAGATAAAATTCGAGAATGGTCTGTAAGCTGGCAAATGGAGTTTAATGTAGATAAATGTACAGTCATCCACATGGGTAGATCCAATATGGAACATAAATACAGAATGGGAGAAAACAATATTAGAAAGATAGATAAGGAAAGGGACCTAGGGGTTATAATAGATCATACAGGAAAGGTGAGTGAGCAAGTTAAGGTAGCAGTGAAAAAGGCAAATGCAATGTTAGGTATGATAAAAAGAAATATTAAACATAGGAGCAAGGAAGTGATCGTCAAACTGTATAAAGCTTTAGTTAGACCTAGATTGGAGTACTGTGTACAGGTGTGGAGTCCTTATCATAGAGGGGACATAAACATGCTAGAAAGAATACAAAAAAGAGCGACAAAGATGATAGTTGGATTCCAGAATTACAGTTATGAGGAACGACTCAGAAAAACGGGCCTACAGTGTCTCGAAGAGAGAAGAATTCGTGGTGACTTAATACAGGTTTATAAGATGATCAGAGGAATCGATAAATTAGACTATAACAAGTTTTTTTAAATACAGCCACCTACAATAACACGAGGGCATAGCTACAAGCTGATTAAAGAGAGGTCCAGGTTAGATATTAGGAAATATTTTTTTAGTCAGAGAGTGGTGTCTGCTTGGAATGCATTGCCAGGGGAGGTGGTGGAGGCAGGGACAGTTAATGCGTTTAAGAATAAACTGGATGCGCATAGATTTTAGAGCAAGGTGATGTAAATGTAACTGGTTGTATACAGACTCTGCAGGGTCTTCTAAACCAGTATAAAGACGTTAAGTTAAGTTAAGTTAAGTTAAGTTAAGCTCTGGGTCGCTGGCCCTGATGCTGGCAGACAACTTTGAGTCACTGACTGCTACAGCTCATGTACTGCTCAGCATCTTGATAAAAATTCAGATCTTATTCTGTCTAAAAGTGTCTTCAGTACAACGGGTAGTTGCCACCATTCTAATGTCATTGTTTCTCCTTTTATCGCTCTGTGTGACACCAATAATCTCCATCATGGCCAGTCCTAAGCCTGGATGAGAAAGGAGGAAGGTTGAACATGGGGCCAGCTATCCCACCTCATCAAAAAACAATTACTACAAAAATACCAACCAAAGCAAACCAAAAGCCGTCCTTGAAGGCAAATGTTCCCCCAGCAAGGCCTATGACGCGGCTCAGCCAAACCCAAAATGAAGCAGGACTGCCAACTACCTTTCTCTCAACAAGGTAGTCTGCCAGACTCAGCACATGGAATGTTAGAACCATGTGGGAAGAGGGGAAGACAGCGCAGATTGCAAAAGAGAGGGAGCTATGGCATTAGTGTCCTTGGGCTGAGTGAGACTAGATGGACTCAGTCAGGAAAGGTACTATTGGCAACAATGGAGACTGTGATATACTCAGGACATGAGGAAGAGAACAACGCACCACACACAAAGGAAGTGGCCCTAATGCTCTCAGCGGAAGCCCATAGTGCGCTCATAGAGTGGAGAGTAACCGGATCACGACTGTTGATGGCTACATTTAGAACAAAGAACAAGAAGGTTAAACTAAATATAATTTAGGGATATGCCCCAACAAATGAAAAGGAAGAAACAGTTGAAGAAGTTTTCTACAGCAGATTGCAGCAACTAGGGGAGGAGACAGGGAGGAGTGACATTACCATACTGATGGGAGACTTCAACGCAAAAATAGGGCATGACAACGTGGGATGTGAGGCGATCATGAGGAGGGAGGGACTAGGAGTCCTAAACAAAAATAGAGAGCAGTTTGCAGATTTTTGTGCAGGAAACAAATTGGCCATAGGAAGAAGTATGTTTGCCCACAGAGCCATTCATAGGGCAACATGGGTATCCCCAGACCAGAATACGAAGAGCCAGATTGGCCACATCTGCTTAAATTCCAAATTTAGACGATCATTATTAGATGTCAGGGTCTACAGGGGTCAGATGTTGCCTCTGACCATTTTTTAGTAATTGCGACGGTACAGCTGAAGTTAAGGACACACAGAACAATGCAAAACAGCAGGCCACGGGACTATGTAAAATACCTGAAAGAAGATGATAATAAAAATGAGTTCTGTATAACACTCAGGAGTAAATATCAAGCACTGGAACAGCTAGATGAAGGGGCCAGCATTGAGGATAAATGGGAACAAGCACAAAGTACATGGAAAACTGCATGCGAGGAAGTGCTACAAATGAAGAAACAGCAGCATAAAGAATGGATAACAGCAGAAACAATCACTAAGATCGAGAAGAGGTGAAATAATAAAATGGCCTTACTAAATAGTAAAACGAGAGCCACAAAAAGCACAGCACAGAAAGAGTATGTAGAGAGCAACAAGGAAGTTAAATTAAAAAGAGCATCAAGGCGGACAAAAGATGTTACATTGATGATCTGGCTGAGGAATCGGAAGAGGCTGCAGGAAAGGGAAATATGAAAGGTCGATATGAGGCTACAAAGAAACTAAACCAGATGGGTAGAATACTTTGAAAAACTTTTGAAGATTTCCAGGAATGCAAAAACCATAGAGGAATAATGTTATTATCAGTGCCGGGAAAAGTGCTAAATAGAGTATTACTAGAAAGGTGTTAAATAGAGTAATACTAGAAAAGTGTTAAATAGAGTATTACTAGAAAGGTTGAAAAAGGCAGTGGATAACAAGATTAGGGATGAGCAGGCGGGCTTCAGACAAAATAGATCATGCATTGACTAGATAGCCACATTGCGAATAATTGTGGAGCAAACATTGGAATGGAATTCGAGTTTGTACATCAATTTAGTCAATTATGAAAAGGCTTTCGACAGTTTGGACAGAGATATATTCTGAAAACTACTGAGGCAAAGCTCACAAACATAATTAGACAGACGTATGAAAGTATGTAATGTAGAGTTATACACGAAGGACAACTCACAGGGGCATTCGAAATTAAATCAGGGATACGACAGGATTGCCTACTGTCACCTTTCCTGTTCATCCTGGCAGTGGACTGGATTATGAAAGTAACAACAAATGAGAGAAATGGAATCCAGTGAAATTTGAATAAACAGCTGGAGCACGTGTATTTTGCGGATGATATAGTCCTTCTGTCCCAAAGTCAAATACAAAGGAAACTGGATTATACCTCTAAACAAGTTGGTTTGAAGATCCATGAGGAAAAGACAAAACTAATTAGGGTCAATGCAGCAAATACAGAACCAATCAGGCTTAGAGGAACACCACTGGAAGAGGTAGAGGTATTTACATACCTAGGAAATATCATCAACAAGGAAGGAGAGACAGACAAGGATATAAAAACAAGGATACAAAAGCAAGAGTTGCATTCAGAATGTTGAAACTCATATGGACCTACAAGGAAATAAGAAGGAAGACAAAAATAAGGACTTTCAAATTCAAATGTGAAGTCAGTCCTGCTGTATGGAGCGGAAACCTGGAGGATGACCAACGGCAATGACAGGAGACTGCAGGGTTTTGTCAACACATGCCTGAGAAAGATACTTGGTATTAAATAGTTTGACAAAGTTACAAACAACAGACTGTGGGAGAGAGCAGGACAAGGTAAATTGGAACAGGAATCTTAGAAAGAAAGTGAAGATGGATGGGTCATACATTAAGAAGGGATCAAGATGCTGAGCAGCGCATGAGCTGCAGTGGTCAGTGACCCATAGCTGACTGCTAGCGTCAGGGCCAGCGAACCAGAGCTGCCAAGATCCTTCTACACCTCCACGTGGTGATCCTGGAAAACAGGCTGCAGCACAGCAGACTGGCTAAGGAGAAGGGATCGAAGAGGGAATGCTAACCCGGTACTAAAAAAATGCTTGCTAAGTCGGATGTGTTGGACCGAAAGGTGCAAATATCACAGTCAAGCTGTAAACTAAGACACAACGCATTCCGTTCTCTGGACTAAATTCTACTACTTAAGCCCTTTCAGGGTTTGGTAGCGGGAGATTGAGAACGAATGAAGCCAAGCCAAGCCATACATTAAGAAAGCCCCAGGCCAGTATTACCAGGCAATTCCTGTCATGGAACCCCCAGGGATGGAGAAGCATAGGCAGACCAAGCTGGAAGGAAGTGGGAAAGATTGCACAGAACAGAGCTGCTTGATGAGAGTTGGTTGATGGCCTCTGGTCTTAACCCCGCAGAAATCGCAGGTTCCAGAAACTTGTTCATTGACAAACTAAAAAGCCCTCTATTGATACGTCCGGTATAATATTGAACGGGTGCTGGAAATAGACCCTCGGAAGACAGGTCAGTTTTGCCCTACTAATGACAGGGCGTTGCTACGGTAATCCTGCTCAACTCGAGAGGAGCCGCAGATATTTGGTTCACGTACTAGGCTGATAAGCCAACGGCGCGAGGCTACAAGGTGAGGGATTTCGGCCGAACGCCTCTAAGCCAAAATCCCGCCCAAAAGCTCAGCACGATTGCCAAGGGAGGCTTTGACATGGTGGGGACCTGGGGCTCCCGCTCCAGCCCTGCCCGGTCGAGCCACAGAATGAGGTCTCTGCCGTCCGCCGCTCAAAGCGGGCGGGAAGCTGCTCGATATTCACCCCATACGGCGATGAGGTATGAAACCATTTGTAGAAGACTTAGTTCTCGGTCGGGGTGCCCTAAGCAGTAGATCAGCTACCTCACTGCGAACTGCTGAGACTCAACCCTTGACCATGAGATATGTTCGCACACCAGGTGAACAACATCTCCGTGCAATGACCAGGCTTGTCCCCTGGTCAAATGCACTATTTCGAGAGGAATCACAGGTCGCTGACATTTGGTCCACGTGCTTGGCTGATAAGCTACCATCTGAGGGACTACGGCCGAACGCCTCTAAGCCAGAATCCCGCCCTAAATCCCAGCACCGCTCTGATGGGAGGCTACGACATGGCTGAGGCTTGCGTCTCAGCCCAGCCCGGTCAAGCCGCAGAAAGGCATCTGGTAAAATGCACTCCTGCCTCGCTCTTTGCCTCTGTCTTCTATCAGTCATCCCAATGGACGCAGAAGAGATGCAGTCCAGCGGACATTGCACCTTCTGCCCTATTGTGACAACCTCCCGGGTGGCGGGGAATGCTAGGCGTACCATCACTGCAGATGAGCCGAGAAAATAAAGGGAGCAAAGAGATACCTCACTTACATGCATATGCTACGTTTCTGGCAGGATGTGACGATCCTGGGACAAAGTCACACTGGACTGCCTCTCTTCCGGGATAGTACAAACTAGTACATAGTCCATCACATCATTGCCAAACCCTGTAGACACGAGTAGGGAAGACTCGATAGTCCTGCAAGACAACTTCCTAAGAGAGACAACTCTGACTAAAAACAACTGCTGCCTTGCAGTTAGGCTGGGGACAGCCAAAGGCTAAGCAGGGCAACCCTACACAAACGCCTGTTGAAATCGGATGCACTGAGCCACAGGCTTAACAAAATAAAACAGTGCAACGTAAATATCGCTGTAAACAGCGTACGAAGAAGAAGAAGAAGAAGGTTGATGGCCTACGCACCCAGGGGTGAAAGAAGGCGAAAGTGAGAGTGACACTAATGACTATTCTTAGACATTTTATTTCACAATTGTTCTCTCCTTTACCATGAGAGCTTCTTCCTGCCCTTAAAAATGCCATCTGGCACAAGGTCACTAATTGCCTTGCAAGTCATTGACTCTTCATTTCTTTCCTTTTGCTATGTTATGTCATAGATTACTGCTAGGATGTGATATCAAGTAAGTGTCATTCACTACATCTTTAACCCCAGCCATTGACCAAGGACAGTGTTATTCACTGCATCTTCAACACCAATCATTGACCTTGGACTAAGTCTCATTCACTGCATCTTCAACCACAGTCATTGACAAAGGACTAAGTGTCATTTAATGCATCTTCAACCCCAGTCATGGACTACTGTCTGATTCACTATATCTTCAACCCCAGTAATGGACTGTCTCATTCACTATATCTTCAACCGCAGTCATGGACTAAATCTCATTCACTACTTCTTCAACCCCAGCAATGGACTGTCTTATTCACTACATCTTCAACCCCAGTCATGGACTGTCTCATTCACTACATCTTCAACCGCAGTCATGGACTGTCTCATTCACTGCATCTTCAACCCCAGCCATGGACTGTCTCATTCACTACATCTTCAACCCCAATCATGGACTGTCTCATTCACTACATCTTCAACCCCAGTCATGTACTGTCTGATTCACTACATCTTCAACCCCAGTCATGGACTGTCTCATTCACTACATCTTCAACCCCAGTCATGGACTGTCTCATTCACTGCATCTTCAACCCCAGCCATTGACCAATGATTAAGTCTCTTTCACTACATCTTTAACCCCAGCCATGGACTGTCTCATTCACTGCATCTTCAACCCCAGCCATTGACCAATGATTAAGTCTCATTCACTGCATCTTCAACCCCAGCCATTGACCAATGATTAAGTCTCTTTCACTACATCTTTAACCCCAGCCATGGACTGTCTCATTCACTGCATCTTCAACCCCAGCCATTGGCCAATGATTAAGTCTCATTCACTACATCTTTAACCCCAGCCATTGACCAATGATTAAGTCTCATTCACTACATCTTTAACCCCAGCCATTGACCAATGATTAAGTCTCATTCACTACATCTTTAACCCCAGCCATTGACCAATGATTAAGTCTCATTCACTACATCTTTAACCCCAGCCATTGACCAATTATTAAGTCTCATTCACTACATCTTTAACCCCAGCCATTGACCAATGATTAAGTCTCATTCACTACATCTTTAACCTCAGCCATTGACCAATGATTAAGTCTCATTCACTACATCTTTAACCCCAGCTTTTGACCAATGATTAAGTCTCATTCACTACATCTTTAACCCCAGCCATTGACCAATGATTAAGTCTCATTCACTACATCTTTAACCCCAGCCATTGACCAATGATTAAGTCTCATTCACTACATCTTTAACCCCAGCCATTGACCAATGATTAAGTCTCATTCACTACATCTTCAACCCCAGCCATTGACCAATGATTAAGTCTCATTCACTACATCTTTAACCCCAGCCATTGACCAATGATTAAGTCTCATTCACTACATCTTTAACCCCAGCCATTGACCAATGATTAAATCTCATTCACTACATCTTTAACCCCAGCCATGGACTGTCTCATTCACTGCATCTTCAACCCCAGCCATTGACCAATGATTAAGTCTCTTTCACTACATCTTTAACCCCAGCCATGGACTGTCTCATTCACTGCATCTTCAACCCCAGCCATTGACCAATGATTAAGTCTCATTCACTGCATCTTCAACCCCAGCCATTGACCAATGATTAAGTCTCTTTCACTACATCTTTAACCCCAGCCATGGACTGTCTCATTCACTGCATCTTCAACCCCAGCCATTGACCAATGATTAAGTCTCATTCACTACATCTTTAACCCCAGCCATTGACCAATGATTAAGTCTCATTCACTACATCTTTAACCCCAGCCATTGACCAATGATTAAGTCTCATTCACTACATCTTTAACCCCAGCCATTGACTAATGATTAAGTCTCATTCACTACATCTTTAACCCCAGCCATTGACCAATGATTAAGTCTCATTCACTACATCTTTAACCCCAGCCATTGACCAATGATTAAGTCTCATTCACTACATCTTTAACCCCAGCCATTGACCAATGATTAAGTCTCATTCACTACATCTTTAACCCCAGCCATTGACCAATGATTAAGTCTCATTCACTACATCTTTAACCCCAGCCATTGACCAATGATTAAGTCTCTTTCACTACATCTTTAACCCCAGCCATGGACTGTCTCATTCACTGCATCTTCAACCCCAGCCATTGACCAATGATTAAGTCTCATTCACTGCATCTTCAACCCCAGCCATTGACCAATGATTAAGTCTCTTTCACTACATCTTTAACCCCAGCCATGGACTGTCTCATTCACTGCATCTTCAACCCCAGCCATTGGCCAATGATTAAGTCTCATTCACTACATCTTTAACCCCAGCCATTGACCAATGATTAAGTCTCATTCACTACATCTTTAACCCCAGCCATTGACCAATGATTAAGTCTCATTCACTACATCTTTAACCCCAGCCATTGACCAATGATTAAGTCTCATTCACTACATCTTTAACCCCAGCCATTGACCAATTATTAAGTCTCATTCACTACATCTTTAACCCCAGCCATTGACCAATGATTAAGTCTCATTCACTACATCTTTAACCTCAGCCATTGACCAATGATTAAGTCTCATTCACTACATCTTTAACCCCAGCTTTTGACCAATGATTAAGTCTCATTCACTACATCTTTAACCCCAGCCATTGACCAATGATTAAGTCTCATTCACTACATCTTTAACCCCAGCCATTGACCAATGATTAAGTCTCATTCACTACATCTTTAACCCCAGCCATTGACCAATGATTAAGTCTCATTCACTACATCTTCAACCCCAGCCATTGACCAATGATTAAGTGTCATTCACTACATCTTTAACCCCAGCCATTGACCAATGATTAAGTCTCATTCACTACATCTTTAACCCCAGCCATTGACCAATGATTAAATCTCATTCACTACATCTTTAACCCCAGCCATGGACTGTCTCATTCACTGCATCTTCAACCCCAGCCATTGACCAATGATTAAGTCTCTTTCACTACATCTTTAACCCCAGCCATGGACTGTCTCATTCACTGCATCTTCAACCCCAGCCATTGACCAATGATTAAGTCTCATTCACTGCATCTTCAACCCCAGCCATTGACCAATGATTAAGTCTCTTTCACTACATCTTTAACCCCAGCCATGGACTGTCTCATTCACTGCATCTTCAACCCCAGCCATTGACCAATGATTAAGTCTCATTCACTACATCTTTAACCCCAGCCATTGACCAATGATTAAGTCTCATTCACTACATCTTTAACCCCAGCCATTGACCAATGATTAAGTCTCATTCACTACATCTTTAACCCCAGCCATTGACTAATGATTAAGTCTCATTCACTACATCTTTAACCCCAGCCATTGACCAATGATTAAGTCTCATTCACTACATCTTTAACCCCAGCCATTGACCAATGATTAAGTCTCATTCACTACATCTTTAACCCCAGCCATTGACCAATGATTAAGTCTCATTCACTACATCTTTAACCCCAGCCATTGACCAATGATTAAGTCTCATTCACTACATCTTTAACCCCAGCCATTGACCAATGATTAAGTCTCATTCACTACATCTTTAACCCCAGCCATTGACCAATGATTAAGTCTCATTCACTACATCTTTAACCCCAGCCATTGACCAATGATTAAGTCTCATTCACTACATCTTTAACCCCAGCCATTGACCAATTATTAAGTCTCATTCACTACATCTTTAACCCCAGCCATTGACCAATGATTAAGTCTCATTCACTACATCTTTAACCCCAGCCATTGACCAATGATTAAGTCTCATTCACTACATCTTTAACCCCAGCCATTGACCAATGATTAAGTCTCATTCACTACATCTTTAACCCCAGCCATTGACCAATGATTAAGTCTCATTCACTACATCTTTAACCCCAGCCATTGACTGTCTCATTCACTGCATCTTCAACCCCAGCCATTGACCAATGATTAAGTCTCTTTCACTACATCTTTAACCCCAGCCATTGACCAATGATTAAGTCTCTTTCACTACATCTTTAACCCCAGCCATGGACTGTCTCATTCACTGCATCTTCAACCCCAGCCATTGACCAATGATTAAGTCTCATTCACTGCATCTTCAACCCCAGCCATTGACCAATGATTAAGTCTCATTCACTACATCTTTAACCCCAGCTATTGACCAATGATTAAGTCTCATTCACTACATCTTTAACCCCAGCCATTGACCAATGATTAAGTCTCATTCACTACATCTTTAACCCCAGCCGTTGACCAATGATTAGGTCTCATTCACTACATCTTTAACCCCAGCAATTGACCAATGATTAAGTCTCATTCACTACATCTTTAACCCCAGCCATTGACCAATGATTAAGTCTCATTCACTACATCTTTAACCCCAGCCATTGACCAATGATTAAGTCTCATTCACTACATCTTTAACCCCAGCCATTGACCAATGATTAAGTCTCATTCACTACATCTTTAACCCCAGCCATTGACCAATGATTAAGTCTCATTCACTACATCTTTAACCCCAGCCATTGACCAATGATTAAGTCTCATTCACTACATCTTTATCCCCAGCCATTGACCAATGATTAAGTCTCATTCACTACATCTTTAACCCCAGCCATTGACCAATGATTAAGTCTCATTCACTACATCTTTAACCCCAGCCGTTGACCAATGATTAAGTCTCATTCACTACATCTTTAACCCCAGCCATTGACCAATGATTAAGTCTCATTCACTACATCTTTAACCCCAGCCATTGACCAATGATTAAGTCTCATTCACTACATCTTTATCCCCAGCCATTGACCAATGATTAAGTCTCATTCACTACATCTTTAACCCCAGCCATTGACCAATGATTAAGTCTCATTCACTACATCTTTAACACCAGCCGTTGACCAATGATTAAGTCTCATTCACTACATCTTTAACCCCAGCCATTGACCAATGATTAAGTCTCATTCACTACATCTTTAACCCCAGCCATTGACCAATGATTAAGTCTCATTCACTACATCTTTAACCCCAGCCATTGACCAATGATTAAGTCTCATTCACTACATCTTTAACCCCAGCCATTGACCAATGATTAAGTCTCATTCACTACATCTTTAACCCCAGCCATTGACCAATGATTAAGTCTCATTCACTACATCTTTAACCCCAGCCATTGACCAATGATTAAGTCTCATTCACTACATCTTTATCTCCAGCCATTGACCAATGATTAAGTCTCATTCACTACATCTTTAACCCCAGCCATTGACCAATGATTAAGTCTCATTCACTACATCTTTAACCCCAGCCATTGACCAATGATTAAGTCTCATTCACTACATCTTTAACCCCAGCTATTGACCAATGATTTAGTCTCATTCACTACATCTTTAACCCCAGCCATTGACCAATGATTAAGTCTCATTCACTACATCTTTAACCCCAGCTATTGACCAATGATTACGTCTCATTCACTACATCTTTAACCCCAGCCATTGACCAATGTTTAAGTCTCATTCACTACATCTTTAACTCCAGCCATTGACAAATGATTAAGTCTCATTCACTACATCTTTAACCCCAGCTATTGACCAATGATTAAGTCTCATTCACTACATCTTTAACCCCAGCCGTTGACCAATGATTAAGTCTCATTCACTACATCTTTAACCCCAGCCATTGACCAATGATTAAGTCTCATTCACTACATCTTTATCCCCAGCCATTGACCAATGATTAAGTCTCATTCACTACATCTTTAACCCCAGCCATTGACCAATGATTAAGTCTCATTCACTACATCTTTAACCCCAGCCATTGACCAATGATTAAGTCTCATTCACTACATCTTTAACCCCAGCCATGGACTGTCTCATTCACTGCATCTTCAACCCCAGCCATTGACCAATGATTAAGTCTCTTTCACTACATCTTTAAGCCCAGCCATGGACTGTCTCATTCACTGCATCTTCAACCCCAGCCATTGACCAATGATTAAGTCTCATTCACTGCATCTTCAACCCCAGCCATTGACCAATGATTAAGTCTCTTTCACTACATCTTTAACCCCAGCCATGGACTGTCTCATTCACTGCATCTTCAACCCCAGCCATTGACCAATGATTAAGTCTCATTCACTACATCTTTAACCTCAGCCATTGACCAATGATTAAGTCTCATTCACTACATCTTTAACCCCAGCCATTGACCAATGATTAAGTCTCATTTACTACATCTTTAACCCCAGCCATTGACCAATGATTAAGTCTCATTCACTACATCTTTAACCCCAGCCATTGACCAATGATTAAGTCTCATTCACTACATCTTTAACCCCAGCCATTGACCAATGATTAAGTCTCATTCACTACATCTTTAACCCCAGCCATTGACCAATGATTAAGTCTCATTCACTACATCTTTAACCCCAGCCATTGACCAATGATTAAGTCTCATTCACTACATCTTTAACCCCAGCCATTGACCAATGATTAAGTCTCATTCACTACATCTTTAACCCCAGCCATTGACCAATGATTAAGTCTCATTCACTACATCTTTAACCCCAGCCATTGACCAATGATTAAGTCTCATTCACTACATCTTTAACCCCAGCCATTGACCAATGATTAAGTCTCATTCACTACATTTTTAACCCCAGCCATTGACCAATGATTAAGTCTCATTCACTACATCTTTAACCCCAGCCATTGACCAATGATTAAGTCTCATTCACTACATCTTTAACCCCAGCCATTGACCAATGATTAAGTCTCATTCACTACATCTTTAACCCCAGCCATTGACCAATGATTAAGTCTCATTCACTACATCTTTAACCCCAGCCATTGACCAATGATTAAGTCTCATTCCCTACATCTTTAACCCCAGCCTTTGACCAATGATTAAGTCTCATTCACTACATCTTTAACCCCAGCCATTGACCAATGATTAAGTCTCATTCACTACATCTTTAACCCCAGCCATTGACCAATGATTAAGTCTCATTCACTACATCTTTAACCCCAGCCATTGACCAATGATTAAGTCTCATTCACTACATCTTTAACCCCAGCCATTGACCAATGATTAAGTCTCATTCACTACATCTTTAACCCCAGCCATGGACTGTCTCATTCACTGCATCTTCAACCCCAGCCATTGACCAATGATTAAGTCTCTTTCACTACATCTTTAACCCCAGCCATGGACTGTCTCATTCACTGCATCTTCAACCCCAGCCATTGACCAATGATTAAGTCTCATTCACTGCATCTTCAACCCCAGCCATTGACCAATGATTAAGTCTCATTCACTACATCTTTAACCCCAGCTATTGACCAATGATTAAGTCTCATTCACTGCATCTTTAACCCCAGCCATTGACCAATGATTAAGTCTCATTCACTACATCTTTAACCCCAGCCGTTGACCAATGATTAAGTCTCATTCACTACATCTTTAACCCCAGCCATTGACCAATGATTAAGTCTCATTCACTACATCTTTAACCCCAGCCATTGACCAATGATTAAGTCTCATTCACTACATCTTTAACCCCAGCCATTGACCAATGATTAAGTCTCATTCACTACATCTTTAACCCCAGCCATTGACCAATGATTAAGTCTCATTCACTACATCTTTAACCCCAGCCATTGACCAATTATTAAGTCTCATTCACTACATCTTTAACCCCAGCCATTGACCAATGATTAAGTCTCATTCACTACATCTTTATCCCCAGCCATTGACCAATGATTAAGTCTCATTCACTACATCTTTAACCCCAGCCATTGACCAATGATTAAGTCTCATTCACTACATCTTTAACCCCAGCCGTTGACCAATGATTAAGTCTCATTCACTACATCTTTAACCCCAGCCATTGACCAATGATTAAGTCTTATTCACTACATCTTTAACCCCAGCCATTGACCAATGATTAAGTCTCATTCACTACATCTTTAACACCAGCCGTTGACCAATGATTAAGTCTCATTCACTACATCTTTAACCCCAGCCATTGACCAATGATTAAGTCTCATTCACTACATCTTTAACCCCAGCCATTGACCAATGATTAAGTCTCATTCACTACATCTTTAACCCCAGCCATTGACCAATGATTAAGTCTCATTCACTACATCTTTAACCCCAGCCATTGACCAATGATTAAGTCTCATTCACTACATCTTTAACCCCAGCCATTGACCAATGATTAAGTCTCATTCACTACATCTTTAACCCCAGCCATTGACCAATGATTAAGTCTCATTCACTACATCTTTATCTCCAGCCATTGACCAATGATTAAGTCTCATTCACTACATCTTTAACCCCAGCCATTGACCAATGATTAAGTCTCATTCACTACATCTTTAACCCCAGCCATTGACCAATGATTAAGTCTCATTCACTACATCTTTAACCCCAGCCATTGACCAATGATTAAGTCTCATTCACTACATCTTTAACCCCAGCCATTGACCAATGATTAAGTCTCATTCACTACATCTTTAACCCCAGCCATTGACCAATGATTAAGTCTCATTCACTACATCTTTAACCCCAGCCATTGACCAATGATTAAGTCTCATTCACTACATCTTTAACCCCAGCCATTGACCAATGATTAAGTCTCATTCACTACATCTTTAACCCCAGCCATTGACCAATGATTAAGTCTCATTCACTACATCTTTAACCCCAGCCATTGACCAATGATTAGGTCTCATTCACTGCATCTTTAACCCCAGCCATTGACCAATGATTAAGTCTCATTCACTACATCTTTAACCCCAGCCATTGACCAATGATTAAGATGAAAATAATTGTGACATAACAAATATTAAAACTTACACTGCTATTTTCTTCTTTGCACTTTCTTCTTCTTCATCCTCCTCTTCTGTTTCTTCTTCTTCATCATCCTCAGTTCCATCTTCTTCTTCTTCTTCATCATCATCTTCATCATCCTTTGAGCCCTGAGCTGCAGAAACAAAAAACTATTATAATAAAGACATTTGCCTGTTTATTATTATTATAAGAATATGGATGAATTATTTTAGCCAACATATGCTAATCCTTCATTTTTCTCAACTAACTTAGAGATAACTAAGGAGGATTGTGCAAAAGGGTTGGCTTCTTTATCCTATGGAATCTATGGAAGACCCTACAACTAATTTTTAAATTTCAATTCAAGTGTCATCTCCTGAATGAAGGTTGGCTGTAATGGATTTCTAATATCCTCTGTACCTTGTCTTGACGATACATTCAACCTGACTGACATTAGTCCATCTTTTTATGATGCTCTCCCACTTATAGCAATGCCTCTTTCTTGTCAGTCAACCTTCAACCTGCCCCTCCAGTATTGTTTTCAATAAATTATCGTGTCTTTTGATATGACCAAAATATTTTGCTTGCCTAATTGTAATGTCTGTCAAAAGTTTTCTACCGAAACCTACAACCTCAAGGACTTTGCTATTTGTTTATTTCTTTTCCCACAAAACAACCAATAAATATGGGCAAATAAATTAAAAGGAAATATAAACTAAATTAACATTAATTTTTTTTAATAGATTTGGAAAGAGCTAGAATAGATGGCCCAGGACAAGAGAAGTTTGAATGTATTTGGTTTTGAAGACCTGTGTGCCACCAGCAGTTGAATGAATCTGATGATTATATTTGGTTGTTAACTCTTTACAGTTCAAATTGCCCATTGCAATAAAGTAGAGTAGCATCACTTACAGTCAAATTTATCTGAATTCACATGTCACATATCAACCATGTCTTGTTATTTAGCTAAATTTTATAAATAAACAAAAGTTGTATCTTTAAATTTAAAAATCACGAACCCATGTCTTCTGACTAAGATTCCAGCATCCTAACGAATTGACCACAAGCTCCTCTAACATTGATATTTTTTAAAGTAAATTTGTGATATTGCACAAACCTTTCTTGGTCTCCTTTTCAACATTCTTTTTGTCATCGCTTTCTTGAAGATTAAGGCGTCTGAAAACACATATTTCAATTTATTTTCATAAATATATATGTGGACATACTTGCTACACAGATACACCAGTTGATAACATTATGCTGGGATGAAGGTCAGGTCCTTCAGGATTTCAAAGATTCAAGCATTGCAACCTCGTACTAGAACAAGGGGGACCGGAGTGACTGCAACAGCTACAGAGGAATTTTGCTTCTGTTTATCGTTGGGAAGATACTTGCCAGAATTGTTCTGCGCAGACTCTAGGTCCTAGGATATCAGGTTTACACAGAGTCACAGTGCAGTTTTCATGGGAATAGGTCTACCACAGATATGATATTCTCGTTGCAAGAGAAATACAGAGAACAAAAGCAACCATTGTATATTGCCTTCATAGATCTCACGAACGCATTTGACTTGGTCAGTCGTGTGGGTCTGTTCAAAGTACTCAGGAGGATTAGTTGCCCACCGATTCTTCTGAGCATTATCAGGTCATTTCACACTAACATGAAAGGCACCATCAGTTTTGACAGTGCGTCCTCAGAGGAGTTTGCAATCAAGTGCGGAGTAAAAGAAGGCTGTGAACTTGTTCCAATCCTCTTTGAAATATATTTCTCACTTCTCTTGAAGCACGCATTTCGTGACCAGGAAGGTGGTATCTTCATTCATTCATTCTTGCAGAAATGGTGTCCTATTCAATTCCCAAAGGCTGAAAGCCAAGACCAAAATAAACAGGGTGCTGATGAGAGAACTGCTCTTTGCGGATGATGCCTCAATCACGACTCACTCAGAGGAGAAACTGCAAAGCTTACTATCTGCATGTCCGGAAGCCTGCTGTGAGTTCAGGTTAACAATCATCAAAACGAAAACACAAATCATGGTCCAGGGTGCAAACAAATCACCAGTAATCTCCATTGATGATGGGCTCTCGATGTAGTAAATCATTTGACGTACTTGGAATCCTCAGTCAATAATAAACTATCCCTGGACCAAGAGATCAATATCGGGATAGGCTAGGCAGCAACAACAATGAGCAGATTAACAAAAAGGGTCTAGGAGAACAAGAAGCTCACTGTTAAAACAAAAACACTTGTTTACCAGGCATGTGTTCTCAGCACCCTTCTTCATAGCAGTGAGACATGGTCTACCTACATGCACCAGGAGAGGCGGCTAAACAGCTATCACATGAGGTGCCTGCGCAGAATCCTGGGGGTTGGGTGGCAAGACAAGATCACCAACGCAGAGGTGATGGAGAGAACAGGCACTGTTACAATCATTTCCATGCTTAGTCGTCCAAGCCTCCGATAGCTGGGACACATTCGGAGGATGGATGATGGCAGAATTCCAAAATATCTTCTCTATGGGGAATTATAGTTGGGGAAAAGGTCTCAGGGGCGGCCACTACTTCGGTACAAGGATGTATGCAAGCGGGAAATGAATGATGCAGACATTGATTTGGAATCATGAGAACAGAATGCCATGGATTGTGTTACATGGAGGGGCAGGATTAAGTATGGAAAACAGACAAAGGAGATAATGTTTGCTAATAAACTAAGGACTCTGATTTTGAGAAGACACACCACACCATGCAATGCTGTAAACGGTCTTGACTTTCCTTGCATACACTGTGGAAGACGCCCGGATTGGTCCTATGAGTCACATTCGTTACCGTCGTGGACTGTAGTTGCATATCTTTTTTTTCCAAAGCAGAATTACTATCGTCTGAGAAGACGAAGAAAGCCAATAAATATGGACAATGGCTTCTGAAAATTTGTGAATAAGTGGCAATGAGAGAGGATTGGGCATAGGGTTAGCTATTCTATTCTGTAGAAACTATAAACTCCAAGGAAAAGAAAAGAAGACATCCACTCCCCATGATAGTCAAGTAGGTTATTTTGCGTTTTTATCTCTACAAAAAATGTATTGTATATAATATTGTAACTAAAAACTTTTGTGTCAAAAGCAAATGTTTTAATGTGTCTTATGTTTACAAAAATATGTGTTAAGAGGAACACTGATATGAATTTATGAATTAGAAAAGGCTAACAGATAATGCAAGCAATTTTCTAGCATGACAAGAATAAATGTTAAAAGGTTAAAGGCGAGAGTTCGACTTCATCCCCACATGGCTCAGTCTCTCTCAGCAAAAAGGTATCCCTACCTGCTGAGACCATCGCACACAGCACGGACTCCGTAGCTCCAGCGATGAACCAAGGGATCTCAAACAAAATTGACATCATTAACTGACCGTTGAAGTTCGAATTCTAACCTCGATCGTCTGAACACGAGGCAGACGAAACGGCTTGACCACTTCACCACCGAGACCAGGACACAAGAATGACTGGTACAACAACCTTCTAGGATGAATTCACTTAATGGTGTCCAAGTTATAAATGAAAAGTGACATAATTATCAAACAAAACATTTCTTCTTCTTCTTCTGCGTACACAGTCAGACAGTAACCATTATTTTCTCGAAAAAAGCGGCGGTCATCCTGAGACTCTCGCCACTACCATAGAGCTTGTCTTGCAGTTCCACTGGCAATGGCCACATCTGCTCTCTCTGATCCTCGTATGTCGGGCAGTTCTGCAGCAGATGTTCAGTGGTCATTTTACCAGTACCGCACGGGCATTCGTCGGTACACCCTATCTTCAATTTGTTGAAGAGGTGGTACCTCAGTCTGTTGTGGCCAGTGCGAAGTCTGAAGACAACGACCTGCTCTCTTCGGTTCAACTGGTAATAGGCATCGTTTTTGGTGTAACCAGTATGTTCGGTTTCCCATTTGGACATGTACCTGGCTTTGATAAGCCGTTTTGACTCTTCGTACGTCATACTGGTATCTATTTGTGGTAGCCTTGCACCTTCTTTTGCCAGTCTGTCTGCCTCCTCGTTGCCTTGGATGTTGCAGTGTGACGGAACCCACTGTACCACTACCCTTTTTGGTGCGGACTGTTGGCACAGTTTGCAGAGTGCTGCTCTTAAGTCATTAAGCTCAGTGTTTTTCTGGCTTTTTAGTGCTGTGACTACTTCGAGAGCATCTGTCAGCAGGACTATATGGCTCTCATTTTCACTGTGTGTTACCATTTCTTCCACTGCCGCCCTCAGTGCCTCTGCCTCTGCTCTGAAATTGCTCGTGTACTTACCAGTAGCGAATGACAGTGTTATTTTTCTGCCATTTGGTAGGTTCAGGAATGCTCCTGCCCCTCCGTTCTGTGTAGTGTTTGTTACAGAACCGTCGGTGTATGCATGGGTCCAGTCCATGCTTGGGTAGCTTTTCGTTATGAAGCTTAGGGTAGTGTCTCTCCTTTCTTTTTCGGTCTGGCAGTTTTTGTTTGCAATACCTGGTATATTTTCTACCACCTCTGGAAATATATCCTGCCTCCAAGTAGGTTTTCGTACAGTAGTGATGGGTTTTGGTGTTGTTAGTGCGTTTATGGGATCTTCGTGCATCTTTGCTTTGGCTATTTCTGCAAAGTTTCTCTGCTTTAGTTTCCCAGTTCCCAAATTGTTTAGCCTCTGGTACATTGGATGGTCCGTCAGTCTTCGGAGTTTCTCTGACTGCAGCTGGGCTCTGCAGTCTCTTCTGTCGGTCATGGATTGCAGTTTTGTAATCTTTTCAAGTTCTACAATTGGCGTTGACTTCATGCCACCTGTTATGATTCTCATGGCTTGGTTTTGAAGTTAAACAAAACATTTAACATAATGGACATAGAGATAAAAAGAAGAACTCAGAAAACAAATGCAGTGACATGCCAGCTACTACCTTTATTAAGACATTCGAGGAGCAAGACTAACGTCTGGTCAGGCAAAACATACTGATCAGACATGTTAGTCAGGGTCAGACATAACATACTGATCAGACATGTTAGTCAGGGTCAGGCAAAACATACTGATCAGACATGTTAGTCAGGGTCAGGCAAAACATACTGATCAGACATGTTAGTCAGGGTCAGGCAAAACATACTGATCAGACATGTTAGTCAGGGTCAGGCAAAATATAGAGGCAAAGACCTTCACCTTGACTTCCCCATAGTTCTCCCTGGAAACGGGCTGTTTTCATGACAGCCTGGATAACGAGGTGAGGGATTGATGTGATCCCCTTAGTAGTGAGCCACACACAGATAAAGTCTAGAATATCACAACTACCTGGAGGACCCCGGTCCACCTTCATCAGCATGCTCGGGATGTGAGGAAAGCTTGGACAACCCACCACTTAACAAGAATAGCACCACTCCCCTACAGAGAGCTTGTCGTAAGCGGCAACTAATTGTGTGACATGACATAACACCGGCCATGGTTAGATGGTTTGTTAAGAGCAGCATAGATGGCGTCTAACAGGCTGTGGGTCTACTTTTCTCTAGTGTCTGAGTCTATTAAGATGACTCGCACATCGGTTAATCACCATTCGCGGCACTTTCCCAATGCAGCGGAGTAATAAGCTGCTCAAGCTTAGCCCGCTAAGTAGGAAATCCTCCTCCTGGCTAAATCCAGCTCACGCCAGAGCTGGGACCTGGACATGTGCATCTGACTCTGTAGAAGTACAGGTTCACTAAGACTAAGATTATAATATCTGCACCGTTCGACCTGGCACGTCTGATTTCAGCAAGGCGTTTATGAGACCGGGATTGTTTCCCTTCTTCGATGCCTATTCTGTCATTCAGGATATCATTTGTGTCTAGTGCCACAATTTGGAGACAGAATAGGGTCTTGGTTAGTTCTAATTTCCGGAATCTGGCACTAACCGCTGTTAGCTTAACTCCTGCACTTTCACCCAGCAAAGTGGGTGATGCTCATTTTGAGTAATAAATAGGAAAGGATTAGATAGTGAGCTTTTTACATAAATCATTAAACCACCTGGACACACCTTAAGTGTTCTGCTTCATTTGTATCAGGAAGTAATTTGGCCATGGTTTCTGTAATATTGGTCTGAAAGAGATGGAAAAATAAGAAATATCAAACCTCTTCATCTTCAGATATAAACTGAATATATATGTCAATCATCTTCATCTCTATATACTGTTAGATATAAGCTGAATATATCTGTCAATCATCTTCATCTTTATATACTGTTAGATATAAACTGAATATATCTGTCAATCATCTTCATCTTTATATACTGTTAGATATAAACTGAATATATCTGCCAATCCTCTTCATCTTTATATACTGTTAGATATAAACTGAATATATCTGTCAATCATCTTTATCTTTATATACTGTTAGATATAAACTGAATATATCTGCCAATTCGCTTCCTCTTTATATACTTTTAGATATAAACTGAATATATCTGTCAATCATCTTCATCTAGATCCTTTTTTTTCTTTTTTTTTATGCGTCTGCCTTATTTCTCTATTTCCAAGGCAGGTTTGCACTATGTTTTTATTTTGCGCTTGTCGACCTAGTGCATCCGACTTCTGCATGCATTTTATATAAGGGTCTGCTTCCTCCTGCATTTTCTAAGGGTTTGGGTAACAGCCAGAGCTGGATTGGGGACGCATTTTTGTCCCCATACACTGCCTGCATTCTGCGATGAGTGTCAACTGGTCGATATCCTTTAGCTTTTATAAACCGAATCATCGCTCGCTAAATAACTCTGGACAGATTCCGTATCACACCCGCCATGTTTTCAACAGTCTGCTGAGTAAACTATGAGTCGCAGGATAAAGAAATTTTGCAAACTTGACAGTTGGTATGTGCTGTTTACACTAGAAGTGACGTTATCATGTGCATTGTACGTATGTTCCCTTGCTGCTGTTCGGTCTGGTTTCATTTCAACACGCTTCGTATTTAACACAACAAGTATTCCAATATAACATTACAAATCTAGTTGTTATTTAGTTATTATTTCCTAATTTTTACAAGGAACGTTCAACCACAGACCAAGTTATTTTCGTTACATCAAGTTTGTCGACTATCGTGGTGGAATCATAACAGGTCTGAGAATAATTTGATAAGGCCTAAATAATTGTTAATTATACTGTCTGGCCTGGCTTTGTTCGTTCTCAATTTCCCACTACCAAACACTGAAAGGGCTTAAGTAGCAGAATGTAGTCCAGAGAACGGAATGCGTTGTGTCGTAGTTTACAGATTGACTGCGATATTTGCACCTTTCGGTCCAACACATCCGACTTCAGCAAGCATTTTTTTAATACCGGGTTAGCATTCCCTCTTCGATCCCTTCTCCTTAGCCAGTCTGCCCTGCTGCAGCCTGTTATCCAGGATCACCGCGTGAAGGTGTAGAAGGGTCTTGGCAGCTTTGGTTCGCTGGCCCTGACACTAGCAGTCAGCTATGAGTCACTGACCACTGCAGCTCATCCGCTGCTCAGCATCTTGATCCCAATTATACTGTCAGAACATCAGCAGTGTTTAAAACAACTCAAAATAGTAAATAAATTAATATTTTTATTTAAAAGATGACTAGAAAGAGAAACAAAACAAAGTCACATAGCCAGATATAGCCAGATAGAGAAAGATATGAGACAGACATCTGAAAGTAAAAGAATAATTTGGTAGAAAAGAAAGAAGAAAATTCTGAAGGAACAAGTTAACAAGAGCAAGAAGTGGAAGAAGAGGAGAATAATGGATAGAAAAGAAAAGGAGTACAAAAAAGATGATGATTGGGGAAAATGTGAAAAGAAATAAGTGGAAATGATAAATAAGATTAAAAGAAAGCAGAAGTTTTGACCTTCAATATATTCATCCTGTTTAGTTCTGCTGTTTTCTTCTTTTCATAATCTTTTATGTTGTTTGGATCTTCACCCTGACAAATGATAATAATGGGCATTAGCAACAAATGTTAAAAAATGTAATGAAATCTACCATCTTATGACATAGTCATCATCAGCCACAGCATCAAGGAAGCTGAGCAATGCCTGAAGGAGCTAAACAATGCAAGCGAGGCAGTTGTTCTAAAAATAAATAAGCTAAAGACACAATGCATACTGAACAGTTTCTGTCCCTGTAGGAAATGAGGCTTGAAACTGACTTCGAAAAAAAATGTGAATTCGGACAGCTACTTGAGCTAACCTGGGGGAGGAACCTACCTCCTACCAGGCGCGTCAGCAGGGTTGCGGATTGCTGAAAAGCCTCCTAATTTGGGGGTTAGCTGCGAATAAATAAGCAGCCGTGGACAAAAACGGGTCGGCAGGCATGGAGGCTGTAAGGAGGCAGCCCCTCCACCATGCAAAGACACAACAGGCTAATCACCTGTTTGTCTTTAAAAAAAAACGATTACAAGTCAAAACTTAGAGAAAACCGGACTGACCTCAACGGTGACGAACAGGCAAGAAAAAAGGACCACGATTTATGGAACATGGAATGTACGAAGTATAAACGGAGATGAAGAGAGCAAAATTGACAGTCCTGGCACTTACAGAAACAAAGAAAAAGGGACAGGGCGTTCTGGACCATGACGGCAACATGCTATACTACAGCGGAGTTCCCATGAGTGAACGAGCCAGAGCAGGGGTTGGATGTATAGTGAATAGTAACAACAAAGCAAACATTAAAGGATGGGAGTTCACTTCAGAACGACTGATGGTTCTAAGTCTACAAGAGAAGGATAGTCAAATGGATATCGTCACTGTGTATGCACCAAACGAAGATGAGAGCACTGACATAAAAGATGAATTTTATGAGCTCCTTCAAAGGACCATTGACGATTGCCATAATGAAATACTTCTCCTTGGAGACTTCAATGCAAGAGTTGGAAATGACTATTCTAGATGGGATGGAGTGATTGGTAGGTATGGAGAAGATGTCTTAAATGACAATGGAAAACGACTGCTGAGATTCTGCAGAGAACAAAACCTTGTCATTACAAAATACAAGGTTTCCACACAAGCGTATCCATGCCTACACAAGATGCAAGCCGGCAAGAAATGAAAGACCTATAATTGACTATGCAATAGTGAGGAAAACTGATTTCAAGCATGTAAAGGATGCTAGAGTGTTCAGAGGACCAGAAATAGGAAGCGACCACTACCTAGTTAAAATAAAGAGAGAAATTGAAAAACACTGTCCAGCCAGGCAACACCCATCAGCAAGCATGAAACATAATACCCGAGGAGAAAATAAAATTAAGGCTTACAAACTACGAGAACCAGATGTTAAGAGGAGATACCAAGGGCTCATGACAACAGCAATAGAAAGGATGGAGGAATCTGAAGAAATTTGGAAATGCTCTGGGTAAAATTCAAAGACATCCTCAAAGAGGCTGCAGCAGAGGCATGCGGTCAAACCAAAGAAGGGTGGAAGAGAAAGAGTACACCATGGTGGACAGAAGAAGTGAAAACAATAATACGAGAAAAGAAAAAGGCATGGAAGCAATACCTAGGGGCTAGGAATACAGAAGAACAAACAAAGAAATATAAAGAATATGTAAATTTTAGAACAGAAGCAAAGAAGACTGTGCTCAAGGCCAAACAGAAATCCTGGGAAGAATTTGGAGAGAAACTGGAAAATAATGCTGGAGAAAACCAGAAACTGTTCTACAGGACCTTAAAGAACATGAGGAAGGAAAAGGAATGCCCCCTGAAATTTGTTAAAGATAAACAAGGTGCGCTGTTGACCGCTCCAGAAGAGGTAATGAACAGATGGAAAGAATATTTCTCAGATCTCCTTGGAGTGGAGGAAAACCAAGCTCTGGAAGTAACAGTCCCAATTCAAGAAGAGGGAGCCATGGAGGGAAACGATAATATCACAATGGAAGAACTAAAAGCATTGGAGAAAATTAAGATTGGTAAAGCAGCAGGACATGATGGTATAACACCAGAAATGGTTAAATACATGGGAGCGGCAGGAGAGATGCTATTCATGAAGATTCTCAAGGCAGCTTGGCGCCACAAGAAGATACCAAGAGACTGGGAGGTTGCAATAATAATACCAATATTTAAAAAGGGCGACAATCGACAATGTGAAAATCACAGAGGTATTTCCCTTCTCAGTGTCCCCGGGAAAGTCTACTCTAGGATTCTAGAACGGTGATTAAGAGGTCTAGCAGAGCAAAACATGGATGAAACTCAATGTGGGTTTAGGGCAAACAGAAGTACTCAAGACCTTATCTTTACACTCAGACAGCTAAGTGAAAAGGCTCTTGAATATGAAAAAGAGATGCATCTCTGCTTTTTGGATTTGGAGAAAGCATTTGATAAAGTTCCTTGGGACAAACTCTGGGAGTGCCTGACAAGGAAGAACATGCCAGGACCCCTGATCTCTGCCATACAGAGTTTCTATAAAACATGCAGAAATTATGTGCGGACATCAAATCAAAAGTCAGGAGAGTTCAAGACAACTAGCGGAGTAAGACAGGGGGACATTCTATCACCGTACCTTTTCATACTCCTCGTGGATGAAGTCATCAAAGCCTGCAAGGAACGGACAAAAAAGTATGAAGTAGGGTACTGGAAGATGAGACCAAGTTACATATCGGAACTAGCATTTGCAGACGATGTGGCCCTGATCACGAAAACCGAAGCACATCTCCAGATCAACTTGCAGGTCTGGGAAGAAGAGTTGAAGAAGAGAGGAATGCACATCAGCAACTCCAAAACAAAAACCATGGTGATCACCAGAGATGAAAAGAGACATCAGATAACCCTGGGAACACGAGCACTGGAGCAGGTCAGCAACTTTAAATATCTAGGAGTGGTAATAGACAGCAGGGGAGGAATCAAAGAGGAGTTAACTGCACGAAGGCTAGCAGCAGGTAGACTGTTCCATGCAATAAACAGAGGTTTCCTCAGTAGAAGAGAAATAAGCAGGAAAACAAAGATGGATGTATACCGCTCGACCTATGTGCCTGTCCTGACATATGGATGTGAGTCATGGGCAATGACTACAGCCCAAGAAAGGCAATTACAAACTTCAGAAATGAGGTACCTAAGAAAGGCGGTTCAGGTGACGAAAAGGGACAAGATCCGTAACCAGACAATACGTAGCAATCTTGAAGTTCAATCCCTGCAGACACAAGTGGAACAGTCCCAACTACAGTGGTTTGGCCATGTCTGTAGAATGGAAGAAGATCGGATACCAAAGCGGTCATGGGAGATCAAAAGTCAAGGACGCAGACCCTGAGGACGTCCCAAAGTACGTTGGGAAGACAACATACGACAGTCCCTAAGTGATAGAGGGCTGGATTGGAAAGAAGCCAGGAAAAAGACGGCGGATAGAGCAGTGTGGCGTTCTCTTTGGCAAATCTCTACACCTCAAGGTAGAAGAGGAGCGACTAAGTAAGTAAGTAAGTAAGTAATTGAGCTAAGAAATTACGAACTGCCATTGACTTGCATAAAGAGATCTCCTGAAGGTTAGCTGCGGAGTGGTGTAGCTACAACCACATTAAGACAGTACTTCGACAGATGAAAAACAACAAAGCAAGAGCTCACACTTTCAACAGCATGGGGTATGGCTGCGAGCTGTGGAACCTATGAAAAAGTGACGACATGGCACAGCTCAAAGCTACTCAATGAGCAATGGAGCGTAGAACACTGTCACTTTCACTATGAGACCACATCTGCAACACTATCATCAGGATTCAAACCTTCTTCAATGACGTTGTACATACAGCGTTGATAAGAAAGTACAGGTGGGCAGACCACTTGAAACGCATGCCTGACAATAGATTGACAGGTAAAGTGACATCATGGTGGTCCTACACCTATAAATGTCGCCCCGGACATCCAGGTGGAGAGATGGCCTTCGACAAGACCTTGGTCCGGCATGGTACTTAATGGCAATGGACAGAAATGAATTTAGATGAGATTTGGCTACCTGGCATATGGCACAAAATGTGCCTGAGTGAACAGCAGGATTACAGTATCTTTTGATAGCAAGTTCACAAGCAACAAATTAGTGTCGCCACAAGATAAAAAGGTATTGTGTTGTATTGCTAACCCGTCTTCTGCCTACATGGACAGGGTACAGCAGACATGCCAGGCAACTCCATTACTTCCATATGAGCTGTCTCCACAGTGTGTTCAGAATTAATTCTACTTCTGTGTTCGTTCTCAATCTTTCGCTACCACACCTTGAACAGGACTTGCAAGTAGCAGGATGTAGGCCAGAGAACAGAATGCGTTGTGTCACTAGTTTACAGGTTGACTGCAATATTTACACCTTTTTATCCGACACAACAGTCTTCGGCTGCGCTCTAACATGTTAAGCGTGTATATGCTAGTACAATGAGCGCAGATACTGTGGATGTGGATGGGACATGATGTTCAGATGCCTTACAAGCACCTTCCAGAGAACAGGCAGTCATTAATCAGGATGGCAGAAGAAATGTTACAAAGACTATTTAAAAATGATGAAGTCTGTAGTCTTCACCAGGTTGGAGCGGCTGCCCCACAGCTTTTGTCTCAGCTCCGCACCCCCTGGCCAGGTCTGGCATCTCATTTCTCTATAGATTGGGCATTCTTGTAGAATATGCTCAGGGTTCTGGCATCCTGTTCCACATGGGCACTCATTGGTGTGTGAGATCTTCAGTCAGTACAGATGTTCTAGTAGTCTGCAGTGTTCAGTTCTCAGGCGAAATAAGGTAGTTTGTTGATTTCTTTTGAGTTTGTGAATTGGGTCTGGTGTACTGCTTATGTTTCTGTCTTCTCTCCATTGGTGTGTATACTGATTTCTGATGATGTACTTGATTTCTCTGTATGGTACTCGATGATTAAATTGTGCCTTTTTGCTGCCATCTTTTGCCAGAGCATCAGCTCTCTCGTTTCCCGTGATTCCGTAATGGGAGGGTAGCCACTGGAGCGCTATTGTTGAGGATCTCTGGAGTTTTCCCAGTTCTGATCTGGTCTCCAATTACAGTGGTACGTTGTTTGTTTTTTGTATTGTCTCTAATAGTTCTCTGCAGTCCGTTAATACAGCTTTTTTTGTTGGAGGTTGCCTTTCTGTTTGAAGTATTCTCAGTGCTCGCAGGAGGGCCATCGATTCTGCTCTAAGGTTTGTGGACAGCTTTCCTGTTAGGAGGGCCTCTTCTGTTATGTTTCCACTTTTGTGTCTTATGAATATGCCTCCTCCCCCGTTTCGGCCTGCCCCCTCTGCTGAATCATCTGTGTACACCTGTGTCCATTCCTTGGTATATTTCTCCTCAATCATTGTTTGTGCTAAAATTTTCAACTCATGGACTCTGTGTTGGTCTTTTCTTCTTATTCCTGAGATCTCTGTACTTATTTCGATGTTGTTTATGTTGCAGCTTGGCTCTTCATACTTAATAAGCATTTCTATTTCTGTAGGTTGGTTGGGAATTAGTTCTCCATATTTTTGGTGCAGGTGGTTGGATATATGAATGAAGCTGGTTCTCTTGAGCCTATTTTTAACTGGGTAGTTTAGTTTGATATGTTTGGGATGATCAGGCATGCATAGCATCTTTTCACTATGTGTCAGCACTCTTTCCTCTCGTCTAGTATTTAGGGGTCTTATATTTAGGGGTCTTATATTTGAATATGTTTCCATTTTCTGGATTGGTGTAGTCTTCATTCCTCCTGTTATTATTCTTAAGCCTGAAATTTTGAATTTTGGTTAGGCGTTCCGTGTTTGTTTTTGATGCTGTGGTCCAGGCTGTCATGCCGTATTCAAGTACTGGCCTGACTGTGCCAGTGTATACATTTTTAAGTATGTTGCAATTTGCACCCCAGCTTGTTTCGGCCAGCTTCTTCATGAGGGATAGTTTTCTGGTTTCTGGTTGCTTTTTGTTCTATCTCCTGTATGTGTTCCCTCCATGTGAGTCTTTTGTCCATTTTAACTCCGAGATACACAGGGGTATTTTCTTGTACAAGCTATTTGCCATTTAGAATAAGTTTTGTTACTTCCTTGGTGTTGGACAGTGAGAAGCATGTTGTAACTGTCATTGAGATGTTAATCTGCAATCCCCAATCTGTAACCCATTTTCCAACAGTGTCCAGTGCTGTCTGCATTTTATTTTCAGGTGGTTTGTTAAGAGCAACTTTAGATGGCGCATAACAGGCTGTGGGTCTACTTAACTCTAGTGTTTGGGTCTATTAAGATGGTCTCGCACATTTGTAAAAACCACCCTCCAAGAAACTGCTCATATACAGACTCTGTAGAGTCTTCTAAACGAGTATAAAGACATTAAGTTAAGTTATGGGAGACACGTGAACAGAACACAAGATTCTCAGTTTGTCGACCAGAATTTCATTGCTGAGAATGTGTGAATCACGGCATGCCACTTAGGACTGAGTCATCATCATCATCATCAAGTGCCTTCTCCGCATCGGAGGTTGACAGTAATGGATCCCCAGTTGTCTCTGTCCCGTGCCAGGTTGGTACACTCAGTTAAATTGTGCCCTGACCACATCTTGATGTTGTCTGTCCATCTGTACCTCTTGCCCTCCAATATAACTTTCAGCAGACTGGTATGTCACTTGACATGATCAACATATTGTATTGTTCTGCTTTTTATTTCCTGCAGCAGTATCTTCTCCTCATTGAGTTGTTCCAGAACCTTGCTATTTGTTTTCTTATCTTTCCAAGAAACTCGTCCAAGTCTTCTGAATACCCACATTTCAAAGGCATCAATACTCGTCTCCATTTTCTTGGTCCTAGACCAGGTTTGTACACTATACAATAAAACTAATTACACAAAGCATTTAATTATTCTCATTTTTAAGTTCTGAGATATCTACTCAGGACTGACTAGTTAAACTATGATTGACACATTCTCTGCCACTCTCTGGCTAATGACATCCTGTAGAAGGTCTTATGGAATTAACATTGGTTTCGTTTTGTCCCAGCCTGTAACCAAGCCATAGCTATATATGTTTTCATTGACTATTGACCTTCAGTACTGCTACAGCTTTGCTTTATAATATGACAGAATAACAAAAGACAGAAAGTGTGTGGCCAAGGGTTTGTGAGCTTGATTTACAAACACACCGTTAGACATTCAAATTATGTTGTGTTTGTTTTGACCAAGCTTATCGTTGAATTTTCATGGTATGGCCGCTTTTCGCAGTCGACCAAGCTGTAAATGGGTACCTGTTTAAGTCAGAGAAAAATTTAAGAAACGCGGGGGAGTGACGGAGTTCATGCTCTGTCATCGGTACTTTCAGCAATGGAAGGAACTGACCACACATGGGGGCTGTTAAGTGCAATGAAGTCAGTTCTATAAGACATTTTCCATAACAGACAACTAAAGAAACTGACTTTCAGATGAAAATAAAAAGAAAGCATCTGCGGCAACTTATCAACTGTCCCACTGTTTAGGCACCCGAACATAAGTTTGACAACAAAGCAGCAGCTGATAAACAGTATATTTATGCTGACTCTGTGCTACCAGTGCCAAACATGACCTCTGTCCAGGGCACATGAGAGCAGAATATCATCATGCAAAATGAAGTATCTGAGGAGGGTCATCAGTGTTACCAGGAAAGACAGAATGTGAAACGACGACATTCGCAGTATGATCAGCACTATCAGTCAGAATACATTTCAAGGCACAAAATGTGTTGGATTGGCCATCTCATGAGAATGCACCCTCATCAATTTCCACTAATGGCTTACAACACTGGTAGATCTGGTAACAGGGTAAGGGGGCGGTCTTGACTGCAGTGACATGGGCTCACATTGACTGACATCTTAAGATCTCCAAGACACTTAATGGCATAAATGGAAAGAAAACTAACATTATAAGAAGCAATGTTCTGACTGTCTCATTACCTCTTTAAGTTTCTCAATGCTGTCATACTGTGTTTGTACAAGTGCTTTCATTTCTATGCAGCTGTGGATGAAGACAGCAAAAATATATTTAGCAACCAATGATCAACTTGACTTGGCTTGTTCCTTTTAGTTTCCCCTTTGAAATTAGAGTTGTTACAATGGTCACTCCCCCACGGCACAGATTTCTATTTTGGGTTATCGTCTTAATCTTCACACATAAGACATCAGTTGAGCTGGTTTCCTCTTTTACTGTCCCTAACCAGTTATTCCTTGTCCTTCCCACTATTCTCCTGCATATAAATAATCAATGAAAACCTTACCCGCTACGTCTTGCACCATCTGCATCAGCTCAGTCCATGTCTTCTCAGTCTCTTTGATTGTTGTCTCATGCACTCTCTGCTATGAATGATGAGTGAGACTTCCTCTTCTTCTTCTTCTTCTGCGTTCGTTCTCAGTCTCCCGCTGCCAAGCCCCAACCACAGGACTTTGCAAGCAGCAGGATGTATTCCTGAAAACAAAATGCGTTGTGTCGCTAGTTTACAGCTTGACTGCGAAATTTGCACCTTTCGGTCCAACACATCCGTCTTCGGCAGCGAGACTTCCTCTACTTCCTCTGGGCTTCTATAAAAAAGACTGCTTGTAAATCTATCAACTGATTTCTTGAATGCATTACCTATCTAATGCCAATGTCTCCTCTTCATGTCCTGTTCCCCTGTATCTGGCCAGTCTCTCCTGCAGATTCACATGAGTAATATTATTTTTATTTTTTTTTGCGCTCGTCTTATTTCTATAATCCTCAAAGACAGTGTACGTTGCACTGTGGTTTTTATTTTGTGCCTGTCAGGCCAGTGTATCTGACTTCAACATACATTTTATGTAAGGGTCTGCTTCCTCCTGCATTTTCTAAGGGTCTGCTTCCCCGGGGTGACGGCTGGTGCTGTGATGGGGTTCGAAACCAGCACCTTCAGAATGTGAGCCGTGTCACTTAACCATTAGCCCACGCCGTCCCCAGTAATCTTATCATAACCATTTCAATCAATCTATTCTACACAGTCATCATTTATAAAAATCTGCACCATTGTTGTTATCTTTTTGGTGGTCCTCCACGTTTCAGAGACCTACAATAACATTTAACAATCTATAATTATAGAGCCATATAAGTAGGATTGATTTTTTCCATAAATTACAGAGCTATATAGTAGGATTGATTTTTCAACTACCCAAGCATGGACTGGACCCATGCATACACCGACGGTTCTGTAACAAACACTACACAGAACGGAGGGGCAGGAGCATTCCTGAACCTACCAAATGGCAGAAAAATAACACTGTCCTTCGCTACTGATAAGTACAAAAGCAATTTCAGAGCGGAGGCAGAGGCACTGAGGGTGGCAGTGGAAGAAATGGTGACACATAAAGAAAATGAAAGCCATACAGTCCTGCTTACAGATGCTCTGGCCGTAGTCACAGCGCTAAAAAGCCAGAAAAACACTGAGCTTAATGACTTAAGAGCAGTACTCTGTCAACTATGCCAGCAGTCCGCACCAAAAAAGGTAGTGGTACAGTGGGTCCCATCACACTGCAACATCCAAGGCAACGAGGAGACAGACAGACTGGCAAAAGAAGGTGCAAGACTACCACAAACAGATACTAGTATGATGTACGAAGAGTCAAAACGGCTTATTAAAGACAGATACATGACCAAATGGGAAACTGAACATACCGGCTACCACAAAAACGATGCCTATTACCAGTTGAACAGAAGAGAGCAGGTCGTTGTCTTCAGACTTCGCACTGGCCACAATAGACTGAGGTACCACCTATTCAACAAATTGAAGATAGGTGGTACCGACGAATGCCCGTGTGGTACCGGGAAAATGACCGCTGAGCATCTGCTGCAGAACTGCCCGACATACGAGGATCAGAGAGAGCAGATGTGGCCATCACCAGTGGAACCACAAGACAAGCTCTATGGCAGTGTCGACAGCCTCAGGATGACCGCCGCTTTTTTCGAAAAAATAATGGTTACTGTCTGACTGCGTACGATGAAGAAGAAGAAGAAGAAGAAGAAGGATTGATTTTTCCATAAATTACAGAGCCATATAGAAGAATTGATTTTCCAATAAATTACAGAGACATATAGGATTGATTTTTCCATAAATTACAGAGCCATATAGTAGGATTGATTTTTCCATAAATTACAGAGCCATATAGTAGGATTGATTTTTCCATAAATTACAGAGCCATATAGAAGAATTGATTTTTCCATAAATTACAGAGCCATATAGGATTGATTTTTCCATAAATTACAGAGCCATATAGTGGGATTGGTTTTTCCATAAATTACAGAGCTGTATAGGATTGATTTTTACATAAATGTTGAGCAAGCTAATCTTATTTTCCCTGAGAAAATGCTTCTGTGTTTTATACTTGATGTAGACATTTGAAAGAAAATGCTTCTGTGTTTTATACTTGATGTAGACATTTGAAAGAAAATGCTTCTGTGTTTTATTCTTGATGTAGATATTTGAAAGAAAATGCTTCTGTGTTTTATACTTGATGTAGATATTTGAAAGTAAATGCTTCTGTGTTCTATTCTTGATGTAGACATTTGAAAGAAAATCTAGTATCATTACTCCTTGTATTGTCAAATTGGTTTGTTCCTCCATCTTGCTATCAGTGAGACAATCATAACATGCCCTCCTAATTTTTCTCATAGCCCTACATCCCTGTTACTTCATGCCTCAACTGCTCTGTGACACATCCAGCAAATGATGAACATGGCCAACAAGGCTGAATGTTTGGTCCTCTCTACTGGAGACACCTGGACAACGAAATACTGTTCTGATGAGAACTAACATAAATGTTTACGTTCTTTTATTTGTACTTCTATGTGAACTCCACACAGAAATTCTAAATATAGAACAAAACCGGCTCGTAAACAATATTACCATTAGGAAACAAAAATACACTGGCCACATCAAACGGCACAATGGTCTAGAAAACCATGGAGAATATGGTACTTGGCAAGCAAGGCAGAGTAGATGGACACAAGATATTAAAGTTGGTCTTAATTTAACTTTTGTATACTGTTGTAAAAGTCTCTGCACAGTTTGTCTACAACCAGTTTCTTCTACTCCACATGATCTAAAAATAACTATGTACTGTTGAATGCATCAACTGACCCTGCTCCGACTATCTCCCGTGGTAATACATTCCAGGCACTCATCACTAAAACAATATTTTTGAATATCTAATCTGGATCTTTCTTTAATTTAATTGTAGCTGTCCCCTCTTGTTTTTGTAGGTGGCTATACTTTGAACAACCTGTGATAGTCTAATTTATCCTTTCCCTTTATCATTTTATAAACCTGTATTAAATCACCTCTAATTCTTCTCTTTTCTAGACACTGTAGGCCAGTTTTCTTAGTCTCCTAATAACTGGAATTCCATTATCAACTTTGTCACTTTTCTTTGTATCCTTTCCAGCATTTTTATATCTCCTCTACCTTAATGATGGTGACAGATTCTGGAGAGTTGACCAAAGATCGAGTCTTACAGATCAGCTGTTATAATAGTGGCGTTCCGCAAAGGACAAGCTATATGATGATGAGCTACTCAACAGCGTCTGATTAGCATAGTGGTAGAGCCATAACTTTCATGGTAGAAGCATGGGGTTCAACTTCTATTACCGGCACATTCCAGTCAATCCATCTGTAAATGGATACCTTACTTAATGTTAGGGAAAGAAAGGCAGTGAGGGATAGAACTGGTCACCCCATCTCATAAACAAGCTGTGGCCTCGCACGATCAAGTCTCTAACACTTCATCCCCGACAGCTGTGTTCGATATGAAGCAATATCGACCGTTATTTTTACTAAACTCAAGTGCGGTTTATATATATTTCTGAATATTCCAACTACTGTCTTATCAATTTAAACTATCTCCATTTTTTAATTCTGTTTTTTACAATTAATTATCTAAATACTTGAAAGTGTGATTAACTGCATCATTCTGGTTCCTCTTGGAACATAGGCACACAATGCATGTTCTCCACCTATTTTTATTTTTGACCATCTTCTTGAGTTCCACTAATAAGACTCTAGTTTTAATGACATCCTCTTCCACCATTCTTTGTCAGGTGTTTTATGGCCGTCCTACTCTTCTCTTGTGGGTTCCTGTCCAGAGAAATCTGGCTATGTTAGATTTGTTTTTGATGGAGAGCTGTGACTTACCTTGTGTACATCTGCTCCAACTTTGTGGCTCTGTCTGCAATCTTCTTGTTGTTAATCAGCTTTGTGGCCTCTTTTACCGTTTGGTCTACCTGTAATCAAAATTTTCAGAGAAAAATGTCATAAATAAAAAATATGAGTGACACAGTTTAAAATCTCTAACAAAATATATGAGAGACTACAATTCTTTTACCTTTAATACTTAACTTAACATCTTTATACTGGTTTAGAAGACTCTGCAGAGTACGTATACAATTAGTTTCATTTACATGTCCTTGCTCTAAAAGATATGCGCATCCAATCTATTCTTAAATGCATTAATTGTCATTGTCTCCACTACTTCCTGTGGCAATGCATTTCAATAATTCACCACTCTCTGACTAAAAAAATATTTCCTAATATCTAATCTGGAACTTTCTTTAGTTAATTTGTAGCTATGCCCTCCTGTTCTTGTAGGTGGTTGTACTTTGAAAAACTTGTTATAGTTTAATTTACCCTTTCCTTTGATTATCTTATAATCTTGTATTAAGTCACCTCGAATTCTTCTCTCTTCGAGACACTGTAGGCCGGTTGTTCTGAGTCTTCCCTCATAAATGTAATTCTGGAATCCCACTATGAGCTTTGTCGCTTTTCTTTGTATTTTTTCTAGCATGTTTATATCTCCTTTACGATAAGAACTCCACACCTGTACACAGTACTCCAATCTAGGTCTAATTAATGCTTTATAGTTTGACAATCCCTTCCTTGTTCCTATGTTTAATATTTCTTTTTATCATACCTAACATTGCATTTGCCTTTTTCAATGCTACCTGGACTTGCTCACTCACTTTACCTGTATGATCTATTATAACCTCTAGGTATAATATTTGTCTAACTTAGTTCTTTAAATGTGACATGCACTTTGCTGATGACTTGGCTCTGTTGTCTCACAACCGCAATCAAATGCAAAATAAAATAAGTATACAGAAGTTTGGACTGACAATATAAATGGGAAAAAACTCAGATTATGAGATTAAATGCACCTAGTCATGATCAGATTGTGTTGGGACACGCACTTCTACTAGATGAGGAGTCATTCACGAATTCTGGTTGCAATGTACGTAAAGTGGGAGGTAGAGAAAAAAAAGTCCAACTGAATATATACAAGGCAAGAGGAGCTTTCATTACAATGGGGAACTTATGGAAATGTAAAGAAATTGAGTCAACTTCAAAAATATAAATCTTCAACTCCAATGAAAAGTCTGTTCTATTGAATGGCTCTGCAACATGGAGAACAATAAAAACAACCAAAAATATACACGCTTTCATGAATAGGTGCCTCTTCAGAATAAAGAGATTGAAATGGTATGATAATATCACTAATGTCAAACTGTCTGGGAAAAATAAGACAGATATCAGTGGAAATTTACATGAGAAGAAGGTACTGGTGTTAGATTGGAAACACATGAAAAAGAGAGCTTGAGACAAACATAAAGGATCGAGGAAAGGCATAGACATAGCTGGAATGGATGACCTATGACAAGAGGACTAGTCATGTATTTGTTAAAGACATGTGCTCCATAGGGAGCTGAAGTGTTTTGATTGATTGACTGATAATTTATTAACTTAGTTCATTGTTTTTATTTCTGCTGTTTTAATATCTCCAGTCCTTGATAAAGGCCTCTGTATGTGGAACCATCTAAATTTATTTGCAGTTGTTCTAGTGTGAAACTATATTTTCATCTTGCATTTAAGTTGAAGCTCAACAAAATTACAAAAGCACGATTCCAACAATCATGGTGATGTAAGTTGACTTTAATTTCAAATCATTGTGGGACAGAGATGAGAAAATGACCACTGCTACACCGAGAACATAACTTTGTGAGATGACTAACAGTGCCTGTCTAACTCCTCTAACTCTTAGGGTAGAAGACTCTTCAGCTCATGACTTTGCCCACACTGCTATTTACACAAGACGAAATCCAGCCAAGTGTTGATTAGCCTTGTGGGTTTGAAAGAACAATATGCCACATAATTACACATGAAAATGATGAATAAAAAAGTAAATAACGTATTTCCTCTGGAATCGAAATAAAGAAAAAGAGCTAGTCTGCAGATTAATCAAAGTTGAAAGACACAGTGGTTTCACTAGTTTCAGACTAATAACAAATTATATTACATGTTAACATCTTCTTAAAAAACAGAAGTAATATGCTGTAATGCTGCCAAAACATGCAATGTTATATTGCATTATATTTTTGCAGCACTGAAGTTATAGCACAACCATATGAAACGCAAGATTTAACTTGTTTGAATAATTCGTTTTCAAATATGTATGTATTTAAATAACTAAAACAACATGTTGAATATACCCTTTTTTTAATCAGATCTCCTTCTTTCTGAGCTTTGCCCAAAGGGCCTGGTTCTTTGCTCCATGGCGCCATTGCTCAACAATGGAGTTTGAATTGAAGTTAAGCTTGCAGTTTTTGTAATTCGTTTATGTGGAAGCCATATGCAAACACTTTTGGTAGTGGGGGCGATATTCAGTAAAGCTATGAATGCAAGACTGTGTAGTTTCGTATATGGCAACATTTATGTTCTGTTCTGTCAATACTGTTCTGTAGATATAAAATATCGCAGTCAAGCTGTAAACTACGACACAGTACATTCCGCTCTCTGGACTACACCCTGCTACTTGCACAGCCCTTATCGGGGCTTATAGTGGGAGTTTGAGAATGAAGAAGAAAAATAATTTCACTTTAGTCATATTTCTTCTATTACGATATTAGTTCGTTTAGACGGACTGAGACTGGATTTTTCAATAAATGTTTCTGTCTTTTTTAGTTTTTCAGGGCCTTAATACCGTCGTATCATTTCTTATCTAGGGGACTCGGCGTTGGTCACATCCTAGCTTCAGATCTGTGTGCTGATAGCAGTCTTGAAGAACATGTGCAGCTGTTATGTTTGTTGGCCACCAGTAACATATGCTTGTGGTACCTTTTTTTTAATTTCGTGTCTCATTCAGGTGTAGTCAGTTTAGAGACATATTAACTTGGTATTTTCTGGATAGTTGTTAGTATCCGTCATTTGTGTGGTGTTTGCCGTGTCCTTCCTGCCACTTTACATTGTATTGTTCTTTTATTATGGCTTGAGTTTCTTCATAGTTGACAAGGTATTCTCTAAGTTTCGCTCCTTCTTTGGCTAGACTCTCGTGTCCCTTGATGTTACAGTACGATAGTTTTCACTGGTATCACTGCTTTCTGGAACCGGTAAAACATTTTCGCCAAGTTTAGTTGAGTGCTCTTGGGAGGTGTGTGTGCCGTTATGGCTGCTGACTGCATCAGTTAGTATCACGATTTTCTCGTGCATATGGCTAAACCATTGTAGACCCATTTCTGCTGCGGTCTTAAGTCCCGAGTAGTCTGCTGGAGTCTTTGTGTATGACAAAGACAAGAATAGCACCACTGCCCCAAAGAAAGCATGTCGTAAGAGGTGACATGGCATAACACCGGTAATGGTTATGTGGTTTGTTAAGAGCAGCATAGATGCGTCTAACAGGCTGCGGGTTTATTTTACTCCAGTGTTTGAGTCTATTGAGTCAAATTAACTAAAGAAAGGTGCAGATTAGATATTAGGAAATCCTTTTTTTAGTCAGAGAGTGATGAATGATTGGAATGCATTGCGACAGCAAGTAGTGGAGGCAGGGACAGTTAATGCATTTAAGAATAGATTGGATGTGCATAGATTTTAGAGCAAGGAAATGTAAATGAAACTGGTTGTTTACAGACTCTGCAGAGTCTTCTAGACCAGTATAAAAAAGTTAAGTTTAGTGTGGCTGTGCTCTTAACATGTTGCCCAGACAACCACGTAAATAAAAATGTACTTTTTGGATCATCCAGGACATTCAAATATCCGCCGCCCACTTCTAGGTATCGGACAATATAAAACTATTTTAAACGAGATGTTATGTTAATGTCCTCAATTTTACTTGATTCTTTATTCTGATGTTAACTCAAGTGCTCTACCATGACTGCAGTAGCTGAAAATGTTCTAATTTATTTATAATAAACTTTTATTTATTATAATGTCATCCTTTATCCTTATCATAGTAACAACATTAAATATATATTTTTGCTGTGCCTTTTGTCATCTAGAGGCAAGCCGGAAAAAGTGCATGTGTCATTATTTTCCTGTGACATTTGATACGTACATATCGATTATGTGGATTTGAAGTGTCTCGAAGAGAGAAGAATTCGTGGTGACTTAATACAGGTTTATAAGATGATCAGAGGAATCGATAAATTAGACTGTAACAAGTTTTTTTTTTAATACAGCCACCTACAATAACACGAGGGCATAGCTACAAGTTGATTAAAGAGAGGTCCAGGTTAGATATTAGGAAATATTTTTTTAGTCAGAGAGTGGTGTCTGCTTGGAATGCATTGCCATGGGAGGTAGTGGAGGCAAGGACAGTTAATGCATTTAAGAATAAACTGGATGCGCATAGCTTTTAGAGCAAGGTGATGTAAGTGTGACTGGTTGTATACAGACTCTGCAGGATCTTCTAAACCAGTATAAAGACGTTAAGTTAAGTTAAAAAACGCTGATTACCTTTGTCTGTGATACTTTTCATTATTTACGTCATGTGACGTTAATAAGTCAAGGTTTGCAAAGGCTTATCAGCAACGATCGACTATTTCTTCGTTTGTCGGTGTCGTTTGTGAAATTGTTGCGGCTTATATCTTTGGTTCACGCACGTCATCATTTCCAAAGAGACATTTTGGAGAGGAACATTTCGAGAGAGACATTTGCAGAGCGATTCAGAAGAGACATTTTCAAGAGAGATTTCGAGAATTAATGAATGACGCATTTTAAAAGAGAGATTCAGAGAGGAACATTCAGAAGAGTCATTTTCCAAAGAAACGTTTTGAAAAGGAACATTTCGAGAGAGACATTTTGGAGAGAGACGATTCAGAGAGAGACAACAGATTTAGACAGGGACTCATTCAGAAAGACGGCTTTGAGAGTCGATTCAGAGAGACAGTCAGAGAAGAATGAACGTCACATTGATGAAGTTCCAAACTCAGCTTACAGAAGTAAAGTATTCCTGATTTTCATTTGTGAGTAATTAGAACTTCATCAGATTAACATTTTAACCAGCGTCAGACACTTGGGCGACCTTTCAAGTTTATAGGCATCGCATAGATCTCAAAGAAGCAGCCTAGATCAGTCATAGCTACCTGCTATAAAAGAGAACAGGCTTCCTGTAAGATCTAGATCGGCTGAGTGAAAACTTTACCCTTTTACACGTGTGTCGACTGCGCGCCAGGTTACGACTTGGTCAACCTGCTTTTGTTCAACACGCGTGCTCAACACGCCCCAGTTTGAACACATGGCTGCCTTCACTGAGTTTGTGGTCATCGTAGATTTCCAGCAGTATCCTAGTCTTTCGACATTCACCACGCAGATCGACAGTCGTCGCTAAAGAATGGAACCAAGGACGTATACCTGGGTTGGGTTTAAACCACGAATTAACCATCGGCGTCAATACGCCATAATTCGGATTCACGGTACGGCAGGCCAAGTACGGAAAGTAGACTGTGGACAATAGTTGTAGGTTTAGCGGTAGTTAGTTTTAAGTTAGGTAACCATCAGATAGGAGCGTGTAGGAAGTTATGCGTGGTAGAAGAGTGAAAGAGTCATAATGTAGAAATAAAGAATTTTGTTTTTATTGTTGTGAAATAGTGTCCTTAGTTTATTGAAGTGTTAGTTGATGTGATAGATTTGAAGACTGCAAAGGTGGATAGTCAAGGTGCGGCCTCAGTGAGCCGAAAGAGCAAAACCCTGTTCCGTCTGCTTCACATGGTTGAGCGGGGGGGGGGGGGAGGAGGAGCTGGAAACACAATGTATTTGTATAGTCTGGCTTAGATAATAGGGATCGCAGTGTGAAAGCAAACCCGATTACCCCCCCCCCCCCCCCCCCCTCGCAAAAAAAATTTAAAAAAATAACAACAAACTACAACAACAAATAAACCACCCGAAAATGTATGTCAGTTAAGAAAGGCGCATATAAGATAGCCCAGCCTCGCTGTAAACTACGTCACAACGTTATGTTCAGAACAGCCGAAGAAGAATAAAAAGAAGGGAAAAAAAAGACGAAAAAGCAAGCTTACAAAACTGGACTGAAGATGTAAGCAGTGAATGAACAGTCAGCGATTTATAGCTGGCTACTCGCATCAAAGTTATTCGAGCACAGCTGACCAAGATTCTATTCCGCTTCCATGTGGCGGAACTGGAAACTGGCTGCACTTATGTAGTCTGACTAAGATATGGGGAAATATTTATTTAGTCAGACAGTAGTGAATACTTTGAATGCATTGCCACATGATATAGTAGAGACACGCTCAGTTAATTCATTCAAACATTGATTTAGATGCACACAATTACTTTTAACTTAACTTAACGACTTTATACTGGTTTAGAAGACTGTGCAGAGTTTGAAAACAACCAGTTTCATTTACATTTCTTTGCTCTAAAAGCTATGTGCATCCAGTCTATTTTAAAATGCATTAATTGTCCATCCCTTCACTACTTCATGTGGCAATGCATTCACCACTCTCTGACTAAAAAAATATTTCCTAATATGTAATCTGGACCTGTCTTTAGTTAATTTATAGCTATGCTCTCTTGTTCTTGTAGGTGTTTGTATTTTGAAGGAAAAAAAAACGTGTTATAGTCTAATTTATCCGTTCCTTTGATTATCTTATAAACCTGTATTGTCACCTCTAATTCTTCTCTCTTCTAGACACTGTTGGCCGGTTTTTCTGAGTATTTCCTCATAACTGTAATTCTGGAATCCTACTATCAGCTTTGTCGCTCTTTTTTTGTGTGTCCACGATGGAACGTTAGTGTAGTTTAGATGTGGTGGAATTAACTCTAGGTGTGAAGCATCCGTTTCACAATCCCAACGCAACCGGTTCTAATCACGTTCGTGTACAGTTTGGCAGACAAGGTTTTTTACTCGCTCCTCCACGTACGGAAAATAATGACAACATACCGTACTGCACACTTGCCAAGAAACTAATAACAGCCAAACAGGTTAACGGTTGTAGGAAGCGACGTTCTACAAAGGACACGCTTCCTCCTTTTGTATACAGACTCTAGTGCGGTAAAGTTCAATTAATTAAGAGAATACGAACCGCAGAGATAACCAAGACCCAGTAATGCCGTGCTGAAATCGGATGTGTCGCAGCGAAAGGCGCAGATATCGCAGCCTCGCTGTAAACTATGACACGGCGTCCTTTTCGGGAATAACGCGAAAGAATCAGCATGCTACAGAAATTATTACTGCAAAAGCGAACACGACATGAAAATGGATGCATTCTATTATATTTTCGTCCTTTCGTTCCAAGTAAAACATACGGCTACCACTATAGCTGACATATTTAAAGAAGACGCAGAGGCGGTTTTATAGCAGGGGTTTTACATAATGAGGTTGTTAACCCATTGCACAATCATCGTTAGTCGCCTATTACGACATGCCTTGGATGTCACAGTGAACTTTTTATTGTCGTAAATGACGACCAAACACAACTGAGCTTCAGACTGGCAACCACATTATGTTAAACAACTTGCTCCAGAAACTAAGGCTGCAAGAGCATATACATGCTTTCTGTAAAGGGATCAACTGATGTGAAGATCTAATTCAACTAATGCCCCTAAAATGGAAAGATTGTAATGACTATTTTTATCCATTCCATGCGACATAGTGTAAGAAACCTGGTAGCCTATTTGCGTCTGTGGCAACATGGCTGACTTACATTCTAGCTTGGTGGGTGATTCATGCGATAAATCGCGTATTTGTTTGTAATGAATGTCTTCATTTTGATTAATAATTCAATTTAATTAATATTATAAGATTTGTGAATGATCGGTTGTTCACCATATAAACAAGCTACTGCTTCAGGATTGAGGCCGAAATATAATTTCTGTCGCTGAAGAGTGAAGTTAAAATTTTACGACCTAACAATGAACAAAAAACATTTTTTTTGTGTGTGAACTTAAAATCAATGTTAGCCGTAGGTGTGACATAATGTAGTCTTCTTTATGTATAGGAAATAGCGCATACCCTCTGTAAGGCACTCCATGCTCATTCGGTGTTATAGAAACCTATTATACCTATTTATATATTCTGAAACAAAAGGAAACGCAGAGGCTAGTATTAATTTGATCTACCAAAAAAGTAATTTACTAAATTATTACTACTAAGTACTAGTAGTAGTACTGACTAGAGTAGACCTATTAAATCAATAACAAAACAATAATATTAAAGACAAGCGCCAACGACACTTGGTTGAAAGAGACGGGGGGGGGGGGGGGGGGGGGTAGGTAACTCAAGTATCATTAGACTTAGTGTATTTTCCTAAGCATTTAAAAATTAAATATACTTTATTGTTGCTAAGTTATAAGTAAATAATAATTTGTTATTAATGTTAATTATATTTCAGCGTGTTAACTACTATTTACCTTTGACAATTTCAGTCCAGACAATTATTACTTACTTTAGATCTGAAACTAAAAACTTGTAATTAATATCAATCACCTTCCTTCCAACATTATACAACATTTTCACCAAATGTCACCTAGCAAGGATTCGCATGACCCTTGAAGACAGAAGAGGCACAGCCAACCAAACAAGCTGGATTCAGATGAACCTACAGTCAGTAGACTAGATGACATAACATTCTGCAATCTGATCGAGAAGGTGCAAGCCCACCAGACACCGCTGATACTTACATTCATGATTACAAAAAGAAATTTGACTTGGTTGAAACAGTATTTGCGTAGTCTCCATTACATAGAAACACTCTAGAAATGTTATGAATGATGCTTCACCGTCATCCACCCTTTGACAAAACCCATTACCATCCCGTTCAAGAAGGAAGTATGAAAGATAGACCCCACCTCAATTAATCTATTCTCTACTTTCCTAGAGTCGATGATGAGGCACTGCAACATGGACAACTACTGCAAAATTGATGGAAGATCAGATTTGCAGACTACATCATCCTCATCACAGAGATGCCTCTAAAAGCATCAGAGATGCTACAGTCACTAAACATGGAAGACAGGAAAACGGGCCCAATCATAAACCTAGGGGGAATCAGGGATATGCGCAACCGTTTTGTAGTGCCCAACCCCATACTCTTGAATGGAACGCCCATAGAAGTTGCTGACGAATATGCAGCTGCTTACCTAGGAAGGCTCCTCAACACGGAGAACAACATGAAACCTGAGATTGCCAGATGGAGACAAGCGGGCTGAGTGATCTTAAACTCCATCATAACATCTACAAAAAACACCAGACTACGTGCAAACAACTTCAACTCGGTAGTCCGACAGACCATCCAATGCAACAGAGATTAAATAGAATTGGAAAAGGGAAACTAAAGCAGAGAAACTTTGCAGAAATAGCTAAAGCAAAGATGAGTGAAGACCCTATGAACACCATAACAACACCAAAGCCCATCCCTACTGTACGCAAACCCACATGGAAGCAACATATCACTCCGGAGGTGGTAGAAAATATACCAGGTATTGGAAACAAGAACAGCCAGACTGAATAAGAAAGGAGAGACATAACCCTGAGGTACATAGCGGAAAACTACCCAAGCATGGACTGGACCCATGCATACACCGACGGTTCTGTAACAAACACAACACAGAATGTAGGGGGAAGGGTATTCCTGAGCCTACCAAATGGTAGAAAAATAACACTGTCAGTGGCAACTGGAAAATTCTCAAGCAATTTCAGAGCAGAGGCAGAGGCACTGAAGGCTGCAGTAGAAGCAATGCTCACAGGCGAAAGCAATGAAAGCCAGATAGTCCTGTTTACAGATGCCCTGGCCATGGTTACAGCACTAAAAAGCCAGAAAAATACTGAACAATGATTTAAGAGCAGTACTCTGTCAACTATGCCAGCAGTCCGCAGCAAAAAGAGTAGTGGTACAGTGGGTTCCATCCCACTGTAACATCCAAGGCAATGAGGAGGCAGAGAGACTGGCAAAAGAAGGTGCAAGACTACAACAACCAGATTCTAGTGTGACCTACGAAGAGTCCAAAAGGCTTATTAGGGCCAGATACATGGCCAAATGGGAAACAGAACATACTGGCTACACAAAAAATGATGCCTATTACCAGTTGAACAGAAGAGAGCAGGTCGTGGTCTTCAGACTCCGCACAGGCCACAACAGACTGAGGTACCATTTATTCAATAAATTGAAGATAGGTGGCACTGACGAATGCACTTGTGGCACAGGGAAAATGATCGCTGAACATCTGCTGCAAAACTGCCCGACATACGAGGACCAGAGAAAGCACATGTGGCCATTACCAGTGGCAACACTAGACAAGCTCTATGGCAGTGTCGACAGCCTCAGGATGACAGCTGCTTTCTTCGAACAAGTTCAAGTTGACGTCTGACAGCGTAAGAAGAAGAAGAAGAAGACAACTCGGTAGTCCTACCAGCATTCTGCTATGATAGCAAAACCTAGTCCCTAAGAAAAGCAGCAGAGAACCAGTTGAGAACAGAACACACATCTCTTGAAAGACGTCTCATGGACATAACTCTCAGACAACAGCAGCAAAGCGAACTACAGAATAATGACATCCGGAGAATGTCACACATCAAGGATGTCCTACAGCACGTCTACCGCTAGGCAGGTCACATAGCAAGAGTACCATAACCACCATGTGGTGCCCGCGCGACAAAAAGAGATCTTGGGGACGGCCCCCAACTCGCTGGCGAGATTCACCAGACAAGCACGACCCCACAAGAGACAGACTACTGTCCCACTGGACGACTCATGCCCACAACAGATATGACTGGATCCTGAGTTGGGATGGGACCCGCTCAAGGATGACCACAAGAAAGAGCGGGCCGAACACTGCTAACAGAGTATTGGCACGAATACACTTTTGAGAGAATTTGATTGATTTAAAATTTAAATAATTTAGAGACATCTTTTGACTTAATGATACTTCACTGTATAAAATCCACTTGTCATGTTTACTTTAATGTGCATTTCTAGAATTCATATCTTACTGAATCTTTTGTTTCCCTCTCTACAACTTGCACAGCCGGTTGATAGTACTCTCACTATGGACACTGTTATTATTGACCAGACAGACACAAGCAATCGACAGCCAAAACGCATACTTCATTTCAGTGATGGGATTTTAGAAGAATATTCTTCAGATGAGAGCGAGGAAGATGCATCATCTATCCAGACAAAAGTTGACCCAGTGAGTTTGTGTGAACCTTGTCATGATTGCTGTACACATAATAATGAATACATAAAAACAATCATCATCATGTCATTCAGTCCTGGAGCTAGTTTGTAAGCTCAATTCTGTCTTTTTTTTTCTGCCTGTCGATCTGCAGCTACCTCCTATAATACATGTCTTCATCGACATGTCTGGGCATACCCATAGGTGCTCAGTTCATCTCAACAAATAATGAAGGGTGTAGATATTGGTGGCTCCTTTATCTCGCTTGTTTAACACACGCCTGCTTTGTCCTCTCATGCACTTCTCTCTGCTGGACAAACATATAATTTAAAAACCCTGCATAGTCTCGGATATTTGTGATCACAAGTGGAGTGTAACTGTTCTTTCCATCAGGGCAGCTACAGTCAAGCTCATCAACTGTGAATCTTTTTCGCATTCCCTCAAACATCACATCTAAGTTCTATAGTCCACACATTTTTATATGCATCTTCCAGATCAAGAGCCACAGCATCTGTTTCTTACCTGAACTGAAAACCCTCATACATACTATAAGCAAATGTCCCACCATTGTACCAGGTCTCTATCATTGGTTGTTTAGTTCAGTGCAAATTGTTCGATTTTTCTGGCCTAGGAGGAAGAAGCTCTTTTCTAGCACCTGCAAGCGTCGGACACTCAAAAATATGGTGCTCAACAGTTTCATAGGGATGTGTGCACAGCCGGCACTCTGGAGTATGTTCTGTTCCAGTGACTTAGGTTGCATGTGTTGAGTACAAGTCGGAAAATGGTGCTTTGATCTCTCCTTTTCAGGAGGTTGATGTTGTCTTTGTAATTTGGAATGGCCATATGTTTATAGATCTCTCTCCTAGTATTCCCCATTGTCTATCTATTCAGCCGAGCCTCTTTGTTCACAGTTTTCAGTAGTTGTTTGACTGTATGGTAATTGGGATATATTGTTGTTCTTGACTTGATCCCTTCTTAGCCAGTCTGTCTGCCTTGTCATTGCCAGGTGTATTTGAGTGACCAGGTATTTATTGCAAGATTATTCTTCTCCTTCTTCTGCATTCATTCTCAATCTGCTGCTACCGAGCCCTGAAAAGGGTTTCGCAAGTAGCAGAAGTAGAGCCTGTCTAAGGGACTCCAGCTCCTGATTTAATCTCTATGTTAACTCCCAAAGTCTTTGCCACAAGTGGATATAATCGCAAAGCAGCGGAGGTTTGTGAGGTTGTGGAAAGCACAAACTTAGATAACGCAGCAGATTGATGATGAGCAAAACAGCGCAAGTCGGCAGTGATTTCACTATCACAGGCTAGGACACCCACTTGAACACCATGTCAGACTGATGTATCTCTTTCCTATACTACTAGTGTGACACCATCATCTAGTCCATATATCAATCATATACAACAAGCTGATAGAAATCCATCAAAATTCTCTATCACATGTTTAATGCATACTTTATCCAGCTGCTTAAAGTGACCATTAACCCCCATTGTAAGGTCTATAATTTGTATTAACAAAACTCTTTAGTAAGAAACCTATACAAGATGGTGCGCACTGGTGAAAATGCAAAGCTCTGTACAAATTATCCACCACCCTGTGCATTTGACATTTATCTCCTGTTACAACATTCAAAGTAAGATAAAATCGTATTTTTTATCATTGTTCTTGACAACCTGACTAACGAGATGGGGAATCGACGTGATCCCCGTATTAGTGAGCCGCATATAGATGAAACCAAGCATAGCATAACCACCTGGAATACTATGGTCTACCTTCATCAGCACACTCGGAATGTAAGGAAAGCTACTGCAACATGCCCTTTTCCAGGACGCACAAACAGTAAACTCACTCATTATGGGCACTCAACAACAACAACAAATTCCTCCAAAATGGACTTTGTACAAGAAAATATAGAAGATGATAGTCCATTTGATAATATTTATATATTTTTTGTAGGGTACTGAATAATTTGCAGTAATCAGCTTTTTTGAAAATTAATTTAAGAGAATTCCTGTTGTTAATTATTTAACCTTTCTTTCAGAGCATGTTAACCTGGACACCTTGGTGCTTATATTACATGTCTTTGTTTGGAAAAAAGTCATTATCAGGTAAGGTTTACCCAAACCCTGTTTATAATTATTTATCGTTGTAACATTAATATAATAAACGAATAAGTAAAATGAAAATCTCAGATCATTTATCAGAATGTGTTAGGGACTCCAGTAAAACTTAATATATAATGGCGGCTGATAAATTAGACCATAGCAAGTTTTTCCAAATACAACCACCTACAAGAACAAGAGGACACAGCTACAAATTAATTAAATAACGGTCCAGAATAGATATTAAGACATTTTTTTTTAGTCAGAGAATGGTGAATGCTTGGAATGCATTGCCACAGGAAATAGTGTAGGCAGGGTAAATTAATGCATTCAAGAATATATTGGATGCGCATAGCTTTTATATTAAGGAAATGTAAAAGAAACTAGTTGTATGCAGACTATGCAGAGTCTTCTAAATAAGTATGAAGACGTTAAGTTAAGTTAAACAAGAAAGGTTAAAACACAGTTTAGCACGAGAACAGTTTACAGATATTTCTATCTATTCAAGTTTTCACATGGCCTTGATAATCTTAATATGGCACTCAAAAAGATAGCCAACCAAGCTAAATCAAGGCTCATCAACCTTTTAATACCTAGAGCTCACTTTTGTAACTTTTTTGAGGGTAAATTTTCCTTACCGCCCACTACAATCTTAATTAAAGAAAATTTCACGATCGTCCACTGAGTATATTATTTTAAGTTTTGTAAAGTAAAAGGTTTGCCTCTCTATGTTCTACTGGCAGAGGCATGCACCTTTCCACCGCCGCCGGTAGTCATTTGTCTTTTAGGCGATATCAGGACGCATTAACCAATGCTTGGATGCGTGTGTGCACCTGTATCTACCTATGCTAGTTAGTGTGATCTCAGAGACCAGCCCAACCAAAGTGCTCACCCTGAGAGTATGTGAGAGTTATGTAAAGAGTGTGATTGTTGGACAGAGTTCTATGAAATAGAGTTGAGGAAACTAGAGAAAAAGGCAGTGGTCTTGGCACTGAGTATATTTTGGATATCTATACTTGGAGAGCATAGCTTTCCTGATTTTACTGTGGCAGTTTGTTCCCAGTACAGATTACGGAGCAGTCTTATGTCTTTACCATCAAGGCCTATTTGTTGGAGACATTTAATTAATTTTTTATGTTGGACTATATAAAAATCCTTCTGGTAGTCTATGAAGCAAATATAAATTTCATTATGTATTTCTGTATATTTCTCTGTCAGAGTTCTCAAACAGAAAATTGCTTCGCTTCTTCTATTATTCTTCCGAAACCAAAATTGTTCTTCTGAAACAGCCCTCTTTTTCCTCTTATTCTCTCTTGTATTATCACCAAGATGACTTATTGTTCATCTTTCTTCTTCTTCTGCGTTTGCTCTCAATCTCCCAATACCAAGCCCTGGACTTGACTTTGCAAGTAGCAGGATGTAGTCCAGAGAACGGAATGCGTTGTCGCTAGTTTACAGCTTGACTGTGATATTTGCAGCTTTCGATCCGATACATCTGTCTTTGGCATACCTATTGTTCTAAGGTCTGAACATTTTGTTGCATGAGGTTTTTCGGGTATTGTTATAAATGTTAATGTTTTCAGGTCAGTTGGTATGCATCCAAAATTGTATTTGTCATTACACAGATCAGTGAGTATATTTATACAAAAGTCTTCCAGGGCCTCTATCATTCTGTGTTTATGGAGTCCGGGTCTGTTGCTTTTCCTTTTCTCATAGTATTTATCACATTTTCCACTTCTGATCTGAGGTTGATGTGTCCTTCATTATCATATGTTGATGGTTTGACTTCGCGACTGTCCTCAAAAAGTTTCCTTGTATAATCAACCCATGTTTGATATGCATCAAAATGGGACCAGTCTTATCTCGGATGCATGTATATAAAACGCATATGAGTGTCTCTTAATATTTGTTTGCTTATTGTGTTTTTTGTGATTTGTTTATGTTTCATTTGTTTTTGGCTGCGTGCAATCATGTTGACCATTTCTTGTTTGGTCTACTCTATTTCATAACTGGCATACCATGTCTTACACTTTCCTGGCACATCCTGGATTGGCGGTGAACTTAAACCGCTTATTTTAAATCATGTCTTGTTTTCTTGTTGTAATTTGTTAGTTGTTTTCATTCGGTCTTTGTACCTGATATAGGTCTTGCGGCCGTAACGTAAGTATCATTTTGTTTTTGTCCTGGTGCAGTCACTGAACCAATAGTAATGTCTTTTTTTTTCTGCCGAAGACATGTGTCGGACCAAAAGGTGCAAATATCGCAATCAAGCTGTAAACTAGCGACACAGCGCATTCTGTTCTCCGAACTACATCCTGCTACTTGCAAAGGCCTGTTCAGGACTTGGTAGTAGGAGATTGAGAATGAACGCAGAAGAAGAATGTCTTTTTAACCAACTTTTAACCTTCAGTACCGTAGCAGCTTCGATCTATTTATTTTAATATCACATTATCCTCAGTGTCAGTCCAGCAAATGTGAGGAAGCCAGCAATATTCTTATACTTCCTGATCTTTTGCAGTGCTGTACCAATGTAGGCCTAGGTCTTTGTTCAGTCCATCTTGTCATCGCATAGGTGGGCGACACTGTGTATGTGTACAGGCATATGGCCACCACAACATTGTTCTATTTGTCCATTTATTGTCAGGCAAGCGTATCACATGTCCAGCCCAACGATGTTTGCATGATTTTGCTGCTTCCACGCCTCGAAACAAAGTTTGATGTTCAATTTCTTCGTTTTGGATCTTCTCCCGTGTCAACATATTTAGTACGCGCCGTTCTATTGCTCTCTGAGTGACTCTGATCTTCTCAGCATCTGTTTTGCACAAGTTTTACACTCTGCATCCGTAAATCGTTGCTGGAATGACCATAGAATTGAAAGTGTGTGCTCTGGTCGGGGTCTCTTTCATCTCTTGATGTATTATAGCCAACTTATTTTAATGAGAATGTGAAATATGGAAATAATATCTTTAAATTTGTATTTGTTCATAAATAATTATTTATACTCTCGAGTCCATCTTGTACTTAACACACATCTACTGAATTTTTTTTTTTTTAAATATGTGATAGGGTAAGATTAATTTTTGTAAATCTTTTTCACCCAAGACAAGTTTGCAAATTAAGCTGTGGTAAATTATAATATTTCCCTGAATGGATCCTGGGACCCCTTACTGGGGAGGAAAGAATAGACCCACTGATCCTCCATATCTGTCATAAAATATGACTAATAAGAGTTGTTCCTGGACAAGCAACCTCATTATGTAAAACAGAGACCACTACTGCGAAAGCAGACAGCAGAGTGCTTTGGTGCAGTCTCCCTAAAGGAGGCTAAATGTAGTGGTGGCTCTTTACCCTTGGACTGGAGTGAAAAAAGGACAAGTAAGAAGAAATTAGTCTTGAGCCAGATGGAATGTATTTTGATAAATTAAATTCGTGTTATTCCAGAAGAATAATACTACTGCCTCACAGAGACCACGTTGTAAGAGGTGACTTACTGTCTGACATGGCATAACACCGGCCATGGTTAGGTGGTTTGTTTAGAGCAGCATAGATGGTGCCTAATAGGCTGCAGGTCTCTTTGCTCTAGTGTTTTGAGTCTATTAAGATGGACTCGCACATCGGTTAACCACCCTCCGAAAGCGCTTGTCCCAACACAGCGGAGTATTGTGTTGCTCGAGCCTAGTCTGCTAAGCAGGAAATCCTTCTCCCGGCTACATACAGCTTATACCAGAACTGGGACCTGCACAGGGGCATCTGTGCCTGTAGAAGTACAGAACAACTAAGAATTAGTTTTATGCCTGTACTAGTCTTGGTGCTGGTCGTGATTCTTTGTTACAGTGGATAAACATCTGAGTTGTTAGTAGTTGTCCACTTGTTAACATTAGAGTAGCTCAGAAGTTAACAGATATGCTGACTGTATGAATCTTACTACTTCTTCAGCTGCTGAGATATGCGGCGAAAAATTGGCATGGTTTTTTGGTATCACCGCACCCAAATATGGGTATGCTCTGGAGGAGTATAAGAGAATGGAAAAAGAGGTATGGGCCTTATCTATTATTATTATTTAAATATTGAATCTTCACAATAAAATCTTTTTAGAGCCTGGATTGTCATTTGCAGAATGTTTACAATATTAAGTGCTGTCTATTCTTATAAATACTGATAAATACACTATTTATTCATACATTGTGTTACCAATGTCAATCTTGGTCCTTACTCGAAACAGTAAGATCTAGAGCTGTGAGATGAGCTGTATGAGAAGTGCAGCCGAAAAGACAATCATTGATCGAATCCGCAACACCACGCAGAGGCAGATAGTGGCGTCAATAATCTCAGTTAGTGCCTACATTGACTACTAACAAATCAAGCGGTTTGGTCATTTAGTGTATTATGACCAGCCTGCATCAAGAGCATATCATATGTAGGTCTTCATGTAGCAAACAGAACGGGATTGTACTCTCTCGACTCACTGAGATCTCATCTTGACTCTCCACTTTTGCAGTCTTAAATCTATCACTTCAACTAACACTCACTTCATTAAACTAAGGACACTATTTCAAAACACTAAAAACAAATTCTTCCAACTTCTTTTCCACTCTTCTATCATACACAACTTACTACATGCTCCTATCTAATTGTTATCTGACTTAAAACTCTAAATATCGCTAAACCTAAAACTATTGTCATCAGTCTACTTTCCGCACTTGGCCTGCTGTAGGTTATAAGTTGTTATTTTTGCCGAGAACACAAAATAAGCTTTTTGATACAGCATTCTTGTGAAAGGGCCAGCTTCAGTTGGTGCCCTATGCTTCAGTTCAACTCATCTTGTGACCTCTTGAGGCACCCCTACTGACACCTCCACAATCCTGCACCATCTCTCTCTGTCTGCGGTTGCTTTTTGTGTCTCCTCGGGTCGTAGGTTAGTCCATTAATGGATGTCGTTTTCTCAGACGTCCTCGCCTTCGCTTGCCCTGTACTGTGCCCTGTTGTATGGTATTTCTAAGGCCTTTGGACCTTGAGATGTGGCCATACCAAGGCAGCTTTTGCCTTTTGATCGTTGTGAGGAGGTCGTCGTACAGTCCACTTGCATTCTCGATTCTTCATCGTACTTCCATCATTTGTGATTACGGTCTTTGTGGGTGACATTTAGGAGTCTTCTAAAACATCTCATCTCCAAGGCCTGGATTCTTCTCTGAAGGTCTGCTTTAATGGTCCATGTTCTGCAGGCATAGAGAAATATTGAAAGAACCAGTGAACCTCTTAGTCCTATGCTTTGTAGGCAACAAAGGGAGGCAAGCGTGGTTCAAAACCACAAAAGGATATTTTTACATTTTCGTTTCTGCAACCAGACCTACATTTTACTTTGGTCCTAGAAACATTTTTGTTTTCAGTCCTCAATTTTCAAATTTTGCTGTCATTAGATTGCCTTGGAACAGGAGAGAGACCAGAAGCTGTTTGAAGAAGCCCAGGGCCTGTCCAGTATCGAAATTCAGGTTCGAGATGGGAAAAAATCAGCACAGTTATCACAACCAGGACACCTAGACACAGGAAATGCAACTGAAAAATATTGATGCCTTTATGTGTGTCATTCTCGTGACATTCCTTATTCAAAGTTATTAATGATTGATGCCTGAAAGATGAATCTAGCGCTGCAAGTAACATCAGCACTTAAATACTTGGCTGTGGTTTGAAAACAGATGGTTTATGGGAACAGAGTAAGATAGCAAATCTTAAAGTTAAGTTCATGTTTGTCTTGCATTCACAGGGGATGAGGTGTTTATCAAGATTTCTTTATGGTATTGTACATTTTGATGTAGTCATTACTTTAATGCATTGTTTCTTGAAATGGGGACTGTTGACACCTGGGTCTTAACCATAACCAACCCGCATACAAAATTGACGCAGGTTAATGATGGAGGCCAATCTGTGTAAGTGACTGTTTAATCTGTTAAGTTCCGTTCTCATGCGGATCAGGGTCACCTGCTCCGCTTAATCAAGGAAGTGGTAGTCATGCGTCATTTTGATGATAATTGAATGTTCTAAATAAACTTCTCTGAGGCTGTGGGCAGCTTGTGGTAGTTAATATGCTGCGGTGTCTTGCCAAAATTATACTGAATTAACTTGTCCAATGAAATAAATTTAATTGCTTTGTCATAAAGTCTGCTCCCATACAAAAGTTTGGAACCTTTGCCGTAAAGAACAAAATGCCATATGCCATCTGCAGCTTTTCCGTGCCTAGCAGCGCAGATGATAATCTCCTCCACATGTGTGTGCTATTTTAGCATTTTTGTTACTTCCAATACTCATTGTTGTGCTAACCATTTTGTCATGCCATCCTATATCTTTCCTCTTTGTTTTATCAAGCTCTTTACCATAGATATGTTAACCCCTTATAATAAGTGACCAAAAAATATATAATTTTATTTTTATAATGTTTCAGTATTGACCTTTTATTACTTTTCGCTTTTAATATTTCTTAATTTCTTCTTCTTCGTTTATTCTACCAAACCCTGAAAGTAGCAGAATGTAGTCCAGAGAACGGAATGCGTTGTGTCATAGTTTACAGCTTGGCTGCAATATTTGCACCTTTCGGTCTAACACATCTGACTTCAGCAAGCATTTTTTTAGTACCGGGTTAGCATTCCCTCTTCGATCCCTTCTCCTTAGCTAGTCTGCCCTGCTGCAGCCTGTTATCCAGGATCACCGCGTGGAGGTGTAGGGGGGGTCTTGGCAGCTATGGTTCACTGGCCCTGACGCTAGCAGTCAGCTAAGGGTCACTAACCACTGCAGCTCCCGTGCTGCTCAACATCTTGATCCCTATTTCTTAATTTGACTTTGTTTCTGTCCTTGGTATTTCATAACATTCTCTCCAAGTACCACATTTCTGCTACTGTAAGTGATCATTTTGTTTGTTCTTCGTAGAAAGAAGACAAATTTATAAATTATTTTCAGATGTTGCATTATTGTATTGTTCTAGCTAATTCTTCATTTTTTGCTTATCACTAAGCATAAGGCTGTCAGCCACACATCTCCCACTTCACTTTAAAACCTTATGTGGTAGTTTCTGTAAGGATATGTTTTGTGGGATAAAACTGCTAACCATATTCAAAACCTTCTTCATTCACTTTTTATAATATGCTTTGAAGATTGCAGTGTGTATTTTTTTTGTTATTTGGTATCAATCTTTAATGTTCTAGTAAATTTGTGTCACTATATTTGTCTGTCTTATTCACACCCTCATGCTTCACAGACCTTCCCAATATCGACATCTACAGTAACTTAACGTCTTTATACTGGTTTAGAAGACTCTGCATAGTCTGTATACAACCAGTTTCTTGGAGGGTGGTTTAAACGAGTTCATCTTAATAGACTCAAACACTAGAGCTAAGTAGACCCACAGCCAGTTAGGCACCATCTATAGCTGCTCTTAATAAACCGCCCGGAGAAAGGTACAAATAACTTTGGTAGATTTTGTACTTGAATTTTGTCCAGGCAGCGGCCGTTACGCCTACTCTTTTAGATTTCCAACTGCCAAGGAATCTTTAACATGCTCGACACTGAACATGGGAGTCTGATCTCACTACCCAGAGATCAGGGGAATTTTAACCAGAAGATCCACGCAAAAATAATCCTGGTCACCGCCGTGATTCAAACCCGTGACCACTGAGTCCCCGTCATGACACAAATAGCTGAACTGTAAGTAAAGAAATGGATTCCATAGTCTGAAACATTTACGGCTCTAATCTACCAGCATAATCCTATCCTATTTAATTAAAACTTGACTTGGATATTAAGCTTCATTTAAAAGCTGAAAGGTAGTGTTAATTCATGTTTTTGGCTAAACTACTCTGCTATTAGCTAAAAGGCAAGATTGTCTGATCTTTGATGACTTCTGTTTAATTTATTTTGATTTAATTCTTTTTTTGATCTTGTAAGTTTTTATTGAACGTATAATCAGTTTTATTTTTGTATGAATCATCATTCCTATATTTTTTCTGCAATGCACATATATTAGAAAATGTAATGATTAATTATATTAACATGAATCTGACTATTTCAACAGCTCATACTTCTGCAAATTGATATGATTACTGATATTTTTATGTACTGGGTTGAGACAATCAGTCGTAATGACTTTTATGCATGAGGATGTCGCTAGACATGGCCAAGAGTCCTGACAATTTTCTTTGTGAAACCATTTAGTTTTTTTTACGTTACATGTAAATGTTACATTGTCATTGCCAAACCTGATTTCATTTTGTATGTGTAAAGGGCTACATGATATTTATATAAAGAGACATTCATTATCATTGTGCAATATTGGAAGGTCATGCAGTATTTTATAAACTAATGTAGAGTCCAGTAATAGGAAACAAGGGGAAGTAACATGATCATCATAAGTTACTCTTTTAAAGCTGCGGCTCCCAACCTTTTGTAGGTTATGGCCCCTTCAACAATCAGTGCTATGTTGTTGTGTAGTTCACAGCAAGGCTGTGATAGCTACACCTTTTGGTACGATCCATCCAGTATCAGCAGGCACTATAACCATCTCGACCGTATGTCTCGTTTATGGAGATTGCAAACCCGTTAGGGCCACCTCGGAATTGTTTTAGCTCAATGTTGGACATCACACACTGTCAAATGAATTACGGTTCCCTCTGTAGTCAGGGAGAAGTCACAGGACCCCCTTCCACTATTATCTAGAATCACCAAGAGCTAATCACTCAGCGAAGTTGCTTAATAATAATAAGAAGAAGCACAATACATTTTTAGATCTGGGTTTGAGGGGACGGCGTGGCCTAGTGGTTAAGTGGCACGGCTCACAATCCGAAGGTGCTGGGTTCGATCCCCATCACAGCACCGGCTGTTACCTCAGGGAAGCAAACCCTTAGAAAATGCAGGAGGAAGCAGACCCTTACATAAAATGCATTTTGAAGTCGGATGCACTGGGCCGACAGGCGCAAAATAAAAACCACAGTGCAACACACACCACCTTGGGTATTAAAGAAATAAGGCGAACGGGGGTAAAAAAAAATCTGGGTTTGCCTTCCCTTTTCGACCCCTATTCTCTTTCGACCAGGCAGCACAGAATGCAGCCTGTTTCCAGGACCACCACTTGGAGGCGGAATAGACTATTGGACAGCTCTGGTTTGCTGACCCTGACACAAGCATCAACTATGAATCAAAGACTTCTGTCGTCTCGTTCACTTTGTTTTCGACCCCTACTACTTCTTATTCCTACGAAAACTAGTCTCTCAGCAGGCTTTTCACTTGTGTGAATGGGGGGGGGGTACGCAGGGAATAATTTAGAGATTTTTCTACCATACACTGTTAAATGCCCCATATGATCCCAGTGTAGTAGGATCCCTATTCTTATCTCTGTAACACAGACTATTACTATACATGACAGTTTATATATGACAAATGTTTACACTGGGTAAACATGCAAGTATATTACAGATCTGATAATGTATTATGCAAGAAAAACAAAATACATTTATTAAAATTCAAGTGATGAATGAAGCGGTGAGTCTATCGAGGTTTTAGAAACCTGAAGGTTTCAAGCATTTCCTGGTCTCAAGAAAGGTGAGACCAGTGCCTAGTCGTATCAGAGATGGACGATAAACTTTGAGGACCCTGGTACACACTGTGCACACACATAAAAGAGCCCCTGGCAGTTGAAAATTGAAATGGGCAGGCTGTCAGCCGCTGTGTTGGCAAAAATGCTGTATAATAATAATGTTCGCAAGATTTTTTGTTCAGTAGGATTTAAACCAGTGCTGGATTTTTCCTTTGTACTTGGGGTAGGTATATAGCCACACTATATCATTTTAAAGCGGTTGTGATACGTATTGAAAAAATAAATTTTTTTTTACAATGGACTCCTGTTGTACAATGGGATTATAATACAATAAATTCACTTTATATAATGTTAATCTTAATATATAAAACACACTCTATGATTCATGTACAGAATACTAAACATATCATTTATTATTTACTTGACATTGAAATATTTATTATATACTGTGAACTGTAGGGTGAGTTGAGATATTTATTATATACTGTGAACTGTAGGCGGAGTTGAAATATTTATTATATACTGTGAACTGTAGGGGGAGTTGAAATATCTGTAGGGGGAGATGAAATATTTATTATATACTGAACTGTAGGGGGAGTTGAAATATTTATTATATACTGTGAACTATAGGGGGAGTCCACTCTACATAATTCTTTGCCCTATGCTTTCAGGCGTTAAATTAAATATCTCTAAAGAGCTCAACCTGAGACCACTGACATCTTCATAAAGATGGGGCTGAAATGATTATATTGGGCATATACTGGACATTTTGTAGCATATGTTCACCAGTTATTCTATCAGGACTGCAAATATGTTCATACACCGTAATATAAATCTTGTCTCCTTTTATCTCCATATGAGGAAGCTGACTCCAAACAATTCTGAACAGGATACACTAGAGTCAATTGCCACTTAAACTGCCTAGGTCCTCAGAACTTGCCCTTGTGCAGGCACTGCTCTCACCCTGATGTAACAGTTAGACACCTACTCAATGAGTGCAAAGCACTTGCAGGCATGAGGAAAACATTTTTACAAGTGTCGCCGACAATCACCAATACACTGTATTTCACAGAAGAGCAACTGAGTATAGCTGTGTTTATATAAAGGGGGGGGGGGGGGCGTGGTGGTGTGGGCTAGTGGTTAAGTGACACGGCTCACAATCCGAAGGCACTGGGCTCGCTCCCCAATCACAGCACCGGTCGTTACCCAGGGGAAGCAAACCCTTAGAAAATGCAGGAAGAAGCAGGCCCTTATATAAAATGAATGCCGAAGTTGGATGCACTGAGCCGACAGGCGCAAAATAAAAACAGTGCCACGTGCACCACCTGGGGAATAGAGAAATAAGGCGAACGCAAAAAAAATGTATTAAAAATATAAGAACAAGTGCTTTAGTGTCTGACTTGGCTCTGGAAATAACATCGCTTTACACAATTCAGTAGTAAATACAAATGAAGCCAACAATTTTCATACAATAAATAATATAGCAACATAAATATTCAATCGTCAAGTTGGAACCAGTCATGCCAAATTTTTTCAAGGAGGTAACGCATTAAAAAATTGATAATGTCCTATCCCTTGCTAGACTAAAACATGTAATGCCACGTCTGTATTTAGAGAAATGCTCATAACTCGTCGAGGGAAAGACATAGCAACTTGATCTAAGTTACGCTGATCTACAAATCAGCAATAGAATGTTCAGTGACAATTCCAGCTTGATATGTCGTCTTTTCATTCACTAGCTATTTAGTCTTAAAGCGTACAAGTATACAAATATACAAACTTTGAGAAATATAGTAAAGATGGCATTGGGCTGCCAAGAGCAGGCTTGCTCAGCAGCTGTGTAATAACAACAACCCCCCCCCCCCCCCCCCCCCCCCATAAAGTAGGCATGTATCAGGCACTGATGTGGACTTTGTAGAGGTGGTTTATGCATAAAATAATTTTTACACGGTGAAGTTGCTAGCTCCATTCATAACTATCTTTAGACACCTTGGTCCTCTTCTTTTCTTCCAGGTGTGTATACAAATATTCTGTACTATGTTCATTTTCTCTTGAATGGTATTTATTTTCAGGCGTCAGGCGTCATGTTTCCAATGTTCAGCCATGTGGATTGCTGTGTCGTTCCACTCAACATGTCATTCATATTGCATGTTTCCAGAAGGTTTGTGCAGATCATCAGGTAGTCTGAGTCATGTGTTGAGAGTCCGTTGATGTTGATTGAAATCAACAGGAGGACTGTTTTATGATCCAAGATGCTTCGGTAGTAAAAGGATTGGCCGACCCAAAAATCACCTTTGGGGATGCACTATTACTGTGTTAATTACAATCCACTTGTAGGCTCATTTTGTGTCCCCCGCTCTTGAGTGGTACCGACGTTGAAAAGACTAGGCCCACTGCAACCTTCCAAGCAAAAAGGTAACTAAGGAGGGTTATGCATGAAGCTAGCAAACACATTATATAAAACCACTGCTACAGAAGCCACCATTGCAAATGCATAGATAAAGGCTTTCTGTAAAGGTGCCAGCTGTAATAGTTGCTCTATGATTCACATAGACCAAAAGTTGCAACAAAAAGAAAAATAAATGTCCACTATTATCTCCTTGCTACATTTGTTCACAAACTAATGAGGTTTTTCCAGCCATATACTTTACAAATTATGCATTATCTCAAATTATGCCTAATCTCACAATATTATTCTGTAAGTATGTATCTTCAGAATGTTCTTTGTACATTCGATGACATTGCACACATCAACCAGGGGGTTGAGAGCACTCTTCTCTCAAAGCGATGAATGGAAACCCTGGGTGAACAAATTTTGCAAGTTTCAAGCAACTCCTGGTCTCAAGGGAGATGGTACCAGAGTACTTACATCCTGAGTTACCTCTAGTCATCCTGATTTAAGTCTTACCACTGGTCCAAGGTAGCTTGGGACCAGAGAGTGAGGATGATGACCAGTGCAGTTTCTTCTTCCCTATAATCCAGATAGAGCGCAAATTACATCATCAAGGCAAGACCGTCTGCTGATGTCACAATCATCGCTTGCAATGTGCAACTACCTAACACATCAACGTTTCTTCAACATATTTCTTGTCACATTTTATTTGGCATTGTTACGTATGCATTTTGTCACCTTAGGAAACATGTTTTATCTATGTATCATTCTTAGTCTACCCCATACCCCCTCTATCCCCTATTTTGTGTGTTCTCTAGTATAGGGTTTCTTAATCAGTATTTCATGGAACATTTAAGTGCTGCAAGAAGCCGCCATTTAAAAATACATATTTGTATCTTTAAATGTAGTTTTTATGTGCATTCGATCAGTGCTATCATGGTAATAGTTATATTATAGTTATGTATAAATAAAAATGAGTCAGGGGATGTATTTTTATTCCAATTGCTTTGTCCCGTGGTTATTAGTAGTTTTATTATTTCAAATTTGCGATAAATGTAATTTGATGTTGTAAACCGTGTTTATTAAAATCAGTGCAAAGAAAATTGATAACTCATATTTGGGTATTATATTGCTAACACACTGTGAGCTGTATACAATACTTTAAATGTAAGGATATGGTGAACTGGTGAACAGTCGCCTTCACACCTCGGTCTGAACATTTTCTGGGTGAAAATGAAAGGTTTTGACAGTGGTCTATTGTCTGTGGTTGTAAGCACATCAATCTCACAGAGGACTTCTTCTACCTGGGAAGTAGGTAAACTGATGCACATAGTAACTCAGGTGTCAATCAGAAGAGTGACCTTGTGGCGTCATCCGTGAACTCTCTGCACAGAGTCTGTACCCAGAATAGGCTCTCTGGAAAGCAAGATGCACCTCTGTGTCATTCCAATCCTCTTGCACAGCTCTGAAACCTGGACAGCCTTACAAGATTGGAAAAGACTTGATGCCTTCCATATGTACAACCAACAACATATCTTTGTAGTGCGCTGGTAAGACCTTGTCACCAACATCTTACATCTCCCGATGGACGCACAACTCAAGAGCATTTCTTCAACGCTGGATCAACACCTCTTTCTTCACGCATGTGGGCCCATCTTTCGTAAGATATCCCGGTTTATCAGCTTCTTCACCTTCCCCTAGAAATCAGATGCTGGGAAAGACCACACCCTTTATGGAGTTATCCTCGAGGCCTTCCACACAATACCTGGCGGAGATGTATCATCTACACTTCATCTGCCTTGCATGCTGCCTGAAACTGCCATCAACCACGGTAATGGACAGTTAGCTTAACTGGCACTGGTTGCCTAGGTGAATTATTACTGCTACTGCTACATTATACCTGGAGACCTGAGAAGGATTTTTAATTCCCTTATGATAAAATAGTTGAGAAAAGCTAGCGTCTAGTAGAAGCATAAGTTAATCTTAGTGACACTGCATTAAAAATTGACGCAATTATTTTCTGACAGCATTATTTTTCAACACGTCACATTTTACTAAGGTTGTTGACTTTGAGAGCCTGTAATATTTTTATTTATTGGTTTATAGATATGATTTGTTTGTGTGTAGAGACATAAATTAATAAAGAAATAGTTGATGTTATTGTTGTGTTAATTTCTGAAATACAAGAAGATGACAGTGAAAATTATTAAAAGTAGCATCAACATTCAGACTCATCTATTTCAGTTGGTATCGCGGCTGACGAAAATTTTTTAATTGACGCAGAATACGGAAAATGAAGTTTTACAAGATTGACATATCTGTTAGTTTCCACTACAGGCATATCTATTAAAGTAAAGTATCCCATAGCATTACTGCCGTAGGGGTGTGAGGTGTTAGCGATCTCACATTTCAAAGGCTCGGCTATATGAGGGCGGTAGCCATCTCCTCTCCCTCGCCGCGTTTACTTCCCGGACTGAACCGGTACCCATTTAAGGCTGGGTTGACCCGGGAGCCATTTCGGTCTGAAAAAAACATTACCGCCTCAACTGGGGAATGAACCCAGGACCACTCAGATGCGAAGCCAGCGCACTAACCACTGCGCTACGCGGCTCCCCATATCTATTACATCTACATAAACATAGTAAACAGATCTACCTAAGTAAAATTTTTTACATAAACATAGTAAACAGATCTGCCTAAGTAAAATTTGTTACATAAACATAAACAGATCTGCCTAAGTAAAATTTTTTACATAAACATAATAAACAGATCTACCTAAGTAAAATTTGTTACATAAACACAGTAAACAAGATCTACCTAAGTAAAATTTGTTACATAAACATAATAAACAGATCTACCTAAGTAAAATTTGTTACAACAACCTAACTTCGTCGCCCTCAATAATAGGATGATTTTCAAATCAGATTGAAAAAGAGAATAAATCGTTTCAAAATTCTCTTTAAAATTAAACAAGCCATTTTCGCACTTATAATTGAAGCTGACGGAAGTGGTCTATTTTTAGATTCAAATATCCGAATTATCAGCCGTTTCTATAGCCATGGACAATGCTGCAGTTAGTTTTTTTGTCTTTAGACATAAAACATCATTTTTTGTCTGGCTACAAAGTTTGCCAATAGTGCGATAAAGGTTAACATCTGAGTTTTTAGAGCTCTTGCCTTCACTGGGCAAACAAATCCCACAGTTCTATTACAATTCACTCATAAAATTGCCTTTTTTCAGCCATGGTATAAATATGTCTTTGATGTCTGATTATTTATCATAAATAAGATGTTTTTTTTAAATTAATAATTTTAAAATTTCATGTTTCTATGAGGCCATGTGCGGTATTTAAAATAAATATGCTGACACTGTTTTCTACTCTGCCTTAGTGTTGTGATGTGGAAATTTGTTTTGTGAATTTTTAAAAGAAAAATTGTGAAGCAGGTAAACATTTGTTTGCTGAATAATTTTCTCATCTTATTCTCCATTTTAATGTGTTCCACCTGCGTGTTACTCGGTCCAAAAGAGGAGCAATTAATAGTAGAACTGTAACCTGTTGGGCATGATATAAGAGCAGACTAAATATGGATGGGTAATGGGCTAGCTACTCAATCCTGTAAAAACTTCCAGTCATAAATACTTCAATAAATATAGACAAGGTCGCAAAAACTGCAATAGATATAGATAAGGTCACAAATACTTCAATAAATATAGACAAGGTCACAAATACTTCAATAGCTATAGATAAGGTCACAAATACTTCAATAAATATAGACAAGATCACAAATAGTTCAATAGATATAGACAAGGTCACAAATACTTCAATAGATATAGATAAGGTCACAAATACTTCAATAGCTATAGATAAGGTCACAAATATTTCAATAAATATAGATAAGGTCACAAATACTTCAATAGATATAGATAAGGTCACAAATACTTCAATAGATATAGACAAGATCACAAATACTTCAATAGATATAGATAAGGTCACAAATACTTCAATAGATATAGACAAGATCACAAATACTTCAATAGATATAGATAAGATCAGAAAAACTGCAATAGATTTAGACAAAGTCAACATTTTCTGACTTGGTATGTATTTGTTGAAAACCTATTCTCCACAGAGATGCTGAAATTTGTTCTTGTATCGATGATTAGTTTTACTAAACTGCTTTCAACAGGGGTTTGAAACATAAAAATGCATTCAGCACAAAACCTTGTTATATAACAGTGTCAGCAATTCTTCTTCCGTTCACTTGAAAATATTGTCTATATCTGCAATGTTGTCTCTTGTATAAACTTTACTGTCTTTTGTAGTTCACATACAGGTCCATCAAGTTTCTCTTCCAGTGTTGTTTCTATGGGCCAGTGAGATTTTCTCTGTATATTCTTCTTCTTCTTCTTTCGTTCGCTTTAAAATATTGTCTATATCTGCAATGTTGTCTCTTGTATAAACTTCACTGTCTTTTGTAGTTCACATACAGGTCCATCAAGTTTCTCCTCCAGTGTTGTTTCTATGGGCCAGTGAGATTTTCTCTGTATATCATATTCGGGGCAGTTCTGTAGTATGTGGTCTGGGGCGCCTGTCCGCATGTACACATGGCTGAGTTGCCAATCTTCATTTTTGTGTATATGTGGCTGCGGAGTCGGTTGTGTCCTGTTCTAAGGCGCAACACAACAATTTGCTCTTGGCTGTTCATCTAATGGTAATCATCTGGTGTTGGTGGCTTTCTGATTGATTTGATCATCCTTATCTTCTGTTGGTATGTAACTGGCACATCTAGTTGCTCGTCTGCAGCACCCTCTTTTGCCAGTCGATATGCTCTCTCGTTTCCTGGTACTTCACAACCAGAAGGTATCCAGTGCATGACAATATTGTGCTGGCTGCTCAGTTCAGACAGTAGAACCTGTAGATCTGGCAGTTTCTCAAATTTCAGTGCTTGGAATTCTGATTGTGCATCTTTCAGAAATACTACAGGTTGTGAACTGACATTAGTGTTCAACAGTTTCTCAGTTGCCACCTTGATTGCCTGTATTTCTGCATCATATGTATGACAGAATTTGCCAGTTGGTACTCTGAATGTATCCCTAATGTTGTTTGGGTATTCTATGTACACTCCCACCCCGCCATTCTTTACTGTGTTATGTGCTGATCCATCTGTCTATACTCTGATCCAGAGGTCTTATGGGTATTCTTCATCCAGGAAACTGAGGATCACTATCCTACGTTGCACACTGTTCTGTTCATCCTTGTCTAGTATTCCTTTCACTTTTGTTTGAATGCATACTGATAGGCCATAATAATTGAGGCATTCTAAGCAAAATGGACTAACCCAAAAATGCAGAATCAAGAAACACAACTTTAGAACATTTTTACTCCAGTTTGTTCTTGAGATAGCATTATTACAATGCCTCGTCTTGACATGAGATGGTGTGCAGCGAATTGTCTGGTCTGAGGAAACGTCTTCTTAACCTGACGCTGAAAGACACAAGCAGGCAGGACACAAGCGAAAATAAAAAGAAAAGAAAGATGTCACAGTAGGTACAATGGCAATTAACCTCATACAACGCAACAAGCAGAAAATAGTGCGATGTTGTACAGCAGATTGCCTATTCTGATGTCTGAGTAGGTGCAAAGGTCATTAACCTCATACAACACAACGAGCAGAAAGTAATGTGTGAATCTAGAAATCCCAGACATTATAAGCTGTATAAATTTCATATCGTTAGATCTCATTTTTCGAGTGTTTTTACAAGACAGACAAACAGATATATGTGCTTTCTGAATGTTGATTAACTCGAGAAGGGAATGACACAGTGAGCTGAACATAGTTGCGTTGACCTAGAAACTCCAGACAATGAGCTGTGCAAATTTCACTCCAAAAGAACTGGCCATTCAAGAGTTTTTGTTGGGAGCAAAACGTAACATCAGGGTCAGGTGAAGCATACTGATCAAGGTGGGAGTGAATAGTAACATCAGGGTCAGGTGAAACATACTGCTCAAGGTGGGAGTGAATAGTAACATCAGGGTCAGGTGAAACATACTGCTCAAGGTGGGAGTGAAGAGTAGCATCAGGGTCAGGTGAAACATATTGATCAAGGTGGGAGTGAATAGTAACATCAGGGTCAGGTGAAACATACTGCTCAAGGTGGGACTGAAGAGTAAAATCAGGGCCAGTTGAAACATACCGATCAAGGTGGGAGTGAAGAGTAGCATCAGGGTCAGGTGAAACATATTGATCAAGGTGGGAGTGAAGAGTAGCATCAGGGCCAGGTGAAACATACCGATCAAGGTGGGAGTGAAGAGCAGCATCAGGGTCAGGTGAAACATATTGATCAAGGTGGGAGTGAAGAGTAACATCAGGGCCAGGTGAAACATACTAATCAAGGTGGGAGTGAAGAGTAGCATCAGGGTCAGGTAAAACATATTGATCAAGGTGGGATTGAAGAGTAACATTAGGGTCAGGTGAAACATACTGATCAAGGTGGGATCGTAGAATAACATCAGGACCAGGTGAAATATTGTCATCTTAATTGTATTACGATGTACGAGACGCTGGCGAAGAAATTATGAATGTCGTTGATTTTTTTTTAAACAATCAGAAATTGGGGATGGAAAGAGGAAGAAGATTTACACAGGAAATGGGATGTTATGGTCGGGAAGACATAGGCGAAAATGGGATGGTGGGGGTTAGATGGGCCGGTTGAAGGAGGAAGAAACTGGTGGGGTTTAGATATGACGGGGCGTGGAATGAGGATTGAAGTGTGGGGAAATTAGTTCCATGGGGATGTGAAGCAGGGATGCGGAAAGAAGAGAATCTTTCATATTTGGATATTCGACTGGCAGATGCTCTACACGGGTCTGCTAGTACAGGAATACAAAATGGAAGTAACATATCCTTTGCAGAATGTCGCTTCTTGCAACCAACTTCCTTTTTGGCTATTCTATGTTTCTTGGCAGGTGTGTAGTAGGTTGCCACTACTTTCCGTTCGTGGAGGAGCGATGGTGTACACACAAAAAAGCCTGTGTCTGCCAAACTGGACACAGCGTGATTCGAAACAAAATATTTGAGTCTGTCCTTACTGTACAAAGTTTGAAAACCCGTAATCCACAATATTTGCGAAGGGTGAGATCAAATAGAATGATGAATATACATATTTCGGTATTTACATTGTATTGTATGTGTGACGTGTCTGAGTGAGATCAAGAGTACACGCTTATAGTAGTGAAGGTATAGGATTCAATTCTCGGTCTCCCAATGATCAAGTCGCGTCATTTACATTTGTGTTCTGTGTGAAGGATAGGTCACCACTACAACTGGTATTTTTTTAAAGAAGCTTCTATTTTCAATCCAGGATCTATTTACATGGGAGCAACGAGTAATCAGGGTCAGGTGAAACACGCTGATCAAGGTGGGAGTGAAGAGTAATCAGGGTCAGGTGAAACACGCTGATCAAGGTGGGAGTGAAGAGTAATCAGGGTCAGGTGAAACACGCTGATCAAGGTGGGAGTGAAGAGTAATCAGGGTCAGGTGAAACACGCTATTCAAGGTGGGAGTGAAGAGTAATCAGGGTCAGGTGAAACAAGGTGGGAACGAAGAGTAATCAGGGCTAGGTGAAACATATGATTAAGGCCTCATCTGACTTCCTCGTTCCTGCTACGTGAAACAGACGGTGTTATATGCCCAGCCAACGAGGTGGGGAGCGACACTGTAATCTTTACAATAATGTGCTTCATGTGGTTACTGAAACTGCACTACAGTCAGGATAACATTGGTCAACCTGCTCAAGTACGCTGCGAGATGCTAGAAAAACCACTGTAACCAGCTGCGGAAGAAACGATGGCAAAAGTTGGCTTGAAAATGCTGGAACAACAACACGCTGTACCCACACGTAAATTGGTACCTGGTTTACTGTTAGTGAAAACAAGACCGTGATGGAAGGAAATGGTCACTGCACTTTTTAAAAGAAATAAGCTAAGACCTTTTCCGTGTTGTTGTTTTCGAATACTCATAATGAGTAGGTCATTCTCTTGTGCACAAAAGGGTGTTAAGTGGCAGGTTGCAGTAGTTTTCCGCGCATTCCGAGCGTGCTGATGAAGGTGAACCTGGGTCCTCCAGGCGGTTGTGATATGCTTGGCTTCATCTGCGTGTCACTACTACGAGGATCACGTCGATCCCTCACCTCGTTAGCCAGGCTGCCATGAAAACAGCCCGTTTTCAGGGAGGGCTGCTAGGAAGCCGAGGTGAGGGTCTTGGCCAGTATGTCTTGTCTGACCCTGACTAACATGTCTGATCAGTATATTTTGCATCTCAAGACGTTAGTCTTCCTCCCCGGACTGTACGATGAGCTCTCTACCACTTCATCCCCGACGGATTGTTGGCAATAGGAACCATGTCTTCTCTATATCTTTTATGTTTTTCCGCAACAAAGATGGCGCCGAAACTGGCTACGGGTCTACATTGCTCTCCTGTTTGTGTTCATTATAGATGCCACTAGACGACGGATTTGCCTGGAATTCACACTAGTCGACGACTTACGCTTGTGTTCACGGAAACGTGTCGTTGTTTTCCGTTTGGACTGGTTAATTCGTTCGTTTTTTGTGATTTCTTTCGTCCGATTATCCTGGTCTGGGCATCGGCTATATGAATGGCACTACGCTTAAGCCTGTGTCGTATTTCCCAGCCTAGTTCACACGGCTGAACTTCACGAAATTGGCGGGAGAAATTTAGACACTACAATAATGAACTGAACACAGCCGGAGAGAGATGCCAGACTCACTCACACGCTGAGTAATGTCCCTACGACCTCTTGTGGTAATGGAAAAGACAAGACACACAACGTTAAATGTCCATTCTCTCTCCCCCCCCCCCCCCTCCCCCGGTGCCTTGCTGGATACCTGCTTACGGGAAGTAAACCCTAGGGAAAAATATGCATACTATGCTATCTCCAGTCGTCTCGATAAGTATCTTGCCACTGGCCAAAAGTAGTTCAGGACCAGAGAGTGAGGTTGACAAAAGGAGCAGTTTTTTTTCCCCTCTATTTAATCCAAATCAACGCGCAGGTCCCCAATTTCAGCGGACACACCAAGAGAAAAGACGGTCCACACGGCTAGACAAAGAGAGTGGTCTTCATCACTTGTAATGGACGAACATCATGTCTGTTGCCAGCTCTCTTCTCCGTGCCTTTGCTGTCTTTGTTTGATTTCAGAACATATACTGTTTCCTTTTACACAACACCACTGATGACAGTGTCGATCCCCACCTTGCTAGTCAGACTACTGGGACACAGCTTGTTTCTCGGAGCAAGATGGAGGACCTGAAGTGGGGTCGATCAATATGTATCACCTGACTCTGATTACCCTTCGTACCCACCTTGATTAATATGTATCACCTGAACCTGATTACCCTTCGTACTCACCTTGATCAATATGTATCACCTGAACATGATTACCCTACGTCCCCACCTTTGATCAATATGTATCACCTGATCCAGATTACTCTTCGCTCTCACCTTAATCAGTATGTTTCACCTGACCATGATTACTCTTCGCTCCCACCTTGATCAGTATATTTCACCTGACCCAGATTACCCTTTGTCCCCACCTTTGATCAATATGTATCACCTGACCCAGATTACTCTTCGCCCCCACCTTAATCAGTACGTTTCACCTGACCCAGATTACTCTCCGCTCCCACCTTGATCCGTATGTTTCCCCTAACCCAGATTACCTTTCGCTCCCACCTTGATCAGTATGTTTCACCTGGCCCATATTGCTCTCTGCTCCAACCTTGATCAGTATGTTTCACCTGGCCCATATTGCTCTCTGCTCCCACCTTGATCAGTATGTTTCACCTGGCCCATATTACTCTTAGCTCCCACATTGATCAGTATGTTTCACCTGGCCCATATTACTCTTAGCTCCCACATTGATCAGTATGTTTCACCTGGCCCATATTACTCTTAGCTCCCACATTGATCAGGGTGTTTCCCCTGACCCAGATTATCCTTTACTCCCAGGTCTGATGGAGCATGTAAAGCAGGTGCAACATTATATCAACTTGATATCCCATGAACTTAACTTCCGAAACCTGGACAGGTGGGAAGCAGAAGGTACAGGTCTGGTTCGATTCACACCATATTATTGTTTCTCATTTGCCTTGTTTTCCTATAGAGAGTGCGTTATTGTGTTTGTTTTTTGTTTTTTTTTTTGCGTTTTGCGTTGTAGTGGATCTGACTTTAGCACTTGTTTTAAAAACTGGTTTACTTCCACAGGGGTAGAATCATGCTGGTTCATGAATCTGAACACGTTCACGCTTGAGACGTGTGTTCCCCCCCCCCCATCCTCTCTCTCTCTCTCTCTCTCTCTCTCTCTCACTCACCCTACCTACAAATAATATATGTGTGAGTGCGTAGGGAGGAGGGGGTTTTTTGGCGGTGTGTAAGTTTGTGTTTCTGTCTATCTGTTGGTAGTGGGTAGATGGTTGTGTGAGTGAGTGGGTGCGTTGTTGAGCGTGTGGGTTTGTGTATCTGTCTATATGTATGTATGTGTGTGTGTGTGTTATCTCTGTGTGTGTGGGTGCTGTGTGTGTGTGGGTGTTTCTTCGGTTGGTGGGCTTATGTACGTGTGTGTGTGTGTTTTATTTAAGTGGCTGGAATTTTGGGCGTGTGGGTAATGTGTGATTTTTGGGTGAGTTGGTTTTTGTTTTGAGTGTGTGTGTATGTCTCTCTCTCTCTCACCAACCCCCCCCCCCTCTCTCTCTCTCTCACTTACCAAACCCCCCCTCTCTCACCAATCCCCCAACCCCTCTCTCACTAACCCCCCCCCCCTTACCCCCCCCCCCCTCTCACTCTCTCTTTCCATCGTTTTTTCCTTTGTCTCTCCAGTAAAATTAGCTAAACAATGTGAAAGAAAGAAGGTATGCGAATTGAGATACAGATAGAAATAAAAAACATTCTTACGAGAATGGGGTATACCTTTTCTCTCTCCCCCACAGCGTAAGATGTTAAACATTAAAGCAGACGAGCTTTTCCCATTCATTTACGATGGGAACGCATTCTACGTCTCTGCTTCTTCTTATTTTCTCTTGTTCATATCCTCAGGTAAATGCGTTATTTACTGTTAATGGCTTGTGTCATACATTGGGTGGAGGATGCGTGGCCTAGGGATGAATCGTCTGTTTCACAATTCCAACGCACCTGGTTCGAATCCTTCTCGTGTGCAGATTGGCAGACATGGGTTTATTTCGCTCCTCCACATACCGAAAGTAATGGCAACCTACCGTACTTCACACTTGCCAAGAAACATATAACAGCCAAATAGGTTGACGGTTGTAAGAAGCGACGTTCTGTAAAGGATATGCCACTTACTTTACATACATTGGGTACTATTTCTAGAACTTTCTTTAAAACGCAAAAGGCTACTCCAAATTCAGAGGAATTTTGACACATGCGAGTGACGAAGCGTGCAGTATCAAAAAATGTTGGGGTCATCAAGACCCCATTTTGCTATTAAAGTTTTTTTTGTTGTTGTTTTTGTTTTGCGTTCGCCTTATTTCTCTATTCCCCAAGGCGGGTGTGCGTTACACTGTGGTTTTTATTTTGCGCCTGTCGGCCCAGTGCATCCTTCTTCTTCTTCTTCTTCGTTCGTTCTCAATCTCCCACTACCAAACCCTGAAAGGGCTTAAGTAGCAGAATGTAGTCCAGAGAACGGAATGCGTTGTGTCGTAGTTTACAGTTTAACTGCGATATTTGCACCTTTCGGTCCAACACATCCGACTTCAGCAAGCATTTTTTGAGTACCGGGTTAACATTCCCTCTTCGATCCCTTCTCCTTAGCCAGTATGCCCTGCTGCAGCCTGTTATCCAGGATCACCACGTGGAGGTGTAGAAGGGTCTTGGCAGCTATGGTTCGCTGGCCCTGACGCTAGCAGTCAGCTATGGGTCGCTGACCGCTGCAGCATCTTGATCCCTAAGTGCATCCGACTTCAGCATGCATTTTATGTAAGGGTCTGCTTTCTCCTGCATTTACTAAGGGTTTGCTTCCTCAGGGTAACGGCCGGTGCTGTGATGGGGATCGAACCCAGCATCTTCTGGTTGTGAGCCGTGCCACTTAACCACGCCGTCCCCTGTAGAAGCTTTTCGATAATCAGATCTTGACTCTTGACATTTTTTTTTGCAGTGGCTGCGAATATATAAGGGCTGCCTAGCAGTGATATGCTCATCTGTGGTCTCGTCATTATAGGAATGATAGTGGTATCCCCACCTCGTCGGTCTTGCTGTACTCATTGCATATTTCATCATCTTCTTCGTTTTATCATTATAATTACCTTTTCTTCTTCTTCTTCTTAATATTATCATTATTACTATTTTTAGTATTATACTTATTATTATACTTATTTTTCTTTTCTCGTCTCACTTTCTACCTGGTTGTAGCCCAGTGGCATGTTATGTATTTGTCTTTCGCCTCTCTCGTGGCTCGAGTAACATATTTCTCCATTTTACGGCAGGTCTATATTACACTGTCTAACCACCTTTTCCTCGGTCTACCTCTCGCCCTGATGTTCTCCTGTAGAAGGTTGCATGAACAATGTGGTCTGGTTGCATTTTCACAATATGGCCAAACCAATTCATTCTCTGTTGCTCGATGTACTGTAGCCAGGGAATTGTTCCAACCTTCTCCCGAATACTCGTATTTGTGATTCTGTCTATTCTGGTGTTGTTAGGGACCTTTCGTAGGCATCCCATTTCGCAGGTGGCTAACATTCGATGCTACTACTATTTATCATCTGCTTTTTTGCTTGGAGGGAAACCTTGGGGTGTCTTAGTAATGGAGACAGCTTGTATGTGACAGCGTTTGCCCTCTGGACTCTCGTCTCTATCTCTTTGTTGAGTCTGCAATCCTCAGTAAATACAGCTCACTGTTTTTATTATTTTACTTATTGTTATTATTATTATTATTATATTTACTATTGTTATTATTATATTTACTATTGTTATTATTATTATATTTACTATTGTTATTATTATATTTACTATTGTTATTATTATATTTACTATTGTTATTATTATTATATTTACTATTGTTATTATTATTATATTTACTATTGTTATTATTATATTTACCATTGTTATTATTATAAAATTGCCAGATCAACACTTCTACTTCCGAAAGAAGACAACTACTATGATTTAACTAGAGAAGAACAAGCCGTCACTTTGCGTGACCACAAAACGATCAGGAAAACAAGACACCGCTGCTCTGGTTCATTTAATCAATCAATCAATCAGCCAACCAATCAATCAATCAATGAAAACCTTTTCAGCTCTCTGCTGAGCACATGTTTTCATCAAACTTTGACTTGCCTGTGTATGTTGACATTTTTGTGGCTTAAAGTTTCAACAAGATGATACACTTGCCAAATCCTCGACAGTCCATACTTTACTCTTAGGACATGTCTGACAGGTTACAGTGTTACTATTCTTGACTCTCTATACGGGTCTAGGTAGCACTCTGCATTATATTAGTCACAATATATTTTTTGCAACGTTATTGTACATTCACTGTTTTAGATTTGCATCTTTGACAAAAAGGACTGTTCTTGGCTTGTCTGTCCTGTTAACTTAATGTCTTTATACTGGTTTAGAATACTGCAGAGTCTGAATACAACCAGTTTCTTGGATTGTGGTTAACTTTAGTGCGAATCCATCTTAATAGACTCAAATACCAGAGCAAAGTAGACCTCCGGCCATTTATGCTGTTTTTAACAAACCTCTAAACCATGGCCAATGTTAAGTCATCTCACACAGTTAGTTGACTATTACGACATCTTATCTGTGGGGCAGTGGTGCTATTCTTGTCATATTGGTGGGGATAGGAGCATAATATCTCAGTCCATTATGAACTATCCGCCCCCTTCACACTACATCCATCAGTATGATTTTGAGCTGGACTTAACAAGTTTGACTTATTCAACTGATGGCTCTGTTGTTGTTAGTGCACAGCTGCCAGTTATCCGTTTTATGAACGGTTATAATGAGGGAACGTGTTTATGGCCATATACTCGTCTGTCAAATCTTGTTACATAAGATGGTAAGATTGTTGTTGTTGTTGTTGTTGTTGTTGTTGTTGAGGTATCGGAAGTTAGGTTCATGGGATATCAAGTTGATATAATGTTGCACCTGCTCTACAAGCGAATACACCTGGAGTGCTCCCTCAGACCTGGGAGTGAAGAGTAATATGAGTCAATTGAAACATGTTGATCAAGGTGGGAGTGAAGAGTAATATGGGACAGGTGAAACATGCTGATCAAACTGGGAGTGAAGAGTAATATGGGACAGGTGAAACGTGTTGATCAAACTGGGAGTGACGAGTAATAGGGGACAGGTGAAACATGTTGATGAAACTGGGAGTGGTGAGTAATATGGGACAGGTGAAACGTGTTGATCAAACTGGGAGTGACGAGTAATATGGGACAGGTGAAACATAAGGTTAGAGTGAAAGAGTAGTTATTGTTGTTGTTTTGAATGCCCACAATTGGTAGATTTACTCTTTTGTGCGTGCTAGCAAGGACGTTAAGTGGCGGATTTTTTTAACTTTCCTCACATACCGAGCGTGTTGGTGAAGGTAGACCGGGGTCCTCCAGGCGCCTGTGATATGCTTGGCTTCATCTACGTGTCGCTCACTACTACAGGGATCACGTCGATTCCTCACCTCGTTAGTCAGGCTGCCATGAAAACTGCCCGTTTCTACGGAGGACTACGGAGAAGTCGAGGTGAGGCCAAATATATTTTGCCTGACCAGATGTCAATCTTCCTCTCCCTAGTTGGAAAGTAAATTGTGTGTCAATTCAACTGAGACAATAAAATATGCGTTTATATTTGTCTTCTTCTCTGTGTTTGCCAAATTGGACTTGACTCGTTTCGAACCGCCGTTGGGCAGACACAATGTAACTTGTCTCGGTGAGATAACGCTTCCGTGTATGGAAAGTAATGTCAACCTACTTTACAACATATCTGCTAAATACTTAGCGAAATAGGTTGGCAGTTGAAAGAAGCAACCTTCTGTAAATGACATGGTATTTACATTACATCTTCCTGGCTATTGATCTAATAGGGTTAAACTGCAAATTCCGTTCGTTGGTCGACTTTTCAAGTTCGAATACAGAGCAAATATTTGATATACGGGAAAGCTTTGACGTCTCTGCTTATTTACCGTTTCTCCATTTCTACTTTGAAACATCGTGGCTGTTGGGTTGTTTCATGCGTAGGATTTTGTACGCCTATATGAGCTCCTAAAGGTAGAAGACTCTACAACTCATAACGTTGCATATATACAGACCAAAGTCTACTGGGTGTCGGAGAATCTTCTGTGTTTGAGTAGAAGAGATAGAAACAATGCCGCAAACGATATATGACACAGCATTAAAAACCAACTACGAGGCGTGTTCAAATGAAACCGGACCTAACTGCACCATGTGAACATACGTGCGATGCGCATGGTGACGTCAATTCTGGTGTAAACAGCACGTACCAACTGTCAAGTTTGCCAAATTGCATTATCCTCCGACTCATTATTTCCTCAGCATGCCGTTGAAAACATGGCGGGTGTGATACTGAATCCGTCCAGAGTTGATCAGCAAGCTGTGATTCGGTTTCTAACAGCTTAACGATGTCGACCAGTTGACATTCATCGCAGAATGCACGCAGTGTATGAGGACAAAAGTGTGTCGAAGACAACAGTGAAGAACTGGACAACGATGTTTAAAGAAGGACGTGAGTTAACGAAAGATCGTCCGAGACCAGGTCAGGCGCATATTGTTGCGTCAGAAGATGCCATCGCCAAAATTGTGCAGCAATCACGTTTTCAAGGAGGCTGGCATAAGTACAAGAACTAATATATACCCCATGGAAGATGAGAGGCTGCCAAAGGATATCCACAATGGAAAGCTGGCCATTGGAGATAGAAGGATCGGTCGTCCCACACAGCGATTCAAGGACGTTTGCAATAGGGACATAAAGTCCTGCGATATTCCATCCGAGGGCTGAGAAACAATTTATCAGGCTCAAACTGTTTGGAGTCAGTTGAAATGGGCAAAGTTGTTGCTGATTGTCGAAGAGCTCTTCTGGATGCAGAGAAAAGAGAAAGACTGAAGAGATCAAGGAACAACCAGGCAAGCCAGCCTCCTCGGCATGGTTGTACGATCTGTGGGAGGGACTGTCACTCGCGAATCGGTCTTTACAGTCATAGCAGGCAATGTTGAAATACAGGAGACAGAGCTGGACAAAACTCACAGGGCGCCACGTGAATGGTCTGCAGAGACTGATACGCCAATGATGATGATTATGTATATATATATATATATATACCCATTCATGGGGATTCCGTGGCGAAGTGGTTATGTTGTGTTGGTAATGTGATGGTAGATGTGTATTTTTGTGTTGGTGATATGATAGCAGACATGTATCTGTCGTAGGTGATGTGAAAGTATACTTGTATCTGATGTGGGTGATGCGAAAGTATACCTGTATGTGGTGTGGGTGATGCGAAAGTATATGTGTATGCCATGTGGGTGATGTGAAAGTATATTTGTATGCCATATGGGTGATGTGAAAGTATATTTGTATGCGATGTGGGGGATGTGAACGTATACTTGTATGTGATGTGGGTGACGTGGAAGTTTACTTGTATGTGATGTGAGTGATGTGAAAGTATTCTTGTATGTGGTGGGGGTGATGTGATAGTAGCTGAAGTGAGACGAATAGTAACACTGTAACCTGCCAGACATGTGTAAGAGGCGACTGACGAGGGGTGGGCATGGTGCAGGCTACCAAATTCTATAGAATCTTGAAGGCCCACAAATTAATATAGCTACACACACGCCAACAGTTGGCATGTATTTGTAAAGCACCTATGCTCCTAAGGGATCTGTTCATGTTTTTATTGAGTTATTGTGTGAATGTCGGGGTTAAAGTTGTTGTTGTTGCTGCTTTGAATGCCCGCAGTGAGTAGGTTTACTCTTTAGAGCGCCATAAAAAGGACGTTAAGTGGTGGGTTGCAGTAGCGTTTTTCACATTCCGAGCGTGCTGTTGAAGGTGGACCGGGGTCCTACGGGCGGTTGTGCTATGTTTGGCTTTATCTTCGTATCGCTCACTACTACGGGGATCACATCGATCTCCACCTTGTTAGACAGGCTGCCATGAAAACAGCCCATTTGCAGGGAGGGCTACTAGGAAGCCGAGGTGAGGGTCATGGCCAGTATATTTTACCTGACCCTAACTGACAAGTCTGATCCGCTAATATTGCATAACCAGACGTTAGTCTTCCTCCCCAATAACAAGCGATAACATTGCTGGGATTAGGGATAGAAGACAAAAAAGACATTGTTTGGACAGTTCATGGTACAGAAGACGGACAACAGCCGAATTTGTAAACACAAATCAAGATAGAAAGATATAGAGATCCCTGATCCCTTACGCTAATCGGCATGGCACTGGATGCAGTTTTCAGCCTCTAGCCATTGTTGTGGTTGTTCGAAGTTTCTTCTCTTGAGTTCACTTTTGATAACCTTTCTTTGTTAGGCGGTGTCAGTGGTTCTTCTTAAAGGGGGCAGTACTAGCAGAACTGTGATGGTGTTAGTAAACAAATTCATATAAAATTTAATTTCAAAGACAGAGAACCCAAATCTTCACACAAGACAAAGAAGTGATAGAGCTATCTAAAACAATAGATGTCTCTGAAGTAGAATACATACATGTAGTGAATCCAACATTTTAAATGACAAGTTCATAATACACATGTACAAAATATGGATACTATTGTGATGTACTTTTGTAAGTAATGGTGAAGTTAAATTCATTCACATTTAAACAACATATCAATAAATGGTACATGTTCATCAGGAACTAAGGAAAATAGTATAGATTTCATATATTTAAATTTACGTCACCTGAAAGTTGACCTATTGTGGGGTAGAAAATTATGAACTTTGAATGAAGTTTTTGAACTGAGTTGTCCTGCAGAGTTGGTGTGTATGACGAAGACAAGAATAGCACCACTGTTCCATAGAGAGTATGTCATAAGAGACGACTAACTGTGTGACATGGCATAACACCAGCCATAGTTTGGTAGTTTGTTAAGAGCAGCATAGATGGCGCTTAACAGGCTGTGGGTCTTCTTTGCTCTAATGTGTGAGTCTATTAAGATGGACTCGCACATTGGCTAACCACTCTCAAAGAAAATGGTTGTATACAGACTCTGCAAAGTCTTCTAATCCAGTCCAGTATAATGACGTTAAGTTAAGTTACGTGTCGAGACGTACTTGAGAAAGTGGTCCGGGGTTCTCCTGACTGTAGTACAATGCGAGGCCCCTTTAAAAAAACTCACCACTATAGGTATTGCAGTTTAGCTCCCTACCTCGAGGACCAGAGTTCTGTGACACATCATGTTTCAAAGAGCACGAACGAGGAAGTGGGTGGGGGGGGGGGGAGTGTGGGGGGGGGGTGGGGGGGGGGTGATGTCCTAATCAGTATGATTAATTTTACTCGGATTATTCATCGCTCACATGTCCGAGCCATTGAAGAAGCATGCACATGAACGATCTTCCTGCATCTAATTTGACTCTGTCGTTTTTTTTCAACTAGCAAATTTTGCTTTAAAAGCTTGCCTTCTTTCGGTTGTTTACTTGTTCGTGTAGCGCACGAGCTGCAGCGGTCAGCGACCAATGGCTGACTGAAAGCGCAAGGGCCAGCGAATCAGAGTTGCCACGATCCTTCTACACATCCACGCGGTGATCCTGGATAATAGGCCGCAACAGAGCAAACTGGCTAAAGAGAAGGGATCGAAAAGGGAATGCTAACTCGGTACTAAAAAAATGCTTGCTGATGTCGGATGTGTTGGACCGGAAGGTGTGAACATCGCAGCCAAGCTGTAAACTACGATACGCCCCATTCCGTTCTCTGGACTACATTCTGGTACTTAAGTGCTTTTCAGGGTTTGGTAGCGGGAGATTGAGAACGAGCGAAGCCAAGCCAAGCCAAACCAAGCCAAGCCAAGCCAAGCCAAACCAAGCCAAGCCAAGCCAAGCCAAACTAAGTTCGTGTGACACATGTATCTTTACTGTTGTCTCTTGTTTGGAATAATAACCACTACAAACAGTCGGAATTCACAGTTGGTTGGTTGGATGGTGTTCCAGCAGGATGTGCGCGCCTGTACTTTTGCCCGATGCCACATACTTGGCAAGTGTTTATGAGCTGTTGTTTAGTTTCGTGCAGTGCACAATTTGTCTGGCCTGCGATGTAGGAGCCCTGCCCTAACACCGGCAAGAGCCGGACACTCACAAAGAGAGTGCTCGACAGATTCATATGAATGTGTGCACAGCCAGCACTCTGGGGTATGTTGTGGTTAGATTCTGTTCAAGTGACTGTTAAGTTGTATGTGTTGAGTGTGAAGTCAGAAAATGGTGTTTTGGTCTCTCCTTTTCAGGAATTTGATGTTGTCTTTGTGATTTGGATGTCCATATGTTTGTGGATCTTTCTGCCAGTGTTCTCCAATGCCCATCTATTCAGTCAAGCCACTAGGTGTTAGTCTGTAGCGTTATTGGTTTGTATCGTTGTTCTTGGCTTGATCCTTTTTTAGCGAGTCCGTCTGCTTTGTCATTGCCAGGTGTATTTGAACGGTCATGGGGCCATTGCATAATTGTTCTGATTTCATGGATGTGATAAGCTAGTGGGTATCTGCTTACAATGACCGTCATCTTTAGGGTCAATAATAAGTATGTAAAGGTAACGATGTTTTGAGAATTTGATGGGGAAGACATCAAATAAACTCGTCAAGTGCTAAATGACTACTTGCAGTTCTGTTATTTCGGTTTCATAGTTACAACTTGTCTCCCAACAGACATCAACAAGCTCACCAGATCTCGGAATTAATAGTTGAGCTCTGTTTTACCTGCATGGATCCACATTACAGTCAGCCATTTTGCCATATACGCTATATCAGATCAAGATTTATCATTATCATCAAGTGCCCTGTCGGTAGGAGTTGACGATCACGGATCCCCACTTCCTCATCATGTGTGGTTTGATCAGCTCAGCTGTTGATCACCTCCAATGCCATCCCTTCAAGCAGTCCAATATTTTCTCTCTTTGCCTGCCTATGTCCCCTTCCCTGCAATTATGCCCCTTGTCATCGTGTGCTCCATCCTAATTTCCCCCACCCCATCCCCTCCCTCTCTTCTCATGACATGCCCGAAAAAGGCAGACTGCCGTGTCCTGTTTTTTTGTCATAAGTTGTCTTTGTGTCTGTGCCTCCTTAAGAGCCACGTTATTAGCTTTCTCTGCAGTCAATGGAATTTTCAAGTCTTTTGTCAAACTACATTTCCGTAGCCTCCAAAGATCCCTGTACTTGAAGGCTGATTGTCCATGACTCGCTGCCGTATGTCAGTACTGGTTCTACGTAGTATCGAAGAACGTGCTCTTTTAATTCCAGTGATATGCTTTTGTTGCACAAGATTCCCTGCATACTACGGAAGACTTATTATGCCTTGGCTATTCTGTTCTTTATTTTTAAGTGCTTCCTCCATCACAACTGACGTAGTGCCCAATTATTGAAAGGAATGTGTTTGTTTTAGTTCCTTCTCGTTCATCTTTTTACAACTTTTCTTAGATGTGTGTCTCTTAGTTACCACTTAGTTACCATCAGATTTATTTTGATTTAAACTGAGACTTTTATTTTCATTTAATGTATTAGTAAATCAAAATTAAAAACATCAAATAAAACACTTCAAAGAATATATAATGTATGTTTGTTTATTCGGGAAGTAAAATCAGAAAAAACCTTGGCTCAATTGTCTGACTTGTACAGTTGATGTCACGCATCACGTAGTCATAATTTAAAAATATGAATCACAACTATTAAGCGGAGCCGAGTTTATTCTCTTCGCGATGTTAAATAATTGGTGAAACGCGCTTATAGCAAGCAACACTGTCGAGATAATAATAACCAAAGTATATAATACGTCAGTCCAGGAAAGCTCAAAATATAACTTAGCATCATCTGTCATACAATGCTAGAAAGGTTTGTCTGTTGTGAAAAACTCTTCGATCAGATCAGCTGCCATCTCTACATCGAAGTTTAGCGTGCTTCGGATCTCCAGCGTCCTCTGTCTCTTTCTTTGGTTGTACAATCTGGCAGGGTTTTCTCAATCCATCTCTTTGTAATCCTGCCTTTCAGACCGTTGTCTTTCACTGAATCACTATCCTTCTACTTTTCCATTCAGTACATGTTTTAGTCACATGTTGTCTTTTAGTATAACAAAAGAAACTTGAATGTCTGACTTGGATTTCGTTCAATAATTGTCTTGTAACTTCAACTTGGCGATGAAATTGTTGAAATTGTTTGAGACACATTTACATATCACAGCCTGGCAGGAACAATGGGGGTGCAGACTTATACTGAGCTAAAGAGATCTGCTGGGAACAGAGAACAGTGACGTGACATGGTCGGAAGACTTCAACACCAGTCTCCGGACTGACTAATAGAGGATAGTGGCGTGACATGGTCAGAAGACTTCAAGAGTCTGGACTGACTAACAGAGGACAGTGGCGTGACATGATCAGAAGACTTCAAGAGTCTGGACTGACTAACAGAGGACAGTGGCGTGACATGGTTAGAAGACTTCAAGAGTCTGGACTGACTAACAGAAGACAGTAGCGTGACATGGTCAGGAGACTTCAACACCAGTCTCCGAACTGACTAACAGAGGACAGTGGCGTGATATGATCAGAAGAAGACTTCAAGAGTCTGGACTGACTAACAGAAGACAGTAGCGTGACACGGTCAGAAGACTTCAACACCAGTCTCCGAACTGACTAACAGCAGACTGTGGCGTGATATGATCAGAAGACTTCAAGAGTCTGGACTGACTAACAGCAGACTGTGGCGTGACAGGGTCAGAAGACTTCAACACCAGTCTCCGAAATGACTAACCTAATGATGATAATAAACTTAAACTTCTCCAAAACCTTACTATTTTTTTATTTGTTTTTCTTTCTTCTTTTCAATTAAATTCACTTGCCATCTCCACAATGAAGGTTGGTTGCAATGTATCTCCAGCGTTCTCTATCTCTCGCCCTGGCTGTACACACAGCCAGTCCGCTGCTCATCCACCGTTTAATGTTATCCTGCCATTTGTATCGACCGCCTTAAACCTTTCCCTCCAGTACAGGTTTAAAATGAAATCATGTCATTTAAAAAGGCCAAAATATAAGATTTGTCGGTTTTGTATGTCTTTCAACAGTTCTCTTTTTATCCATAGTTTCTCCAGGTGTTCTACATTTTTTTAGCTTTTGTTTCCATGAAATGTGACTCATTCTCCTATTCAATCCACTTCTCCGGGGACTCTGTTCTGTCTCCTAACTTCTTGTTCATTGTTCAACCTTGCACACCATACTGCAGTATTGTGTATAAATAACAATTGATCATTCTTTAGCTGCTGCCTAGCTCTTAAATTGTGAATATCTTCTTCATTCTTATGAAGGATTCTTGACTCGTATCTCTTCTGTTCTTAATTTCCATCCATAATATAATGGTATGTTATTTTCATGAAAATATCCATCCAAAAACGGTGCTCGTATGTGTACGAAACAAAAGTATATTACGGGATCAGTTGTTGTTGTGGTTTAATGCCCATAATGAGTATACTGACTCTTTTTGTACCGTGAAAAGGGCGTTGTGGTGGGATGTAGTAGCTTTCCTCACATTCCGAGCGTGATGAGGAAGGTAGACCGTGGTCCCACAGGCGGTTGTGCTATGCTTAGCTTCTACTGCGTGACACTCACTACTACGGGAATTACGTCGATTCACATCTGGTCAGCCAGACTGCCTTGAAAACAGCGTGTTTCCAAGCCATGCTTCATGGAAGAGAGTTCTTTTCGTCTTCTTCTTCTTCTTATTATTATTATTAATATTATTCTGCGCTCGTTCTCAATCTCCCACTACCAAGCCCTGAACAGGGCTTTGCGAATTGACTACGATATTTGCACCTATCGGTTAGGCTCATCCGTCTTCAGAAGGCAAAGAAGAGATTAAAAGTGGTCTTGATCAGTATATTGTGCCTGACCCTGACGCGACGTCCTGGTCAGTATGTTGTGTCTGACCGGACTAAAGCATCCATTTTGTCTTTACCCTTTCACTGATGAAAGATCTATGCTCCACGGGAGCTGATATGAACGGCTTTGATTGATCGATATTTGAGAAAATACATTCTTTATGTAGAAAACCTCCATAGCTTTATTGTATATTTTGTACTAAGTCGAACTTAGATTGATGTCAATACTGTACTTCAATGGAAAAGGCGTTATTGTGTGTGAGAATTCAACGTAAGGCCGGGAAAATACGAAAAAGATAAAATACTAGGATATGAACGGCAGGCGCTAATCTAGGACGCCCTCTGTAGGCAGAATCGTTCGCATCTGCACGTAGTCAAACAGGCCATGTCAGTTCAGGTGAACGGATCTAAATGTTGTTGGCATTGATTTGATGGAGTTTGCGGTCACGGGCGGTACTTGAGTTGATAGATCAGGGGTCGCAAAAACGCGGTCCGTGGGTTACACGCAGCCTGCTAGGCTATTTATTGTGGCCCGTAATTTCGAGAGACTGAGCAAATGTCTTTTTTTTTTTCATTTTTTATTTCATTCGCCATATTTCTCTATTCCCCAAGGCGGGGTGCGTTGCACTTTATTTATTTATGTTTGCGCAAATCGGCCCAGTGCATCCGACTACATCATACATTTTATGTATGTGTCTGCTTCCTCCTGCATTTTCTAAGGGTTTGCTTCCCTTGTGCTGTGATCAGGAGCAAATTCAGCACCTTAGGGTTCTGAGCCCTGTTACTTAACCGTGAGACCACGCCGTCCCAATACTGGTTTTGATTTCATTATCAACACGCTCCAGTCAACCCATTTGTAAAGATATACATGACTTACCGTTAATAAAGGTACGGTGGCGAGAAAGGAAACTGACCCTACCTCATAATAAACTTAGCCCTAGTTCAATAAAATATCCGATAACAGTGTATGCTTTAAAACATTTGACCTGTCAGACATGTAATACGTGTCCAACAATAATTTGATATGGCCTTAGCTTCCCCGTCCAGTGAAAAATATAAGCCAGAAAAACATTGACAGACAGGCAAATGTCGACTTCCCAGATTATTGGTTCTTGACTTGGCGTGATTATGTTAATGACCTGTGTTCAGAGCCGGATCCAGATCTGACTGCTAGCGTTAGGGCCTAAATCCAGATCTGCGAAGACCCTTGCTCGCCTCCACGTGGTGATCCTGGATAACAGGCTGCACCAAGGACGACTGGGTAAAGAGAAAGGATCGAAGAAGGATGCTAATCCGGTACTCAAAAATACCATGCTAGAGTTGGATGTGTAGGACCGAAATGTGCATATATTGCAGTCAAGTTGTAAACTACGACACAACGAATTCCGTTCTCTTCTTTGTTTTTCTTCTTCTTCTTCTTCTTCTTCTTCTTCCACATTTCCTTTCTTCTTCTTCTTCTTATTATTATTATTATTAAAAGCTCTTATTTAATTTGCCAACGCCGTTGAACTTCTATTTCTCTTAACCAACTTCCCCATAACTTAGAGTGCTAAAATTCTGTATACAGCCTCTACTAGTACGACCTTTTTATATATACCAATTTGAATGAGCCTGTACAGCTCACTCAAAAGTTGTTACGAAAAATGTAGATTTAAAGAAAAATTACTTCAATATATAAAAGATCCCAGATTTCACGCCAATGTGGCATATGTGAAAAATAACGTGAGGCTCATATTTGTCTTGACCAACGGCACACTAGGGGGTGGGTGGGGTTGGGTGATGTGGGGGTGGGGTATCAACATCACGCCTGCTGGCTTTACTTTCCAAGATTATTCTTGAACCCAATTTTTGAGGCTGGGTGGACCCCGGAACCGTGTTTGCGATCTGGTTAAAATCCAGCACCAACTGTGGATAGCTCAGCTGAGAAGCAAGTACACTAACCACTGCGCTACCTCGGCTCAACTATTATATATCATCATCAGGTGCCTATCACGTGTGTCGTTTACCAACTCTGTTGTTGATTGTCGGCCGTGCCATTCTCTCAGGCTGTCCAGCATCTTCTCTCTCTCTTCCTTTCTATGTCTCTATTATATATAGAAGTGGTTTAATTCGAATCACTCATAATCTCGTGTTCTGGAAAGGATGGTGTGACGTGTGACGTAGTTTGCAGAGAAGATGCGATATTTGGGCTTTTTTGCCCGATGCATCCGGTCTCAGCACGACATTTTAGTCCCTTGTCGATCTCCTTGTTGATGTAGTCTTTTTCCAGGGCCGCTTCTTGAAGATGTTGAACGGTCTTGGTTAGCTATGATTGGCTGAACCTGCTGCAAACCTCCAGCTACGAGTCTCTGGATGCTGTCTGATCATTCACTCCTACTTCTTCTGTCCCTGCTTATGTGTTTACCCTGCCCTATCTGTTCTCCGCAGTGAGCTGACAGGTTTTGATTGATTGAAATAGAACTAGAAGTGATGCAGTGCTAATAAGCCATATGGGTGTATGGAATGAGCTAACGCGAATAATCATGGCCCATCATGATCGTTCTTTTAGTCGCTCCTCTTCAACCCCTGGGAATGTAGAAGTCTTTCGGTATTTCTTTTCGCTAATCCTGTTATGCATTTAATCGATAGGTTATGAAGAGATCTCTAGAACGAGCCTGTCTGAATGCCTCATACACAGTTGCGTTGACCGCTTCAGATGTTTCTGTAAGCCACCTTTTTTTCGTGGTCAACCTTTAGCCTTAAATCCGTTGTATCTAAATAGCATTGCTTGTTGTGGGGTGCTGTGTGGTGGTAGTCTTGTTACGTGGCCAAACCATTTTAGTTTCTGATCATGTCTCTCCTTGCTACACTCAATACTTTTGCAGGCATTTCATGTCTGCTGTTACGATGCGTCGCTTTCATTTGATGTTAGTGTCCAGTTTTGACATTGATAGCATAGTGTCGGGACGAAACTTGTGTTGAATAAAGCTCTTTTGGTAGTTATTGTCACGTGCTTGCAATTAAGTATTGGAGTTAATTGTCCAATGATCTGATTTTGCCTTATTACATCTTTGTTGGATTTCTGCCCTAATTCTTCCAGTAGCTGATAACGTGATGCCTAATTAAGTAAAATCATTCACCTGTTAGATTTGCTGCTTGTCGGGGAAGATATTGATTCTTCCGTCTATCCTAGATATTTTCTTATCCTCCGTTTTTTTTTCTACGTTGATTTTCATGCTGTATTCTTTACAGGCTGTGTTTAGTTTGTGAATTTGTTGTTGCAATTGTATACCCTCGTAACCGAATGTGCATACAGCCAGATGATTCTTCCGTTGTGTCTTTAAATGATGCAGGAGTTGCCTTCTTTTGATTTCCATGCAGGTAACTTTCATGTAGGAATTTCTTCATCATTATTGTAATGGTTGCCCTGTGAGTAGTATACAGTTTGCTTGTTTTTATTTTTTGTTACTGCTAACGGTTCTTTTACCCGCGCAGTGTGTACACAGATCTTTTGAATGTTTCGTTCGTCTCAGATAAGACTAGGCGCGTGATGTCACCTATCTTGAGACAGGGGAGCGGGTGGTGGAGGGGGGCTTTGGTGGGTGTGGTGGGAGACTATAAACGTGCCGGATTGGAATGCTCACTGTTTCACGGTTTCATTTCTTCAAAGTGGAGCGTCTTACCTATCAGCTGTAACGAGCCCTTCTGTTGAAACTGTAAGCCATAGAAACATTGACAGATAAAGATAGGTTAACTGAACCTCCTTCGTCTTCTCCGATCAACTGATGCTCAGTAGCGAAACGTGATGATCATTTTTAGTGTAAGCCGAATCATAAACATAAAGGGACATCATCGTTGTCATGTTCTAAAAATAGAAATGCAGCCAGGAAAGGCCGGCCTGATTTCTGGCTATTGAGCCGTGAGAATAAAATAGTGCGCTATAAATTACCGTCTCCTGGCAATTAATTGACCAGATTCCTACGCTGTGATGCTGGATGTAAACAGTTTTTCAGCTTAGCTCGTTTGCTAACATTTCACTACCACGCTTAAACAAAAATGAGCATTACAGTTTCAATTTCAAATTTATTTCACATCTGTTTTTTGCAAAAGGATGCATTCTCTAATTCTTCGCATACCTTTTGGGATAGCTCGGCATATCCTGTATATTCTAACGCGTCTCGACTGCTGATGCTGTGCTTCTTGCCCGGTAAGGTTCACGAAGTGGACTATGCATTTCAGGTCTTCGCCGGTACCCCACAGCTTTTCGAGCATGGTCGCTCCCCTACACCAGACTGCCTGATGATAGTGGCATTAAAGCACTCGAAACAACCAGATTTGATTAGTCCTCACAAATGTTACACAAGTAACACATCACATGTCGTGATACAGCAATAAATGAGACATGCAAGATATGAATATTAAAGTCAAGGTTTGTCCCATAGTAGTTACATTACTGTCGTGTAATGAAGTTGTTAGAGACGTCAGTATACTAAGTCAAGGTTTGTCCCATAGTAGTTACATTACTGTCGTGTAATGAAGTTGTTAGAGACGTCAGTATACTAAGTCAAGGTCTGTCCCATAGTAGTTACATTACTGTCGTGTAATGAAGTTGTTAGAGACGTCAGTATACTAAGTCAAGGTTTGTCCCATAGTAGTTACATTACTGTCGTGTAATGAAGTTGTTAGAGACGTCAGTATACTAAGTCAAGGTCTGTCCCATAGTAGTTACATTACTGTCGTGTAATGAAGTTGTTAGAGACGTCAGTATACTAAGTCAAGGTCTGTCCCATAGTAGTTACATTACTGTCGTGTAATGAAGTTGTTAGAGACGTCAGTATACTAAGTCAAGGTCTGTCCCATAGTAGTTACATTACTGTCGTGTAATGAAGTTGTTAGAGACGTCAGTATACTAAGTCAAGGTCTGTCCCATAGTAGTTACATTACTGTCGTGTAATGAAGTTGTTAGAGACGTCAGTATACTAAGTCAAGGTCTGTCCTATAGTAGTTACATTACTGTCGTGTAATGAAGTTGTTAGAGGCGTCAGTATACTAAGTCAAGGTCTGTCCCATAGTAGTTACATTACTGTCGTGTAATGAAGTTGTTAGAGACGTCAGTATACTAAGTCAAGGTCTGTCCCATAGTAGTTACATTACTGTCGTGTAATGAAGTTGTTAGAGACGTTAGTATACTAAGTCAAGGTCTGTCCCATAGTAGTTAGATTACTGTCGTGTAATGAAGTTGTTAGAGACGTCAGTATACTAAGTCAAGGTCTGTCCCATAGTAGTTACATTACTGTCGTGTAATGAAGTTGTTAGAGACGTCAGTATACTAAGTCAAGGTCTGTCCCATAGTAGTTACATTACTGTCGTGTAATGAAGTTGTTAGAGACGTCAGTATACTAAGTCAAGGTCTGTCCCATAGTAGTTACATTACTGTCGTGTAATGAAGTTGTTAGAGACGTCAGTATACTAAGTCAAGGTCTGTCCCATAGTAGTTACACTGCTGTCGTGTAATGAAGTTGTTAGAGACGTCAGTATACTAAGTCAAGGTATGTCCCATAGTAGTTACACTGCTGTCGGGGAATTTTTTGGGGGTTTTTGTTTTGTTTTTTGGCGTTCGCCTTCTTTCTCTAATCCCCAAGGTGGTGTGCGTTGCACTGTGGTTTTTATTTTGCGCCTGTCGGCCCAGTGCATCCAACTTCAGCATGCATTTTATGTAAGGGTCTGCTTCATCCTGCCTTTTCTCAAGGTTTGCTTACCCGGGGTAACGGCCAGTGCTGTGATGGGGATCGAACTCTGCACCTTCGGTTTGTGAGCCGTGCCACTTAACCAGTAGGCCAAGCCGTCCCCACTGTCAGGGAATGAAGTTGTTAGAGACGTCAGTATACTAAACCACAGCTTGTATGAGGTAGAGTGGCCAGTTCATCTCCTCCCTGCCTTTAACTACCCAATTCGTACACCAGACGAGATACTTATTCACAACTGTGTCTATTGGAGCGTAACGGTTATGGGAGCAGAACCTTGTACCTTTGCCGTGTAAAGCGATTGCTCTACCACTACAATTATAAGGCCAGCTAGTTACAGGGCCACCAGAAACCTACTTCAAGTGAAACAAATAAAACCCATAATTGGCGCAGCTATAACTGAAACGTGAATAAGTGTCGCATTCAAAAATCGAACAAGACAAACAGGCAGTCAACCCAGGACACACTATGTTTGGACACCAGGTGCAGTGCCCAAGTCGGACATTTAGACGAAGTTTCTTACAGTCAACCCAGGACACACTATGTTTGGACACCAGGTGCAGTGCCCAAGTCGGACATTTAGACGAAGTTTCTTACAGTCAACCCAGGACACACTATGTTTGGACACCAGGTGCAGTGCCCAAGTCGGACATTTAGACGAAGTTTCTTACAGTCAACCCAGGACACACTATGTTTGGATACCCGGTGCAGTGCCCAAGTCGGACATTTAGACGAAGTTTCTTACAGTCAACCCAGGACACACTATGTTTGGACACCAGGTGCAGTGCCCAAGTCGGACATTTAGACGAAGTTTCTTACAGTCAACAGAGGATACACTATGTTTGGACATCAGGTGCAGTGCCCAAGTCGGACATTTAGACGAAGTTTCTTACAGTCAACAGAGGATACACTATGTTTGGACATCAGGTGCAGTGCCCAAGTCGGACATTTAGACGAAGTTTCTTACAGTCAACCCAGGACACACTATGTTTGGACACCAGGTGCAGTGCCCAAGTCGGATATTTAGACGAAATTTCTTACAGTCAACCCAGGACACACTATGTTTGGACACCAGGTGCAGTGCCCAAGTCGGACATTTAGACAAAGTTTCTTACAGTCAACAGAGGATACACTATGTTTGGACATCAGGTGCAGTGCCCAAGTCGGACATTTAGACGAAGTTTCTTACAGTCAACCCAGGACACACTATGTTTGGACACCAGGTGCAGTGCCCAAGTCGGATATTTAGACGAAATTTCTTACAGTCAACCCAGGACACACTATGTTTGGACACCAGGTGCAGTGCCCAAGTCGGACATTTAGACAAAGTTTCTTACAGTCAACCCAGGACACACTATGTTTGGACACCAGGTGCAGTGCCCAAGTCGGACATTTAGACGAAGTTTCTTACAGTCAACCTAGGACACACTATGTTTGGACACCAGGTGCATTGCCCAAGTTGGACATTTAGACGAAGTTTCTTAAGTCAACCTAGTCCCTTCAGGCTAGTCCCGATAAATGTCGAATCGAAAAATGAAATGAACGGACTCAGAGCCTGTAGATCAAACTGCGTGCGGAACCTGGTCATGGACACCACTTGCCTTATGTAACACAGACGTCCTTAAATTGACCCAGTACTAGTGTGTTTCGGGATGCAAGAGAATCTTAAGGAGATAGGGTACAAGGATGATGAGACATGCGTATGTGAAGCAACACAAGACCAAGACCACCTGATCATCTGTCCAAACCTGGTTATTGGTTGAGGAGCAATAACAAGGCAATCCCCGTGGCTGAACATATGAAACATGATGTTTGACATGGTGACCAGGACACGGAAAGATAAGTTAATGTGTAACATAAAAACTCTAACTATTAAAATGCCGTCTTTATCATGCACTAATGTAGCGTGCCTTGGCTTCGTTCGTTCTCAATCTCCCCTTCTCAAACCCTGAAAAGGGCTTTGCAAGTAGCAGAATGTAGTCCAGAGAACGGAATGCGTTGTGTCGTAGTTTACAGCTTGACTACAAATTTTATACCTTTCGATTCAACACATCCGTCTTCAGTAGGCATTTTTGAGTACCGAGTTGTCTGCACTCTTCGATCGCTTCTCCTTAGCCAGTCTGCCCTGCTGCAGCCTGTTATCCAGGATCACTGCGAGGAGGGGTAGAAGGATCTTGGCAGCTCTGGTTCGCTGGCTCTGACGCTAGCAGCCAGCTATTGGTCGCTGACCACTGCAGCTCATGCGAATGCACGAATGTGATATTAACAAGGCTAAAACAATGCCAAATTAGAGCCAGTCCCACGGTAGACCCTGCTAACGGGGATGAGACATTAGAACATGCTTTATAAATAATTTGATCAGTGAGTAACCCCAATACTAATTTGCATGCTAATAATTATATCTGCAGATCAGTGTGTTAAATTTAATTTAAAACATAACAGCATAAAATATCTTTAATTTTATTCATTCTCAAACTGTCGCTGAGTCTCTGGAGAACGTTCAACCAAACGGTTCCAGGTATGGTTGGTTAAGATCCACTTACTTCTATCAGGCCTCAATTTTATATGAGGTGGGGCGTGTAGTTCCCTTCCTCGCTGCCTTTATTTTCCTAGATCTAAGTCTGGTATAGATTTACTGCTGGTTCGACTGGAACGTGTGTTATGAGAAATGGTCGTTCTATTGACTGATGTCATCATGTAGCATGTCCTTTGTAGAACGTCGCTCCCATCACAGTCTGTCTGAAAGAAACTCGTTCCCTTGCCAAAACTCCAGCTTCCGCCACTGTCATACTCAGGCACTCCTGGATATCTTGGTGCCATCGTCTTCTTGACTGATGTACAACTACATAATGAAGGCGAATGTGAAACTGATTTAGCCTCAACGGTTTACTCTCTCACCGGTGCTGTTCAACATTTACACAGTAAAAGTGACCAATATTCAACCCACAGGGACAGGGTGAACGTTGACATTTGCAGATGACATTTTAACGTACAGGACTAGCTCAGGCAGGCAAGAGTTGGCCAGATATATAGGAAACCTTGCAAGCAATCTCACAGTAGTGCGGCAACACAAGTTCTAAGATCAATCCGAACAACGCCTGCATGATGTGGTGCTCTTTGAATAATTTCATAGTAAAGGCTGAACTCCCGGCTTCACTTTTAATGGTTGCATCATTGACAGATGTGATATTTGATCGCAGTCTCTTCTTAAGTGTCATGTTGACCATATCGTACAAAGATGTAAGCGAGGGTTAGGAGCACTCAAGACCATGGATGCTGCCGACTTGGAATAACGTCTTCTGTTCATCCATTTCGCCAAGTCGTGTTGTCTGTTATCGATTACAGACTGAGGATCCTTACACTATCAAGAACACAGTGTGAAAGGTTAGAACGCATCCAGAATGAAGGTATGCGACTAGTTCTGGGCTGCATTAGTGATACCCCGATTGTGATGATGTGGTACATGTTGGGATTGTTATCGGTGACATCCAGACATAAACTGGCACAAGTTAAAGCCTATATGTGTGTCACCACAGACACGCGGCATGAGTAGTATCTCAGACATCAAGGGATAGAGAATCAAGAAAGGGGCGTCATGGATGGCACAGGCAGACAACAATTGGACACGTCACTACAGCTGAGACGATAACCAATTGGATAAGAATGGGTCTATACTGGTGATAGAATGATAGAGTACCAGAAAGTCATCATAACATTAGGCAAGGAATGCAGAGAATGGAGCAACAGGAGAGTAGAGCATGAGGTAAATCAGCTGATAACTGAGAACACCCAGGAGAATGACGCTGTCATATACACCGACGGATCAGTCGTGCGCAGTGGGACATCAGGCTGGGGTTTCTCGGCTAGAGTGAGAGGATAGGTCGTTGCTGAGCGCAGTAGGGCATACATGTCAACAACCTCCAGTATGAGAATGAAGACGGAAGCAGTGACCTCACAACTGAAATGGATATCTGAGACTTCGTGACAGACGCGCAAGCCGTACTTCAGAAGGTACAGAAGGGATGGCTTAGGTATCAGCGGATAGCAGCTGTTACTGCCTCAAACCTCCAGGGGTTGACATGGACCTACTGCCCTGCTCATGCTGGGGTTGAGGGCAATGAAAGAGCTGACATCCTGGCTTCACAAGCTCCCATCATGTGCACATTAGTGATAGATAGAAATGACATTTTGAAAACAATCAATGACCGCCTGTTAGATGAGGACACCGCAATAGACGAAGCAGCAATTCACAGACTGCAAAGTTTCGACATTAAACGAGGTTCGAGCGGAGTATGGCACACGAGAGGACGGTGCAGGAGAGTGTACAACCAGCGAGCTACATGGACCATCAACATCCATACCCTACACCATTTACTGAGAGCGCCTGAGCACCTTATGGGATGCCCAGAGTGCAGCGACGTCGATTCTTAGAAACAGAAACAGAAATAGAAACCGATTTAGCCGCACCTGTTCGAACCCGTGAAGGTCACGTGTTCCTGATGCTTGCTCGAGATTGGTAGTTTCCCTTCAGACTCGGCGTCCTGCACGTGATACACTAATTTATGTGAACTCCTGAGAAACTTGTCATGCACTCGATTCTTCGTAAATTATACTTTGGGTATTGTTTCTTGAGCATACTTCTGAGAGTTTTGTTTCTAGAGTTTTGTTTCTTCAGTTATTGTTTCTATAGTTTTTGTTTGATAGTTTGCTTCTAGAGTTTTGTTTTTAAAGCTTTATTTTTAGAGTTTTGTTTCTAGAGTCTTATTTCTGGAATTTCTTTCTTTAGTTTTGTTTCAAGAGTTTTATTCTTTAGTTTTGTATCTAGAGTTTTGTTTGGGGATCTTTCTTTCTAGAGTTTTGTTTCTAGAGCTTTGTTTGGGGGGCTTTCTTTCTAGAGTTTTTTTTCATAGAGCTGTGCTTCTATAGTTTTTGTTTTATAGATTTTTGTTTCTTTAGTTTTGTTTCTAGAGTTTTGTTTTTAGAGTTCTATTTCTAGAGTTCTGTTTCTAAATTTCTGTTTCATAGAGTTCTGCTTCTGTAGTTTTGGTTTGATAAAGCTTTGTTTTTAAGAGTTTTGTTTATAGAGTTTTGTTTCTAGAGCTTTGCCTGGGGAGCTTTCTTTCTAGAGTTTTATCTCTAGAGTTTTGTTTCACAGAGCTTGTTTCTATCGTTTTATAGAACTTTGAATTTAGAGTTTTGTTTCTAGAGTTTTGATTCCAAGATTTGTTTATAGAGCTTTGTTTCAAGAATTTTGTAATTTGAGCTTCGTTTAGAGCTTTGTTTCTGGAGTTTAATTTTTCTAGAGTTTTTTTCCGCAGTTGTGTTTCTAGTTTTATTTCAAGAGTTCAATTTGTTCCTTTGTTCCTACGGTTTTTATTTTATCGAATTTTAATTTTAGAGCTTTGTTTCTAAAGTTTTGTTTTTAGAGTTTTGTTTCTTGAATTATGTTTCTAGCGCTTTAGTTCTTGAATTTTGTTTCTAGAGCTTTGTTTCTTGAATTATGTGTTTAGAGCTTTGTTTCTTGAGTTATGTTGCTAGAGCTTTGTTTCTTGTATTATGTGTTTAGAGCTATGTTTCTTGAATCATTTTTCTAGAGCTTTGTTTATCGAGTTTTGTTTAATAGAGCTTTGCTTCACACTCAAAACATTAGTCCATGCTTAGCAGAGTATTGACCTGTTTAAATTCTTCTACTCTAGAGTGTAAACCAAGCTATTAGTCTTCTCTTACGACATGCTCTCAAGTGTAGCTGTCACTCTATTCTCATCTATATGTAACACACATCGAGTTTTTCGCATATTGTTTTCACAGACTTGAACACCACAATAAAATAGCCTACATTAAAATATACAGAAAGAAGATTACTCAGAAATGTAATTCTTCAATGTAATAATGACTCAAAGCGAGCCGTTAAAGCATTAGCTTCCATCACTGAAAGCTGTCCGGCTCTATTCAGGCTTGTGGCTCGACTTTCCAAGAACGTAAGTAGTGCCTCAAGAAATATATTATCAAGGGCAAATAACTCAGTACAATAGGTTTTGACAACAATCAAAATGGCTGCTTTAAAGATTGTGACGTATTGCTTCTATGTGATATATCCTAGCGCATGAGCTGCAGTGGTCAGCGACCCATAGCTGGCTGCTAGCGTCAGAGCGAGCGAACTATAGTTGCCAAGACCCTTCTACACCTCCACGCGGTGATCGTGGATAACAGGGTGCAGCAGGGCAGACTAGCCAAGGAGAAGGGATCGAAGAGGGAATGCTAACCCGGTACTATAAAAATGCTTGCTGAAGTCGGATGTGTTGGACCGAAAGGTGCAAGTGTCGCAGTCAAGCTGTAAACTACGACACAACACATTCCGTTCTCTGGGCTATATTAAGCTACTTAAGCCCTTTCAGGGTTTGGTAGCGGGAGATTGAGAACGAACGAAGCCAAGCCATATCCTAGCCATACAATGGCGGCTTTATCCATGCACTGTCTTTGTAGAGTCTGGTCCCAGCGAAGTCTTCCCCTGGAGACCAGGACTTGCATCTACACCTCCTGTGTCGCCCTCCCATCATGTATGTTACCGAGAACTGGACACGACTACAATAGGACCAGTAGCGTCTTGATGCAATCCACGTGCGCAACCAGAGGCGTATCTAACCACGCGATCCACTGACACGACGTTATCTCCAACAATGAGCTAAGTCCGGCGTACACAGCTGGCAGGCATTGCCTTGACGAATAATTGCTGTCGCCTCTCCTTCTTCGGTCATGCAGTCTGTATCCCCCGGGATGTCCCGGCCCACTTGATGCAACAGCTGCATTTGGACCAAGTGATGAGATATGACAGTGCTTATCTTGGAAATGTCCCTGTGGCCATCCTCGTAAGCATCTGTTTGAACCGAACCGCTCTCTTTCCAAAACAACTGCAGGCCATCTAGGACTCGGCCATCAGACACGGCCACGCACATGGTCATTCGACGCGATCGGCTCCAGTCTCCTAACCGCTACTATTATTGTTATCAGTATTGTTATCATTATTGTTATTATTATTGTTATTGTTATTATTATCGTTATTGTTATTATTATTGTTACTGTTGTCATTATTGTTATTATTATTGGTATTGTTATTGTTATTGTTATTATTATTGTTATTATTATTGTTATTGTTGTCATTACTGTTATTGTTATTATTACTGTTATTATTATTGTTATTATTATTATTATTGTTATTGCTATTATTATTGTTATTGCTATTATTATTGTTATTGCTATTATTATTGTTTTTGTTATTGTTATTATTATCATTATTGTTATTATTATTGTTATTATTATTATTATTGTTATCATTATTATTATCATTATTATTTTTGTTATTATAATTGTTATTATTGTTATCATAATAATTATTATTGCTATTATTGTTATCATTATTATTTGTATTATTATTATTATTATTATTATTACCAAGACTGAATATCAACAACGAGGGACATGTTATTGAACAAGTGCACACGTTTTCATATTTGAGACGAATTGTTACAGAAGATGTTCGCTGCGAAGTTGAAATAAGCACTAGGATCACAGTAGCAAAAAAAGGCATTCAGCGAGAAACCAAACTTCTAACAACAAATACCATCAATACTGAGCTTTAGAAGAAAATATTCACTTCACATATCTAGCACGTCGCATTGTACAAATCTGAAACATGGACTTTAAAATAAAAGGATGAAAAACAGTCGAAGTTTTTTAGATGTGGTGATATCGCAGGATGTAAAGTGTGAGCTGGACAGAAAAACAGATCAAATGAGCAAGTGTTTAAAGATATAGGGTCACATGGATAACTAATGCGAGTACACAGAAAGGTAGATTGTCTTGGCTTGGTCGTAACGTGAGACATGGAGGTATATTGTTGAAAATACTAGATGACAAAATTCTTTGGGAAAAGAGGAATGGAACGCTACAGAAACAATTAAATCACACTGGTTTGCAAAAACATAGGGTTCCATACTTATACTGAGCCTAAGAGATCTGTTGGGAACAGGACAGCGGCGTGACATAATCAGAGAAGACTTTAACACTAGTCTCTGGACTGACTAACAGAGGACAGCGGCGTGACATGATCAGAAAACTTCAACACCAGTCTCTGAACTGACTAACAGAGGACAGCGGCGTGACATGATCAGAAGACTTCAACACCAGTCTCCGGACTAACAGAGGACAGTGGAGTGACATAATCAAACTTCAACACTAGTCTCTGGACTGACTAACAGATTACAATGCCGTGACATGATCAGAAGACTTCAACACCAATATCCGGACTGACTAACAGAGGACAGCGGCGTGACATGATCAGAAGACTTCAACACCAGTCTCTGGACTAACTAACAGATTACAATGCCGTGACATGATCAGAAGACTTCAACACCAATATCCGGACTGACTAACAGAGGACAGTGCCGTGACATTGTCAGAAGACTTCAACACCAATCTCCGGACTGACTAATCTAATGTTGATGATTATATAATTGTTATAGTTTTGTTTGGTTTGATCTGGCCCTCACAAACAGAGACCAGGGGTAGTACACACATTGAATTGCTACATTATTTGTACTATATATATACCATGTTTCATAACATTGTAGCTTACCAAGAAACGATAAAACATACAAGTTAACAAAGGAGATAGCAAGACAAGAAGAACAAGAACACACAATCACTTTCTCCAAAAATGAAGACACTTGTCCAAGCCAAAATGAAAGTCGACTAAACGAGACACAAATATCCTTGCCGTGATCCAGCAGAGGTGACCTTGTTCCGCATGAAAACAGGACAAAACAGATTGAATAACCACTTGCCAAGGCTAAAATTGGAACGTCGCCCATGTGTACGTGCGGACAAGCAGCACCGACAACCCAACAGACCGTATAGTACTGATATATCCTTATGCACCTGCGTACTGAGCACTGGTGTACATACCTACACACAACGTGTTTTTAGGGTCTTGAAGAACTTTCCACCACAGCTACCTTTATCCAGTGAATTGGTCTTCACGAGTAGTCGTAATAACAAACATGGTGAACGACAAAAATAAGAAGAAGAACAAAAACAACAACAATAAAAACAACAACCCATATGAGAGTAAGATTGATGACCAGCGCATTCTGTCTCAGTATAATTGATGACCAGCGCATTCTGTCTCAGTATAATTGATGACCAGCGCATTCTGTCTCAGTATAATTGATGACCAGCGCATTCTGTCTCAGTATAATTGATGACCAGCGCATTCTGCCTCAGTATAATTGATGACCAGCGCATTCTGTCTCAGTATAATTGATGACCAGCGCATTCTGTCTCAGTATAATTGATGACCAGCGCATTCTGTCTCAGTATAATTGATGACCAGCGCATTCTGTCTCAGTATAATTGATGACCAGCGCATTCTGTCTCAGTATAATTGATGACCAGCGCATTCTGTCTCAGTATAATTGATGACCAGCGCATTCTGTCTCAGTATAATTGATGACCAGCGCATTCTGTCTCAGTATAATTGATGACCAGCGCATTCTGTCTCAGTATAATCTGAATACAGCGCACATCACATTATTAATAGAAAACTATCTGATGTTGTGACCATCAATGCGTTGCGATGGGCAATAATAATAATAATATTAATAATACGAGCCGTGTTCAAATGAAACCGGACCAAACTGCACCAAGTGAACATACGTACCGAGCGCATGATAACATCACTTCTTGTGTAAACAGCACATACCAAACGTCAAGTTGGCAAAATGCTAATATCCTCTGACTCATAGTTTCCTCGGCAGAACGTTGAAAACATGGCGGGTGTGATACAGAGTATGTCCAGAGTTGATCATCGAGCGGTGATTCGGTTTATAACAGCTGAAGGATGTCGACCAGTTGACATTCATCGCAGAATGTAGACAGTGTATGGTGACAAAAGTGTGTCAAAGACAACAGTGAAGAACTGGACAACGATGTTTAAAGACGGACGTGAGTTAACGCAACAATATGCGCCTGAAATGGTCTCGGAAGATCTTTCGGAAGGAGCCATGTCTACCTTCATACCTACCTCCAAAACAACTTTGCCTACCTTCGTACCTACCTTGCCTACTTTCATACCTACTTTCATACCTATTGCATACATGCTTGCATACATACCCGCATACCTACTTGCATACATATCTTCATACCTACCTGCGAGACGGACGAACCAGAGATATGTTGTGCTTGGTCAAGAAAGTCTGAATCAGACGCGGAGAATAGGTGGGTGAGTTGTCATGATGGAGCTGCCAAGTTTCTGTTGTCCATAGGTCCGGTCGTTAGCGACAAACAGCATCGCGTAGGTGATATATGACCTACAGGTAGTACTCTTTAGTAATGTTTTGACCTTGTGGTGCGTACTTGTGATGTACAACTCCACAGGTATAAAAAAAAAAAAGGTCAACATGACTTTGACATTGCGTCATTTCGTGACGAATTAAACCTCGACTAAACTCAACACTGAAAGGTTAACTGCGACGGACGCAAAGAGTAATCACGATATGGGGTAAAATAGTAATAACACACCTGTCTTACGATCCTGTCCGTTCTCATGGAAACAGGCGCAGTCTGGTCAACGAGTAGGGATGGAGACTATAATCCCCATAATGGCAAGCTTACTGAGGAGACTTGCATCGCACTACAGACAGGAGGTCCAAAGTTCACTTTCTTAAGTACGTTCCGGATGTAGGAAGGGTCACAGTGACCCACCACCATACGTTGTCAACGGTTGAATTAACTCGGCACAAAGGTAAACTATAACAGCAAAGAATAGAACAACTGTAGCATCCCAAGATGTTATACGAGGGGCGTTCAAGTCAAACCGGGACTTATTTTTTTGCAAGAGAAAATAATTTTGTTTCAAGTAGTTAAAAATGTCATTTATTTTTCTATATAATCTCCTGCTACATTTATGCTATTATACCAGCTTTTACGTAATGCTTGAAAAGTTTCAGCGTAGACATATTTGTTGGTATGTCTCAACAAATTCAGGACGACCAGTTTCACTCCGTCATCACTGCCGAAATGTTGACCTCCCAGGAATTCTTTTAGGGGTTCAAACAGGTGGAAATCGCTTATAGCGAGGTCTGGACTGTAAGGTGAATGTAGCAATACCTCCCAGCTGAGTTGATGCATATAGCTCATAGTCCGGTGAGCCGTATGCGGTCGAGCGTTATCCTGCAAGAGCAGGACGCCCTTAGTGATCAAACCAGGCCTTTTTTTCCACAGAAAGTTATGCACACCACTAAAAATGCGCATGTACTGTTCACTGTTGATAATGGCACCACGAGGCAGAACATTTCCACACGTTTTACGACTTCTTTCACAAAAACTCCATCACGACACATTTTTCCATACAAGCGCTAACAGTGTTGGCCGCCATTTGTATTTTATCTGTCACGTGGCTAGCCCATGACAAGTGGGCGACTTAGCATTAATAGGGACACGCATGTCCTCAGCTAATGATAGTAGTTCCAGCACCCTGTAACCCATTCAGGTAGAACTATAACAAAACGTCCCGGTTTGATTTGATTAACCCTCGTAATGGGCAAGTAAAGAGAGTTGCGCACATAATTAGTAGCCTTATTATGTTAAATAAATTGCTACAGAATATGCCAGTGCATCGAGTTGTGCATAGATATAGCAACCTTATCAGATAGAACAATTTGCTACGAGCGGTACCGGGAAAATGACCGCTGAACATTTGCTGCAAAACTGCTCAACATACGATGATCAGAGAAGGCAGATGTGGCCATCACCAGTGGCAACACTAGACACGCTCTATGGCAGTGTCGACAGCCTCAGGATGACCACTGCTTTCTTTCGAAAAAAATAAAGGTTGACGTCTGACAGCGTAAGAAGAAGAAGAAGAAGAAGAAGAACAATTTGCTATATAAAATGCATTAGTAGCTTCAACAATTACAAGAACATTAATAACAATAGCAACACAAAATCAATAACAGCTGGATATATACGTAATATAAAACTGTTCACCGTTGTTTTCTTGCTTGTTTCTTCTCGATTTGTTCATTCCAGCTTGAGCATAGGACGGTATGTTGACCACATCACCTCTAGTGTGCGGTTGGTTAGGAACAATATAGGCCAAACACCATATTCCCAATTTACCAGATTGTCGTGTTAACAGGATCTTCATCTTTTCTCTTAGAGCTACCATTATAATCGTCCTTTCGGGGGAAATGCGCTAAGGTAATTTGCGTTCACTTCCCAGTGATGGTTTGTGCAAGCAATTGCTGTATATCACGATGTTGCTAGTCCCATGCACAACTCCCTTTATAGTTGTCCTCGACAAAGTACAGTGGTTCTATTCTGTCCTACCCATTAAGGAACCTCAGGATCCACTGTTTGGGATATATTTTCTTTCTGCTACAATTTAAAAGTCTAATTCTGGTAGCAGTGCTGTCTCAGAAAGGGTGTGACTTGGTTTGAAAGTAGGTCTGGTCTGTTCGTATATCCAGTTCTTGACCTTGGTAGGACCTTAGGCTTTTTTTGGCTTCGAGGAAAAGAGTGGGGGTAGGGAAGGTGGTGGGGGGGGGGGAAGGAGGGGGAGATGTGGGAATAATAACCTAGCATACATTTGACACGGTTACTATAGTGACTAGTAACTTTTTATTGTTTCTCTCTATAAAGTAAAGTGAAGGTTTGTCCCACAGTAAACACTACTGTCAGGGAAGGAAGTTGTTATAGACTTCAGTAAAGGTCTAATTTAACGTCTTCATACTGGTTTAAAAGATTCTGCAGAGTCTGTATACAACTAGTTTCTTTTACATCTCCTTGATCTAAAAACTATGCGCATTCAATCTAGTTTTGAATGCATTAATTTACCATGATTCCACTATTTCCTGTGGCAATGCATTCGTCTCTCTCTCTGTATTAAAATAATATTTCCTATTATATTTACCTTTTTTAATTAATTTGTGGTTGTGCTCTCTTGTTCATGTAGGTGGTTGTAGTTTGAAAAAAATGTTAAAGTCTAATATATGCTTTTATTTGATTATCTTACAAACCTGTATTTAGTCCCCTAAAATTTTTCTCTTTTCTAGACACTATAGGCCGGTTTATCTGAATCTTTCCTCATAACTGTCATTCTGGAATCCCACTATCAGTTTTGTCGATCTTCTTTGTATCATTTCCAGCATGTTTATATCCCCTCTACGATAAGGACTCCACACCTGTACACAGTACTTCAATCTAGGCCTAACTAATGCTTAATACAGTTTTACTATCACTTTCTTGCTCCTATGTTTAATATTTTTGTTTATCATACCTTACATTGCATTAGCCTTTTTCCCTGCTACGTGGACTTGCTCACTTTCCTTACCTGTATGATTTATTATAACATCTAGGTCCCTTTGCTTTTCTATCTTTCTAATATTGTTCACTACCATTCTGTAATTATGTTTCATATTGGATTTACTCGTGTGTATGACTGTACATTTATCTACATTAAACTCCATTTGCCAGCTTTCATACCATTCCCGAATTGCATCTAAATCCGACCTCAATACTTCTGGTTTAGATGAGACACTACTGCATAGTTTTGTGTCATCCGCGTTTGTTCCATAGTAGTTACACTACTGTCAGGGATCGAAGTTGTTAAAGACTTCAGTATACTAAGTCAAGGTTCGTCCCATAGTAGTTACACTACTTTAGTCGGGTAATAAAGTTGCTAGAGACGTCAGTATACTAAGTCAAGGTTCGTCCCATAGTAGTTACACTACTTTACTGTCGGGTAATAAAGTTGCTAGAGACGTCAGTATACTAATCCACAGCTTGTGTGAGGTAGAGTAGCCAACATCTTTTTTCCTAGCTGCCTTTTACTTCCCTAGTCATATGCCAGATACCAATATACAGCTTGATCGACTGGATTGTGACGGTTATGGGAGTTGAACCCCATAGCTTTGTTGTGAAAACGTGTGCTCTACCACCACGCTATTCAGACTATCCTTTATCCTCTATGTAAACCCCATCAAATGTGCTCACAAGTTGAGATGATTGTTTTGAACAAATTCTTAATTTTGTTTCTTTTTGTTAAGCAAATTAGTGCAAACAATACTTGATGAAGAGAAAGTTTGGGGATCCTTCATCGCATGCAAGGCTGAATGACCACCCAATGTAACAGAAAATAAATGGACTTGGAAGGGAAGGGTTCAAGCGGGGAAAAACTTTGTAGTATCAGTAAAAGCGAAGCGGAGAGCATATCCTATAAATGGCGCATCGCAAATAAAAGCCATGCACACTACACACCTGCTTCCCACCTGGAGAAAACATCGCTTCCCGGAGCTGATAAAAAAACATTTCCGATATTGCTGCAAAAAAAAAAAACAGACAGACAGAAACACAAAGAAGGGATGTAGCCGCATAATACACAAAGAAACATTACCCAAACAACAGATAGGTCCATGTATAAATAGACGAATCAGCAACAAATACAAGAAAGAATCGTGACGTTTGATTCCTGATGCTAGGAACCAACATCATCACACATGGGACATTCCCATAAGTGCTCCGTTCTCCCTCCAAGCAGCCAGCCAAGCGTATATAAACTTAGAGCACCATGTCAGGTGTTGATTTCGTGTTCTTCGGATCTTTCCAGACTGGAACACACTTTCTTCCCTTTCCCCTAGTCACTCCCAAATCTATCATCCTCTCCATGTATTCATTTTTGCGACCCTCTGCCTCTTTATCATTCTGTAGACTGCCAATGACTGCCCTTATCAACTTAACCCTATCTCTTCATCATTCTGTAGACTGTCCATGACTGCCCTTATCAACTTAACCCTATCTCTTCATCATTCTGTAGACTGTCCATGACTGCCCTTATCAACTTAACCCTATCTCTTCATCATTCTGTAGACTGTCTATGACTGCCCTTATCAACTTAACCCTATCTCTTCATCATTCTGTAGACTGTCTATGACTGTCCTTATCAACTCAACCCTGTCTCTTCATCATTCTGTAGACTGTCCATTACTGCCCTTATCAACTCAACCCTTTCTCTCGTCATCACCGCGTCGTTCACCACAACTCGTCCCGCCACTGCATCAGTCTTTTAGTTGCCCCAGACACCTGCATGTCCCGAGCAGTAGATCCATGTGACTCGTGACGTTGGAATCTTTCTGAGCCTAAAGAATCAGTACACAAATAAAGCTGTGAGTGAAAATTGAACTTTCAAGTATCCTCAGAGCGGGGATAGAGGCCTTGAAAACGGCAGCAGAAGTTCAAACGTCAGATACGATCACATACAAGCAGTACTTCTCACAGATGCAATGCCATTGGTTGCGTCACTGAGAAGTCAAACAACAAAAACGTACAGGTCCATAGTAATTACGAGTGATATTCTACAAACGATGTCACCTGTTCAATAGAGTTGTAATGTAGTAGATTCTTGGAAATGAAGAGGCTGGCAGAGTGTTAAGAGGGGGTGGAAGGCTACCTCAACCTGATATAGGTATAACTTATATGTTTGCTCAGAAAACTAGGAAAAATACATACATATGAATGTGTCTGTGGAATCTGCTACAAAGTTGTCCAACATACGAGGAACAAAGAAAGAACACGTGACCATCACCAAACCTATTCCTGGACCAACTCTATGAAGATACCAAAAGCTTTGGGCTAACTACTGCTTCTTTAGATATATTTGAGCTGACGTCTGAAACAGTTCGAAGAAGAAGAAGAAGAAGACGGATGAAAAGACGAAAAACAAGAAGAAGAACAAGAGGACGGACTAAAAGAAGAAGAATAAGAAGAGGAGGAAGAACAACAGCAACAACAACAAAAAAATAAAAAAAAGGAAGAAGAAGAAGAATAAAAAGAAGAAAGAGAAGAAGACCAAGGTAAGCTGACCAGCTCTCTTCCTCTTCGTCTGTCCTCCCTAAACAGTAGGTCAGGTACTCATTTACAAATGAACCATGTTCAGCTGGGTAGACTGAAGCGTGCCTGTAGCTGGAGCCAAACCCCATACCTTCGTCATGAAAAGCGAGCGCTCTACCACTACACTAATCATGTGTGCAGCAGTTATCCTTCTTGGGGGAAACCTCTATAGTACTTCGAGTGCTCTTGTAGTAATTAGCAGACGCGTGTAGAACATTCTGCCAGCTGTCCCAGCTGCGCAATACGGAAGTAACAACAACACTTTAACAATAAAAGTTCTCCTTTTCCCTCACCACTCCCCTGCATCACACACCCATTGTACTCTTTCCTCGCCATCTCTTTTCCTTCCCGTCAAACCACGCCCATCGCCTTCCTAACCTACCCGTCTTTTTCTTCTTTAAACGGCACTTCACACTATCCATTTTGTATCCACTCAAACCCGCGCTTTCCACCCACTCAAACCCGGAGTTTCCACCCACTCAAACCCGCCCTTTCCACCCACTCAAACCCGCCTTCCACCCACTCCAAATTGCTCAATCTTTCAACCCTCAAACCGCCCCAGCCCATCTTCTTCTCATCCATCAACCCGCCTGTCTCTATCTCTACACCCCCCCCCCCCCCCCCAATCACCACACTATTCCTCCAATCTCAATTCGTTCATATTTGTTAACGATACAAAACTGCATTAACGAAACGGGATCCCAGGCGGAACTGTTTTGTAATCCCTTACCCAAGCACCATTTTCGCTCACTTATGACGGCATCAGCAAATCAAATCTCTATAGCTAACGTTGGAAATACAGACGCCCCCTTTGAGAAATAACTAGATAGAAATCATATGAGTCAGTCCGGAAGATATGCCGTATGTAAAGAAGCCAACAATATACTGTACGCGTCCCGATCTTTTGCACCGCTCTACCAATGCGGACCTAGGTCTTTGGTCAGTCCATCCCGCCATCGTATAGGTAGACAACCCGTGGACTTGTACAGGCATAAGGCCACAGAAACGATGTTCTACGTGTCAATATATTGTCAGATATGCGTACTACATATTGTTTGATGACCCACGGCATATAGTTGGGGATCCGCCCTAACTTCCCAGATTTTTTCCTGGTACATAATTTATGTGACGAGTGGTCAGCCTGGGTCTTTGTGCATGACAATAGCACCACTGCCCCACAGAGAGCATGTCGTAAGAGGCGACTAACTGTGTGACATGGCATAACACTGGTCATGGTTTGGTGGTTTGTTTAGAGCAGCATAGATGGCGTCTAACAGGCTGTTGGTCTACTTTGCTCTAGTGTTTGAGTCTATTAAGATGGGCTCGCACATAGGTTAACCACCCTCCGCGGCACTTGTCCCAACGTAGCGGAGAAATAAGCTGCTTGAGCCTAGCCCGCTAAGCAGGAAATCCTCCTCCCGGCTACATCCAGATCATACCAGAGCTTGGACCTGCATACGGGCATCCGCCCATGTTGAATGCATACGGGCATCCGCCCCTGTTTAAGGACAGGTCGAATAAGAACAAAGAACATAATTGATGTGGCTGGGTCGATCACGTGAGCCTGTTTGTGATCGGAAGAAAACACATGCTGCAAGAGCCTGTTTGTGATCGGAAGAAAACACATGCTGTAACGAATGGTTTTTGAACCCTGATCAGTTGGCTGGGAAGCCAGTATACTAACCACTACAGTTTCTTCTTCTTCTTCGTACGCAGTCAGACAGTAACCATTATTTTTTCGAAAAAAGCGGCGGTCATCCTGAGGCTGTCGCCACTGCCATAGAGCTTGTCTTGCAGTTCCACTGGTGATGGCCACATCTGCTCTCTCTGATCCTCGTATGTCGGGCAGTTCTGCAGCAGATGTTCAGAGGTCATTTTCCCGGTACCACACGGGCATTCGTCGGTACCACCTATCTTCAGTTTGTTGAATAGGTGGTACCTCAGTCTATTGTGGCCAGTGCGAAGTCTGAAGACAACGACCTGCTCTCTTCGGTTCAACTGGTAATAGGCATCGTTTTTTAACCACTACAGTTTAAATGGAGTGAATAATATGTGGATTCATATACACTGTAACACACGAAGACCAGTCAGTAAATAGGTAACATATGACTTTTTAAAACCCCAATAAATAATAATAATAATAATAAAGTTTGCCTAGGCATCTGAGGCCCGTTGCGACGCCACCCTGACCAGTAGAAACGTCCCTCTGTCAGACCTCGTCTACAGCAATGCCTTGGCGAGGACACAAGGAGCGCTGCTGCGTCTCGACTGGGAAGTGGGAGTGTCGACCGCGATCTCTGTGGGCTCCTGGGAGGGAGCTGGGTTCTTCGCTGCCTTTGGACGGGTGCCGCTAGAAGGGAGTGCGCCTTCTCCTATGTGTCGATCCGGTGTAAGTCTATCATCTTCCGTCCTCTGCAACCTCTTAATGTTTTCTTCCTGTGAAGCGATGAATTTCCTTCTCCGTTTAAAATACAGAGAATTGAGATGATGACAAGTGTCTCCGATAGAGCACGAGTTAAAATTGACGTCAAACTGTGAAGAAGATCCCTTGTCTATCGCATCTTTTCTTGGCCTGACGCTGGGGAGCAGCCAAGCGGACCGAGTGTTGACATGCAATCCCTAATTTCCGCTTCTGGGAGCTGAGTGATATTCGACCAAAAATGGCCATATATTTTTAATAGACGATGCAAAGATCGCGAACAAAATGCATTGTAACTTGCGAAATACACCACTCAGATGAATAAAGACAGTCTCACAGTAAAGCAGCTCTGCGGGGCTGCGTTCAGTGCAACTATTAATCCGTTCAGAAACTTGAGAACATCCGAAACAGGCACAAATACTGGAGCTAATCGTGAGCGGAGTTAATCGTGAGCGGAGTTAATCTAATCGTGAGCGTAGTTAATCGTGAGCGGAGTTAATCTAATCGTGAGCGGAGCTAAGCTAATCGTGAGCGGAGCTAAGCTAATCGTGAGCGGAGCTAAGCTAATCGTGAGCGGAGATAATCGTGAGCCGGAGCTAATCGTGAGCGAGGCTAATCGTGAGCGGAGATAATGGTGAGCGGAGCTACTCAAGCGCAGCTCAAACTTGTTCCACTAAATGCGCTAGATGAAAGGTCATGTATTTAGAGAATGTGTTGAGATAGCTGTTCTTGTGTCACTAGGTAGCGCTCCACCCCTCCTCCACTCGTCTCCACCCGCACTTCTTGTCTGATTATGGACAATACATTTTACAAAGATGCAGTGGTACATCACCGAAGAGAAGCACCGAATTACCGAAATAGTAAGGGAGCGTAGAGTCATAAATATCTCAATAAGGGATCGTATCCGAAACACCGACAACCGAACTGACTTCCGGGATGTCGCCGACTCTGCGTCAATACGAAAGTACAGATGGGCCGGCCATATGACCTGCCTGACTGACGAGGATGGTGTCTTTCTGGTGCCCGTACAACTACAACCACTGTCCGCGCGGTCGCTCGCTGACGAGATGGAGAAAGGACCAACACCACGCCTTTGGACCGTCATAGTACTCCAAGGCCCTGCCTAAGACGGATGTGCCGGACCGAAATGTGCAAATATCACAGCCAAGCTGTAAACAAGCAACACAACGCATTCCGTTCTCCGAACTACATCCTGCTACTTGCAAAGCCTTGTTCATGACTTGGTAGCGGGAGATTGAGAACGAACGCAGAAGAAGAAGAAGAAGAAGAAGAAAAAGAAGAAGAAGAAGAAGAAGAAGAAGAAGAAGAAGAAGAAGAAGAAGAAGAAGAAGTACTCCAAGTCGAATGACAGGCACAGATTCAAACACCGTTTGGCTACCTCACATTTGACAAGATTGCCTGATTGAATACCACGATTCAACTTTTCAAGTAAGTGGCACAAGAAGACAAAGTCTCAACATTATCATGTTTTTAAAAAAAAACTAAGTACCACGATCTTTGCATATCCTCACTTCTTGCAACTGGCAACCTATTTGGCTGTTATTGGTTTCTTGGCAGGTGTGCAGTACGATAGGTTGCCATTACTTTCCGTATATGGAAAGCGATCGATCTAAGAAAGCATCGGGTAAAGGGGACATGGCGGGCTTCGTGCCTGGTGCTTTGGCATTGTGAAACTAACGTTTCGCCTCAAGGTCAAACTGCCTACTCCTTCATCAAGTATGACCGATAAAATAAAGATGTGGCTAACAAAGAAACACATTCAATTTAACGAAATATAGCTCAAACCTAAATTGTTGTCCCGTATATAAGAGACACATACAACAAAGAGATTTCATGTTGACAAGATAACCCAAGAGCAACACCGCAAGCGCTTGAGACTGCCACCTTTCCATTCACATATTCTTTGTGCAGACGTCTTACAACAAACGGTCATATTATGTCGTATCCATACACCATATTCACTACATAATATAACACGTACACACAAATAATAACACGCACGCGCATACAGATACACACGTGCGCACGAGCTAGTGCACACACATGATCACACACAGTAGCCGCGTCACTTCCTTCGTCATCCACAAAAAACATCAATTAAAAACAAGATATGGTTGTTACTAATGCCACTCGTACTAGGTACTCATCACGACTTTCTTTGGTGGCGGGTTACAGTGGCTCTACTCACATTTCGAGACGTACTTGAGGTGGACCGTGGGTCTCATGGATGTAGTGCAATACGAACTTATGCGAAAAGTTAATGTTGACAAAGTGGTCTTTAACGATTGCGATGGACGAACAACAGAGAACAGGAAACAATGCGAGGCCCACCAGTACGCTAACGACTATAGAGATCACAAATCAGATCTCCACTTCGTTAGTCAAACTGTCATGAAGGAGCTTGTTTCCTGGGAATACTGATTGGAAGTGGGTTGGAGTTTTGGGCAGTATGTTTCACCTGACTTTAACTAATACAGTCTGATCAGTATGTTTCACCTGACCCTGACTTAAATAGTCTGACCTATATGTCTCACATGACCAGACGTTATTCTTACCAATATGTCTCACCTGACCAGACGTTAGTCTTACCAATATATCTCACCTGACCGGACGTTAGTCTTACCGGTATATATCGCCTGACCGGACGTGTCTTATCAGTATATCTCACCTGACCAGACGTTAGTCTTACCAGTATATCTCACCTGACCAGACGTTAGTCTTACCAGTATATCTCACCTGACCGGACGTGTCTTACCAATATATCTCACCTGACCAGACGTTAGTCTTACCAGTATATCTCACCTGACCGGACGTGTCTTACCAATATATCTCACCTGACCAGACGTTAGTCTTACCAATATATCTCACCTGACCGGACGTTAGTCTTACCGGTATATATCGCCTGACCGGACGTGTCTTATCAGTATATCTCACCTGACCAGACGTTAGTCTTACCAGTATATCTCACCTGACCAGACGTTAGTCTTACCAGTATATCTCACCTGACCGGACGTGTCTTACCAATATATCTCACCTGACCAGACGTTAGTCTTACCAGTATATCTCACCTGACCGGACGTGTCTTACCAATATATCTCACCTGACCGGACGTTAGTCTTACCAGTATATATCACCTGACCGGACGTGTCTTACCAGTATATCTCACCTGACCAGACGTTAGTCTTACCAGTATATCTCACCTGACCAGACGTTAGTCTTACCAGTATATCTCACCTGACCAGACGTTAGTCTTACCAGTATATCTCACCTGACCAGACCTTAGTCTCGTCTCCCTAAATACAAGGTAATGATATCAATGCCTCTTATATGGGACTACATGTAGAAACCTTCCCACATACCCCATATGCTTTGAAGATACGCCTATAGCTCATAAACATTAAGATGTCTGTACACATGCAATGCATTATGCGTTATGAATCAAATATTTTCGTGGCCGAAGATCAAAGAAACCCAGCAGCTTTGATGTAGCAGAAGGGCCTTCATCTTTGGAATTCGCAATATATAATTGGCATGGACAAGTATCAGTTTCCATACAAAAGATCGTTTTGATGTCACATTGAATTAGGGAGAAAATGGATTCAAATCTTGGCATATGTTTCTGAATGGCCTTTAATCTCTTAGCTTCTTCTTATTCTTGTTCTTCATCTTGCTCTTCTTCTTCTTCTTTTTCTTCTTCTTTTTCTTCTTCTTCTTCTCCTTGTTCTTCTTCGATTAACTGATGCTATGCTTCTAGTCAGGTAAGGTTCACGAAGAAGACTGCGTTTCAGATTTTTGCCGGTCCCCCACAGCTTTTCGAGTAGGGTCGCTATCCTCGGGGCCAGGCTGCCTATCTTTGGTCTGTATAGGTAAGGAAATCTTCTAGGATATGTTCTGGTGTTTGCTTGGATGCTTCACAATCTCTTAGCATATACTGTTGTTGTGGATGACGTGGTAGAGGCATTCATTCTACCAAGTCCTAACTTCTGTTCTGTTAAGAATCGGCGCCATTGCACTCTGACCAAAACCACTAGTGCTCAGTCCCTCCCAAAAATGGCGAAAAGTGTAGATACTGATGGTTTCTGAAGTTCGCTGGTTTCACACACACCTTATCCGTAATCTCAGGCGCGCCTCTCAGACGGACCCACGTATCATTTCAAACTCTTGTGATCTCTTAAACGAACTCATTTTTGCTGTCGATCAAGCAGTCATAGCAGCTTCAGAAATACAATTGCATCAACATATTGATCAACTAAATACAACATGTAAACAACACAGCAGGAAAAACAACGTAGAAAAAAACTGAGGTCATGAAAATATATAGAATTGTTGGAGACATCAATAGATTCTTTGAAAAGCGGCAAATCAAACAGGTGAAAGGTTTCTGAAACTTAGGGAGCACGTTATCAGCAGACAGAAGAATCACAGACGAAATCCAACAAAGATGCAATAAGGCAAATCAGATCATTGGACAATTAATTACAATACTTAATTGCTAGCACGTGACAATAACTACCAAAAGAGCTTTATACAACACGATTTATAACTTAACGTCTTTATACTGGTTTAGAAGACCCTGCAGAGTCTGTATACAACCAGTTACATTTACATCACCTTCCTCTAAAAGCTATGCGCATCCAGTTTATTCTTAAATGCATTAACTGTCCCTGCCTCCACTACCTCCCCTGGCAATGCATTCCAAGCAGACACCACTCTCTGGCTAAAAAAATATTTCCTAATATCTAACCTGGACCTCTCTTTAGTCAGCTTGTAGCTATGCCCTCGTGTTATTGTAGGTGGCTGTATTTTAAAAAAACTTGTTATAGTCTAATTTATCGATTCCTCTGATCATCTTATAAACCCGTATTAAGTCACCACGAATTCTTCTCTCTTCGAGACACTGTAGGCCGGTTTTTCTGAGTCGTTCCTCATAACTGTAATTCTGAAATCCCACTATCATCTTTGTCGCTCTTTTTTGTATTCTTTCTAGCATGTTTATATCCCCACTATAATAAGGACTCCCCACCTGTACACAGTACTCCAATCTAAGTCTAACTAAAGCTTTATACAGTTTGATGATCACTTCCTTGCTCCTATGTTTAATATTTCTTTTTATCATACCTAACATTGCATTTGCCTTTTTCACTGCTACCTTAACTTGCTAACTCACCTTTCCTGTATGATCTATTATAACCCCTAGATCCCTTTCCTTATCTATCTTTCTAATATTGTTTTCTCCCATTATGTAATTATGTTCCATATTGGATCTACCCATGTGGATGACTGTACATTTATCTACATTAAACTCCATTTGCCAGCTTACAGACCATTCTCGAATTTTATCTTAATCCGACATCAATATATCCACTTCCGCTTTAGATGAGACTGCATAGTTTTGTGTCATCAGCAAATTTTGCAATCATGGATCTCAAATCAATGTCCAAATCATTTATATATATCAAGAACAAAATTGGTCCCAAAACCGAGCCCTGTGGCACACCACTTTTCACTTCACTCCACTCAGAGTACTCCTTATTTATGTCCACCCTCTGCCTTCTTCCCGTTAACCAATTTTCAATCCAATTTGTGTCCCGACACTATGCTATCAATGTCAAAACTGGACACTACATCAAATAAAAAAAACACTACATCAAATTAAAAAACACTACATCAAATAAAAAAACACTACATCGTAAAAGCAGAAATTAAATGTCTGGGAAAAATATTGGGTGTAACAAGGAGAGACAATCAGAAACGATGACATCTGGAAACTAGTTGGAACAACCCCAGTATTAGACTACATCAAAAGACGGCAACTAAAATTATTGGATCATGAAACAAGGCTACTATAACACAGCACTCTCCAACAAGCATTGCTATTTAGATACAAAGACAAATACAGACCACGAAAAAGGTGGCTTACAGAAATATCTGAGGCGGTGAATGCCACGGTGTATGACTCACACTGTAGGCTCTTTCTTTCTAGAGATCTCTTCCTAACCTGACGCTGAAAGGCATTGCAGTATCACCGAAAGCAATCTGTGCATTGCTGGTTCGTCGACTGCTTGGTCCTCATACACAAGGCGATCGTTGATCAACCTCAAAATGTCACATCAATCCGCTGTCAATGTCCCCACTGTGAGTGCCTCTGAGGCCTTTCATTGCCGCTGTCCTCAACATGACCAGGATCGTAGATCCACACAAGATTCAGGAAGTTCGACGCCTCAATGCCCACCATCCACTCATGCAACAGCCAGCCCTTCTGCTGCCTTCCGAATCAAGGATTTAGAGTCAGACTAATACGATCCTTATTAAAAAGGCACTAGCTATTCACATTAGAGTCGAAGTCGTTGTCTCAACCACCCCCCCCCCCCACTAGCACTGGACGCTGTAGCCAATTATTCTCCACTCCTCTCAGCAACGACCCTCCTCTAGCAGAGAAGTCCCAACCAGCTTTAGTTAGTTTAGTTAAGTCTAGTTTAGTTAAGTCTAGTTTAGTTAAGTCTAGTTTAGTTTAGTTAAGTCTAGTTTAGTTTAGTTTAGTCTAGTGTAGTTTAACTAAGTCTAGTCTAGTTTAGTCTAGTTTAGTTAACCCAAGAATCAGCTTCATTGCACACGGTTTAACTGCTCTGTTCTTCTCCAAATTGTTTGAGAATCCCATCACAATGCACGAACTCCTGTAGCACCAGCGAGAATCCCGTAATTAGTTGGGTAGATTTTAACATAATTTTGAATTTTGCTCGAGCAACAGCCGTTAAGCCTACTCTTTGTCGATTTCCAACTGCCAAGGGATTTTTAACTCTCGCTACACTGCACACAGACGTTTGATCTCGATCTCTACTACCAAGAGATCCGGGGAAAATACCAGAAAACCCACGTGAGAAAGTTCTAGACTCCCCCGTGATTTGAACCCGCGACCTCCAAAACCCGAGACCGACGTCTTACCTCGAGACCAATCAATCCCCCACCGGCTTTCTTATCGTGTAGCACAACTCCATTCACACACACACACACACACACAGCACGCACGCACATAAATATATATATAATGAGGTTTATGGGGAAGCAATTTAAAAACAAGATTTGAATAACAACAAAACGCGTCAAATTTTAATGTGCAAAATAAAACTTCCAGAAAGCAAACACGCGGGGTCAGGGGCTCTTGACCTTTGAAGTGCGACCCTGAACTTGGTTTCCGCTACTACGATGTTAAGTGGGGTCATAGTGATCCTCTTTACTGAACCCTGGTAGTCTGTAAGTGATTTTTCGCACGTGATGAGGTTGGTAAATAAACAACGCTTAAAAAACATAAATACGTCTGGTCAGATACCACGCTGGGGCGAAAACAGAAACGAATCCCACGTTACGACCAATATTCCTTCTTGAAGAACAACGAACAGTAACAATAATATGCTAACGAATCAGGGATGAAGGAAAGAATACATAAATGCAGCATATGCGCGCATAAACAAGTAGGAAAGGTGTTGTTGTTTTGTTTAGTGCCCATAATGAGTAAGTTTACTCTTTTGTGTGCCATGAAAATGACGTTAAGTAGCGGCTTGTAGCAGCTTTTCTCACATCACGAGTGGGCTGATGAAGGCGGGACGCGGTCTTTCAGACGGTTGTGCTTTGCTTGGCTGCATCTACGTGGCGCTGACTAATACGGGGATTACGTCGATCCACATATCGCCTTGAAAACGACTAGTTTCCAGGGAACACTACTGGGAAGAGAGAGATTGTGATATTGACCAGCATGTTGTGCCTGACCTTGACCCGACGACCTGGTCAGTATGTTGTGGCTGACCCTGACGCGACGTCCTGGTCGGTATGTTGTGCCAGACCCTGACCCTGACCCGACGTCCTGGTCATTATGTCGTGTCTGACCCTGACGAGGCGTCCTGGTCATTATGTCGTGCCTGACCCTGACGCCACGTACTGGTCAGTATGTTGTGCCTGACCCTGACGCGACGTCCTGGTCAGTATGTTATGCCGACCCTGACGCGACGTCCTGGTCAGTATGTTGTAGCTGACCCTGACCCGACATCCTGGTCAGTATGTTGTGGCTGACCCTGACGCTGCGTCCTGATCAGTATGTTGTGCCTGACCCTGACCCGACATCCTGGTCAGTAAGTTGTGTCTGAACGGACAAGAGTCTCAGTTCCCCATGAAAGGTACGTATCTGAATACCAAGAAATCGTCCCATTGCCCTATTCCTAGTAGGAAGTCAGAGCTCAATTGTGTTATTGCTCGTTGTCTCTGATGAAGGCATATTTGTCGCAACGTAGGTTTCATTTGCATTTTTGTCTCAGCTCGGTATCTTACGATTATTACTTACGTTTTTTACACTTTATATTAATCCGCAGTGCCACCGCAGCCTCTCCTTACTTTAACTGTAAGTAAACATCGTACGACAACAATGATAAAGACAACAGTATTAATATTACATGATCGAAGAAACATCATTATGAATGCAGCAGATTTGTTCCGCAGATCAGATAAACCGGCTCGCCAATTTTCATAAATTGGCCTTACGGATTGAACGAAACTTTGAAAAATACACGTTTCTCATTACCAAGTTTCTCTAAATTCCTAATTCTATGTGTACTTTCTACTAGAAGTTTTTCATTGTAAAATTAAATTCTGCCAGCGGCCAATAAATGCAGCCAACGGCCCAAAAAAATGCAGCCAACGGAACGAAATATTTCAGCGCGATGAGTTGAGTATATACATCTATATATTCTATAGTTCTATATTATATACCTCTATATATTCTATGCTTCTATATTATATACTACATATTCTATGCTTCTATATTCTATACTTCTATATTATACTTCAATATATTCTATACTTCTATGTTATATACATCTATATATTCTATACTTCTATATTATATACCTATATATTCTATTCTGCTATATTATATACCTATATATATTCTATACTTCTATATTATATACCTATATATATTCTTGCTAACTTATATATAATGTATACTATATTTAATATTCTACACTTCTGTCCTTATAGCGTTCCAAGTTATTACAGTGCAAGGCTACCAGACAGTTGTTCATTCCTTCTCTCAGAAAATGATATTCTGCTGTTGTTGTTGCTGTTGTTGCTGCTGTTGTTGCTGCTGTTATTGCTGCTGCTGTTGTTGTTGTTGTTGTTGTATCCTCTGCTGTAGTTGTTGCTGCTGCTTCTGTTGTTGTTGCTGCTGTTGTTGTAGCTGCTGCTGTTGTTGTAGCTGCTGCTGTCTTTTGTTGCTGGTTGCTGCTGTCTTTTGTTGTAGCTGCTGCTGTCTTTTGTTGCTGGTTGCTGTTGTTTTTGTTGTAGCTGCTGCTGTTGTTATTGTAGCTGCTGCTGCTGCTGCTGTTGTTGTTGTTGAATGCACCCAATGAGTAAAATCACTCTTTTATGTGCCCTGGAAAGAGCTTTAAGTGGCGGTTTGTAGTAAGTTTCTTCACTGATGACTGTGGACCTGGGTCCTCCAGGCGGTTGTGCAATTGTTGGCTATATCTGCCTGTCGATCACTATTAAAGGTATCACGTCGATCACCTAATCCATTAGTCAGGCTGCAATGAAAACAGCCCGTTTTCAGGAAGACCTTGGTGAAAGTGAGGTGGATGTCTGGGCCAGTATATTTTACCTGATCCTGACTAACAGTGCCCGATCTGTATGTTTAACCTGACCCTAACTAACATGTCCGATCGGTTTATTTTACCTGACCAGGCGTTAGTCTTCCTCTCCAGGTGTCCATGTTAGCTGCCTTTTACAACATGATATCAGTGTGGCAGTGCTCTTTTTCACCTGAAAATGGTAATATTAAAATACATATTTTATCTTCTTCTCCCTCTTATGCCGTAAATCGACTAAGATTTTTCATGGGCCAAGCCCGTGATGTAGTGTTTCTGTCATATCATCTGTCCATATGTCACGGGGTCGTCATTAACTGATTCCTTTCTTAGAGCTGATATTGTGACTTACAAAATTTCTTAGAATGACATATAGCTGATAAACAGGCTGTGAAACATGGACAGTGATCCAAACTTCAAGGAAGAGAATCGAGTCCTTTTGAGTCGAAATGTTATAGAAAGGTAATCAGAATACCATGGACCGAAAAAATAATAATGCAGACACTCGACAGGAGTTGGGCACAGAGGAGAACTAGTTCTTGGTTGGTTGGTTGGTTGGTTATTGATCCAGCGGCCTATGGGCTCCTGTTTCATAAATTACATCTTCTTCGTTCCTAGTTCGAGCCGATCTTCACCAAGGGGTGGTCGGTCCTTGTGCGGGTCCCAGTTCAGGGGCCAGTCGTTTCTGTCGCGGGCGCGGGTGGGACAGTAGTCTATCTATTGTAGGATCGTGTATGTAGTGCTTTTAAAGAATCGTTGCCAGCGAGTTATGACGTTTCTGAGGTCTCTTTTTGTCACGCGGGTACCACATGGTAGTTATGGTACTCTATCTTTCGTCTTGCCTTCTATCTAAATGACATGCCCAGCGGTGTTTCGAATGGTTGACGTGCTGTAGGATATCCTTGATGTGTGACATTCTCCGGATGTCACTATTGTGTAGTTCGCTTTGCCGCTGTTGTCTGAGAGTTATGCCAATGAGACGTCTTTCAAGAGATGCGTGTGCTGTTCTCAGCTATTTCTCTGATACTTTTGTTAGGGGCTAGGTTTCGCTACCATATCAGAGCGCTGGTAGGACTAGCGAGTCGTAGATGTTCGCACGTAGTCTGGTGCTGTTGTGTAAATTAGATAATTCAACAGAAAATTTAAATACTTTGACTACATCAAAAGATACAACGGTCTTGACAAACACGGTAATGGGAGGTATGGTGCCGGACAAGAGAGGCAGAGACAGACCAAGAAGGCGATGGCATCAGGATGTCAAGGAATGCTTGGGCATCGCTCTGAAGCAGACTAAAGATTTGATAAGAGATCGAATTTATATAATACATTATGTGATGGGAGCGACGCTCTGCAGAGAACCCGCTACATGATGATGATGACTGGCTTGACAAATTATCATACATGTTTCTGAAAGTTTCTTTGAACAAAGTGTTTCCCAATGTATTAACATACCTACCGACAGTTTCACATAGCAAAAATAAACATGTCTGGAGACAAACATGTTCCAAATTGAATAAGTTAAAAAAAAAAAACCAACATATTGGAAATAGTATGCGATGTTGGTCCTCAGTTTAAAAGAAAATGGCTTGTTTTTCTGCTTGAAGTACACAGAGTGCACTCAGACAGGATGTTCTTACGTGCGTTTCTGAAGCTTCGCTAGCACATGTTGGTGTACGTGCCAGTGGCAGTGTACTCGCGTGGTCTGATATACAGAGTGACTCGGGAAACACATTACCATACCCTACGGTTGGCTAATCTTATCGATGACCTTGAATATCCACCCCCCCCCCCCTACCCACTCCCCTCACACCTCCCCAATATGTTTCACATTTATTTGCATGTTTCTTTAATCAATATTTGATCGTCTTAAAGTGTTTACCAAAATTTAAAAAAAGAAGCGAATAAACGTATTTATATATTTTGTTTTGCTTTACGTATGTTTTTTGTTGCGGGTCAGTAAATACTTTGGCGGTAAATGCAATTCACACGTAAGCATGAAAACGTTCTGTATCTGCCAAGTTGTTGTCTAGTTATGCCGCCTTCCCGATTTCGTCTGTGCCTTTACTTCACGTATGATCCGTTCGTTATCTTTCTGATCTCTTCAAGTGTTCCACTTTTTTTCGTTGTTGATGTGTATGTTTGTGTTGTTGTTGTTGTTTTGTTTTGTGTTGGGGCGGGGCGCGTTGTTGTTTTGTGTTGGGGCGGGGCGCGTTGTTTGCGAATGCCCACAATGAGTAGGTTACTCTTTTTGTGCGCCCTGAAAAGGACGTTAAGTGGCGGGTTGCAGTAGCTTTCCTCACATCCCGAGCGTGCTGATGAAGGTGCACCGGGATCCTCCAGGCGGTAGTGACATGCTTGGCTTCATCTATGTGTCGCTCACTACTACGGGGATCACGTTGAACCTCACCTTGTAAGTCAGACTGTTGTCCTCGAAAACAGCCCTTTTCCAGAACGACAAACGAGGAGGTCAGGTGAGGGTCTTGGCTATAATATTTCTCCTGACCCTGGCTAACATTCTCTGATCAGTGTGTTTTGCCTGACCAGGCGTTAGCCTCATCGTAAAGTACGCAAATTCAAAACTCTAGACTTGACGTGACTCTAGACTTGACTCTAGACTTGACTTCTAGACTTGACTTCTAGACTTGAGTCTAGACTTAACTCTAGACTTGACCCTAGACATTTTGAGAAAGTATAAGATGTAAGTTATGTCACGCTAACTGTTTACTGCTTACCTGGCAAGCCAAAATATATGTCTTTCTGCCTGCCTGTCTGGCTGTCCATCTGCCTGCCTGTCCGCCTGTCTGCCTGCCGATCTATTTGTCCGTCCGTCTGTCCGCCCGTCCGCCTATCTATCTATCTATCTATCTATCTATCTATCTATCTATCTATCTATCTATCTATCTATCTATCTATCTATCTATCTATCTATCTATCTATCTATCTATCTATCTATCTATCTATCTATCTATCTATCTATCTACCTGCCTGGCTGTCTGTCTGTCTATCTATCTATGTTTGGCAGGTCAGGTCGGGTCTTCCGCCGGTGAGGTCGTTAGGGCACCCATGAAGACACCGCCTCAACCCCACGCCGCACCAACCCCACGCTGCCCCTCTCTGTCAGCGGCCGCTGCCTGTGCCTCTTCTGATCAGAAATCGGTCCATTCCTCCATGGTGTTCTCCCATTTCTTTTTGCTCTTCGTCGTCTGCCTTGCATCTTTCCGTGCAGGATTGTATTTGCAAGACCGGTTGATCTCGATTAATATATATATATATATATATATATATATATATATATATATATATATATATATATATATATATTCCTCTCTCTCTCTCTCTGTCTGTTTCTCCCTCTCTCTTTATCTCTCTCTCTCCCTCTCATTTATATATACGAGGCGTGTTCAAATGAAACCTGATCAAACTGCAACAAGTGACGATTCGTACGATACGCATGATGACGTCACTTCTGGTATAAAGTATGACGGAAGTTAACGCAACAATGCGCGACTGACCTTGTCTCGGAAGATCTTTCGTTTACTCTCGTCCTTCTTTAAACATCGTCTTCCAGTTCTTCACTGTTGTATTCGACACATTTCTGTCACCATACACTGCCTGCATTCTGCGATTAATGTCAACTGGTCGACATCCGTCAGCTGTTAGAAAGCGAATACACCGCTCACTGATCAACTCTGGAAATATTCCGTATCACACCCGCTATGTTCTCAACTGTGGGCTGAGAAAACTATGAGTCGGAGGATAATACAATTTTGCAAACTTAACGGTTGGTATGTGCTGTTTACACCAGAAGTGACGTCATCATGCGCATCGTACGTACGTTCACTTGTTGCAGTTTGGTCTGAAATGGATATCTGAGACTTCTACAACAAAGGCAGTTATCGTGAGAAACGCGCAAGCCGTACTTCAGAAAGTACAGAAGGGATGGCTTAGGTACGAGTGGATAGCTGCTGTTGAAGCCTCAAATCTGAAGACGATGACCTGGATCTACTGTCCTGCTCATGCCGGGGTTCAGGGCAATGAAAGAGCTGACATGTTGGCTTCACAAGCTCCCATCATGGGCACATTAGTGATGGATAGAGGTGACATTTTGAAATCAATCAATGACCGCCTGCTGGATGAGGATACCGCAATAGATGAAACATCAATCCACAGACTGCAAAGTTTCGATATTAAACGAAGTTCGAGCGGAGTGGGGCGCATGAGAGGACGGCGCAGGAGAGTGTACTACCAGCGAGCTAAAGGGACCATCAGCATCCATACCTTACGCCATTTGATGAGAGAGACTGAGCACCCATGGGTATGCCTGGAGTGCAGTGACGTCGATTCTTAGAAACAGAAACAGAAACAGTTAGGTCCGAGTTAATTTGAACACGCCATGCATATATTCATTCATTCATTTACCACTTCGTTCTGACATGGGACAGAGACCACCATTGCAGCTGGCCTCTTGCAGAGCGAACCTGTTTCTGGGATCAAGATGCTGAGCAGCACATGAGCTGCAGTGGTCAGCGACTCATAGCTGACTGCTAGCGTCAGGGCCAGCGACCCATAGCTGACTGCTAGCGTTAGGGCCAGCGACTCATAGCTGACTGCTAGCGTCAGGGCCAGCGAACCATAGCTGCCAAGACCCTTCTACACCTCCACGCGGTGATCCAGGATAACAGGCCGCAGCAGGGCAGACTGGTTAAGGAGAAGGGATCGAAGAAGGAGTGCTAACCCGGTACTAAAAAATGCTTGCTGAAGTCGGATGTGTTGGACCGAAAGGTGCAAATATCGCAGTCAAGATGCAAACTACGACACAACGCATTCCGTTCTCTGAACTACACTCTGCTACTTAAGCCCTTTGAGTGTTTGGTAGTGGGCGATTGAGAATGAACGAAGCCAAGCCAAGACATATGGGTGATTCAGACACTCGAAGCTTGTACGTCTGGTTTATCTTCAGTCTATTGTGTCCCATCTTGTGGCGAAGAATGGTGATCTGCCCCTGCTTGTCATTGATGTGAATGCCATCGTTACATTGACCCTGTTCTCTTCTGACAGCCTGGAAAGCTCTCTTTTTCTCAAAGTATGTGATTTCAGTGTCTTCTTATTCACAATCGCCTCCGCGTTTTATAAGTTTATCTGCTTTCTCGTTGTCCGGGTACTTCACGATAACAGGGTGGTCGCCGAAATATGGATCGCGCTCTGATAGTTACCTGCCTTTAGTCTTCATATTTTTCTTCTTTATCAATGATGATATGCTTATTGTATAACAAGGGCAGTCATCGTGACAGACGCGCAAGCCGTACTTCAGAAGGTACAGAAGGGATGGCTTAGGTATGAGGGGATAGCTGCTGTTTAGGCCTCAAGCCTCCAGGGGTTGACCTGGATCTACTGTCCTGCTCATGCTGGTGTCAGGGTAATCAAAGAGCTGACATCTTAGCTTCACAAGCTCCCATCATGGGAACATTAGTGATGGATAGAAGTGACATTTTGAAAACAATCAATGACCGCCTGCAAGATGAGGACACCGCAATAGATGAAGCAGCAATCCACAGACTGCGAAGTGTCGACATTAAACGAGGTTCGAGCGGATTATGGCGCATGAGAGGACGGTGCAGGAGAGTGTCCAATCAGGGAGCTATAGCAACCATCAGCATCCATACCTTACGCCATTTGATGAGAGAGACCGAGCACCTATGGGCATACCCGGAGTGCAGTGACGTCGATTCTTAACAACAGAAACTGAGGTTCACGAACGACAATGTGCGTTCTAGGCCTTCGCCGGTTATTCGAGCATGGTCGATTCCCCGTGCCAAACTATCTCATTGTGTCAGTAAAAGTGGTGCAGCTCTGCAAGATATATTCTGGTGTTTGCTCGGGTGCTCCATAATCGCGTGTGGGGGGTGTCTCTGAGACTCATTCTGTTGAAGTCAGCATTGAGTCTGCAATGTCCTGTTCTGGGTCTTAAGATCTTTTTCTTCCCATCTCTGCCAAGTTTGTCTATGCTGTACTTTTCTGGCTTGTATTCTATGAGCTGGTCTCACCATTCTGCCACCATGGATCGCTTGATAAGTGTCTTTGCTTTTTTATAGCTCTGTGGATGGTGAGTCTGAGTGTCGCCACTTCCAGATTTGGCGAGCTCATCTGCTTTCTCGTTTCCAAGTATCCCAACTGAAATCCACTGTAAGACAATATCTATTTTTGGAACAGCAATCCATGTTTTGAATTATTTCGTGTGAGAGTCTATCTTGTCTGTGGTTTGAGATGGTTTTTAGTGCGCTCCTGCAGTCTGTTAGAATGCCAGTATTTCTTGTAATTGTCTTTTGGCTGTTAAGAATCTGAGTTGCTGCACGTACAACTCTTGCTTCAGCTCTGAAATTGGTACAGGTCTCTCCTGCTGGTATGGAGTGGTCTGTCTGTGTATGCAACCTGGCTGTTGTAAAAATACAAGGTTATTCAAGCAGGTTCGCCACTACGGGATCATCGCCGTGTTTATCGACACATCGTTGGCCACACTGATGCCAAATCGCATGTTTCCAGGGGCGTGTCGTGGACGAGAGGTGGGGTTTTGTTCAGTATATTTCATCTTGACCCAGATGCCAGTTTTGCCTCCCATGACGTTGGGATCGACTCTGTGATTCCCTTTAGTGGCAAGCCTACTGAAAAGCCTGACATTGCACTACAGCCAGGACTGCTCAGATATGTTTTTGTTGGAAGCTACTAGTGCTAAGTTAACTCTTGGCAACCTTCCTTTAGTAAGCAGGCTAAAGAGGTTATTCTTATACACCAAAGAGTGCTTTGAGAATGTGGACCGGGTTAATCCTGGCTGTAGTGTAATGCGAGCCTCCTCAGTAAGCTCACGTTATGGGTTACAGTATCAGTCCTCACTGGTCCTTACATCATAATTCAACCCAAACAAAAAATATATATTTTAGCACCGGATATCTACTTTTAGCACCGGATTTGGGGGTAGGGACGTCACAGAAAAGCCCAATTTTTAACTGCGGGGGTGACAAACATTGCACTTATGACGGGATTGCCAATAAACCTAGATTTAATCATCAAACAGTAAATGACTCAGTCAACTTTGTTGACGGGTGTACATACTCATTGCATCGAACGTTCTTGGAAAACGTCAAAGGAGAGAAACAAGCGCCAAAATGGATCACAAATAAACATGTGCTTGATTCGTACATGTGCTATTTCATGTGGCGTCGACGCATAAAAGTTAATAGTTTGAACGCTTTCACCGCCATTCTTGTCGACATTCTTCTATTCTGGCCACCTCAATAATTAAAATGGTGGTGTTTGTTTGTCTAATTATTTCAATCTGCCTGTCTAGAAATTTCCGTTTGCTCCTTTTTAGGGTTCTACAATCTTCCAGCAGATTGGTCGAAAAACTTAATATAGCTATCTTTTCCACTTGGAAAACTTCGAAAACCGGTATTAAAACAAGGCATGTTAATGTCTGTTGCCAGGTAGCCGAAGGCTATCACTAGTAGGCTCTTGTCATCTTTTATAAGTTGTTACTTATTTATTTAAAGGGGATTCCGTGGCGAAGTGGTTAAGCCGTCTGCCTCGTGTTCAGGTGGTGTGGGTTTTTTGCCACTGGGGTCTCCGCAAAATAAATTATGCCATCATCGTCTACGATGGACGGCAGCCTTTGCCTATTTATTTAAAATAAAATAATATCGACCTGTCCTCCCCTTAACCCAAAATGGAATGTTCGGTTACAGTCATTAGCTGTCAAATACGCTTGATGAGAATCCATGGAACTGTTTGGGGTGAATTAAGACGCAAGTACCTCCCCACCATGTTGGCATGACTCATGTAACACAGTTTGTTTCCAGGCTCACGAACCAAAGCTTGTGGTGGGAGTTCCTGTATGACATTCGTTCTTGTGCTTGCCAAATGTTACATATGAACTCTTCCGTACTGAAAATACATTTTCACATTACACGTCTGGCAAATATTGGAAATGATGGATTTTTAAATGAGTTTCTAGGAAAGCATACTTGACCGTTGAGTGTTATAAAACTATATGTAGAGGTTTGCAGCAGGAAGCGATCTGATCATCAAAGGGACTTCCCCCCCCCCCTCCCCTCCCCCCCCCCCCTCTTAAATCTGCACCGCCACCAACCAAACAACCGTGTAAGTGTTCCTTCCATTTAACTGATCGACACATTTAATGGAGACTGCAAATTTAGGAAATGGATCACAAGGGGTCCTACTGTGTTCTGGCCATGTAACTTCTTGATATACTTAATGGAGACTGCCGATTTGGGAAATGGCTTACAAGTATCTTAATCCTGTTGCCTATATTTTAATAATTATTCTCAGGCGAGGATTGCAAGTAACAATATCCTGGTTGGTAGACCATTGCCTCATCATTTTATCCGGTTTGAAGTGATGATGAAACTACAATTGAAGAATCTTGCTCTTGGATTATGGTCGTATTTCTGAAGTTTCTTCTGCATAATATGCTCTAAATAATGCTGAACAGTTCCAGGGATACGTATTTCCGTTCTCCTACTGAATGTGATCTGGATAAGCAATACCAGCACCTCAGTGAAAGACAAGTTATATGCGTCATTAGTGATGTCTATTCATTTATATGGGAGACTGCTTGGCGTAGAGGTCGAATAGGGTTCGATTACCACGGTGACCAGTTTAGCAGTCACTGGTTTTTTTTTCTATCGGGTGATTGCTTGCCAAGAAACATGTGACAGCCAAATAGGTTGGTAAGAAGTGACGTTCTGCAAAGGACATGCTATTTACTTTAAAGATATTTTTAGGACGATAATGACAATTTTGCGACATTTTGTCTAAATGTTGTTGATTTGTGTATTTATGTGTAAAGGGATGTATGATTGTGTGTTTATTTTATAATAATACATTCACGCATAAGCGTATATCAATTGCCAATTGAAATACAAGCTTCGGCATTTTATAGTTTTTAGTTTATGTTGAAATATAATCTTTTTATATTAATTGTAAACTTCACTTGTTCATGCAGATTGTAGATGTTTATTCTAGGAACGAGATTACACCAGGATTTCCCGGGATAGGTATATTAAAAAGTGGGAAGAAGAACATTCAGGCCACACAAATAAAATAATACCTTTTACCAGATAAAAGTATGCTTTAGTTGGCATTCGTAAGACTTACCACAACAGATTGAGATGTTTTGCATTCAACGTACTAAATCGAGTATTGTTCCTTTTCTCGTTCGCCATGTTTTTATTGTACGTCGAAAGTTCAGCTTTTAAAAAAAAAAGTTGCTGTTGTGTAGATTTGGTCAAAGCTAGCATGTACCTGTGTGGAAGTTCGTTTCCGTAGGACCGGTACTCAGTACGCAATTGTTTAAGTATGTAAAAGTATCCCATAGCATTGCTGCCGTAGGGGTGTGAGGTGTTAGCGATCTCACATTTCAAAGGCTCGGCTATATGAAGGCGGTAGCCATCTCCTCTCCTTCGCCGCTTTTACTTCTCGGACTGAACCGGTACCCATTTAAGGCTGGGTCGACCCGGGAGCCATTGCGGTCTGAAAAAAACATTACCGCCTCAACTGGGGAATGAACCCAGAACCACTCAGATGCGAAGCCAGGGCGCGAAACCACTGCGGCTCCACAAGTATGTAAGTTTTAGCAAAGTTAATTGCGCATTGCAAGTAATAATGACACGCATTTAGATTATAGTGAAGATAAAACTGGGCTGGTCACCAACCTCACTCTCTGCTCCCCAGCTACCAGTGACAAGACATCAGTCGAGACGACCGGGGGTAACTCAGGGTGCAGGCACTCTGGTCTTACCTCCATTGAGACCAGGGGTCGCTTGAAACTTAAGGGTGCGATTTCCCATCGTTTCCATTCATCTCACATTGAGAGACGAGTGCCTGGCCTCTTGACTACAGCAAACCCCAGTAAGTCCTGCAGGATATGCTCGGCGAATGCTCTAGTCTATCCAACTGAAAATGAATACCAGATTACAGTTATGGTAGTCTGGGAAGGAAACTGGATTTTTCCGATCGGAAACATCCTCCTATAATCGACCCAGCCGCATAAATTGGGTACCAGAGAACATCTGAGGGTACTTGCGGCTTAATTCACCCCATACAAAAGGAATATATATTTTTAACAACGAGTTTGAGGTAGCGGCGTCACAGAATAGTACATTTATTAACTGTGGGGGGGGGGGGGCAGGGGTGTGTCAAACATTCTGCGTAAATAGAAGAGAATTTCTGCCTCTGCTGTCGCTTATTCCAGCCGTTCTAGCAAATGCATGTCTTGAGTCTGCCAACGTTGGTCCATGATAAGGAGAGTAGCATCTAGTTTCTACAGCAGCATGGCATTGTCCATGCTGTCAGACGATGTAATAATAACCATGGTATCTAACTCTAACCTTAACCCTAAACCTAAACCTAACCCTAGCGCTAACTGTAACCCTAAATCTAACCATAACTCTAACACCTCGCAAAACTGAATATAACCAACTTTTCTACACTTCTATCTTTATTTAAGTCTTCACTTATTTATTTAAAGTAAAATTATACCAAACTGTCCTCCCCTTAACCCAAAGGGAATATCCCCGGCTTACTATGAAAACCAAGAGAACTCTGTTTGGGGTGAATTAAAACGCGGAGTACCAATCTGGTGTGATGCTGACCACATCACCAGGTTCGAATCCTACTCACGTCCAGTTTTGCAGACATTGGTTTTTGTTTTGCTCCACCACGTACGGAAAGTAATGGCAACCTACCACACTGAACACTTGTCAGAAAACTTATAACAGCGAAATAGGTTGACTGTTGCAAGAAGCAACTTGCATTTTTTGTTTCACATCTAACGCCATATTTTCTGCACGCCGTCTGACGTGAAACAGGATCTTTACTTTTCTTGTTATAGTGCAAAAAAGATTTTAACACTTCATCCCCGATGACAGAACCTGGTTATATGACTACCTATCTCTTTTATTTTCTGTAAATGTTTATGAGTTTCATTTTCAAACATATGTGTATTTTATGTTTGCACTTGACGGATTTTTCCGCAACTAGAAGAGAGGTCACTCTGAAGAAAGTGAAACACGACTAGCCTGCCCTGTTGCGAGGGACGCTTGTTTCCCACTTGTTTGTTTACGCCCAAGGCCACCGTTCGCGGAAGGTCAGCTGGTTCAATTTATAATTAGGCTCAGCACTGGGTGGGTCCATGATGCCTAGTGTTTTGTTTTGGGGACAGTGGTGCACAGCTTTTTATTTTGGTACTCCATGGAATACGTATTTGGTTTATAGATGAGCTCATATTGGTAAGCTGTTACTGGGACTTCAACATGGAGAACATAATAGGTACACTGTAACCTGCCTTTTCAATATATTCCTTGAGGGAATTATGAGTGAGGCACTTGGAGGTCATGTTGGTACTGTCAAGATAGGGGGCCGAACGATTACCAACCTTCGTTTTGCAGATGACATCGACGTGTTGGCGGGTTCAGAAGCAGAACTCCAGGAATGGGTCAGGAGACTCGATGAAACAGCTCTTGACTATGGTGTGGAGATAAACGCTGGAAAGACAAAATTAATGACCAACAATGCCCAGGACTTCAACAGCAGGATAAAAGCTAACGGTCAGGAACTCGAAGTGGTTGACCGTTTTAAATATCTAGGGTCAATTGTCAGTGATGAAGGATCAAAATGTGAGGTGTTGGCCAGAAAAGCATAGACAATAGCGGCGCTTGCACGGCTTAACAAAATCTGGCAAGATAAACGGTTATCACCATGCACGAAAATCAGATTAATGCTTACACTGGTCCTGTCAATATCCCTCTATGCTTGTGAGACATGGACAGTTACAGCTGACCTTCAGCGAAGGATACAAGCCTTGGAGATGAGATGTTTCCGAAAACTTTTAAACGTCACGTACAAAGATCGAGTTACAAATGAGGAAATACGAGATAGAATTACAACAGCAATATGGGCTTTTGAAGACCTCTGGGCAACTGTCAAAAGAAGGAAACTCACTTGGTACGGTCACATATCGAGATCAAATGGTCTTTTAAATACGATCCTCCGCGGAAAGGTGCATGGCAGACGACGAAGATGCCGTCCCAAAAAGAGATGGGAGGACAACATAAAAGAATGGACCAATCTCTGACCAGAAGAGTCACAGGCAGCGGCCGCTGACAGAGAAGAGTGGCGGGGTCAGACCCTCTATGAAAATGAAATTAAGCGTAAAACAGCATATCATTCTAATATACAGTTGTAAAACATTTACTTATCAACTGAACGATAGGATTTCACAAGGGTGGCGTGGTGTTATGAGGATGTCTTCATGTGTGCCCCAACGACCTCACCGGTTACGGGATGACCTGACCTGACCTGAACTTGCCTGGTATATCGTTAAGGTCAAATAGAGAAGGTCTAGTATGTGGCCGACATATTTAAGACACAACTTAACGTCTTTATACTGGTTTAGAACACTCTGCAGAGTCTGTATACAACCAGTTTCATTTACATTTCAAAGATCTAAAACATATGCATATTCAATTTATTCTTAAATGCATTAATTGCCCTTGCCTCCACTACGTCCTATGGCAATGCATTCCAAACATTCACCACTCTCTGACTAAAAAAATATTTCCTAATATCTTCTTCTTCTTCTTCTTCTTCTTCTTCTTCTTCTTCTTCGTACGCTGTCAAACGTCAACGTGTATTTGCTCGAAGAAAGCAGCGGTCATCCTGAGGCTGTCGAAACTGCCATAGAGATTGTCTAGTGTTGCCACTGGTGATGGCCACATGTGCTTTCTCTGGTCCTCGTATGTCGTGCAGTTTTGCAGCAGATGTTCAGCGGTCATTTTCCCGGTACCACAAGTGCATTCATCAGTGCCACCTATCTTCAGTTTATTTAATAGATGGTACCTCAGTCTGTTGTGGCCAGTGCGAAGTCTGAAGACCACGACCTGCTCTCTTCTGTTCAACTGATAATAGGCATCATCATTTTTTGTTTCCTAATATCTAATCTGGACCTTTATTTAGTTAATTTGCAGCTATGCCCTCTTGTTCTTGTAGGTAGTTGTATTTTGAAAAACTTGTTATAGTCTAATTTATCCTTTCCTTTGACTATCTTATAAATATGTATTAAGTCACATCGAATTCTTCTCATTTCTAGACACGATAGACCGGTTTTTCTGAGTCTTTCCTCATAACTGTTATTATGGCATCCTACTATCAGCTTTGCCGCTCTTCTTTGTATCCTTTCCCACATGTTTATATCCCCTCTACGATAATATTATAATTTGAAGGCATATAAACCTCAACATTTGATGGCTTGACGGATATTTATTAAAGAACTATGCTTCACAGGGAGCAGAAATGTTTTTATTGATTAAGGTATATGTAAAACTTTATGAGACAGTGCTTTCGAAGATGAAGTGTTAGAATCTTCATTTAACTAATCCACCGGGAGGTTATGGGTCCAGTTCCCTTCATCGCCTGTCGTTCCTTCTTTAACAGTAAGCCATATCCATTTATACTGGGTCAATTTGAGCGTTCCGATAATGAGAATCGAACACGCTATGTTTGCCATAAGAAACAACAAACACAGACATCTCTGAGCTGCAGCACACTCTAGAAATTCCAGACAGCGAAAGACTTTTTCTGGGCCTGTCAGTATCCTTGACCAAAAACAAAGTTCAGAACCTCGTTTCCTACATAGCATCCTAGGCTAATGAGACTCAAGGTCACTAGCCGGAACACATCAAATAATTCATCTATCCCGGTACTATGATCTCATCTGATGGACGCAGCAGTCACGATTTGTCAAGGCGGATTGGACTAGCTGCATTTGCTATGGACGACCTCCGATGTGTATGAAGTAACCGTAAGATTTACCTTAAAACAAAAAATCCGCATCTACCAGTCCTGCTTGGCTTTAGTCCTAGTTTAAGGCTCCGAAGCTTGGACATTACTGAACCATGGCATGTCAGGACTAGAAGCCTTCCACGTGCGCAACCAGCCGCGTATCCTGGGTAGCCGATGGCATGACTTCAGCTACAACGTGTAGGTTTCTGCTAAAACAGACCTCCACCTAATCTCGAATACACTGGACCGCCGAAGAGTTTCTTCGTTCGGTCACGTCCAGGCCAGGAAATCCTGACCCGCGAGACACTTAAGAGTTAGTTCCTCAGCGCCAAAAGGCTTTTTCCGACCGGATGGAGGCTCAGAAGAGGTCGCCCTGGTACAATATGACTCCAGCAGATAGCAGCTTCCCCCCCCCCCCTGCTCTGGGTATGGTCTGGAGTCGTGCCGCAGCCCTATGACATGCTTGTGGTCTATCAACGTAACGGAAATCGAATGTCTACGCGAGCTTATTACTATTAATATTATGACTTTTATTATGGCTTAGCTTGGCTTAGTTCGTTCTCAATCTCTCGCTAACAAACCCTGAAAGGGATTAAGTAGCAGAATGTAGTCCAGAGAACGGAATGCGTTGTGTCGTAGTTTACAGCTTGACTGCGATATTTGCACCATTCGGTCCAACACATCCGACTTCAGCAAGAATTTTTTGAGTACCGGATTAGCATTCCCTCTTCGATCCTTTCTCCTTAGCCAGTCTGCCCTGCTGCGGCCTGTTATCCAGGATCACCGCGTGGAGGTGTAGAAGGGTCTTGGCAGCTCTGTTTCACTGGCCCTGACACTAACCGTCAGCTATGGGTCGCTGACCACTGCAGCTCATGCGCTGCTCGGCATGTTGATGCCGATTATTATTATGGCTTGGCTTCGTTCGTTCTCAATCTACCGCTACCAAACCATGAAAGGGCTTAAGTAACCCTAATGTAGTCCAGAGAACGGAATGCGTTGTGTCGTAGTTTACAGCTTGACTGCGATATTTGCACCTGTCGGTCCAACATATCCGACTTCAGCAAAGCATTTTTTGAGTACCAGGTTAGCATTCCCTCTTCGATCCTTTCTCCTTAGTCAGTCTGCCCTGCTTCGGCCTGTTATCCAGGATCACCGCGTGGAGGTGTAGAAGGGTCTTGGCAGCTCTGGTTCGCTGGCACTGACACTAGCAGTCAGCTATGCGTCGCTGACAACTGATCACTTGATCCCGATTATTATTATGATTTGTATTATGATTATTGTTATTATTACTATTATTTTAATCAGGCCCTCCTATGTAAATCAAATTAAGGGTAAAACAACATATCATTCTAATATACAGTTGTAAAACATTTATTTACTAAATGAACGATAGGATTTCACAATTTTAAGTTTATTATAAACAAAATCAGTTCAAAAATGAAAATAACAGTTTTAAGTTGTAAAAGGTTGGGATAATTAATAAATGAAATGAATAAATGTAACAGCTAACATATTATTTAATTCAAAATAAACGTACTTTTTATTCAACATTGTAAAATAAAGATGTTTTTAAAAGTCGAAAGAACCAGTCTTTGTGGAAAATTCTAATACTGGTGCCACAAATCTGAAAATGTGTTAAGGAAACTGATTTTAAACCTTGAATATAAAATTATTTAGAATTATATTGATGTATTTTATGTAATTGAGAAAATACAGATTTGTTCTGTATGGAGTAAAATGCTCATGTAATACTTACTTTCTGTGTCTGACAACCTGGCAACCTCATAGCCTTCGCCCCAAAACCAGCCATTGTCAGTGATCTTACATTTGCCACCGCCAGGTCCTCCACTGCACATGAGTCTTACATCCTAGGACATATAATCAGGTGTTTCGGGTCCTGGACGCCCCCCACCCCATATTCGCAATATTCATTGTCTGCAAATCCCCACTTTTTCAGGTTAGACACACACCTGGACACACCTGTTCTTAGCCTGACCAGACATCTCCCACGTAGTATACGATAAATCATGTCCAGGTGAAGGTTCTTCTTTGATCTTCATCCAACCTTCACCCTCTTTTGGCGCCACTTTTCTATGCGGGTTTCATTTTATGCTATCATGTACAAATAATGATCGACTACATCTTCGACTTTTGTTAGCACTGATTTTCTGATTATTCTATGCCGAAAAAAGAAGAGTAATCAGGGCCAGGTGAGAAATACTGATAAAGGTGGGAGTGAAGAGTAATCAGGGTCAGGTGATAAATTCTGATAAAGGTGGGAGTGAAGAGTAATCAGGGTCAGGTGATAAATTCTGATAAAGGTGGGAGTGAAGAGTAATCAGGGTCAGGTGAGACATACTGATAAAGGTGGGAGTGAAGAGTAATCAGGGTCAGGTGAGACATACTGATTAAGTTGGGAGTGAAGAGTAATCAGGGTCAGGTGAGACATACTGATAAAGGTGGGAGTGAAGAGTAATCAGGGTCAGGTGACACATACTGATAAAGGTGGGAGTGAAGAGTAATCAGGGTCAGGTGAGACATACTGATAAAGGTGGGAGTGAAGAGTAATCAGGGTCAGGTGAGACATACTGATGAAGTTGGGAGTGAAGAGTAATCAGGGTCAGGTGATAAATTCTGATAAAGGTGGGAGTGAAGAGTAATCAGGGTCAGGTGATAAATTCTGATAAAGGTGGGAGTGAAGAGTAATCAGGGTCAGGTGAGACATACTGATAAAGGTGGGAGTGAAGAGTAATCAGGGTCAGGTGAGACATACTGATTAAGTTGGGAGTGAAGAGTAATCAGGGTCAGGTGAGACATACTGATAAAGGTGGGAGTGAAGAGTAATCAGGGTCAGGTGACACATACTGATAAAGGTGGGAGTGAAGAGTAATCAGGGTCAGGTGAGACATACTGATAAAGGTGGGAGTGAAGAGTAATCAGGGTCAGGTGAGACATACTGATTAAGTTGGGAGTGAAGAGTAATCAGGGTCAGGTGAGACATACTGATGAAGTTGGGAGTGAAGAGTAATCAGGGTCAGGTGAGACATACTGATAATGGTGGGAGTGAAGAGTAATCAGGGTCAGGTGAGACATACTGATAAAGGTGGGAGTGAAGAGTAATCAGGGTCAGGTGAGACATACTGATGAAGTTGGGAGTGAAGAGTAATCAGGGTCAGGTGAGACATACTGATGAAGTTGGGAGTGAAGAGTAATCAGGGTCAGGTGAGACATACTGATTAAGTTGGGAGTGAAGAGTAATCAGGGTCAGGTGAGACATACTGATAAAGGTGGGAGTGAAGAGTAATCAGGGTCAGGTGAGACATACTGATTAAGTTGGGAGTGAAGAGTAATCAGGGTCAGGTGAGACATACTGATAAAGGTGGGAGTGAAGAGTAATCAGGGTCAGGTGAGACATACTGATAAAGGTGGGAGTGAAGAGTAATCAGGGTCAGGTGAGACATACTGATAAAGGTGGGAGTGAAGAGTAATCAGGGTCAGGTGAGAAATTATGATAAAGGTGGGAGTGAAGAGTAATCAGGGTCAGGTGAGACATACTGATCAAGGTGGGAGTGACGAGTAATCAGGGTCAGGTGAAACATACTGATGAAGTTGGGAGTGAAGAGTAATCAGGGTCAGGTGAGACATACTGATGAAGTTGGGAGTGAAGAGTAATCAGGGTCAGGTGAGACATACTGATGAAGTTGGGAGTGAAGAGTAATCAGGGTCAGGTGAGACACACTGATTAAGTTGGGAGTGAAGAGTAATCAGGGTCAGGTGAGACATACTGATAAAGGTGGGAGTGAAGAGTAATCAGGGTCAGGTGAGACATACTGATTAAGTTGGGAGTGAAGAGTAATCAGGGTCAGGTGAGACATACTGATAAAGGTGGGAGTGAAGAGTAATCAGGGTCAGGTGAGACATACTGATAAAGGTGGGAGTGAAGAGTAATCAGGGTCAGGTGAGACATACTGATAAAGGTGGGAGTGAAGAGTAATCAGGGTCAGGTGAGAAATTATGATAAAGGTGGGAGTGAAGAGTAATCAGGGTCAGGTGAGACATACTGATCAAGGTGGGAATGACGAGTAATCAGGGTCAGGTGAAACATACTGATGAAGTTGGGAGTGAAGAGTAATCAGGGTCAGGTGAGACATACTGATGAAGTTGGGAGTGAAGAGTAATCAGGGTCAGGTGAGACATACTGATGAAGTTGGGAGTGAAGAGTAATCAGGGTCAGGTGAGACATACTGATCAAGGTGGGAGTGACGAGTAATCAGGGTCAGGTGAAACATACTGATGAAGTTGGGAGTGAAGAGTAATCAGAGTCAGGTGAGACATACTGATCAAGGTGGGAGTGAAGAGTAATCAGGGTCAGGTGAGACATACTGATGAAGTTAGGAGTGAAGAGTAATCAGGGTCAGGTGAAACATACTGATGAAGTTGGGAGTGAAGAGTAATCAGAGTCAGGTGAAACATACTGATCAAGGTGGGAGTGACGAGTAATCAGGGTCAGGTGAAACATACTGATCAAGGTGGGAGTGAAGAGTAATCAGGGTCAGGTGAGACATACTGATAAAGGTGAGAGTGAAGAGTAACCAGAGTCAGGTGAAACATACTGATAAAGGTGGGAGTGAAGAGTAACCAGAGTCAGGTGAAACATACTGATAAAAGTGGGAGTGAAGAGTAACCAGAGTCAGGTGAAACATACGAGCTCTTGAAAAGAGACTGTGTCACGGCGCATATTAAAGCATTGATTTTCATTTTAAAACTTTTCTCATGAAAGTACAGCTACAAATCAATTAAAGAAAAGTCTAGATTTTATATTAATAAATATTTGTTACTCAGAGAGTGTTGAATGCTTGGAATGCTTTGCTACACGAAATAGTGGGGCCATGGTCAGTTAATGTATTCAAAAATAGTGTCAGTTCCAGTTTGAGCATGCACGTTTATGGCAGAGGAGATTGGGCTGGCGACCCTAAGAATAGAGGTGCCAATGCAAATCGCATTCTCGACACTAGGTCGGCAAAGAGAAAACGAGGGGTTTATGTGAAAGGCTTTGTCTGGTACAGTGGAGGGGGGGGGGGGGGGGAGTAGAGAAGAGTGGGGTGGGTGGGGGAGGGAGTGTTTGGAGCTGGGGATGGGGGGAGGTTTTTGGAGCTGAGGTGGGGGTGATAGTGAGATGCTGTCACAACCGGCTGCGACATTTAGAGTGACAGGGATTCGGAGATAGTCATCCAATAACAATTAGTTGAGCGTAGTTCCAAATTAGAGTGATTGCTAAGTCAGACAACCAACAAAAGACCATTGGACAGTCATGTTGTTGCTAGAAACTATTAAATACTCTGCATGGTTGAACTATAGTTGACTGGATGGGAAGAACGCTTAAAGGCTGTCATGAGTCAGAGTGAGTGAGTTTGCAGGGTGACTGGACCAGCATACACCTCGAGTTTTGGCCAGTCGTTCTGTAAGTGTTTATGTTGAACACACTGTGAACACTACAATATCTGAAAGTGTGTCGTACGTGCAGGACACATAGTGAACGGTGCGTTATATAATTACATATGAATGTGTATATTCGTGTGAATATATGAAGTGATCTAAGTAATTGTGAATGCACAGATCGCCTGATTGTAAGTGATCTGATTGTATGTGAATGTACAGATCGCCTAAGGGCGAGATCTGAATGTGTGTGGTATGTGCAGAACACTTTGGGAACGATGTGTGTTCTGATTATATACGTATATACAGATCGACTGAGTATGTGACCACACGTGAGTAAGTGCTCCGACTATAAGTGACGTGATCTAATTACATATGAATGTACAGATCGCCGGAGCATACAGGAACCGATTGTATGTGGATGTACAGACCACCTGATTGAAGGTGATCTGGTTATATGTGAATGCACAGCACGACTGAGTACGTAATCCGATCGTGAAGCCGAGCTCCTGAGTGTGTGTTGAGTGTGGGGAGTGCAGCGGCGAGAGCCTGGATATCATTTCCTTAGAGAAATCATAATCTTTAATGATTAAAACCTCCGATTATAGTTCAAAATATAAATTATGATTATTTAGTTAAAATGTAATATGCTTTTTGTTAATATTGTTATGTTTTAAGAATTATTAAACGATAATGTTATGTTTTCATTAGGATAGTGTTTGCTGCGTTTTCCTGTGTGTAGTCGTGTCGTGGTGTGGATACATGTTGTAACTCTTTAGATAAATAAACTACTCAGCTAAACCTAGACTTTTGCACATATCTTATTTTGGTCTGAGTGACCAGATTAATTCGATAGGATAAGTACTACGGAACTATAAACGCCTTAAGCTGCCACATTAGAATGGATGCACATACCTATTTTAGATTGAGTGAAGTATAAGAAATTGGTTGTATACAGACTCTTCAGTCTTATGAACCAGTGTAGATAAGTGAAGTTACGTTATGACTGAAATTGTCAATAATCGACAAGTTATTGCGATTTGTCAAACTATACTTTTTTAAGGATTCTAGATTAATTTTGAAACCAATTTGCAATATTGACATAGTTGTTGCCAAATTCCAATTTTCCAAGTATCGGGTCAGGTATGTACAATTACATATTTATTATTACGACTGACTTAAAAATAAGTAAAGCTTTAGTATTTCGTATTAATTATATCTTCTTCTTCGTTCATCCTCAGATCAAGGTCCCTGTTTCTTTTACAAAGGACACCGTTGTTTGTGATGACTATTTTATCTCCATTCAGCTTTTTGTTTGACATCTGTCTCTGGAGGCCAGCATTGTTCTCTCTTTTCCTGCGTGAGCATGCAGCTTTGTAGGATGTATTTTATGGCCATGGTATGATCAGCCATATGGACACTTTTGTTGTAAAGATTGCCCTTGAGTCTGTTATGCCCAGTTCTTAGTCTGAAGATGATGACTTGCTCTGCTCTAGTTAAATTAAAGTAGCTGTCTTCTTTTCAGAAGTAGGGGTGTTGATCAGGCCATTTCCCCCTGAAGTTGGCATTAATTATTGTGTATTAATTATATACGTGCGATATAATTATATTTTCTTTAAAAATATATTCTGGTTTATGTTTCTGTAAACGCATGGCAGCAGTCATATTTATATTTGATAAACATATTAAGGCTGTTCTAATACATCCATTGTTATGTTCATCAATTTGCCATGTAGTTCAAGAAATGGAAAGCGTCTTATTATGACAGCCGTATGTACAACAGTAAATTGGAAGATACACGTATAGATCCGATGCGCTGGCGATCGACCAAAGGGAGGTTTATTGTAAACTTTGCCACTGCAAAATTGCGGCAAGATGTAGTCATCTCAGAACATATTATAAAGCCTTCGGTAAGGTCTGAATGAGGGACTCAAAATCGAACAGCAATATATGCGGAGGACTTAGCAATATAAGGGGCTATAGAAGTTGCAAATAATATAATTCAGGAGGCTTTGGAAAAACTACAGAGCTTAACAAAGATAGGGTTGCTGGCCATTAACGAGAAGAAAACTGCATACACAATCTTCAGTTTTTCAGCCAAGACAGAAACGGACAAAAAAAAGGCAAAGGCCGCCGTCCATCGTAGACGATGATGGCATAATTAATTTTGCTAGCCCTATTTTAAGTAAGGATTAACTGCGCTACTTTTTATCCTCACTCTCTCGTCTCGAGCCGCCCTACCCCAGTGGCAAGTCAAGGATAAAACGACAAGGCGACGACTACGAGATGCAGAGGATTTCGCATCAAGCACCCGTGAAAAAGACGGCGGAGTCCGGAGTCGATCCCACACCACCTGATCACGAGGTCGACGGCTTAACCACTTCGCCACGGAATCCCCGAAAACAGCGGAATTTAAAAACAAAGGACCGCGTATTCCCACCAGAACAAAATCCAACATAACTGGGAATTACCCTGGACCATACAATAACATGAACTAAGCGGATATAAACGGCCGAAGATAGAGCCAAGTGGTAAACGGGTATAATGAAAACAAGTAGCCACACCAATTGGGGTGAAAGATAACAAAATCATGATACGACAATACACAGGAAAAGTCAGATTAGCTCTGGTGTAGGGCGTCACAGCTTCGGCCTCAACAAGGAGAGGACATGTTTGTAAGATGCGTAGATTTCAGAATTAAGCCCCACGTATAATCTTCAGGTCAGGTCAGGTCAAGTCATCCCGTAACCAATGAGGTCGTTGGGTCACACATGAAGACATCATCACAACCCCACGCCACCCTTCTCTGTCTGCGAACGCTGGTTGCCCCTCTTCTGGTCGGAGATTCTTTTATGTTGTCCTCCCACCTCTTTTTTTGGACGGCCTCTTCGTCGTCTGCCTTGCACCTTTCCGTGGAGGATCGTATTTGCAAGACAATTTGATCTCAATATGTGACCGTACCAAGCGAGTTTCCGTCTTGTGCCAAGAGGTCTCCAAAAGGCACTATTGCTGTTGTAATTCTCTCCTATTGCTGTTGTAATTCTCTCCTATTGCTGTTGTAATTCTCTCCTATTGCTGTTGTAATTCTCTCCTATTGCTGTTGTAATTCTCTCCTATTGCTGTTGTAATTCTCTCCTATTGCTGTTGTAATTCTCTCCTATTGCTGTTGTAATTCTCTCCTATTGCTGTTGTAATTCTCTCCTATTGCTGTTGTAATTCTCTCCTATTGCTGTTGTAATTCTATCTCTTATTTCCTAAATTTTAACTTAATCTTTGTACGTATCGTTTAAAAGTTTTCGGAAACATCTATCTCCAAGGCCTGTATCCTTCGCTGAAGGTCATCTGTAACTGTCCACGTCTCACAGGCATAGAGGAATATTGACAGGACCAATATACGCATTATTCAATTTTTCGTGCAACGCGCTAACCGTTCATCTTGCCATATTTTGTTGAGCCGTGCAAGCGCAGCTATTGTCTGTCCTATTGTATATTGTCTGGCCAACACCTCACATTTTGATCCTTCGTCACTGACATAATCTCAGAGGCCAGAAAGTGCATAGTCACAGAGGCCATAGAAGCAATAGCTGGCCTCCAGTCGATGGATGATAGACTGGATAAAAAAGTAATGGATCTGACAAACAAATAAACAGACTCCCAAACCACGCAGTGCATGACACGAATGAACAATCTGGGAAAGGACAGACGTTAAGTGAAGATACTTCGTGAAAAACTCAAAGAAACTGCCACTCAATGACCCACTGCTGTCATAAACAAAACCAATATCCGTACAGCCAGTAAGCACATGTTCCTACTTTTCTTCTATCTGTATGTTGTAGATTTATTTTCATAATAATTTCTGACGTAATTATTATATGGTGATATATTTTCAAACATTTCAGTACTCACAATTTTTCAGTATCATTGTTCAAAATTTGAGATAACTAACGTGCATTGTTTGAATTTTTATTTGCCGTCATAATTTACTTTGGTTTTTTTTTCATCTTCACAGTTTTGCATTCTGACAAGGATCAATGTTATTAATTATAAAGATATTTTAATTGTTAAAAAGTAATTATTTTATTTAATTCAGTACGGTTTAAAGGTAGGGCGGATGTCTTGCACAAATCTGCTAATGTCGGACATATGTTCTGTGCGGATCTCTTTGTGTTGTCATGTGTTCTTCATGGATGAGCTAATGTCGGACAGGTGTTCTTTATGGGTGTGCTAGTGTCGGACAGGTGTTCTTCATGGATGAGCTAATGTCGGACAGGTGTTCTTCATGGGTGTACTAGTGTCGGACAGGTGTTCTTTATGGGTGTGCTAGTGTCGGACAGGTGTTCTTGACAGGTGAGCTAGTGTCGGACAGGTGTTCTTGACAGGTGAGCTAGTGTCGGACAGGTGTTCTTCATGAATGTGCTAGTTTCAGTATAGCTGTTGAGCACGGGTCTGGTAGTCAGGAAAGAATACCAAATGAACACCAACAACGAGCAGAAAATGCAGCCGGCCGTTATTGACATTAAACGGGAGCCACGACCACCGGGGTGAGCACCACTGACCTAGACGGTGAAGATCTTCAGACGAGACTGGGTTGTTTCTGTAAACACGTTTGGGAAATCGTGGTGATGGAACACACATGGGCGAGGTCAGTGAGTGCGCGATGAAGAGAAAAGAGAGGTGAAAGAGAATGAGGGAAAGGGGAGATGTGAGTTGGTGAAGACTAGGAGTTGGAAGTGAGGAAAGTGGCGGGGTGAGTATGTAGAGGGTGATGTGGAGGTTGTAAAGGATGATGGGGAGTTAGGAGAGTGATGTGGGTGGTGATGAGGGTGGTGATGAGAGTGGTGATGTGGATGAAGATGAGGGTGATGATAATGTGATGAGGGTGGTGATGAGGGTGGTGATAAGGATGGTTATGAAGGTGATGATGAGGGTGGTGATGAGGGTGATGATAATGTGATGATGTGGGTGGTGATGAGGGTGATGATGAGAGTGGTGATGAGGATGAAGATGAGGGTGATGACGAGGGTAGTGATGATGAGGGTAGTGATGATGAGGGTGATGATGAGGGTGGTATGAGAGTGGTGATGAGGGTGGAGATGAGGGTGATGATGAGGGTTGTGATGAGGGTAGATGGTGATGGCTGTCCCGAGTGACTTCCTTGTGAATTTTCTCTGGCAGCAAGTTCTGGTATCACTCTCTATATCCTGGAAGGGATGCTGGACCCTCCTGGTGGTAGTGCAATACCTAGTTACTTAGCAGGCTCACTACTACGGCATCATAGTGACAATCTCCTACCTCGCTGGAGAGGTTGTTGTTGTTGTTGAATGCCCACAATGAGTAGGATTACCGTTTTGTGCGCTCTAAAAAGAATGTTAAGTGGCGGGTTGTCGTAGCTTTCCTCACATCCCGAGCGTGCTGGTGAAGGTGGACCGGGGTCCTCCAGGCGGCTGTACTATGCTTGGCTTTACATGTGTGTCGCTCACTACTACGGAGATCACGTCGATCACTCACTTTGTTAGCCAGGCTGCCATGAGAACAGCCCGTTTCCAAAGACGGCTACTAGGAAGTCAAGGTGAGGATCTTGGTGAGGATATCTTGCCTGGCCTGACTTAGTCTTGCTTATCGGGTCTTAAGTTAATTGAACTCCTTACGTTTTTTGTGGGATGGGTTACAGTGGTTTTTCGTGGTACCTGGTTTGTCTTCCTACTTCGATCCCAATTATGTTAGTCAGAATACACTAGTGCAGTCCGTATCCAGGTCAGCCACATGAAGGCGCCGCAATAGGGTCTTGGTCAGCTCTGGTTCGCTGACCTGAAAGCAAGCAGCTTACAATGAAGAGCTGGCTGCGTCCAGCTCATTCACTGAGTTTTATTTACGGCGCCGGACTCGATTATGACTATTTGTAATACGTGTGTGGGTGGTTTCTTTTCTGTGGGTGGGCATGGCGAAGCTCTGGGTTGTTCATCGTCATCATCAGTTCATTCAGTCCTGGGACTGGTTTGCAAGTTCGAGAATCTTGCCATCTACGGCCGTCTTCAGTTTAACATAGGTCTTTGCCGTCACGTCTCTGCATCCTTGTCCTGCAAAGGTATTACTTGGTCTGCCCTTTTCTCCCTTTCTCCGTGTTCTATCTTTTTGCCCTGTATTCTGTTACCTTTCCCTGTGTTCTGTTATCTTTCCCTGTGTTCTGTTATCTTTCCCTGTGTTCTGTTATCTTTCCCTGTGTTCTGTTATCTTTCTCTGTGTTAAATCTCCTTTCCCTGTGTTCTGTCTTCCAAGACTTTCTAAATTGAGCCATCATGACATAGTTGTGTTTGACCAATCGTTGTTTTTGTAACCGTTCTACATGGTGTGCCCAGTCTCAAAGCTTTTCTTCTACCCATCATGCACTCTGTCTTTAGGGTGCTGGAAACCTTGAATCTATCATCGTTTTCCGCCATCATCTCTAGATGATATTTCAGCATCGATTGATGTATGTATTGGACAGTTTAACAAATCCATCTAATATTAACTTAACTAAACTTAACGTCTTTATACTGGTTTAGAAGACTCTATAGTCTACATAGAACCAATTTCATGAAGGGTGGTTCTTTATCCCCTTAATGGACTCAAACACTAGAGCTAAGTAGACCCGCTGCCAGTTAGGTGCTATCTATAACCGCTCTTAACAAAGCACCTAATTATGACCGGCGTTATGCCATGTCAAACAGTTAGTCGCCTCTTACGACATGCTCTCTTTGGGGTAGTAGTGCTAATCTTGTCTTTATCATACACAAAGAACACGACGAACCCCTCAGATTATCCTGACAAACTGGATCGGAAAACAAAGAGCAGCAGATTATCAGAACTGTTCAAAGGACAGATTATTGTATTAGGAATTGACCGTCACCGTTACCCGGCATGGCACTTGATGCTGATGCATGAGTACACAATATAGTGTTCATAAATATTATTGTTGTCAAATGGTGCACACACGTCCATGGCAGATTAATATTACGCGATAACTACACACATTCACGAAACATAACATCAATCATTGAATATAGCCAGCGTTGCGGTAATGTTTACTTATATAAGCTGCGGTGTGGGCGTGTCACGATTTCAGGTTAGCGTAATTTAAGGCATAAGTCTCAAACAAACGGCCAGTGGATACTTTTTTTGCGGCCCGCGACGTGTCTGGTGTTTGTGTGTGTGTGTGTTACCAGGTCTCGAAAGCGGAGCAATACAGTGTAGCAGTAACTTTCCTCACATCCCGAGCGTGCAGATGAATGTGGACTGGGGTCGTCCAGGCTTCATCTGTGTGTCGCTCACTACTACGTGGATAAATGCGATCACCCAACTTGTTAGCCAGGTTGCGTAGAAGAACAGCCCGTTGTCAGGGAGACCAGTATGAAAGTGAGGTAGGGGTGGGGGAGGAGAGGGGTGTGTCTTAGCAAGTACGTTTTACCTGACCCTGACTAACATGTTCGATCAGTACGTTTTACCTGCCCTGACTAACATGTCCGATCAGTATATTTTACCTGACCTGACTAACATGTCCGATCAGTATATTTTACCTGAGTCTGATTAACATGTCCGATCAGTATATTTTACCTGAGCCTGATTAACATGTCCGATCAGTATATTTTACCTGACACTGACTAACATGTCCAATCAGTATATTTTACCTGACCCTGACTAACATGTCCGATCAGTATATTTTACCTGACCCTGATTAACATGTCCGATCAGTATATTTTACCTGACCCAGACTAACATGTCCGATCAGTATATTTTACCTGACCCTGACTAACATGTCCGATCAGTATATTTTACCTGACCCTGACTAACATGTCCGATCAGTATATTTTACCTGACCCTGACTAACATGTCCGATCAGTATATTTTACCTGAGCCTGATTAACATGTCCGATCAGTATGTTTTACCTGACCCTGGCTAACATGTCCGATCAGTATATTTTACCTGAGCCTGATTAACATGTCCGATCAGTATGTTTTACCTGACCCTCGCTAACATGTCCTATGAGTATGTTTTGCCTGATCAGACGTTAGTCTCCCTTGCCTTACAATTTACTAAAATGTAGCATGTAGAGATTGGAACTAAACATTTCTAGTCATTCCGAACGCTACAGATCCGTCCACCTCGCATTTCCTTATCTTCTTCTTCTTCTTCTTCTTCTTCGAACAACTGATGTGCTTCTAGCCCAGTGAAGTTCACGATGGATACTACGCGTTTCAGGTCCTCTCCGGTCCCCCACAGATTTGCGAGTATGGGGACTACCCTTGATCAGACTGTCTTCCATTGGTCAGCATACGTAGGGCAGTCCTGTTGGATATGTTCTGGTGTTTGATATAATGCTGCACAACCGCGCGTGGCAGTGTCTCTGAGACTCATTCTCTAAAGGCGGACCTTGAGTATACAATGTCTCGTTATGAGTCTGAAAATCTTTGTCTGCCCATCTCTGCCAAGTTTGTCATTTTCTGGCTTGTATTCTTTGTGCTGTTCTCTCCATCTCGTCCTCGTTTGATGGGTGTCTTTTGCTTCTTTATAGCTCTGTAGGTGGCGAGTCTGCGTGTCGCCACTTCCAGTTTTTGCGAGCTCGTCTTCCTTCCCGTATACAAGGATCCCACAGTGGGCCTGAATCCATTGTAGGACTAGATCTTTTTTTAAAAACAGAAATCGGATGATGTATTTTATTTCATGTGATAGTCTATCTTATTTGGGGCTTGGCGTGGCTTGGAGTACACTCCTGACGTCTGTTAAAATGACCGTTTTCATTGCAGTTCTGTTTTGGCTGATACGAATCTGAGTTATTGCTTGAATAGATATTGCTTCAGTTCCTTTCTTTAGAAAGACATAAATAAAAAGACTATATATAAATTAGAGTAATCCCCCGACCCTTTCACTAAGACACATTGCGGGAGGGAACAGACGTTTATTGTATCAGAAACGTTTGTGTTTGCGCTGTTGCCAGTTCACAAATACAAGAAACAAACTAAAGTTTAGGGGAATTCCCGCCATAACTTTTAATAAAGCATATCTGATTGAGAACCATGTCTGAAAACGCGAACGTCATCAACACGGGTTCGCGGCGGATGTGTACTTTCGCCCTCAACAAGCAAAAAAAAAAAAAAAAAAAAAAAGCAAAAAACGAAAAAAAACAACACAATATTTCACAGAAGACGCAAAAGCAAATATAATGCTAAGACGAACACGTGAATGAAGCCTACGTTACGACTAAAAGGCCTTCATCATGAACAGCGAACAATAAAAATATGCGCTTGCGACTTTTCATCTTAGCGCGGTAGCTGACCCTTCCATTAACTCTTTAACTCCATAATTATTTTCCATGTCTGGACTGAATTATCTTACTTTGGACTTTAACCCACCAGATGTAACAACTTCTCCACTCTGTAACTTTTATACTTTTTGTAATTGAACATATCATATTATAGCAAATTACAGCGAAATAATTGCTGAACAAATAAAAATTGGTAGTTAGACATGATCTCTCTTTCGCCTTCTATCACTCAGGAGTGCATAGGCGATCAATAAACCCTCGCCAAGCAGCTCTGTCCTGTGCAATCTTTTCCACTTCCTTCCAGCTTTTTATGTTTTCTTTACATGGCCTCCAGATCTCGTCTCCATGTATTCCTTGGTCTACCTATGGCTTTCCTTCTTTCGGGGTTCCATACAGGGATTGCCTGGTGATACTGGGCTGGGACTTTCTTAATGTATGACACATCCGATTGCCTGGGACTTTCTTAATGTATGACACATCCGATTGCCTGGTGATACTGGGCTGGGACTTTCTTAATGTATGACACATCCGATTGCCTGGTGATACTGGCCTTGGACTTTCTTAATGTATGACACATCAGATTGCCTGGTGATACCGGCCTGGGACTTTCTTAATGTATGACACATCCGATTGCCTGGTGATACTGGCCTGGGGCTTTCTTAATGTATGACCCATCCGATTGCCTGGTTTTACTGGCCTGGGGCTTTCTTAATGTATGACACATCCGATTGCCTGGTGATACTGGCCTGGGACTTTCTTAATGTATGACACATCCGATTGCCTGGTGATACTGGCCTTGGACTTTCTTAATGTATGACACATGAGATTGCCTGGTGATACCGGCCTGGGACTTTCTTAATGTATGACACATCCGATTGCCTGGTGATACTGGCCTGGGGCTTTCTTAATGTATGACCCATCCGATTGCCTGGTTTTACTGGCCTGGGGCTTTCTTAATGTATGACACATCCGATTGCCTGGTGATACTGGCCTGGGACTTTCTTAATGTATGACACATCAGATTGCCTGGTGATACTGGCCTGGGACTTTCTTAATGTATGACACATCCGATTGCCTGGTGATACTGGCCTGGGGATTTCTTAATGTATGACACATCCGATTGCCTGGTTTTACTGGCCTGGGGCTTTCTTAATGTATGACACATCCGATTGCCTGGTGATACTGGCCTGGGACTTTCTTAATGTATGACACATCCGATTGCCTGGTTTTACTGGCCTGGGGCTTTCTTAATGTATGACACATCCGATTGCCTGGTGATACTGGCCTGGGACTTTCTTAATGTATGACACATCCGATTGCCTGGTTTTACTGGCCTGGGGCTTTCTTAATGTATGACACATCCGATTGCCTGGTGATACTGGCCTGGGGCTTTCTTAATGTATGACACATCCGATTGCCTGGTGATACTGGCCTGGGACTTTCTTAATGTATGACACATCCGATTGCCTGGTGATACTGGCCTGGGACTTTCTTAATGTATGGCCCATCCGATTGCCTGGTGATACTGGCCTGGGGCTTTCTTAATGTATGACACATCCGATTGCCTGGTTTTACTGGCCTGGAGCTTTCTTAATGTATGACACATCCGATTGCCTGGTGATACTGGCCTGGGGCTTTCTTAATGTATGACCCATCCGATTGCCTGGTGATACTGGCCTGGGGCTTTCTTAATGTATGATCCATCCATCTTCATTTATTTCCTAAGATTTCCTGTTCCAATTTGCCTTGTCCTGCTCTCTCCCACAGTATGTCGTTTGTAACTTTGTCAAACCATTTTATGTCAAGAATCTTTCTCAGGCATCTGTTGATAAAATCCTGAAGTCTCCTGTCACTGGTTTTGGTCATCCTCCAGGCTTCCGCTCCATACAGCAGGACTGGCTTCACATTTGAATTGAAAATCCTTATTTTTGTCTTCCTTCTTATTTCCTTGCAATTCCAAACTTAACTTAACGTCTTTATACTGGTTTAGAAGACTCTGCAAAGTCTGTACAACTATATTCTTTTACATTTCCTTGATCTAAAAACTATGCGCATCCAATCTATTCTTGAATGCATTAATTGACCCTGTCTCCACTATTTCCTGTGACAATGCATTCCAAGCATTCACCACTCTCTGACTAAAACAAAATTTCTTAATATCTAATCTGGACCTTTCTTTAGTTAATTTGTAGCTGTGCCGTATCGTTGTTGTGGGTAGTTGTATTTTGGCAAAAACGTGTTAAAGTCTAACCTGTCCATTCCTTTGATTACCTTATAAACCTGTTTTAAGTCACCTCAAATTCTTCTCTTTTCTAGACACTGTAAGCTGGTTCGTCTGTATTTCCTCATAACTGGAATCCCACTATCAGAAACGCAGAGACTCCTTCATAAACATCATCGGCCTAGAAACATAGCATCAGCTGTTGTTGTTGAAGAAGAAGAAGAAAAAGAAGAAGAAGAAGAAGAAGAAGAAGAAGTTCCTTAATTCTCCAGAATTACAGTTATGAGGAAAGCCTCAGAAAAACAGGCCTATAGTGTCCAGAAGAGAGAAGAATTCGTGGTGACTCAATACAGGTTTATAAGATGATCAGAGGAATAGATAAATTAGACTATAACAAGTTTTTTTTAAAATACAGTCACACACAATAACACGAGGGCATAGCTACAAGCTGACTAAAGAGAGGTCCAGATTAGATATTAGGAAATATTTTTTTAGTCAGAGAGTGGTGTCTGCTTGGAATGCATTGCCAGGGGAGGTAGTGGAGGCAAGGACAGTTAATGCATTTAAGAATAAACTGGATGCGCATAGCTTTTAGAGCAAGGTGATGTAAATGTAACTGGTTGTACACAGACTCTGCAGGGTCTTCTAAACCAGTATAAAGACGTTAAGTTAAGTTAAGGCTTTTTTGAGTACCGTGTTAGCCTTCCCTCTTCATTCCTTTCTGCTAAGCCAGTCTGCTCTATTGCAGCTTGTTATCCAGGATCACCTACTCATTGTGGGTATTCGAAACAACAACATCATTTACGCAATAAATAATGTTTTCATAGAATAAATCATAACGGACAACAAATTAAATTTGTCAACAACCTAATCATTTATTAGTTCATAAATTTAATCACTCATTTCATTCAATGTAGCAGAATGAAAAACATAAAAATGAAGTCGTTAACATACAAAATGATCTCATTCAAAACCAAGCCAACAGATGTCATGCTCTAAAATAAATTCTACTCAGAAATCATCCTCCGTTAAGACAACAGCTTAAAATGAGAATACTCTGGGGAAAACAGAAACAAATTACTAGGGATGTCTAGTAAATATCAGGATTTTGTCAGGATAAATCTAAAACGAAGTTCATTAAGTATAGCAACTATTCCAATGTGAACACTATATGTCCGAGACCTGGTGGTAGGAGGAGCGAATATCTCCTGTTTTCCCCCAGTATATGTCCGAGACCTGGTGGTAGGAGGAGCGAATATCTCCTGTTTTCCCCCAGTATATGTCCGAGACCTGGTGGTAGAAGGAGCGAATATCTCCTGTTTTCCCCCAGTATATGTCTGAGACCTGGTGGTAGAAGGAGCAAATATCTCCTGTTTTCCCCCAGTATATGTCTGAAACCTGGTGGTAGAAGGAGCGAATATCTCCCTGTTTTCCCCCAAGCTTTGATTTTCAAAATCGCGTTGGACCAGTTGACTTCAGTGCAGGAGCAGCGGGATGTGACGAAATTTCTGGTGAAAGAAAGTTCAAAACCCACTGAAATTCATCGTGGACTGTCATGTGTGTTTGGAGAACAGACTGTAGCTCGTTTGAATGGTGTAAACACTTTTGCAAACAAAAAGTGTCATTACGAGTGAATCATACACGATGTCAAAATGGTTATTTTAAACGACTGGCGAGTTAGTTATTGTACGGTACCCAAAGTCGTGATGACTACTGGTATAAGCATTTCTCAATGCGGCATTTTCCAGTACTAGTCTGTAGTACTGTGTGGACTGCAAAAAACTTTGTCTAGATTTTAGAGCTGGAAATGTTAATCGGAGCTACAGCACTGTACGAAGACTGGGTGAAGAGGCAGTTTGATGCTGCCCTTAAAACACCACCAGATGTCGTGGTGACTGACCATTTTGATAGCTATTGACTAAGTATCTGATAACAAGATTTTGACAGGAGCTCTAAACGCTGTACAAGGTAGCCATGAAAATGTAGGTGATAATGATGAGCCAGCATCAAGGCGATAAGTTACATTGAATGAGAAGATGCTAAGATAATATCTTGTAAAACAAGTCTGCGATCTCATGGACTGGTCACTCATTATACAGATGGTCTTTAAGAGTCAAGTCTGAGGGCTCATGGTCTGGTCACTCGTTAGACAGAAGGTCTTTAAGAGTCAAGTCTGCGGACTCATGGTCTGGTCACTTGTTATACAGAAGGTCTTTAAGAGTCGAGTCTGCGGGCTTATGGTCTGTTCATTCATCATGAAGAAGGTCTTTAACAGTCAAGTCTACGAGCTTATTGTCTGCTCATTCCTCACACAGAAGGTCTTAAACAGTTAAATCTGTGGGTCCATGGTCTGCACAATCGTCATTTTGGAGACTGGAAAAAAAATTGATAATCCCATGGTGATGGCGTCGGCTAGTGATTAAGTGATGCGGCTCATAACCCAAAGGTGCTGGTTTTGCTTCCCATCACAGCACCAGCCGTTACTCCGGGGAAGCAAACCCTTAGAAAATGCAGGAAAAGCAGACCCTTACATAAAATGTATGTCGAAACCAGATGCACTGGGCCGACAGGTGCAAAATCAAAACCATAGTGCAACCAACGCACACTGCCTTGGGGAATGGAAACATAAGGCAAACGAAAAAAAAAAAATTTTTAAATAAAGATAATCCTGTGTACATGCTTTGTACATTAAAAAAAACAACCCTTGGCAGTTCAAAATTTTAAAGATTAAAGCTGTTAACCCTTTACAGTCCAACCTAAATGATTATATTTATTTCTTAAGAAACAAATCTTACGAGTTAGGCAAGACTGTAAAGGATTAAGATATGAATCTAATCAATTTAGGCAGGACTGTAAAAGGTTAAGACATGAATCTAATCAATTTAGGCAAGACTGTAAAGGGTGAAGACATAAATCTAATCAATTTAGGCAGGACTGTAAAGGGTTAAGACATGAATCTAATCAATTTAGGCAAGACTGTAAAGGGTTAAGACATGAATCTAATCAATTTAGGCAAGACTGTAAAGGGAAGACGAATCTAATCAGTTCGACAGAACTGTAAAGTGTTAAGACACGATTCTAATAAATTTATGGCAGACTTTAAAGGGTCCTGAAAAAATTAAATAAAAAACTAAAAACTAAAATGAAATTCTTACCCAATACACAATCTACCTTCCCCCATGCTTAGTAAGTCACAGGAAGTGAGCATTATAAATAATAACGTACTACGGATAACCTTCGGCTACCTGACAGCAGGCATTACTTGTCTGTATGAATACCAGGATACTAAGAAAGTCCACAAACAGGCATTAAAGAACTGAGGAATAATGGTCACTCGCATCAAGTGCAATATGCAGACTAGGTTTTTATATGACCAGCAACAGAAATAATCTAGGCTAATGTTTCCCAACCCTTTTACACCTGTGGAATGGTACAAATGGAAAACATTTTTTGCAGACTGGTGAAAATAGGACAAATTTGAAGAAAGCTAAACGTTTTTGCTGTCTGACTTTTTTACTTGTTGGTATTCATCTTGTAGGGATTACAATTTTACAACACAATAACACACACAAAAACTTGCCTTACAAAACACCACAACACAGTTTTAGCAGATAAAGAGCTGTCAAGACCTTTCTACACCTCCACGCAGTGATCCTGGATAACAGGCTGCAACAGGGCAGACTGGCTAAGGAGAAGGGATCGAAGAGGGAAGGCTAACCTGGTACCCCAAAATGGCCGCTAAAAACGAATGTGCCGGACTGAAGGGTGCAAATATCACATTGTAAACTACGACACAATGCATTCCGTTATCTGGACAACTTCCTGCTATTTGCAAAGCTCTTTTCAGGGCTTGGTAGCGAGAGTTTAATTGAGAGCGAAAGAAGAAGTAGTATCGCAATATTTGTAGGCATCACCCCCCCCCCCCCCCCCCCCCCCCCCCCTCCCCCCAAAAAAAATCGCTGCTTACTTTGATAAATAAACACATCCCATATAGACGAGCTCTTGTGTTCAAAAAGTACGGGTACTTGTGTAGTTGACATTTCAGTTTAGAAATTAGCCAGTCAGAGTTAAGGTCACATCACACCGATCTCCGCAGTTTGTGAATTGAGCCGCAATCACTTTTTCGCAGACCGCCAGGAAATTTCAGAGCACCGCCACCGGCCCGTGGACCAGCACTTAGGAAACACTGATCTAGGTCACTACTGAGGCTCGAACCTGTGCCCTACTGATTAGTAGACTAGTACCCTAACCACTCAGCAGCTAGTTTTAGATGTGTGCTTAAAATGAGAACTCTTCATAAAATATTGATAGTAAATCATAAAAATATAAATCAGGAAAATAAATCTAAAACTAAGTAATGTGAGTGCTTATATAAAACAATGTGATATTTCTGTGAACATGATAACAACATGCATGTGCAAAATGAATGACACACATTTGTGAATGCCACTTACATATGTCTTTGGTTAGTGCTTAACAACTCCCCGAGTGTGTTGATTTTTATTTACAAATCGCATACCCATCAAGTTTATTTTTATTTACAAATGTCACAGTAATCATGCTACGAGGCCCATTCAAATCAAACCAGGTTTTTTTTGTTCTAGTTCTACCTGAATTGGTGATAGCTTGCTGGAACTATTATCATTAGTTAGGGGTACCTGTTTCCTATTAGTGCTAGGTGGCCCACTTGCCAGTCATGTGACAGATACGTAAAAATGGCGGACAACGCTTTTAGTGCTTGCATGGTACAGTGTGTTGTGATGAAGTTTTTTGTGAAAGAAGGCGTGAAACCTGCAGAAATTTACAGATTACTGCAATCCCAATACGGGGATGAGACACTCGGCCGCAGTAAGACATTTGAATGGTGTAAACGTTTTAGAGAAGGCCGTACATCCGTGAGTGATGATCCCAGGAGTGGTGGCTCTCGGCCAACCATTCATTCCTGTGAATATCCAGATTGTGACAAGCCTTATTCTGGAAAATTGCCCCACCCAACTTACAGCCCAGACCTCGCTCTAAGCAATGTCCACCTGTTTGGCCCCCTAAAAGAATTCCTGGGAGGTCAGCATTTCAGCAGTGATGACAAGGTGAAATAGGCTGTCCTGGATTGGTTCAGTTGAACTGACAAATCTTCATACGCTGAATCTTTTCATGCCTTTTTTAAATACTGGAATAAGCTCATAAACGTTGCAGGAGATTATATAAAAAAAATAAACGGCATTTTGTCTACTTTAAAAAAAAAAAAAAATTTTTCCTTTAAAAAAAAAAAAGTCCTGGATTGACTCGACCGTCCCTCGTACTTGTAATCTATTTCATAAAAGAAAATATTAATTCAACTAGTAAACAAAAAACCAGGTTAACAGATGTGCACCTTTTATGCATACAAATGGGAGCCAAGGCTAGTGGCAGGCAAATCATACTGACCAAGGCCCCCCGCCTTATGTACTAGATATGTGCTCCCAGAAACAGGTCTTGTTACTGTGATCCCCACAGTGGATAGCCTACTGATTAAGCCTCGCATTACACTACAGCCAGGAGAGACAAGGTCAATTTTCGTCAGTACGGTTTAGGGTATGAGATGATCCACTGTAGCCTGTTTCCAAATAAATATCCAATTTGAGTGCACCAAACAAGTGGAAAATGCTCGGGGATAAGTCAGGGCTGCTATAATGTGGATGTTGAAGAAGATGCCACTCCAGCTGATCAACTTTCTCATGGATTAATCAGGTCATATGTGGCAATCTGAACAGATCCACCAGGCCGAGCTTCATCAGCAATTTGTGAGCTTCCTTGAGAAAATTTATCGACTCCGTTATGCATCGCTTTTCACGACAAACACTTCTCCCCCGTAATCAAGAAGTATTTCCTTATGAATGTTTTTTTTGCATAAAGTACCCCCCCACCCCCCATGCTGTTCTTTGATTGCATACTGTTAGCATTGACGTCATTTTGTATCTAGACTGTCAACATGCATGTGACACCTAGTGTCTGCTACCTACAGTAATCACAAAGCTGGATGTTGCTGCCACCTAATGACATGTTCAGAAACCATCATCTATATTTTTCCGCTATCCCATTTTTGTGACCTACTTACTACCTTACCCTCGTACTATATTGTCAGCGTTTTATCTTTATTTGTCAGTGAAAATTGTTGAATACCGTAACAATGAAAGATGTGATTGTGTCCCGTATTGCAAGACAACACATCAAAAACAACATTGTATGTACCAGTAGTGTGGACATTCCTGCCAAACATGAGATTTTTCTATGACCCATCAACAAGTTGAGCACCTAAACATACATGAAAAGATCAAAGTCAGGATTGTAGACCATTGGGAACAAAACAGAAAAAAAGAGCACATTTTAAAGAAAAATACACTTTAGAGATCAAAATAAACAGCTTCTAGTTGATAGAACAGAATACACAAGAGAAGTCGGAAAATTTCATCTATAACTTCCGGAAAATTTTTGGCCATGAGATCTGGGGTACAAAGCTGGACTGGGATGTGGCTGGGCTTGAGGAAGTCTCCATCACTAGTAAGCGGACAGGCCAAGGTCAGAATAGAGCTTCAACCATCCTGTAGGTCAGGTTAGGTCATCCTGTAACCGGTGAGGTCATTGGGGCACACATGAAGACATTCTCACAACACCACGCCACCCTTCTCTGTCAGCGGCCGCTGCCTGTGACTCTTCTGGTCAGAGATTGGTCCATTCTTTTATGTTGTCCTCCCATCTCTTTTTGGGACAGCCTTTTCGCCGTCTGCCATGCACCTTTCCGTGGAGGATTGTATTTGCAAGACCATTTGATCTCGATATGTGACCGTACCAAGTGAGATTTCCTTGTGTTGACAGAAGCCAAGAGGTCTTCAAAAGGCCCTATTTCTGTTGTAATTCTATCTCGTAATTCCTCATTTATAACTCGATCTTTGTACGTGACGCTAAAAGTCTTCGGAAACATCTCATCTCCAAGGCCTGTATCCTTCGTTGAAGGTCAGCTGTAACTGTCCATGTCTCACAAGCATAGAGGAATATTGACAGGACCAGTGTACGCATTAATCTGATTTTCGTGCATAGTGCTAACCGTTTATCTTGCCAGATTTTGTTAAGCCGTCCAAGCGCCGCTATTGTCTGTACTATTCTGGCCAACACCTCACATTTTGATCCTTCATCCCTGACAATCGACCCTAGATATTTAAAACATCCTGCAGGACGATCCCAGATATGTGATGCCGCCCCCTCCAGCTTCATCCGCGACTGCTGGCATTCGACAGCCAAACTCAGAATTTGTATGGACCAAGGAAATCCCAGTGTCTAATCAACACAAAGCATTTCGATGATGAATCTTAGTGGTTGTAGTTAGTTTTCTTTCCACTTGTGCCATTAAGCGTCGTGGGGAGCTTAAGTCGTCTATCCTGCACCAAGTGTGCTGCATCTGTCAATGTGAGCCCGCGCTGCTGCACAATCACTCTAATGTCCTCTATCCATCTGTCTCACAGTCGTGTCCTTGCCCTATAGCCGGATCTACCAGCGATGTATGACATCAGTGGAAGTTGATGAGGGTGCATTCGCATAAGATGACCAAACCAACTTATTTTCTGCCTGGAAATGTATTCGGCACAAGATGTAGTAGTTCCGCATTCTGTCTCTCCTGGTAACACCGATTACCTTCCACAAACACTTCATTTCACACGACGAACAAATGCCTTGCAAGAAATGCCTAAAGGTCAGTGTGAACTGTTGAAACTTAACCTGGATTATGAGATCTGTTGCACAGCAGGGGACAAACATTTTTGCGATCCACCCACGAGTCTGGTCACACCTCAACACCCGAATGGTTTCCAGGTTAAACATAATAGTGCCACTGTTTCCTTACCTAACAAACTATGTAAGAAGCAACTATGTGCATGGGGCTAGCAACCTCACCATGTAAAAACCATTGCTACTGAAACCACACTGCAAACAAATAGATTCTGGTTTCCCTAAAAGCTGGTTATGGTGAACCAAATGCAGTTTTTAACATATACTCCGCCATCTATCATGCAAATACGGTCTGGCGTGGAAATGTGCAAAAAGCACGACGAAGAGATCATCCCAAAAAGAGGTGGGAGGACAACATAAAAGAATGGACCAATCTCTGACCAGAGGAGGCATAGACAGCAGCCATTGACAATGAGCGGTGACATGGGGTTGTGTCTTCATAGGTGCCTCAACAATCTCACCGGTTACAGGAAGACCTGACTTGACTTCGCCATCTGGAGTGCCATATAAATGATTACCGATGATAGACTGCAGAAAAATTAGTTTGAACCTACATAGGAAATTTAGTTTTTTATATAATAAAAGTTATAATCATGCCTTTTTATACCCATCACTGGGCTCCACTCCATGAGGTTCTGGAGTAAGGAATAAATACAGCTAGCCCCTGCAGTATGTATAATAGGTTTCCATTTTACTTCCAATAAAAGAAGTTTAGGCCACACCTAAGTTTTGAACCCAAAGATGGAATTTGAAAATAGAATTTGAAAAAGTAAATTTAGGGTTCTGTTTCCGGTGTTGCTATTTGGCTGACCCCGGTCGTAACTTTGTCCACGTAAATAGTGAACGACAGCAGGGGAAGCACATATCCCTGCGCTCATCCGTATTGATTTCTAAAGCATATGTGTCATCATCAGTCGTTTTAAATACATTTTTATTCTTATGAAACAGAGCTGTCAAGTAGCTGACTCTATAACCTTATAATATTGTCCAAAGTTTATTTCTATCTGATCTATAAACATGGTCTGCTGAGACCTGGGTCCGAAACGGTACGACACGGCGAAAGATCGGACTGCATACAGGACATTGTTGGCTACCTCGCATAGGCACACCCACCGGACTGAAGTCGAGAATATATTGTATTGTATTGTAATATAAACACTTTTTGCTGATCAACGAAAGCAATATAAAGGTGTTGTTGTGTGCCAGAAAAAGGACGTTAAGTGGTGGGATGCAGTAGCTTTTCTGACATCCCGTGCGTGCTGATGAAGGTGGACCTGGTAATGTCTGGCTTCATTACTACTATAGAGATCACGTCGATCCCCCAGCGCTCGTTAACCACATACTAAGAAGAGAATTGATACAACCACCAGAACCACCATGATGTGGACCATTAAGTGAAGGTAAAAGAAGGACCACCAATTTGATGAAGAACCAGATGTTGAAATAAAGATCATGAACCAGAACGGCAAAACCGTTTGAAGGACTGCTGCAAGTAAAGTGTTCAGTTTTCTGTTGACTGCAGGCACGCCAAGAGACATGGTGGTCACTGAATACTTTGTCAGCAATTGACCAAGGATTTAAGAAGAGGATTTGTGTGCTTATAATGGAGGCAGACAATTTGAAGAAAGTGGTGGGAACAGATGAGCAAGCGGCCGAATGGTTTCGATGTCTGCCTGCCGACAAGGAGTGAAGAGGTTCGAATCATCGGTACAGCATATGTTGTTTTTCTGTTGGAGGTGAAATAAACAAAACATAGCCAGCACACGACGTGGCGACAGCAGTGGCGAAGATGCCGGTAGTCCTCAGCCTAAAAACCCATCGACTACCCCAGGAAATGGGAAAAAGTCGTATGACAGATGACAGTCTGATGTCATCTGCCAATTCATTTTTTTTTTTTTGCAGGTGGAAACAAATATTTTATGCTGTTTTCCATGTACATTTTTGTAAAACACAATGTACAGGGTTTGGCTGGTCTGGTGTACGAGAAAACATGCATAATACAGTACCACTCATAATTGTACATACAAATGAAGCAGAGAATTTGAAGGAAGTCATGACAAAATAAGCCCATGTGAATCCTTACTGGGAAGAAAGAACAGAACCACTGCAACCCTCCTCCTCCACCAAGCTGTGAGCAGTGGCTAATGAGGGTTGTGCATTGGACTGGCAAGTCATCACGTTAAACAAATTACTACAAACACCAGTGTAAGAGTACATAGATTAAAGTAACTCTTATTCAGATAGGAACCAACCTCTGTTCATCACTGATGGCCTGATTTGCCAGATATTTCAATCTGTGTTGTACTGTGTTTTTTCGGTCCCCAATGAAGATAATGAAAGAATAGTTCCTGTTTTTTCTCAGACAGTATATGAGCCACACTTGTCCATAATAAAGTAAAGTAAGTATCATGTCCTTTGCAGAATGTTGCTTCTTAGAATCGCCACCTATTTGGCTGTTATAAAGTTTCTTGGCAAGTGTGCAGTATGGTAGGTTGTCAATACTTTCTTTATGTGGAGGAGGGAGCGCACCGATAAAATCCCACATTTGCCAAACTGGACATGGTGGGATTCGAACTGGGTATGTTGGGATTGTAAAAATGGACGTTTCCACCCTTAGGCCACGCTGCCTCCTTGTCCATAATAGTATACATTTTATTTTAATTATCAGTACCAACCGCAGCCTCGGCTTAATTATCACTTTGCAAGAGTAGACAAAGTGATGTGGTGCAAGCTTCCAGTAAGATTCCTCTTACAGTGGTTGCTCTATGCTCCAAATGGAGAATAATGACAGCATTAATTTGACAACACTTGCATGCATAATGAATGGCTGTGCACAAATCCCTATGAAATTGTTGAACATCCTCTTTTTGAATATACTGTGCCTGCCGGAGTTAGGAAAGAGCTTTTCCCTCCAAGGCTGAACAAATGAAACACTTTGCACGGAACTAAACAACAGCTCAGAAACACTTGCAGATACCACTATATGGCATTGGTACAAAGGGCAGGAGCCCACAAGCCGCTGGATTAGCCAACTAGCCAATGAATAATATTAACTCAAGCTTAAAAAGGTAAGTCGCATGTCCTTTTACAGAACGTAGCTTCTTACAACCGTCACCTATTTGGCTGTTATAAGTTTCTTGGCAAGTGTGCAGTACGGTAGGTTGCCATTACTTTCCTCTCATGCTTACAGGATTCCTCTTCTTCATCGTACGCAGACAGATATCAACCTTAATTTTTTCGAAAAAAAGCAGCGGTCTTCCTGAGGCTGTCGACACTGCCATAGAGCTTGTCTAGTGTTGCCACTGGTGATGGCCACATCTGCTCTCTCTGATCCTCGTATGTCGGGCAGTTTTGCAGCAAATGCTCAGCGATAATTTTACCGGTACCACACGGGCATTCGTCAGTGCCACCTATCTTCAATTTGTTGAATAGGTGGTACCTCGCTTACAGGATTCAATTGAATTTCATTTGACAATTTCATTTTCCCATTCTGTCACTGCAGCAAACAGCACATGTCATTAAGTCAATCAAATACTGTGGGGTATAGCACTTACAAGCAATATAACACTCATGTATATCCACTTATGCATCAACAATTGCTGGCTTTCTATTGCATATCACCACAAATAGGGACAAGAATCATCTTCACGGGCATCTTTCTCATTTCCGGGGTTCCCATGGAAAATTGATTGGGTTGAGGGATAAAGTGTCTTACTGGGATAAGCAGAGTGTAACATCCAAACCCCATCCACCATTATTATGTTTCCAATACTGGAGAAGCTCTTGACCTATCATCGTATTTGATCTTTTATCTGTAGAGTAGATTTTGTGTCTTGCTTATTTGTCATAGTTTGTTTTTGTTTTCACATTGCAAAACATGTTTCAGTTCAATTGAGTGGAAATCAGTATCAAAACACTAGCATTGCCCATGGTTACTTAGCACTGAACACTCATTGGTTATAAGGACTGAATTATAACGGGACTTTCTGTGCATGTGCAGCCTTTGTTTAATGTATAATTCATGACATTGTCCCTATATTTACACATTTTCAATGTGTCAAAGTTGACCTTTCTGTCCAATGAAATTTGGATGCCAAGACCAGAGAAATCATATTATACACATCTGAACTGCAAGTAGATATTAACCACATGTTCAATTTAGACTTTGACTGGGACACATAAGAAAGGGACTTTGGTAACGTCTTGTGGGAAAAGAAGTGGTGGAGAAATATACATGACATCTTTATTAACAAAAATGTTTTTTGCTGTCACATTTCTTGTCCCCCTCTCTCCCCACATTAATAACATTTAATGCTTCATACACATCTTTATTATAAAAACTTTAATGTCACAAATAGTTTAATTGTGCGCCTTACGATGTTTAGATAGTAATTGTAGCTCAATCTGTTTCGTATTAGTTTTATTTATTTTGAATAAAACTATTTGACACGGAGTTGGGCACTTGCCCCGAACTGAATGACACAAATCGACAAAATGATCTAGAAAGGGTTATTGTTCAATGCATATATTTGACTTTTGCTCTATACTTCAATCACCAATTCCTGTTCACCTTCGGCTAACAGAACTGTATCATTTGGATATCTGAAATTATTTATTGATACTATTCCAATAATTACTGGAATTTTTGCTACTTAACTTAACGTCTTTATACTGGTTTAGAAGACTGTGCAGAATCTGTATACAGCCAGTTTCTATCTCTTGACAAAAATTTGTTTCTGTGCAAACGCTGCATAGACATCCGGATGTTTACATTCTTGTCGCACTACTCTTCTTATATCCATACATGGATAGAGTAAGCCACGCCAGATCTTACAGGAGCAACATGATTCCAGTAAAGTTTACTAAGATTTCTTGAATCTTTTCCATCCATACCTATATTTGCCACATGTGTAAATAGTGTCTCAGACCGGACTCTGTCAAAGGCAGCATTTTTGCAGTCTAAACAGCACATGTGGGGGGGGGGGGGGGGGGGGGGGGGGGAAGGACTACTGACACTAGTCCAGTTAGGCACTGACCAGGACATCGCATCAGGGTCAGGCACTGACCAGGACATCGCATCAGGGTCAGGCACAATATACTGACCAAGACCACAATTTCTCTTCCATGTAGCATTCCCTGTAAACATTTTGTTTTTAAGGAAGCCTGGATGACGAGATGTGGATCGATGTGATCCCTCTAGTAGTGAGCACCATGCAGATGAAGCCAAGCATAGCACAACCACCTGGAGGACCGCGGTCCACCTTCATCAGCATGCTCAGGATGTGAGAAAAGCTACTACAACTTGCCACTTAACATCCTTTACAGAGTGCACAAAAGGGTCAACTTACTCATTGTGGGCATTCAACAACAACCTACAGCACATGTAAATGCTTTATTGTACTTCTAACGTGTAATTAGTGTCTCAGACTAGACTCTGTTAAAGGCAGCATCTTTACAGTGTATACAGCCCATGTAAATGCTTTATTGTACTTCTAACGTGTAATTAGTGTCTCAGACTAGACTCTGTTAAAGGCAGCATCTTTACAGTGTATACAGCACAAGTAAATGCTTAATTGTACTTCTAACGTGTAATTAGTGTCTCAGACTAGACTCTGTTAAAGGCAGCATCTTTACAGTGTATACAGCCCATGTAAATGCTTTATTATACTTCTAACGTGTAATTAGTGTCTCAGACTAGACTCTGTTAAAGGCAGCATCTTTACAGTGTATACATCACATGTAAATGCTTTATTGTACTTCTATAAAAATGTTGTGGTAGTGTCCTTATACAAAATAGTTCATCTCCTATTTTGATGTTAACAAAATCCAAATTGTTCACATGGATTATTAATTGTTTGCTCTACTCCTAATTATTTCCTGTATAATTTTGAGCAGCATCCTAATGGTGTGGCTCATCAGGCTGATTGATCTAAAACCTGAACATCTGGTTGCATGAGGGATTCTTGGATAGTCTTATAAAGACAGATGCAACCAGCATAGACCCTGTATTGTAGATGTCATTACACAGATCAGTGATTTTATCTACACCTAATTCCTTTAGAACCTCTATCCTCTAGTATTTTTTGTGTCATTGCCTGTTGCTTTTTCCTTGCTCATATCTTTCATAACTTTTTCTACTTCTGATCTGAAGATGCTGTGGACATTATTTAATGTTGGTTTGTTACTCTTCCTCTCCCTGAGCAATTCACTTATTCCACTAATCTGTTGGATATATCGTTCTCATTACACAAGATGTCGTCATTCCTGTTCTTAAAGCATCTCAATTGCTTTGGGGCAGAAGATGCAAAGGTGAATGAGCTGACAGCAGCCAGTGACCTTTAGCTGGTTGCTTGCATCAGGTTCAGCAAGCTAAAGCTGACCAAGACCCTATTCCGCCTCCAAGAAGTGGTCCTGGAAACAGGCTGCACTCTTGTAGTCTGGCTAAGAGGAAAGGCAAACCCAGCCCCAAAATGCCATGCTGAAACTGGATGTGTTGGGCTGAAAGACGCAGATATCGCAGCCTCGCTGTGAACTACGATACAACGTACTTTTCAGAACAAACGACAAAGAATAGCCGTAATAATTTCTCTAAAGTGACAGAACTGTTAGAGCTTGTTTCTATCTGCAAAGAGTTCTATCCTTAGTCTTGACATATTCCTGTCTACACATATGCAAATGGATACCTGACTTACAGCTAACACTTTATCCTCTACAACAATATCTGCCACAGGACTAAATTTCATTCTTTTATCTCCATAACAACATGTAAGAATGATTGTCCAGTTGGATAGGTTTGGAGCATACCATGGTTGTTCTTGTGAATGTCTACAGTGGCTTCATTAAGAAATATTTACGGCCAAAGTGACAATTCACATTAGGTGCTCAGTACGAGAATTCTCTGGAAAACCACCGACTGATGGCAGGAATAACTATTCTAAAACATGACTTCTGTTCCTCGAATACACAAGTAAATGAAAGAATAACAATTCACATCGTCACTTTTACTGATATAAATTACATGTCACCGTTGAAAAAGGTCCGATGGGTTGTGGAAATGCTCCTTCATCATCTCATTCACACAGATCTAGAAGGAAATCCGTGGCGCTACCTGCTGGACTCAACCCTCGAGACCGGAATATGCAGAAATGTTAACACAACGTTGAAAGACAAGGTGGCTTAGCCAGGTAATCCATGGTCGTCTCCATTAATGAGGGGAACAGCCTGTGGTTTGATGTTATTGGAATCGGAGCCTCCTGGGAATGAGAAAGAGATGAAATAGATACAGGATTGAGAAATTACATATAAGATGTTGCTTCACCTCTCTCCCGTGCTCCTCTCGGAGCATAGAGAGGAGCTGGTGGCAGGGAAAATGATTTGCTAATTTACTGACCAAAGGGGCACACATTCAAGACCTTGGTACAGTATAAGCTGAGAGGTTGGTTGGTTGGTTATTGATCCAGCGGCCTATGAGCTCCTGCCCTTTAGCCCAATGCCATATAGTGGTATCTGCAAGTGTTTGTGAGCTGTTGTTTAGTTCCGTACAAAGTATTCCATTTGTCTGGCCTCGGAGGAAGAAGCTATTTTCTAACACTGGCAAAGCAACAGCCAGCAATTCTGGGGTATGTTGTGGTTGGATTCTGTTCAAGTGACTGTTAAGTTATATATGTTGAGTGCAAAGTCGGAAAATGGTGATTTGATCTCTCCTTTTTCAGGAGGTTGATGTTGTCTTTGGGATGGCCATATGTTTGTAGATTTCTTTGCCAGGATGTCCCACTGCCTATTTATTCAGCCAGGCCTCTTTGTTCGCAGCCTTCAGTAGTTGTTTGACTGTCTGTAGGGTTGTTGGTGTGTATTGTTGTTCTTGACTTAATCTCTTCTTAGCCAGTCTGTCTGCAATGTCATTGCTAGGTGTATTTGAGTGATCAGGGATCCACTGCACAACTCTGATCACCTTTCAAGAATCAACAAAAAGCACAAAACAGTCTGTGTTCGAATCCTCAGCAGTTGATAAGGGCGGGATGGTAGTCATTGTCCATGCAAAAATTTTTTGAAATGAATAAAATTCCTAACCAAGTTGCGTGGCCAGGGCTAAACCCAAGAGAAAATTTAAAACATCTGCATTCTGTGTTATCTCCTGTCATCTCAACTACCACATCTTGCCACTGGACCAAGGTAGCTCAGGATAGGAGATTGCAGTTAATGACAGTGTAAATCTTTCTCACTTAATATAATTAATGTGTAAGTCGCAGTGCCAGACCTTATAGACAATGACAGTGTAAATCTTTCTCACTTAATATAATTAATGTGTAAGTCGCAGTGCCAGACCTTATAGACAATGACAGTGTAAATCTTTCTCACTTAATATAATTAATGTGTAAGTCGCAGTGCCAGACCTTATAGACAATGACGGTGTAAATCTTTCTCACTTAATATAATTAATGTGTAAGTCGCAGTGCCAGACCTTATAGACAATGACAGTGTAAATCTTTCTCACTTAATATAATTAATGTGTAAGTCGCAGTGCCAGACCTTATAGACAATGACAGTGTAAATCTTTCTCACTTAATATAATTAATGTGTAAGTCGCAGTGCCAGACCTTATAGACAATGACAGTGTAAATCTTTCTCACTTAATATAATTAATGTGTAAGTCGCAGTGTCAGACCTTATAGACAATCTATCCTGACGCTGTCACTATTATTGTTTGTTACTTACGACTGACAGCATAACAATATTTATCATTGGAAGTGCAAGGCACGTTCAAATTAAACTCGCCCTAGGCGGATTTATTACAAACATATGAAAGAAACACTAGCAGGTGTGGCAAAATTAAACAAAGAAATTGTTATAAAGCAGGCATGCCCCGGGTTCGTTGGGAAAAGTCACCATAGGCATTCAGACTCGGATCCCACTGATTGGTTAGATGTTGAATGCCGTCTGAGAAAAACGGTTGCCCATTGAACCATTTAGTCACCAAGGCCATGATGTCTGTTTCGGAGTTGAATTGTTGTCCCTTTAGAATTTTGTTGAGGTGTCTAAACAAATAAAAGTCACATGGTGACATATCAGGGCTATAAGCTGAGTGTGGCAGAATTTCACACATTTTCTGTGCTAACGCTTCCTGCACAATGTTCACGACATGTGGACGAGCATAGTCATGCTACATAATCACTCTACACGAAAGTATGCCATGTCACTTATTCTTGCTGGCTGTATTTTGGCCTATAACATACTATTTATCAGTGTAAAACATATGCATTATTGCTAAATAAACAAGAAAAACCACAAACAAAAATAAACATGAATAAACAAAAACAAATAAACAAACAGAAATAAACATAAATGACTTACATAAACTTATAAGCAAACACAAGTTAACACACTTTTTTAAATAGCAAAAAATAAACATAAAACAAAAAAATATTGACAAATAAGAACAATAAACATAAATTAGCATAAACACAAATAAATAAAGTCAAAATAAATTAATGAATAAAAATGCACAAATAAATAGACCAAAAAAAACTAACAGGAACAAAATTAACAAAAACAAACACAAATAAAAAAATAAATAAAAACACAATAAAATAAATACAAAAAAGGAAACAAAAATAAACAATTAACACTAACAAAAATAAATAAACAAATAAATAGACAAAAATGAACAACTATAAATAAACAGAATTAAACAAAACATTAACAAAAACAAATAAAGCAACAAAAATAAACATAAATAAATAAACAAAAATAAACAAATACAAATAAAGGACCATCAATTAACATAAATAACACAAGTAAATCAACAAAAATAAACATGATAAGAAATAAACATACAATAATATAAACACATTTCATTAAACATAAACTCATTTTGTGTTAATGTTAAACAAACAAAATTAAACAATAAACTTCAATACACAAAAATAAACATACAATAACATAAACACATATAACTAAACACAAACACAAAATAAATAAACATACAACAACATAAACACAAATAACATAAACAAACAATATCCTCCACATATAATTAAACATAAAATCAAATTAAATCAAAAGAAAATTTGTGCCTAACCAAATTAAACAATTAATAAACACAAATAAACATATAAACACAAATAAATAGACATAAACAAATGACAACAACATATTCATGCTGAAATCGGATGCACTGGGCAGACAGGCGCAAAATAAAAACCACAGTGCAACGCACGTCGCCTTGGGGATTAGAGGAATTAGGCGAACGCGCAACAACAAAAAATTGTAATAAACATATTTACAAAAATAAACACAAATAAAGAAACAAAAATAAATATAAATAAATATATCAACAAAAATAAATTGTAAAAAATAATCAAACACAAATAAGGTTCAGTAAATAAACATAAATAAATAAACACAAATAAGAAAACATAAATAAATGAACAAAAATAAATAAATAAAAATAATTGAACATAAAAAACAACATTTATTTTCGGTAATGGCAAAAGTGAAAGATAAGTGTCAAATTAAAACTCATGTTTGGAAAATGTTTGTAAGAGAAAACTTGGTTTCGTCTGCAAGGGTTCTGGTTTTAATTTAACATCTTTGTATAAGCGGATGTGTGTATAGCAACGCACTATTGTATACATATATTGTAATAAAGAGGTCAAGGTAATCATCCCATAGTAGACACTTCCAACGAGGAGGAAGTGTTAGACAATTCACTGTACGAGATCTCAGCGTTTTATGAGATAGGATGACCATCTCCTTTATCTGCGTTGCCTTCACTTACTGCAATTTACATATGGGTAGACCTGAGCATGAACCAGAGCTAAGGCCTTATAAGGATAGTCATAAATGAATGAAGTGGAGAGAGTTTGTTGCTGCCCTTAAATAAGCCATCAGACATGATGGTCATTGATCACTTTGCCAGTCAATGACCAAGGTTCAAACAAGATAGTAGGGGGAAGTGGAGGGAGTTTGTTGCTGCCCTTAAATAAGCCATCAGACATGATGGTCATTGATCACTTTGCCAGTCAATGACCAAGGTTCAAACAAGATAGTAGGGGGAAGTGGAGGGAGTTTGTTGCTGCCCTTAAATAAGCCATCAGACATGATGGTCATTGATCACTTTGCCAGTTAATGACCAAGGTTCAAACAAGATAGTAGGGGGAAGTGGAGGGAGTTTGTTGCTGCCCTTAAATCAGTCATCAGACATGATTGTTTCAGATCACTTTGCCAGTCATAGATCAAGTGTAAGACAAAAGAAGGCTTCAACATGAAAAGACCAGGAATTTAACCCAATTCCTTTACCCCTATAACAATGACTCTGTGCTCTGCACTCATACATTGTTAAGTGCAGTTGCACTACTCTTTCCACCCTTAGTAAGGAATCTATACAATTTATATATGTTTATAAAAACATAATTATCAAAAATAAAATGCTATGATATCATATCACATTGAATAATCCATACAACTGCCACGGTGGCGCCATATCAAACTTGTGTGTAGAATAGATAACACACAGATATCTAGAAACCCTTACAGCTACCAGCTGATTACAGAGGGCAGGAGGTGAAAGGTCATCTTCACATTATCATGTCTGTTCACAATCTACCAGAACTGGTGGGACAAATGGTTATCAGATAACATCCTTTTGGGGATAACATATTTTTATTAATAAAAGTTTTCTTGGCATTTTTACCCTTTCTCATTTCCCCTGAATTTTGCCTGCTAATATTTTCAATAAGATGCCTCCATATCTCATGTTATGACCAAGCAAAGACAATCTACCTTGTTGTATACTCATCATTAGCTGTCTATGTAACCCTTTATCTTTAACCTTTAACACGCTATATCTTTTTTTACGAAAAATTTGCATCTCGCTATGGTAGTCAACTTTCAAAATGTGTAACTTTTCTGTTTGTTTGTCAATAAATATGATTTTCTTGTGTGTAGAGACACAATTGAATAAAGAACTTGTGGGTGTTATTGTTTTTGTTGTGTGTTTGTTAGTTTCTGAGATACAAAAAGATGAAGTGGAAAATTTATGAAAATCTCAGAAAAATTTGGACTCGACCACTAGGCCTAGTCGCTCCGAAAGAAAACCATGGAAACCACAACAACGTATCGATACTGTGTTTACAATATCAACACAACTGTTAGTTTCCAATTCAAACGTAGTTCTTTCATCTAAACAAACAAAATAAACAGATCTACTCGATAAAGATCTTTCCCAACAACCTACTTCACCTTTCGCAAAAAGTCGGCTTGCTCCAAACAGCGTATACAAAATTAAAACTGTTCAAAAGCCATTTGTAATCTAACATACGATACTTTAACCGGCAAGATATTGTGGATGACGTATTCAGCATTAAAAAAATGGCTGCCGGGAGTGTCTCAGTTGAAAAAAAATTTTTTTTCCTAACACCGTTTTTTGTGTATGGAGCATGAGTCTAGACATTCTTGACCAGTGCGCACTAAAGGTTAAGCACTTGTTCAAATGACCTGTTTTTCTGTCCAGCTCACTCTTGGCATCCTGCAATAGCACCATACCTGAAAAAGCTTCTAATTTTTGTTCATCCTTTTTGTTTAGAGTTCATGTTTCAGTGCGCACAAAGCAACAGGCCAGATATGTGTAGTGATTATTCTTATTTGATGCTCAATATTCATATCATTTGTCTGCCGAAGACGGATGTGTCAGGCCAAAAGGTGCAAATATCGCAGTCAAGCTGTAAACTAGTGACACAACGCATTCCATTCTCCAGACTACATCCTGCTATTTGCAGGGCTTGGCAGCAGGAGATTGAGAATGAACAAAGAAAAAGGAAGATCATTTGTAGTTAAACGTTCTTTGTTTCTCACTGAATGTCTTCTTTGCTACTGCGATCAGAGTTATTACTTTTTATTATTTTGTAGCTAGAATGTAGTTATTATCAATATTTTGTAGTTAGAATACGTTGACTACTCATAAAATGTAATTTACAGAAATGTATTTTTAATGCACATTTTTTTTTGGTATGGGTTTGTTGGTCTGGTGTAAAACTGATAAATAATGCACACAATTGTGACGAATTTAACACCGAACCTTATACACAGTAAACGAATTTTGTAACATGTACAATGCTGACCTTTGAACTTCTTTAATGCTTGAGCTCTTTCTTCAGCATCATAGTACCAGACTGTGATTGCATACCTGGCAACATATTAATAATAGCTCGTAAATTTCAACATGATTTATCAACATGTGAACTAATATATATATCCAAATCTAACCAAACATAAAAATGTTAACGTCTCAATAGAGGTTAAAATATGTTTCACATCTGACCAAAATGAAAGTGGTACTAACATCTAAACAGAAGGATAGCAGCATGCTGGTCAGCTTCAACTGTATTAAATTCATACCACAACAGATGCGAAATAACAGCGCTAGAGCTCAGACCTTCAACAGTGTGGTTACTCCAGCCATGGTATATGGATGCGAGGTGTGGAACTTATGGAAAGCTGATGCAGATAAGCCTCTGCATTGCCCAACAAGCGATGGAGCGAAGAACATTGAAGATCTCCATTTGAGACCAAATCCGCAACACAGAGATCAGATGTTGAACTTCCTTCTCTGACATCATAGATGTCGCGCTGTTTCGAAAATACAGATGGGCTATGTGGTCCACATGTCGGATAACAGATGGACACGTAGTATGACGACCTGGTGGCCCTACAATTTAAGATGCTCTCTCGGGTGACCGAGGTTGAGAGATGGCCTGAAGGAGGCCCTGGGCTCAACATGCTACACCAAGGCACAAGAGTGAAACGAGTTTACTCAACATTTGGATATCTGGCATCAGACACACGTGCCTGATTGAATACCAGGATGGGATCAAGATGCTGAGCAGCGCATGAGCTGCAGTGGTCAGCGACCCATAGCTGACTGCTAGCGTCAGGGCCAGTGAACCATAGCTGCCAAGACCTTTCTACACCTCCACGCGGTGATCCTGGATAACAGGCTGCATCAGGGCAGACTGGCTAAGGAGAAGGGATCAAAGAGGGAATGGTAACCCGGTACTCAAAAAATGCTTGCTGAAGTCGGATGTGTTGGACCGAAAGGTGCAAATATCGCAGCCAAGCTGTAAACTACAACACAACGCATTCCGTTCTCTGGACTACATTCTGCAACTTACCCTTTCAGGGTTTGGTAGCGAGAAATTGAGAAGGAACGAAGAAGAAGAATACCAGGATTTAGAGATCTACAACATCTGAACAAAATTAAACACATTTACAACATCTGAATAAAATTATAAACAGATTTACAACACCTGAATAAAATTTAACACATTTATAAATGAATAAAATTATAAATACATTTACAACATCTGAACAAAATTAAACACACATTTACAACACCTGAACAAAATTATAAACACATTTACAACATATGAACAAAATTATAAACACATTTACAGCACCTGAATAAAAATGAACACCGCTAACGTCTAAACAAAATTAAACATTTCAACATATGAACTAAAATTATACATTTTTCAACATTGGAAGAAAGTTCTTAAATTAATAAAATTCACAGATACAAATTGTCTCTATCCAAACATGTTTCCACATAAATATCCTATACATAAAATATTTCCTCATTCCAGCCTACAAGAAAAGTGACAATTAGAAGAACAACACTCAAAACACCTAGGATTCAAGACTCTACAAGCAAAATATCCCAAACAGCAGCAGCGAAACTCTAAAATAACCAACAGATAGTCAGTCTATAGCCAGGGTTGACATGTCATATGATGACCCATATGCAGACAAATCGTATATACGAGGCGTGCTCAAATAAAACTGGACCAAACTGCACCAAGCGGACATACGTACTATGCGCATTATGATGTTACTTCTGATATAAGCAGCACATACTAACCGTCAAGTTTACAAAATTTCATTATCCTCAAAATCATAGTTTCCTCAGCTGACCGTTGAAAACATGGCGGGTGTGATACGGAATCTGTCCAGAGTTGATCAAGGAGTGGTGATTTAGTTTCTAACAGCTGAAGGATGTCGATCAGTTGACATTCATCGCAGAATACAGGCACTGTATGGTGACAAAAGTGTGTCGAAGACAACAGTGAAGAACTGGACAATGATGTTTAAAGAAGGACGTGAGTTAACGAAAGATCATCCAAGACCAGGTCAGGTGCATATTGCTGGGTCAGAAGATGCCATCGCCAAAATTGATGCAGTAATTCGAGTGGGCGGTGGTCAGAGCTTACATTTGCTAGCAGAGCAATTCGCTGTGTCGCTAGGGACAATTTAAATGGTGGTTACTAAGAAACTGAAGTATCAGAAGGTGTTCACAATGGGTACCTCGGCTGCTGACCAACCACCATAGGGAAGAACGCATGGGATGGAGTTTTAGCTACTTGCTGCAATACGAAGAGGATGATTCGTTTCTTTTGTGCATAGTGGCAGGTGAACACCTCTCAGTGGACGTCCTTCAGCTGTTAGAAACTGAATCATCGCTTGCTAATCAACTCTGGACAGATTCTATATCACACCCGCTATGTTTTCAACGATCTGCTGAGGAAACTGTGAGTTGAAGGATAACAAAATTTAGCAAATTTGACGGTTGGTATGTGCTGTATACACCAGAAGTGACGTCATCGGGCGCATAGTACATATGTTCACTTGGTGCAGTTAGGTCCGGTTTCATTTGAACACACCTTGAACCTAAAAAAACAAACATCATCATTGCCATGTCGGCTGGCGTAGGCAACATGACCTCCACAACTCTGTCTCTGGAAACCAGTGCTGCAGTTGATGCTCTCCCATGCTAGATACTCAGATTGTCCAGTATTTTATGTCTCTGTCTTCCTCTGTCATCCGTACCTGGAATTTTGCCTGCTGTAATAATGTTTTTCATACCTTCACTGCATTTGACATGTCCGAAAAACATGTTGTTTCTTTGTATTAATTTTGAAATGTTTCTGTTGTGCTTTCATTTCTAACTTTACGTCTTTATACTGGTTTAGAAGACTCAGAAATAGTCTGTATACAACCAGTTTCATTTACATTTCCTTGGTCTAAAAGCTATGCGCATCCAATCTATTCTTAGATACATTAATTGTCCTTGCCTCCACTACTTCTTGTGGCAATGTATTCCAAGCATTCACCCTTCTCTGACTAAAAAATATTTGATAGTATCTATTCTGGACCTTACTTTAGTTAATTGGTAGATATGCCCTCTTGTTCTTGTAGGTGGTTGTATTTTGAAAAAAATTGTTATTGTCTAATTTATCCGTTCCTGTGATTATCTTATTTACCTGTATTAAGTCACCTCGAATTATTCTCTTTTCAAGACACTGTAGGTTGGTTTTTCTGAGTCTTTCCTCGTAACTGTAATCCCACTATCAACTTTGTCGCTCTTCTTTGTATCCTTTCCAGCATGCTTATATCTAATCTACAATATGGACTCCACACAAGAACACAGTATTCCAATCTAGGTCTAACTATTGCTTTATACAATTTGACAATCACTTCCTGAAACTAACAGTATATAGTCCTGATATATTTTGTCTGTTTGTAGAGGTGTCTCATAACACGCCTATAAGAATACATCTCGGAGCATCAGAGCTGAGGTGGAGTTTCGTAGCTGACCACTCTGGCATTCCTTATTAGCGCATTTGGAAGAGGGGGGGGGGGGGGGGGGAAAGGGGTTGATGAGAGACAGATGCCGCCACGGCCGGCTACGACATTTAGAGTGACAGGGATTTAGGGTAGTTCCAAATTAGAGTGACTTTAATTCAGACAACCAACAGAAGACCATCAGACTGCATGTTGTTGTTTAAGACTATAAAATACTCTGCAAAGATGAACTCAAACAGACTGGCTATGCGAGTGGCTGAGAGACTAGCTAGGAGAGTGACTGATGGGCTGTCAGTAGTCTGAGAGTGAGTTTGCAGGGTGAGTGGACCAGCACACACCTCGAGTTTTGGCCAGTCGCTCTATAGGTGTTTATGTTGGATACACTGTGAACAGTACAAAATCTTAATGTGTGTCGTACGTGCAGGACACCAAGTGAACAATGCGTGATCTAATTACATATGAATGATGTACAGATTCGTGTGAAGTGATCTAAGTAATTGTGAATGCAGAGATCACCTGATTGTAAGTGATCTGATTGTATGTGAATGTAAAGATCGCCTAAGGACGAGATCTGAATGTGTGTATGATGTGTGTTCTGATTATATGTGTATGCACAGATCGACTGAGTATGTGACCACAAGCGAGTACATGATCATTCTCTTCTTCTTCGTTCGTTCTCAATCTCCCACTACCAAACGCTGAAAGGGCTTAAGTAGCAGAATGTAGTCCAGAGAACGGAATGCATTGTATCGTAGTTTACAGCTTGGCTGCGATATTTGCACCTTTCGGTCCAACACATCCGACTTCAGCAAGCATTTTTTGAGTACCGGGTTAGCATTCCCTCTTCGATCCCTTCTCATTAGCCAGTCTGCCTGCTGCAGCCTGTTATCCAGGATCACCACGTGGAGGTGTAGAAGGGTCTTGGCAGCTATGGTTCGCTGGCCCTGATGCTAGCAGTCAGCTATGGGTCGCTGACCACTGCAGCTCATGCGCTGCTCAGCATCTTGATCCCGTACGTGATCCAATTTTAAGTGACCTGATCCAATTACATATGAATGCACAGATTGCCTGAGTATATGTGAACCGATTGTATGTGGATGTACAGATCACCTGTTATGTAGTTTGGGGAAAACATCAAAAGCTAGTGCTTAAAAATCTCCTATGTAGTTAAATATATATATATATATTATGATTATTTAGTTTAGATGTACTTCGTTCCTTTTTGTTGATATGCATAATAAACGATAATGTTATGTTTCCATTCAGGATAGTGTTTACTGCGTTTTCCTGTGTGTAGTCGTGTCATGGTGTGGATACATGTTGTAACTCTTTAGATAAATAAACTAATCAGCTAAACCTAGACTTTGCCACATATCTTATTTTAGTCCAAGTGACCAGGATATCTTTTATAGGATAAGTACTAAGCAACTGCTAAATGCCGTACGCTGTCACACTCACTTCAAGAGATAGTGACTTGTTACATATTTTTTCATTTTCTGGAACATTGTCTTTACCTGTCCTTTGATACTTTTTATCTCTGTGATGCATCTTCCTTCTGATGTTATGGGAGTCCCCAGTTGTTTGTGAATGCCCACAATGAGTAGGTTACTCTTTTGTGCTCCCTGAAAAGGATGTTAAGTGATGGGTTCCAGTAGCTTTCCTCACATCCCGAGAGTGCTGATGGAGGTGGACCGCGGTCCTCTACACGGTTGTGCTATGCTTGGCTTTACCTGCGTGTCACTCACTACTACAGGGATCGTGTCGATCCCTCACCTAGTTAGCCAGACTGCCATGAAAACAGTGTGTTTCCAGGGAGGGCTACAAAGAAGCCGAAGAGAGGGTCTTGACCAGCATGTTTTGCCTGACCCTAACATATCTGACCAGTATATTTTGCCTGACCAGACATTATTCTTCTTTCACATGAGAGTCCCCAGATGTCAAAACTGTTTGTGATTGTTGTAATATCTTCCCATTCACTCTTATGTTACAACTCATGCGTGTTTGCCCTTCCAGATCATCACAACTTCTGTCTTCTTACAATTTAGGGATAGCCCTTTGTCCATGCTATTCTTGACCACCCCATTTTGCTGAATTATTTCACTTGTTATCAATACTCTATCGTCTGCATATCTCAAACTGTTTATATCGTGTCCTCCAACTGAAATACCTAGTATTAAAACTTACGGGCTCAGTGGTCTCGCAGTAAGGTGTCCGCCTTGCATGTTGAAGGTCGTGGGTTTAAATCACGGTGAAGACCGAGAATTTTTCATATGGATCATCTGGTAAAAATTCCCCTGAAACTGGGTAGTGAAATCAGGCTATCGTGTTCAGTGTTGAGCACGTTAAAAATTCCTTTAGCAGTTAGAAATTGAAAATAGTAAGCTTAATGGCCGATGCCAAGACAAGATTTAAACAATTTTAGTTAAAAATCTACCCAAGTTATTTGTATCTTCCCCCATGCCTAGTAAGTCGCAGAAAGTTTAAAATACCTACTACATATAGCAGAGGCCTTCAACTACCTGGCAACAGATATTAATATACCTGTTTGAATATTTTGAATTCCAAGTAAAACTCAGCCCGGTAAACAAATTCCTATATCTCACAGCACACAGATGGAAAATTCCTCATTTTGTAAATCGTCGTCAACGATGGACACTTACCTTTCCCTGAATGATTGCTCCACTTCATGTGGATTTCTGCGGTCTGACCAGAAAAATAAAAGTCGGTCAAACTTTGGTTCAATGTTGGCCACTCTGTCTGAGCCTTCTGGGTAAATCCTCAGCAAGCCACCATGTTGCTGGAATAAGAAAATAGAATTAAAATTACACCATAATTTAAGAGCTCAAAAACATCACATTTGATAATTAAAGATAACATCATTTAGAATCGTTATGCATGTTGTGTGAAAAAGCCAGTATGTATGTGTGGGAAAACCAATTGTGGGGAATGCACGGGAAGCCACTGATGTTGTTATACCTTCTTGTGGTGATGGTGAGATACTTCTGGTAGCACAAACTCACGCAATGACGACTTGAGAGTAGGTCTTATTCTGTGCATTATGCTAAATGACAACAGGGAAAGCCTAGAGGCTGGACACCCAGAGCTGCACCCTCCCCAGGCCTAGAAGGTCACGAGAAGGAAAACGTCCACAAACATACTGCTAATAGTCAAATTAAAGTGCAAAAGACTAACCATGGAAGACATGAGTCATCATTTTCTAACGTGAAAGCCATAGGTGAATGTGAAGGATAATGAAAGAATGTAATCATTCACATGCGTCTGCCTGTATACCAGCTGCTTGAGGAGGAGCTCATCGGGCAAGCAAACAATAGCCTGTTCACAGTGAAGTGCTTCGAGAAAAGAAACGGACCCCAATGCGGCAAACTACATCGTATTTTTTTCAAGAAGAAATCTCCACCTTCATCGTCAGTCATCTCTTACACCTCAAATTTAGAGCCATCATAATCAGCCCCTGTAATATTACCAGTCACCTCTAACACCTCAGATCCAGAGCCAACATAATCAGCCCCTGTAATATTACCAGTCACCTCTAACACCTCAGATCCAGAGCCAACATAATCAGCCCCTGTAATATTACCAGTCACCTCTAACACCTCAGATCCAGAGCTAACACCTCAGATCCAGAGCCAACATAATCAGCCCCTGTAATATTACCAGTCACCTCTAACCCAGAGCCAACATAATCAGCCCCTGTAATATTATCAGTCACCTCTAACACCTCAGATCCAGAACAAACATAATCAGCCTCGGTAACCCCCCCCCCCCCCCCCCCCCCCCCCCGATCCAGGGCCATCATTATCAGCCCCATGCAAGAACACCACTAGATTCCTCTTCTCGTAACAGAAAAAAAAAGGACATTCTCAAAATGTTTCTCTATGGATGAGTCTTTATTTAAGGCTGACTTTATTCAAGACACATAAATTGTTATCATTGTTCCATTTTTTTGTAAGATTCTAAATATTTAGAGGTCAAATTTTTGTAAGATTCTAAATATTTAGAGGTCAAATTTTTGTAAGATTCTAAATATTTAGAGGTAAAATTTTTGTTGTTTATGTGATTTTCAAACACATTTTCAAAAGAACGCCGTTATTTACTTTTTTGACGACAAAAATGAAATTGCAGCTAATAAAAAGAGACTGAATTCCTCATTTAGAATACATTCTCGTCCCTACATTTTCGTATAAGTGGGGTACTACTGGCCATGTAGTCAGGAGGAAAAACGAAAGCTGGAGAACCTGTGTGGCGAAAAGAGACATTAAAAGCCCCCCACTTTGTGGCAAGATTCACTCGAGTTTCACAACAACATTCGTGACCCTGAAACGAGCAAGCTAACCATCCAATGGAGAACCCGTCCCCCAAGACAGAACCAACTGGAACCTGAGCTGGGACCTGCACAAGACCAAAGACGCAGTACTACTCTGGCCTAGCTCGTTAACCAGAGAAATGCCCCTACTTGCTACCACCAATTCGCACAAGAGCTAGTATCTGCACAAGGACAAAGACAACCACCTTTATAAAAGTACAGCTCAGCTTAAACTACTGTGGACACATACATATCCATATGTTCAACCATTTAGAAATTTCTCTTCCAGCATTCAGTTTCAAAACAGGTTAACTGATATACAATGATGAATAAAACAACAAATTTCATGTTCTCTACATGAACAACAGCCAAGCACATGTCCTGCTCGCCTCCCGCGCCAGACTCTAAACACAGCATACAGCTACAATCTGATATCACATGTGACCTATCCCCTACATCTAAATATAGCCACGTTTGAGTACGACCAACTTTTAATTCCAACTTGCAGAAAAAAACTAATTTCACGAGGAACAATAATCCAATATCTAGTCCTCCTTTGACTGTTTCTACCAGCAGGTGTACTTCTTCTTCTTCTTCGTACGCTGTCAGACGTCAACCTGTATTTATTCGAAGAGAGCAGCTGTCATCCTGAGGCTGTCGACACTGCCATAGAGCTTGTCTAGTGTTGGCACTGGTGATGTCCACATGTGCTTTCTCTGGTACTCGTATGTAGGGCAATTTTGCAGCAGATGTTCAGTGGTCATTTTCCCTGTACCACAGGTGCATTCATCAGTGCCACCTATCTTCAGTTTGTTGAATAGGTGGTAACTCAGTCTGTTGTGGGCTGTGCGGAGTCTGAAGACCACGGCCTGCTCTCTTCTGTTCTTCATTCGTTCTCAATCTCCCCCTACCAAACACTGAAAGGGCTTAAGTAGCGGAATATAGTCCAGAGAACGGAATGCATTGTGTCGTAGTTTACAGCTTGGCTGCGATATTCGCACCTTTCGGTCCAACACATCCGACTTCAGCAAGCATTTTTTGAGTACCGGGTTAGCATTCCCTCTTCGATCCCTTCTCCTTAGCCAGTCTGCCCTGATGCAGCCTGTTATCCAGGATCACCGCGCGCAGGTGTAGAAGGGTCTTGGCAGCTATGGTTCGCTGGCCCTGACGCTAGCAGCCAGCTATGGGTCGCTGACCACTGCAGCTCTTGCGCTGCTCAGCATCTTGATACCTCTCTTCTGTTCAACTAGTAATAGGCATCATTTTTTGTGTAGCCAGTATGTTCTGTTTCCCATTTGGCCATGTATCTGGCCCTAATAAGCCTTTTGGACTTTTCGTAGGTCACACTAGAATCTGGTTGTGGTAGTCTTGCACCTCCTTCTTTTGCCAGTCTGTCTGCCTCCTCGTTGCCTTGGATTTGGTCCGGACTGCTGGCATAGTTGACAGAGTACTGCTCTTAAATCATTAAGTTCAGTATTTTTCCTACCAGCAGGTGTACAAAGTCAAATCACCTGCTGCTGTCTTGCAGGTAGTTTGGTGACAGCCAATGGCTAGGCAGAGTAAACCTTTTTTAAAAAAAGATTTGTCGAAAGTGGACACAGGGAAAATAGGTGCAGATATATTACAGTTTTAACTTAACGTCTTTATACTGGTTTAGAAGACCCTATTTGATTTGAATGCCTCTTGTTAATATATATCAAAGTTTTATCATTTATTCTAAAGTATTTTAATTTTCTTTCTCTTTCGATTTTGCAAACAACTTGGTGAAACATGTGAAGACACATACTTATAGACAGTCTATACTGTGAATTTTTATGAATAATATTCAAGTCTACAGGTGATATAAATGTTTTAAAGATAGCTGTAAAAGTGTAGAAGGTTCTGTGAGACCTGCAACCAGCAAAACAATGTCCAACTTGTGCATGCAGGTGTGCTATAAAATTGCTAAATCACAATTGTATTAAGACTTTTACATTAATTTCATCTGTTTGTGCAGAATTTAACTTTGTTGCAAAAGACCGACATTGATTGAGAATGGTGACTGACAACTCCACCATGGCAATGTGCATGTTCTTACACTGCAACTTGTACAGCAGTTTTATACTAAACTTACATCCCACAGGTCCGCCAACTACCTCATAGACTGTATGCAACTATATCCTTTACCGCACCAGAGTCTGTTATTTTTGCCAATAAAAAACTCCCAAATTGTGCACCATTTTTGCCCGACGTTTACTGACATCGACCCGACAACGATATTTTCATATAAAACACCAAGGGGGCGCCATACAAAAATAGGATAATGTGGCTGATTTGATAGTACTCAATCGTAGCTTCCTTCATTACCAACTTTAACCCGTGAAAGTTTAGTTTGCCTCGGCTCAGTTTGGCTTGGCTTCGTTCGTTCTCAATCTCCCGCTACCAAACCCTGTAAGGGCTTAAGTAGCAGAATGTAGGCCAGAGAACGGAATGCTTGGCTGCAATATTTGCACTTTTTGGTCCAACACATCCGACTTCAGCAAGCATTTTTTGAGAACCTGGTTAGCATTCCCTCTTCAACCCCTTCTCCTTAGCCAGTCTGCCCTGCTGCAGCCTGTTATCCAGGATCACCGCATAGAGGTGTAGAAGGGTCTTGGCAGCTCTGGTTCACTGGCCGTGACGCTAGCAGTCAGCTATGGGTCGCTGCTGACCACTGCAGCTCATGCGCTGCTCAGCATCATGATCCCAAAAGTCTAGATTGACTATGATAGTTATGAAAGGATATATTCTTTTTCAATTGGTGTGGACTCAGCCCATTATTGGGGATGGTGAAGTAAGTTGTTGTAGAATAATCTTTGTGAAGTAGTTCAGTTTAGTTCGTTCATTAGTATTTCATAAATATGTTTTTTAGTGTAAACTAACAGTTGTGCATTTAATATAAACACAGTATCGATACTTTGTTGTGATTCCGATGCATTATATGAGAAGTGATGTTCCCTTATCGATAAATCTAAACGTTTGTGCTTTGTTTTTATACATTTTCATCTTTATCTTCTTCTATCTCAGAAACTAACACATACACAACAAAAATAATAACACCAACAAGTTCTCCATTCATTTATGTCTCTACACACAGCAAAATCATATCTATAGGCCTCCTAATAAAAAGGTTACATGCTCTCAAAGTCGACAACCAAAGTAAAATATGACATGCTGAAAATTAATGCAAATTAATTACATTAAAATTACATCAGTTTTTCAGTGCTGCTTGGTAAAGGTTAAGTATGTTTCTCAACATGTTTAGAAAGGTTTTAGACAGAATCTGAAGCAAATTCATTGATAAATTGCCCTGACAATGCGACAGAAGTAGTTCACATGCGTAAGGACAGAGTACTACTGCAAACAAACCAGACAAGCAGGACTGATGTAACTCAGGCTACACGCACATAAGGTTCAGACGTCAACCTGTACCTAGCAACTTTCAGCTGTATCCCAGAATTATGATCCCAATCCAGATACTTTTTGATCACACCTCATAGATGTTATTTGAGGGATAAACTGTGTGGCAATGAGAGAAAGACAGACTACCAGATTTATGATAGAAATGAATGTTGAGATACAAACTGTATGATGATGAGAGAAAGACAAACTACAGAATGTTTTGATGGAAATTGATGTTGAAGGATAAACTGTATGGTCAAGAGAGAAAGACAGACCACAGCTTTGATGATAAAAATTGATGTAATTTGATGAATAAACTGTACGGTGATGAGAGAAAGACAAACTACAGAATGTTATGATAGAATTTGATGTTCATTGCGTTAATTCAGCGACAAACAGTTTGGTGATGACAAGAAAAATAAACCACATCATTTTAAGATGAGTAAAAAGAAAAGATCTCAATTTCAGACCTGTGTGGCATATTGGGAACATGATGTTAGGCCCATCATTTTCTTACCAATGGCACATTAAGGGTGGTCAAAATCACACCAGCCGCCTTTACTTTCCAAGTTTATTATGGTACCCGATTTTTTAGGCTGAGTGGACCCGGGAGCCATTTTGCGATCAAGAAACATCCTGCAACAACTGGGTATTGAACCTGATTACTTAAGCTGGGAAGTCAGTATACTAACCACTGTGCAACCTCGGCTCCCGTTTTGTGATAGGAAATGTTGTTATTTGAGGAATAAACTGAATGATGGTGAGAGAAATGCAAACCACAATTTTTATGACAGTTTTATTTCCACTTATGTTGTTGAGCATCATTGGGAAAATAAAGTTGTCTGTCCTGCGCCAAATGTGTTGCATTGGTCACTGTGAGCCCATGTTGTTGCACAATCATGCTAATCTCATCTATCCAACTGCCCCAGGGCCACTCGTTATATGATTAGCCAGATCTACAAGTGTTATAAGCCCATCAGAGGAAGCTGATTAGGGTGCATTCTCTTGAAGTGACCAAACCAGCATAATTTTTACTTGGAACAATGATGGCCTTTCTAAAATACTGAATTTTACATGTCAAAATGCTGCTCTCACGCACTTTTGACAGGTACCATGTTTGGCATAGTCAGTATAAATATACTGTTTATAAATTGTTGCTTTGTTGTCAAACTAATGCTTGGATGCCTAAGCAGTGGTGACAGCTGAAAAGTCACAGTAGATTCTTTCTGACACTAAATTTATATTTCCCTGTCGAGCCTGTAACAGTTCCAGCTGGAGTATGAGTGTTAAGGGCAGGGGTGATGGTGCCAGCGACTCTGGGAACAAAGGTTACCTGAATGTGTGCCAAGGTCACTCACTGTCTCGACACTAAGTCGACAAAGGAAACGAGGGGTTAAGGGGAAGAATGTGTCTAGTACAGGTGGGGATTCGGAGCTGACCACTCTGGCATTCCGTTTTAGCATAGTGGTGGATTGGTCACGGTCAGAGGCCGCCACGGCCTGCTATGACAGGAATTTGAAGTTGTTCATCCAATAACAACCAGTTGGAGGTAGATTCAAATTAGAGTGATGGCTAAGTCAGACAACCAACAGAAGTCCATTGGACAGCCATGAAGTTGCTTGAGACTATAAATTACTTGGCAAAGATGAAAGCAGACTAGCCTAAAGAGAGACTGAGAGACTAGCTAGTAGGCTGACTAGGAGAGCAAGTGATAGGCTGCTAGTAGCTAGCAGGGTGACTAGGAGTTTGCAAGAAATAGAATGAGTTTGCAGGGTGACTGAACCAGCATACACCTTCGAGTTTTGGCCAGTCGCTCTATAAGTGTGTGTGTGTGTGTTGGACACCCTGTAACTAGAAGTGATCTGAATGTGTGTCGTACGTGCAGGACACAGAGTGAATGATGTTTGCTCTGAAGTATGTGTATGCACAGATCAACTGAGTGTGTGACCACAAGGGAGTATGCAATTCTAACTATAAGTGGCGTGATCTAATTACATATGAACACATGGATCACCTGAGTATACGTGAATAGATCGAATGTGGATGTACAGATCACCTGACTGAAGGGATCTGAGTGTGGGTGAAAGCGGGTTGAAGGCAAGTTTGTGAGAGTGTGTTGAGTGTGCAGATAAGGGAAGGAGGGTGTAGCGGCAAGAACTGGGTTTTATTAGTTGGAGGAAATATTGAAAAGCTAGTGCTTAAAACTTCAGTTTTAGTAAGAATTAAGATATTAGGATTATTTAGTTCAGATGTATTTTGTTCTTTTTGTTAATATTGTTTCTGTTGATTTTTGTTATTAAATATGCCACATTTTGTTGGAGAGTGTTTACTGTGTTATTTACTGTGTGTAGTCGTGTCGTGGTGTGGATACATGTTGTAACACCGTAGATAAGTAACTACTCAAGCGAAACCTAGGCTCTGCCACAAGCCTACTGTCTGCCGAATAAATACCCAAATACCTGAACTGATGGACCTGTTGAAGATCAATATCATTTACCCACATGTTGAGTGTTTATGATAGAAATAATTATATTTAAGGAACAAGTTATGAGAGAAAGACAAACCACAATTACAATTATAGAAACAGATGTTATTTGAAGGATAACCCTCACAGTGCTTAAAGAAGTCTGAGGCAGAGTGACGGTTTTATGAGAAGAAACAGATCTGGCTTTTTGCAAGTGAAAGACGAAGAAAATTACAAATATGACACTTTGTTCCTTAAACAAAACTAAGGGAAAAAAACTAGAATCATAAAAATGTTAACTTCCAGACAATAATAGAAGAATAAAAATGTACAGAAAAACAAACAATAAATAGTCTAGTATTTAAGGTGGATACATTCTGTGCTCAGACTGAACAGGAAACAGAGCCTGAAATATCCTATTTTCAACAAAGGATTAATAGAACAGAGAGGTGTGTGTCTGTGCATGGAGGACAACCAGTAGACAATGATCTTCAAGTCTGTCGACCTGACGAGGGGAGATCAACGACAACATGTGTCTATGTATATATATATATATATATATGTATATAAAATATAAATATGACGCACCCGAACATCCCAGTTTTCATTGAGGTAGTATATACAGGTAATGCAACGGCCATCTCCGTTTGGATTGTCTACATGTCGAACATATCTGGTCCTCCTGCCTGGATAGCATGCTACCATTGCCTGAAGTAAGAGTAATCAGAAAATTAAAAATCAATTCAACAAATTAATTCATTCAAAAACGGAGGATAAATATATAGTTATGTTAAGAAGAGCTGACATTTTTGAGGGGATTCCATAGGTGCTTTATCGCTTTCAAATGATAATGGAACTGGGTGTTGGTTTATGTGACTGTACACACCAGTGATCTGCCATCGTGAGCACAAAATACTATTTGACCACGATTTTATTCCAAACTCCAGCAGTCTGTGAATTGTATTTTCTTCTTTTTTGATCAACTGTGGATTTGCTTTTGGCCTGGGGAGCATTGCGAAGGAGACTGGGCCTGGGGAGCATTGCGAAGGAGACTGGGCCTGGGGAGCATTGCGAAGGAGACTGGGCCTGGGGAGCATTGCGAAGGAGACTGGGCCTGGGGAGCATTGCGAAGGAGACTGTGTGTTTCAGGTCTTCGCCTGCCCCTCACAGCTTTTTGAACATTGTCTCTCCCCCGGGCCAGATTGCCTCTCGTTCGTCTGTATAGGTAAGGTAGTCCTGCTGAATATGTTCTGGTGTTTGCTTGTGTGCTCCACAATCACACGTGGCGGTGTCTCTGAGACCCATTCTGTGGAGGTGGGCCTTGACTCTGCAATATCCCGTTCTGAAGATCATTGTCTGCCACTCTCTGCCAAGTTAGTCTACACTGTCTTTTTTCTGGGTTGTACTCTTGTGCTGGTCTCTCCATTCCATCCTCATGGATCCTTTGATGAGTGTCTTTGTGCTGGTCTCTCCATTCCATCCTCATGGATCCTTTGATGAGTGTCTTTGTGCTGGTCTCTCCATTCCATCCTCATGGATCCTTTGATGAGTGTCTTTGTGCTGGTCTCTCCATTCCATCCTCATGGATCCTTTGATGAGTGTCTTTGTGCTGGTCTCTCCATTCCATCCTCATGGATCCTTTGATGAGTGTCTTTGTGCTGGTCTCTCCATTCCATCCTCATGGATCCTTTGATGAGTGTCTTTGTGCTGGTCTCTCCATTCCATCCTCATGGATCCTTTGATGAGTGTCTTTGTGCTGGTCTCTCCATTCCATCCTCATGGATCCTTTGATGAGTGTCTTTGTGCTGGTCTCTCCATTCCATCCTCATGGATCCTTTGATGAGTGTCTTTGTGCTGGTCTCTCCATTCCATCCTCATGGATCCTTTGATGAGTGTCTTTGTGCTGGTCTCTCCATTCCATCCTCATGGATCCTTTGATGAGTGTCTTTGTGCTGGTCTCTCCATTCCATCCTCATGGATCCTTTGATGAGTGTCTTTGTGCTGGTCTCTCCATTCCATCCTCATGGATCCTTTGATGAGTGTCTTTGTGCTGGTCTCTCCCTTCCATCCTCATGGATCCTTTGATGAGTGTCTTTGCTTCTTTATAGTTTTGTAGATGGTTAGTATGCGTGCCGCAAATTGTTTATTCATCTACTGCAATTTTAAATGTATTTTAAGCAGAATAATTAAACCAAAATCATTTTTACACGTCAATTAAATTAAACAGAAAAATTAAAACAAAGCAATTACAAAATGTTGAATAAACTCAGTGTACTAAAAAATGGATAAAAAAACTGGGGTAGTCAAGGGGTTTTAAAGGCTGAGACCTACAGGCCAAATTTTATTCAGTGCCCTCCTTGTCAGCAGGCAGGCATCGAAACCATTCTACCACAAGCTCCTCTTAGTAGATGAATTCCAAAATCTTGTTTTAGCCCATTTAGTTTCCTGATTTAATTATTAAGCTACTACTGTCAATTCAGGCTTTATTGCCAATAATGAGGTGCACAGGAGGATTTATAGGGCCAAGAAAAACATATCAACAATCTTAATGAGGTCTGTTCGAATTACAGTATGAAAATCAACATGGAGAAAACCAAGTTATGAAGATTGCAAGAAAAAAATAGAAAAAACAATATTCATACAAAATAAACAAGTAAAACAGGTGTTACCTGGGTAACATAATCACAGCAGGTAGGGTAGAAAAGTAAACACCAAAACAGATGTAAAAGCAAGTCAAATGATTGGGCAAATGTTCCAGATATTATTATGTAAGTACGTGACAATGGATTAAAAAAAGAACATTATACAACACAATATTTCTACCCACATTGTGCCTTCAGTACCAGAATATGGCATTAACAAAGATAAAAGAAACATTGTAACAACAGAGATGAAATGTCTGCGCAGAATGCTTGGAGTAACAAGAATGGAAAGAATCAGAAATGAAGATATTAAAAGACAAGTAGGTACAACACCAGTGCTAGACTTCATCAACAGAAAGCAAGCCAAATGGTTCAGCCACATGAAACACCAAACACCAGATAGTATCCCTCAGAAAGCAATGTAATACAGATACAATGGATACAAAGCTAAGGGCCCACCAGGCACAAATAGATATAAGAAATAACAGTATCAGTATAGCTCCCCATGTACGAAGCACATTCTAGTGCGAGTCAAGAAACCTCTTCATAACTAATGCTGAAGCACAAGCAGGACAACAAGCGAAAAGAAAGAAGACGAAAAACAAGTTGCTCTTGCAGTCACCACTGTACGGCTTAGGGTTTTTAATTTTACTTTCGCTACAAAAAAAAAGATCTTACCAAGGATTTGAACACGTTCTTATAGTCAAAGACCAACATCCAAACCATGTAGTCTCTTACGGTTACAATGCTTGTTGTGGTTTTAACATAATTTTCTCATTTTAAATACAAAAGAAATGTTGCTTATGTAAAAATGTACAGAATTGAAATTATATTGAATATGTAACAGATCTCTGTGTAGCAATGGAGATTGGGGCTGGAGACTTATTTTCTGAGAACCACATGGTCTGAGAAAGTATGTAGCAAGGAGATATTGCTGGGTAAAGCTAGGCTCCCATTCGTTAATTGAGCGGTCGAGAATGGTACGCCAGGCCGTCGCATCTAGAATGACAAAGTGACAGGTAGAGATGAGTCAATGGGTTCTAGATGGGAGGAGCCAAGATATGATTGACGAATGGCTCGTCGGCTGGGAGTGAACACGCGGCCGCCATCTTACTTTAACGGGGCTAGAGGGGTCTTTAAAAGACAGAGTAGAGTGAATATTAAGGAGATAAATTACGAATAAACAATTTTTAAATACAAAAAGTATACAAACAGTACAATATATATTTTAAAACTGACAATTTTTGTTACAAGCTTTATAAAGCTCTACTCAGATCTAAAAATCCTAAATTAATTCTCTTTTATAGGATATCTATTTGTACACAACATAAACGACGGACAATCACTAAGTAACATACATTTTATTATAAAGTCCATACAAGAGTATGTACAAGGGAAAATCTTATTTCAGGACACAAAATGGCTCTTTAGCAATAGTGCATGAGCATGCACAATATAGCATACAACATGACAGCTCCACTGGTGACATGCTCCGTAGAAGAACAATGAGGCTTTATTCGTTTTTTGTGGTCAGAGGGTTTGAAACCTTCTTATGTCTACAGAACAAAGAAGGTTCAGTATGGAGACAGTTGTTTGAGTGAGAGGAGTGTATATGAATGGGTAGAAAGATTTCAAAATGGAAGACAAAACGTCATTGATGAAAGGTGGCGTGGGAGACCAGCAAGCGTGGTAATTGACACAGTGAAATAGCAGGTAGACCAGCTAGTCCATGGCAACAGGCAAGTCTCTATTGATGAAATAGCCATAAAGTTCAACATGAGTACAAGAGCTGCACAAAAAATGGTCCATGATGACCTCAGTTATAGGAAAGTGTGTAGCAGATGGGTCCCAAGGCAGCTAACAACAAGGTACTGGAGACGGTGCAAAACCAAAAGACATTTCTTTCTAGAAGACATCCACAAGCTAGTGGACAGTGGACAACAAAGTGTGTTGCCAGGCACAGAGACTATGTTAAAAAAACAGGCCCAAAACATTCTGATCTGCACTCTTGTAAAAATGATGTTCGTAAAATTGCTGTTACTTAATGACTGCCCATCCCAGATGTTTGATCATGTTTTGTTTGTAAATAAAGCACTTGTGTCCATTTGAAAGTTTACAATGTAAAAAAATATGGCAAGAAATATTATAATTTATACAATTATTTCATTCGTTCTTCCTTTAGTTATTATTGGTTGAACTCAATTTTAAGTACTTATCCAGAATTATATTCATGGGGAACTTTCCTTTACTTAAATTCTCATGCGCCTGACCTTTCTAATGCCAGATGTAGAACAAGTGCAAACTAAAGGACATGTACACACTTCACTGAAAACATAATTATTATTGTCAGAATCTTTATCTCTGCCAAAAATTCCATCAGAATTTAAAATATCATAATCATTGATTAATTTCTTTTTCTTCTTCTTCGTACACTGTCAAACGTCAACCTGTATTTTTTCTAAAAAAGCAGCGGTCATCCTGAGGCTGTCGACACTGCCATAGAGCTTGTCTAGTATAGCCACTGGTGATGGCCACATATGCTTTCTTTCGTCCTCGTATGTCGGGCAGTTTTGCAGCAGATGATCAATTGATCATCTTCATTTCCGTATAAGGCAAAGGCCGCCGTCCATCGTAGACGATGATGGCATATTAATTTTGCTAGCGCTATTTTTAGTAAAGATTAACTGCGCTACTATTTATCCTCACTCTCTCGTCTCATGCCGACCTACGCCAGTGGCAAGTCAAGGACAAGACGAATAGGGGACGACTACGAGATGCAGGGGACTCCTCATCAAGCACCCGTGAAAAAGACAGCGTTGTCCGGAGTTAAACCCACACCACCTGATCACGAGGCCGACGGCTTAACCACATCGCCACGGAATTCCCATTTCCGTATTTATTCAACAAATAAATTAGCTGTGATGCTTATTTTACAGATACTCTTTGGATGAGATTATCAGAAACCGTTTCAATGATACAAAAATGTGTTTGCCCTAACCAGTTGATGAATAAAAATACTTAAGCTTTTGACATGTATACATTTCGCTACAAATGTAAACAACAGAAACACAGGAAGTAACCTTATAAATATTGAATTGGATGAAACATCAACAACTTTTACTTAAATTCTGAAGTGGCACGCTGGATTTTTTTTTTAGCTATGTGGCATACCGAATTGTAAGAGTTAAGCAGAACAAATAAAATTAAATTTATGAGAACAATTTTTAATAGCTTTTACAAAACAATTAAAATAAATAAACAAAACAATTGGTTATTAATTTCAGATGTCAGAACCATCATCATGTGTATATGTAAGGTTGTCCGTTGTTCTTACGCTACATTAAGTTTAGCTATGCAGACTATAACATACAGACAGCAAGTTTATAAATATTGGGGGAGGCAGACAAACGTCTGGTCAGGACAAACATACTGATCAGACAAGTTAGTCAGGATCAGGCAAAATAAACTGGCCAAGACCCCGACCTCGGCTTCCTCGTAGCCCTCCCTGGATACAGGCTGTTTTCCTGAGTCTGACTAACGAGGATAGGTATCGACGTGATCATCGTAGTAGTGAGCAACAAACATTTGAAGCCAAGCATAGCACAACCGCCTGGAGGACACCGGTCCACCATCATCAGCACGCTCAGGATGTGATGAATGCTACTGCAACCTGCCACTTAACGTCCTTTTCAGGGCACACAAAAAAGTAAACCTACTCATTGTGGGCATTCGAAATAAACAAAACAAATTACATATAAATATTGAAAAGACAATGTGAAATAATGAATTAAGTGAAATATTTATATATTTTGTAACAGTCTAATAAATATATACACTATACACACAATGTTTTGCAAATATACCTAAAATACACACACTCTTAGTACAGATGGATAAATATATGCATTATTCACACAATCTAAGTACATTGTAATAAATAAAACATTTTAAGACAATCTAATAAGCACAAATGAACAAATGTATGCACTACACATACAATATTTTACAAATGTATCTACCATACACACTATTAAATACTTGATGGACAAATATATATATTATTCACACAATCTAAGCACATTGTGACAAATAATGCATTACACACAATATAAGCACAAGTGGACAAATATACACAATATACTTATTATGTAAGTAAAGTGGACAAATAAATGCACCATACATACAAACTAAGTACAAGGTGACAAATATATACACAATACAGACAATCTAAGCACAGGTGGACACATGTATGCACTATACTCTCAATGTAAATACATAGGACAAATATATACACTAAGTAATTGTACAAATATGTACAATATACATACGTCTGCCGAGGTCTTTGTGTATGACACGGACAAGAATAGTACCATTGCCTCATAGAGAGCATGTCGTAAAAGCGTAACAAGTGGATTCCTAGATTTGTAGTTAAATGTAGAAGAGCTAAAAATAAAGCATGGAATAATTATATAGAGGTAGGTAAATCAAAAGTAACATATTTAAAATATTTGGACAAGCAGAACATAGCCAGCCCAGAAAGTGAATATACAGCAAAAAATAAACTTCGAAGAAAAAAATTACTCAGAGAATGAAGACTGACAGTTTCTTTTCTTATATTAGAAATATACAAAGAACGAAAGACAAAGTAAGCCCTCTCATAGACAGCACAGGAAAAATAATAAGCGAGAATACTGAAGCAGCTAATCTACTCAATCACTACTTTGGCACAGTCTACACAAAAGAGGACTGCTTCAAGATCCCAGAGCCTACAGATATTTTTCAAAGAGACATGGATACAGCGGGATTAAGATCAATCTGTATTACAGAGGAAATGGTTTTTTAAAAATTGGAGGGGTTGAAAGTGGATAAATGTCCAAGATCGTATTCATCCAAAATTGCCATTTGAAAGACCAACTAGCAAATCCATTGGCTATATTATGTTCTCAATCACTTACAGAAAGGATTGTTCCACGGGATTGGAAATATGCGGGAGTGATCCCCTTATACAAAAAGGGCAAAAAATCAGATCCAGCAAATTATAGGCCGGTGAGTTTAATGAGCATAGGCTAGTCTGTAAATTGTTAGAGTCAATAATAAAAAAAACATTGTAATGCATTTAGACAAGTTTAATCTAATCAGAAATGGGCAGCATGGGTTTACTAGAGGGAGATTGTGCTTAATAAGTCTATTAGAATTCGTGGAGGAGGTTACTAAAATGATAGATATGGGGAGCCAGTAGATGTTATTTATCTAGATTTTGCAAAGGCCTTTGATAGAGCTCTTTATCAAAGATTATTTAGAAAGTTAAAATCACATGGAATAGATTGGGAAGTTGCCAAATGGATTGAAAATTGGTTAATGGGAAGTTGCCAAATGGATTGAAAATTGGTTAATGGGAAGAAAGCAGAGAGTGGGCATAAATAAGGAGTTTTCTGAGTGGTGTGAAGTAAAAAGCGGTGTGCCACAGGGCTCGGTTTTGGGACCAATTTTGTTCTTGATATATATAAACGATTTGGACATAGGTATGGGATACATGATTACATAATTTGCCGATGACACAAAACTATGCAGTAGTGTCTCATCTAAAGCACAAGTGGATATATTGATGTCGGATTTAGATAAAATTCAAGAATGGTCTGTAAGCTGGCAAATGGAGTTGAATGTAGATAAATGTACAGTCATCCATATGGGTAAATCCAATATGGAACATAATTACAGAATGGGCGAGAACAATATTAGAAAGATAGAAAAGGAAAAGGACCTAGGGGTTAAAATAGATCATACAGGTAAAGTGAGTGAGCAAGTTCAGGTAGCAGTGAAAAAGGCAGATGCAATGTTAGGTATGATAAAAAGAAATATTAAATATAGGAGCAAGGAAGTGATAGTCAAACTACATAAAGCATTAGTTAGACCTAGATTGGAGTACTGTGTACAGGTGTGGAGTCCTTATTGTAAAGGTGATATAAACATGCTGGAATGATACAAAGAAGAGCGACAAAGCTGATAGTGGGATTCCAGAATTACAGTTACGAGGAAAGACTCAGGAAAACTGGCCAACAGTGTCTAGATAAGAGAAGAATTTGAGGTGACTTAATGCAGATTTATAAGATGATCAAAGGAATGGATAACAGCTATTTCAAAATATAACCACCCACAAGAACAAGAGGGCATTGCTACAAATTAACTAAAGAAAGGTCCAGATTAGATATTAGGAAATATTTTTTTAGTCAGAGAGTAGTGAATGCATTGCCACAGGAAGTAGTGGACGCAGGTACAATTAATGTATTTAAGAATAGATTGGATCCACATAGCTTTTAGGGCTAGGAAATGTAAATGAAACTGGCTGTATAGAGACTCTGCAGAGTCTTCTAAACCAGTATAAAGACGTTAAGTAAGAAGTGACTAACTAAGACGTTAAGTAAGAAGTGACTAACTACTAACTGTGTGAGATGGCATTACACTGGCCATGGTTAGGTGATTTCTTTAGAGCAGCAAAGATGCTGCCTAACAGGCTACGGGTCTACTCTGCTCTAGTGTTGGAGTCTATTAAGATGAACTCACATATCGGTTAACCACCCCCCGTAAGCGCGTGTCCCAATGCAGCGAAGTATTAAGCTGCTCGAGCCTAGCCCACTAAGCAGGAAATCCTCACAGCTACATCCAGCTGCCTGCTGACAAGGAGGGCAGTGGTTCAATTCCCAGGTAATGCATATGTTGTTTTTCTGTTGGGGATGAAATAAACTAACATATCCAGCACACGTCATGGCTACAGCAGTGGCGAAGCAGCCTGAGGTCCTCTGACAAAATAACGCCTCAACTGCCCCAGCAATGGGTTAAGTCGTAGGTCATTTTTTTTTTTTATTAAGTACCCTAGTGAAACTCCAAAAATGTATTTTTAATGGTATGTTATGAGAGAATGGGTCTCGAGGTAAGGTGTCGGCATCAGGTGCCGGAGGTCACAGGTTCGAATCACGATGGAATTTGTTTTTCACATGGATCTTCTGGTAAAAATTCCCCTGATCTTTGGGTAGTGTAATCGGACTCCTGAGTTCATTTCCAAGAACATTTTTTTAAAATCACTTGGTAGTTAGAAATCGAAATTAGTTGGTTTAACGGCCACAATTCAAAATTCTAGTTAAAAACATACCCAAATCATTTGTACCTTCCCCCGGACCTAGTAAGCGGCAGGAAGTTTAAAACACATACTACGGATAGCCGATAGCCTTATGCTACCTAGCAACAGACATTAACATGCCTGTTTAGCAGGATTCCAAGTAATGAAAGTTTTTTTTATTAATTAAAAGATCTATTATTTAGCAAATTTAAAAAAGAAGTGTGTTGCTTACCTAAGACGCCATTAGGTATTTATTCAACAGAGAGAAAAGACGTGAGAAATGAGTACCTGGTCTTTGCTTGTGTTCTAATAGTATCATTGCACATATTCTTATGTTAAATATGGGTTGGAAAGTGGACAGGAAGAATGTGATGATTTGGCGTTACCGTTCGACTAACCATTGACATGTGTGCGGTAATAGTTTTGCTTATAGAACCACATTTGATCACATCCGTCTTAAAAGTGAAGTATGATAACTGTAATTTATGTACGTCCTGAATTTCAAGGGTTGCCTATTTTTGAACTTGTTAAGTTTATGAAAGACAGTGATTTCTAATCTGGACTGAACAAAGTGTACATATTAAGTGAAATTATTATGACTATCCGAGAACTACAATCTCTGTTAGAGCGCTCATTTTCTGCTTTGAAGCGGAGGCACAGCTATAGTAGGTGCACTCAGTCAAGATCATTCAAGTGGCATGAGTCTAATTTTATAGAAAAAGAAATGTTACAAGACTTATGACTGAAAGACTCATTTTATGATTTAGGTATTGATAAATTTTGAGTGAAAAAAGAAGGCAGGAATTAGTATACAAATTATAAATTGTATAAAATGTTCAGATTTGGAAATAAGCGTACTTTAAATGTATTAGAAGTTTAAGATTGATGCATTTTTCCATACTATAAACCATTTTACTTTATAAAAAACTAAGATTAAACAGACATTATAAAGTTTATCAATATTGCATAATAATAATATTACTACATTAACATGACCATGTGCAAAAGTCATTCAACAAACATTGATTTTTATAGGGTATGAAATTCTTAGATTGTAACAAATTTTGTATCAGGGACAAGGATACACCACTGCATATAGCACAATACAAGAATATGGACAAATGCATTTACTTTACACATAATCTCTAAACAAATGGACAAATACATAAACTATACACAATCTCTAAACGCAGGGACATATGATACACACAATCTAAAATCATAGACAATCACATACACTACACACACAGTCTGAATCTAAAATTCATAGACAACCACATGCACTACACATATAACCTGCTCACTACACATATAGCTTACTGAACTTACTCACTACACATATAATCTACACACTACTGACTACACATATAACCTACACACTACACATATAACCTACCTTAGTACGTTCATTGATGGTGTACATGTCAAGCTTGCTGGCACATTGCAACATTACAGCGTCCATGCACGAAATAAGGAAATGAATGTTTTCTGAACGAGGTTCTGTTCCATCCACCCAAGTAATCATGTCCCCACGAATGTATTTGTTGCTCGAAGATGATGGACCATGAACTAACTGTCCCTGCTTCATCACCCCGGCAGCGCTGAGCTGCATAACTTCTTTGAGAATCTCATGACCAGTTATGTCTCCCAGGAACTTGTCGATGACACAAATACCATATTTTGTCAAACAATCCACCACATACTTTGCCAATACAACAAACCGAGACCGCAATATTGCAAGATACTGATCCTTAGTTTGCAATGCAGAAAGTTTATTATCACCCTGACCCATAGCTGACGATTGTGAACTGCCTACAATGGCAGATTTGGCTGATGAAGGAAGACTTATTCGATGAGTTGTGTAGTCTAAATAGTATCTCTCTGGCGGTGGTCCATCTTCAGAAATTGTAACCAAATTTCCTTGAGCGTCATTTTTATGCTTCTTTTTATAAGACTTTGTATGGCCGTATTTGCTTAATACGGAACCCTTCTTCGTGACATCTTTGCTTTCACGTCCACACGCCTCATCGGCAATAATATCGATATCTGAGGCGGCGAGTTGAGAAGTACTAATGTTGACTGATGGTTTCACTATTCCATCACCTACTTTAATCTGTTCAAATAAGCGTGGATGTGAAAGAGCAGCCGGATCGTCGACTGCTACCTTGAGAGGGGATGCGGGGTTACCACTATCGTCCGCGGTGACAGACTCAACATCGGTTGCATCGTCAGCCCCCAATTCGTTAGGCATGTCGCGCGTCCCAGCCGCCAGTAAACTACTACAGTTCTGTACTTGCTGGGTTTTATTTTTCCTGCATGACCGTTTATGGTCTTTCCAATCTTGACGTTGATGGTCTTTGCAGCAGTACCACGTACCCTTGCAACCCCCACACAAGGAAAGATTGTCAAGTGCTCCACACAACTGGCATACATTCACCTCGTCACGTACGCCTGTTGTTATCCCTCCGTCCGCCATTTAAGATCCACTTTCAACGAAAATACTCATGTTATGTCAGTTATACCACGGTGTTCTTCAGCACGGTTATCATCTAACTGTAAAGACACAGGTTTACATTAAATGTATGCGTTAAACGCTGAAAATGACGTCCTTGTATAAATAAAATGGAATAAACGTACAGATTCTAACTACATTTAGTAGCCACCTCAATTGAGGTCTTGTTGATGTTTGCAACCAGGTCATAGATACGTCACTTCCGCTGGTCAAGGGACATTATCGTGATAATTGTTTCTGTCTTTGCACTTTTTCTTTTTGCACTGATAATTAAGATCTCACATTTTGTGAGGACTATGATGAGATATTGGCAGAACGGAAAACCACTCAATATCCAGCTCAGAGACATTGCCGTCTTAATGCATAAGCACTATGGACAGAGGTTCTCACGATTCTTGGGACCCCTTGATGAATGTATCACTAACTGATGTATGTTGATTTTTAGTTTGAATGGTTATGTATGGCTCCAATGAATGGAACCGATGTGTTATGCTCAAAGCCTTCAGCGTTTTTAAGATTGCCTAGCTCAGAAACACATGTTCATCAAGTACAAGGGTTTCGATGTATTATCGGGGCATGAAAGAGAAACATAAAATAGCAAAACTATAACTTTCCATGAATGTCGTCAGATGCGAATAAGGAGGGTTGGCAATAAGGCAACATATCATATTTTGTAAAAACTGTAAACCCGGCTTTTGTTAAACTACCTTCCTATAACGGATTTTGGACAGGCCTTTCGAGGATCCGTCTTCTTCTTCTTTTTCTTCTTCTTGTTGCCTTCTTCTTCTCTTCCTCTTCTTCTTTTTCTTCATCGATCAATTGATCCTATGCTTCAAGTCCGTTGAGGTTCGCGAAGGAGACTGCGTTTCAGGTCTTCCCCGGTCCACAACAACTTTTCGACCGTGGTCAATCATTCGGGCCAGATTGCCTCTCTTTGGCAGTCCTGCTAAATATGTTCTGGTGTTTGCTTGGGTGCTCCACAATTGCACATGGCGGTGTCTCTTAGACCCATTCTGTAGAGCTGGCACTTGAGTCTGCAATGTCCTGTTCTGAGTGAAAATCTTTGTCTGCCCATCACTGCCGAGTTTGTCTATGCTGTGATTATTTGCTGGCTTGAATTCTATGTGCTTATATCTCCATTCCGTCCTCATGAATCGTTTGTACTCATGCATCGATGAGTATCTTTGGTTCTTTATAGCTCTGTGGATGGCGAACCTGCGTGCCGCCACTTCCGGCTTTTACGAGCTCGTCAGTCTTGTGGTTTCCAAGCATCCCACAGTGGGCAGGAATCCACTGTAGAACTAGTTCTGGGATCAAGATGCTGCCGTTGTCAGCGACCCATAGCTGACTGCTAGCGTCAGGGCCAGCGAACCATAGCTGCCAAGACCCTTCTACACCTCCACGCGGTGATCCCGGATAACCGGATGCAGCAGGGCAGACTGGCTAAAGAGAAGGGATTGAAGAGGTAATGCTAACCCGGTACTCAAAAAATGCTTGCTGAAGTCGGATGTGTTGGACCGAAAGGTGCAAATATCGCAGCCAAGCTGTAAAGTACGACACAACGCATTTCGTTCTCTGGACTACATTCTGCTACTTAAGCCCTTTCAGGGTTTGGTAGTAGGAGATTGAGAACGAAGACGAAGAAGTAGAACAAGAACAAGAAGAAGAACTAGATCTGTCTTTTTTTGCGGGCAGAGGCGGGGAAGGGGGGGGGCTGTCTGAATGGTGAGGGGGGGGGGGAGGTAGCAGCCCAATGTTATTTTTTATTTCGTGTGAAAGTCTATCTAGCGGTGGTTGCGTACATAATTTCAGCTCTCTGGGTTATGAGGAAGTTGGTTCAAATAGGAGAAATAGAAGTCCACGCAAAGGGACAATGGTTGTAACAAGTTCAATAAAGGCTTGTAAAAACTGTAAGCCACAAGAAAATTAGATCTCTATGAGTAGGTTATTCTTTTAAGCGCCGTTAAAAGGACGTTAATTGGCGGGTTGCAGTTGCTTTTCTCATATCCCGAGCATGCTGATGAAGGTGGACCACGATCTTCCAAGCGGTTGTGCTTTGCGTGGCTTCAACTGCGTGTCGCTCACTACTACAATGATCACGTCGATCCCTCACATTGTTAGTCAGGCTGCCATGAAAATAGCTTTCTAGGAGGGGCTATGGGGAAGTCAAGGTGAGGGTGAGGGTTTGCCTGATCCTTCTAAACATGTCTTGGCCAGTATATTTTGCCTAACCCTGACTAGCATGTCTGACCAGTATATTTTGCCTGACCCTGACTAGCATGTTTGACCAGTATATTTTGCCTGACCCTGACTAGCATGTTTGACCAGTATATTTTGCCTGGCTCTAACTAACATGTCTGACCAGTATATTTTGCCTGACCCTGACTAACATGTCTGATCAGTATATTTTGCCTGACCCTTACTAACAAGTCTGACCAGTTTATTTTGCCTGACCTTGACTAACATGTCTGACCAGTATATTTTGCCTGACCCTGACTAACATGTCTGACCAGTATATTTTGCCTGACCCTGGCTAGCATGTCTGACCAGTATATTTTGTCTGGCCCTAACTAACATGCCCGACCAGTATATTTGTATATTTTACCTGACCCTGACTAACATGTTTTACCAGTATATTTTGCCTGGCCCTAACTAACATGTCTGACCAGTATAATTTTGCCTGACCCTGACTAACATGTCTGATCAGTATATTTTGCCTGGCCCTAATTAACATGTCTGACCAGTATATTTTGCCTGACCCTGACTAACAAGTCTGACCAGTTTATTTTGCCTTACCTTGACTAACATGTCTGACCAGTATATTTTGCCTGACCCTGACTAACATGTCTGACCAGTTTATTTTGCCTGACCATACCTTTCTCCGCTAAGAAAAAGTGAACATACTCATCATATGCATTAAACAACAAACAAACAACCACGTGTTATACTGCCTTCAACCTCCTCCCTCCCCCCACCCCACTACCCCCCCCCCCCCCAGGTTTGGTTTTTATAAGAGTCTCGTGTCTTTTAAAGGGACCAAAATATATGATTTGTCGGTTCTTTGTGTCTTTCAGTTCTCTTTACACCGTTAGTGTCTCATGGTCCTCCATATTAGCTTTTGTTTCCAAGGAATGCGATGCATTATCCTGTACATCCACATCTCCGGAGATTCTATTATACTTTTACTGTGCTACTTGCGTCTTAATACACCCCAAACAGAGTTACATGTGTTCCCATAGCACGTATTTGGCAGCTGACGACTGTAACGTGGCATTCTGTTTCGGGTTAGAGGGAGGAGAGGTCGATATAATTATATTTTAAATAAATAAGTAAGGAATTAGATAAAGATATAAGTGCAGAAAAAACACTAACCATAATCCAACTTCTACAGCTAACCCTACTCCTAACCCTAATCGTATTCCTGACCCTAACCCTAATCATAACCCTAATCCTAACACTAACCCTAATCCTAATCCGAGCCCTAATCCAAACCCTAATCCAAATCCTAACCTTAACCCTAACCATAAATTCAGAAATTCTCGTTTATTCTCGCAGCATGTTTTTATTTATAATTCCATTTAAAATAGGCTCATAGAACCGGCTTCATTGCCCCTGGGCGACCTCATCTGTGCTCAGTCCTTTTCATTGCTAAAAGGGCTGACGACATTCACGAGCTCCGTAGTTCCCGCGGTGGCTCTGAAGAATGTTCCCAAGACTTCCTCAGTTACCCATATACAGCTGGGTCAACTGTGGAAATCATGCCCCTCAAACCAACGACACGTCATGTCTGTTAAACCGGTTTGATCCTGGTACATGTAGTTTGTAAAGCAAGCTCACAACATATTGGCCACACGCCTATAATATCCTCATTTCTCATATCTCTCTTTTTGACATTAATTACTTTTCTCGTGCATTTCATTTCACACGAAGTCATATTTCTCTCATGTACCTTGGGCAGGTACCAGATCTGACAACATGTAATTGTCCGTCCTACGGTAATCATTTATTCAAGCGTTTTGGTAGTGGAGAAAGTTAATAAATAGTTTATTAACTTCTCTTTGCTAATGACCAAGCAGTAATAGCAACCTTATAAAAAACTGCAAGAAAAATATACAACAATCTTAATGAGGTCTGTCCAAATTGTAGTATGAAAATCACCACGGAGAAAGCCGACGTAATGACGATTACAAGTACAGAAATAGAAACAATTATTTTCATTAAAAAAAACAAAAGCAGAAATATAAACATATATTTTCATAAAAAACCAAAAGAAGAAATAGAAACACATGTTTTCATAAAAATAAACAAAAAGCAGAAATAGAAACAAATGTTTTCATTAAAAAATCTAAAACAGAAATAGAAACAATTATTTTCATAAAAAACCAAAAGCAGAAATAGAAAGTTATTTTCATACAAAAATACAAACAGAAATAGAAACAATTATTTTCATTAAAAAACCAAAAGCAGACACTGGGTTTTTTTTCTCGGGCGAATGCTCCTCCACGTACGTAAAGTAATGCCAACCTACCATACTGCACACTTGACAAGGAACGTATAACAGCCAAATAGGAGGCGGTTGTAAGAAGCTACGTTCTTCAAAGGACATGCTCCTTACTTTTTTTCTTCGGTAACATAATCTCTGCAGGCGGCAAAGACGACAGGGAAAACCAAAAACAGATGTAAAAAAGCTAGTCAAATCATTGGGCAAAATGTCCCCGATATTACAATGTAAGCACGAGATAATGGTTTTAAAAAATACTATATAACACAATATTTCTACCCACAGTGTGCTATCAGTGCCAGAATTGGACATAAACAAACAAAGATAAAGAGGCACGTCGCAACAACAGAGATGAAATGCCTGAGCAGAATGTTTGGAGTAACAAGAATGGATAGAATCAGAAACAAGGATATTAGGAGGCAAGTAGGTACAACTTCAGTGCTAGACCTCTTCAAGAGACAGCAGACAAAATGGTTCGCCTACATGATACGTCAAACACAAGATAGTATACCCCAGAAAGCAATGCTAAACATACACAATGGACACAAAGCCAAGGGTCGCCCACTCAAAAGATAGATAGCAGGAAAAACAGAAGCCGTGGGACTGCCCATGTTTCAAGAACATACTAGGGCACGGTCAAGAAACCTCTTCATAACCTGACGCTGAAAGGCACAAGCACATACTAGGGCCCGGTCAAGAAACCTCTCCATAACCTGACACTGAAAGGCACAAACAGGACAAAAAGGCTAAAAGAAAGAAAAAAAAATAAGGAGATGATGGTAAAGAAGAAGATGATTATAAAGAAGATAAAGAAGAAGAAAAAGAAGAAAATGTAGATGATTATGAAGAAGAATAAGAACAAGACGAAGAAAAAGTAGATGATAAGGAAGATTAAGAAGATGATCATTATGATGATGATGAACAGGAAGAAGATGACGAAGAAGAGCATGATGAAGATGATTATGAAGAAATAGAAGAAGAAGAAGAAGAAGAAGGAGAAACCCCAGTGCAAGACCGTGACCAGTGGTTTTGCAATCTCTATCACTATTTACATCATCTGTACAATTACATCCCAGGTAAAACTACTGGTGCCATTTTAATGTTGACATTAGACATACTCGTATTATCGCGCCAGTGTTTTCGGGGTTTTTTTTTTTAAGTAGTAGAGAACAGTTTTAATGCAAGTGTCAGGGACGAGTTAATTGCACCTGAGGCCCTAAGAAGAGCCAAGCAATCTTACCCCTTCCCCATTCAGCTCAAAATGTCATTCACAACCCAGATTTTACTTGCCAAACTGGCAACTAATTAACAAGACAGAACAGTTGACATGGACAAAACCAAGTGGTCAAATACTAGACATGCAGGCGTCTGGGACAACGAAAGAGCTGATGCAGTGGCGGGACGAGCTGTGGTGAACGAAGCGGTGATGACGAGAGAAAGGGTTGAGTTGATAAGGGCAGTCATGGACAGTCTACAGAATGATAAAGAGACAGAAAAGTGTCGCGAAATTGCAAATGTGCAAAGGATGATAGATTTGGGAGTGACTATGGGAGAGGGGAGAAATTGTGTTCTTTCTGGAAAGATCTGAAGAACACGAAAAACGTTTTATTTTGTTTATTTTATGTGTTTGCCTCACTAGTTTCTACTGGCGGAGGCGCGCCTATTACACTCAAATCTGTAGTCAATTTGGGCGATATTAAGACGCATAAACCAGTGCTTGTTTGTACATAACTTGGTGTTTGGTGTTTCCGTTATGTTCATCCCGTTGTTCCTCGCTTTTGATGATCCTCTCGTTGTCCTTCGTTGGTCTTTGGTAGCTATTTTCATTTTCCTGTGTTCATCGGTTTACCCAGTCGAGTTTCTGAGGGACCATTTTGGGAATGAGTATATTTATTTTCCTTCATAATTGATCCGGACCCCTTTTATTTATTTATTTAATTATTTCCTGATTTAAAAATATATTTATGTCCCCATTTTTTAAAAGAAAATATTTTTCCTTTAAATGTCAAACCATCATACATTTTATAAAACATTGTGAAGATGCAATTTCGAGCTGCGACGGTCGGTCCATGATGTCAATTTTCTTCGGAGATCCCTGGGCTGAAGCTACGCAGTTCGTGCTTTGTGCGATGCTCTCGACAGCTGAATGATATATATCAAGCTTCCACGGCCTACATTAAAAAATAAGATGATCGTACTGTAATGTAAAGTTTCTTGGGACTATTAAATCATTTTTTTTCTTCTTCCAAGCACTGTCGACAGAGACCGAAATGGTGGGAAAAAACCCGAGGCAATGAAGTCGAGCCCCCGCTTAATTTTTTTTTAAATTACATTTTTTAAATTTTATTTATTAAAGGTGAACAACGATGACAAAACAACGATGAACAAGGATGACTGAAATGGAATGATTATGAAAGATGAGTATTTATACGCTTGGCTGGCTGCTTGGATGGAGAACAGAGCACTTATGGGAATGTTCCATGTGTGATGATGTTGGTTCATAGAATCAAGAATCAAGACCAGAGTCATTTGAATTTGCAAATCAGAAGTTTAGACAGCGGATATTTGGAGCAATAGTAGAATGCAGATCATGATTTTATAGCTGCCGAAAGACGGATGTGTCGGACCGAAAAGTGCATATATCGCTGTCAAGTTTGTAAACTAGCGACACAACACATTCTATTCTCCGGACTACATCCTGCTACTTGCAAAGCCTTGTTCAGTGCTTGGTAATGAGAGATTGAGAACGAACGCAGAAGAAGAAAAAAATGATTTAATAGTCCTGTAAGATCAAGAAACTTTACATAGCCATTGGACCCTCAGGCCATAGAGTTGGGACAAGACAGTACAATCATCTTATTTGTTAATGTAGGCCGTGGAAGCTTGACATATCATATCAAGCGGGCCCTGCTAGCCTTTGCAAGTACGCCTCTGGGTGTAAGTAGAGCCACTGTAATGTGCTAGCAAAGAAACGACAAGTCAACTGAGCTCAGCACGAGTAGCTTTGAAACAACAATAATAACAACAACAGGTCATCGTACATTGTTTGTCGAGTTATTCCTTCTATCTCAATGTCCCCTTTGCCGTCAGGTGTGAACAAACGTCCCAGGTATCTGGATTATTTAACTTTATGAAGTTATGTATTTGTTTCCAGTCTAAATATGGAGTTCTTCTTCTTATTCTTCTTCTTCTTTTTCTTCTTCGTTCTTCTTCTTCCTTCTTCTTCTTCTTCTTCTTCTTCGTCCCTCCTCAGAACAAGTTGTTGGTTACCGTTGTTTTTATCTCTGAACAGTTTTTGTCTCGTATCTGACTCGCGAGGCCAGTATTGTTTGCTGTCTTACTGCGTGAGCATGTACCTTTGTAAGATGTGTTCCACAGTCATGGTATGCTCTTTATATGGACCCGTGTCATATGTCCCAATCCTGATTTTGTTGTAAAGACGATCCTGAAGTCTATTATGACCATTTCTCAGAATGAAGATGACGACTTATTCGTCTCTAGTTAAATCATAGTAATTGTCTGTTTTCATAAGTGGGAGTGTTGATCTGACCATTTCCTTATGAAGTTGACTTTAATTGTGGCCTCATTATACGTCATGCTCGTGTCTGTTTAAAAAAAAAAAAAAAAAAATTATTTATAATTTTTTTTTTTTTTTTTTTTTGGGGGGGGGGGCGGGGGAAGCTCCTTCACGCTTTGCTAATCGTCTGCAGCTTCATTGCCTTCATTAGTGCAGTGGTGGAGGCTCCACTCAAGCACACATCCTTCATTTATAATCGTGATTATTGGTTAATAGCTGTTTTCGTCTGGCAAAGATGGCGTCGTAACTGGCTGCGAGTCTACATTTCTCTACTGTTTTGGATCATTATGGATGCCGCCAGACCACGGATTTGCCTGGAATTCACACTAGTCGACGACTTACACTTGTGTTCACGGATACGTGAAGTTGTTTTCCGTCTGGACTTGTTATTTCGTTCTTTTTTTGTGATTTCTTCCATCCGTTTATCCTGGTCTGGACGCCGGCTGAATGGCGCTACGCTTAAACTAGTTATACCTGTGTCGTATCTCACGGGTTAGTTCTGCCGGTTCACCTTCACGATATATGGCGTGTGGGAATTTTAGATGCTACTATGATGAACTGAATACAGCTGGGGAGATGCCAGGCTCACTCACACGCTGAGTGTTGTCCATACGACCTTTTGTGGTTATCGAAAAAGGCACGACAAACTGCGTTAGATGCCTTCTCACCTTTCTACCCTCCGGGTTACATGTTTACGGAAAGGCTTCGGTGGTAACCCTGAGGCAATATCTGCATCCTATGCTATCTCCAGTCGTCTCGATGAATGTCTTGCCACTGGCTAAGGTAGCTTAGGCTCTGTGAGTGAGGTTGACAAAAGGCGCAATTTCTTCCTCACTTTAATCCAAATCTCCGCGCAAGTCACCCATTTCAGCGGACACAGCAAGAGATACGACTGTCCACACGGCTGAACAAAGAGAGTGGTCTTCATCACTTGTGATGGACAAACTATCAGCTGTTTTCGTCACAAGCCTTACGAGCTTCCATATTTCATTACTCTCTTGATCAAAGTTGATTATTTTCCTATATCTTGCTGCAGCTGCCTTGATTGCGATATTACCTTCTTGATTTTTGTTAATTTCGGCTTTTTCTCTTGCTTCTGTTAGTTGAAGTTACTTCTGTTGCACTTGAGGTGATCGATATGGTTTGTAGTTTCGTTTGGCGTTTCTTGTGATGTTTTTAATTGATGCCTTTCGGAGGCACTGGTTGAATTTTTACACCATCGTATCTGCTTTTCTGTAGTAAGAGTTGATGGACTGATAGCAAAGATCTGTATGTGTGGCAAACTCCAGCCAGTCTGCTCTTATAGTTCCATATCGACAACGGCTTGTGGTCTGTTGGAATGTTTCCCAGGTTTATAGTAAATTTGGTGGGTCTGTGGTCATTTTTTTAAATAGAGGTGCAAGTTTTCTTCTTCTGGATTTTTGTCATAGGTCTCCGACGATAAAAGCGAAGCCAGTGTATGATGATCTTGGATTCGTTCACAGAAGACATCACAAAATTATTGTCCTTTTAAAACTCTTCCCTCGTTAGTATAATCCGGACTCTCCTTCAACGTGGCGTCACAAATTTCTTACTGCGAAGTCGTGGCACCTCCGTGTCCTGTATCCATTCATGCAGTAGCTAGACTGTCTGTATATTCAAAGCAAGGTATCTGGGTCTGACCTAATGACTGCCCTTGTTAAAGAGGTCTCAGATAGACGCCTTGGTGCATTTGATCTCCATTTTGGCTTGGCTTCGTTCGTTCTCAATCTCCCGGTACCAAACCCTGAAAGGCTTTAAGTAGCAGAATGTAGTCCAGAGAACGGAATTCGTTGTGTCGTAGTTTACAGCATGACTGCTATATTTGCACCTTTCGTTCCTTCTTCATCTACATCTTACGCAGTCAGACAGTACATTTATTTTTTCGAAAAAAAGCAGCCGTCATCCTGAGGCTGTCGACACTGCCATAGAGCTTGTTTAGTGTTGCCACTGGTGATGGCCACATCTGCTCTCTCTGATCCTCGTATGTCGGGCAGTTTTGCAGCAAATGCTCAGCGGTCATTTTCCCGGTACCACACGGGCATTCGTCGGTGCCACCTATCTTCAATTTGTTGAATAGGTGGTACCTCAGTCTATTGTGGCCAGTGCGAAGTCTGAAGACCACGACCTGCTCTCTTCTGTTCAACTGGTAATAGGCATCGTTTTTTTGTGTAGCCAGTTTGTTCGGTTTCCCATTTGGTCGTGTATCTATCTAGCTCTAATAAGCCGTTTTGACTCTTCGTATGTCATACTAGTATCTGGTTGTGGTAGTTTTGCACCTTGTTTGCCAGTCTGTCTGCCTCCTCGTTGCCTTGGATGTTGCAGTGAGATGGAACCCACTGCACCACTACTCTTTTTGGTGCGGCCTGCTGGCATAGTTGACAAAGTACTGCTCTTAAATCATTAAGTTCAGTATTTTTCTGGCTTTTTAGTGCTGTGACTAAGGCCAGAGCATCTGTAAGCAGGACTATGTGGCTTTCATTCCTTTTACCTGTCACAATTTCTTCCACTGCCGCTCTCAGTGCCTCTGCCTCCGCTCTGAAATTGCTTGTGTATTTTCCAGTAGCGAATGAAAGTGTTATTTGTCTGCCATTTTGTAGGCTCAGGAATGCTCCTGCCCCTCCGTTTTGGTTTTTTTGTTACGGAACCGTCGGTGTATGCATGGGTCCAGTCCATGCTTGGGTAGTTTTCCGTTATATAACTCACCTTTTGTTCCAACATATCCGACTTTATCAAGCATTTTTTGAGTACCGAGTTAGCTTTCCATCTTTGATCTCTTCTCCTTAGCCAGTCTGCCTGCTGCAGCCTGTTATCCAGGATCACCGAGTGGGGGTGTAGAAAGGTCTTGGCAGCGCCGGTTCGCTGGCCCTGACTCTAGCAGTCAGCTATGGGTCGCTGACCACTGCAGCTGATGCGCTGCTCAGCATCTTGACCCCGATCTCAATTTTAACAATGGAAGCTTCCGTCACATACGCACTCCTTAAATCGGCTGCAACCTTATCTCTAACAGTAGCAGAAAGTCCCACCCAAATGGCATACCCTACAACACCGATCAACTTAAATATACAACAGCATCATCATCTACAGTACACTCATTTATGAACTATTCAACCTCGACTCCACTTTCATATTGCTGCACCACTCTCTGCATTCCCTTCCAATGGTGATAATAACAGAGATGTAGTCTGTTATTTCGTGTCCACTATGGATCTATGAAACATAAGTATGTATCGTATTTATTTGTTGAAAACCACTGCACCACAGAGAGCTGGACTGGACAGTTTTCATGATTGGTGATAATAGGGGCAGTGGTTCTATTCTTTCTTCCAAAATGTGGATTCCCATAGCGAATATAAATCACACGCACTAATCAATCAGGCAAATAATCAAAACTTTTTCGGGACAAAGGCAATGAGATTACTGAAGTCAGCTATTAATTGCTGGTTGTTTGTACCAGGCAGATCAGGGGCTCATAACTGGTCAAGAGCCTATTCCGCCTCAAGGTGGCGGCCCAAGAAACCGGCTGCAACCATACAGCATGACTAAGAGATTAGGGATTGAAGAGGAAAGTCAAATCCTGGACTTAAAAAAAAGGCACCTGAAATCGGATGTGTCGAACCGAAAGGCGTAAAAATCGCAGCCTTGCTGTAAACTACGACACAACGCCATATTATCTTTTCGGGACGAACGCCTATTAAGAATATATATCATATGTATCTTATAGATGAAGATACAATTACGAAATAAAATGCAGAATAGCCCAAGCAATATCGGTCTTCCAGATTATGAAAGGAGTATTGTGCAACAAACCCTTGTCGCTGGAACTGAGAAAGAGTCATTTGATGCTACGTGGAACCAATTCTGACATATGGCAGTGCGTTATGGACAATTAGCAAGCAAGCGCTTATATTTTTGGAAGCAGCGGAGATGTGGTGTTACAGAAGAATGCTACGGCTCCCATGGACTGTAAGAATACTAATGATACAGTACTCGGGGAGGCACACACACAAATACAACTCATTGCGAGGATCAGAACAAGGCAGTTTTCTTTTTTTGGGCAGAGACTTTTTTGTTATCAAAAGATGCGGCTTGGAACATTTTGTGACAATGGGAAGATAGCAGGGAAGAGAGTCAGAGGAAGGCAGAGACAGAAGATGTTGTACAGCCTGAGAGAATGGCACGGACGACAATCAACAACAGAGTTGGTAAAAGACACACGTGATAGAATTAGATGGAGATCCATGATCCCCAACGCCAACTGGCACATCACATGATGATGGTGATATATACATATATAATCACACCCCCCCCTAGCCCAGCCCACCCCCCCCCCCACCCCACCCGACCCCCGGGACGATGAGGCTAACGTCTGGTCAGGCAAAACACACTGATCAGAGAATGTTAGCCAGGGTCAGGAGAAATATACTGGCCAAGACCCTCACCTGACGGGACCATGAGGCTAACGTCTGGTCAGGCAAAACACACTGATCAGAGAATGTTAGCCAGGGTCAGGAATAATATACTGGCCAAGACTCTCACCTGACCTCCTCGTTGGTCGTCCTAGAAATAGGCTGTTGTTGTAGACAACAGTCTGGCTAACAAGGTGTGGTTCGACGTGATCTCCGTAGTAGTGAGTGACACGCCGAAGAGGCCAAGCATAGTATAACCGCCTGGAGGATCCCGGTACACCTTCATAAGCACGCTCGGGATGTGAGGAAAGCAACCCGTCACTTAACGCCCTTTTCTGGGCGCACATAAGAGTAACCTACTCATTGTGGGCATTCGAAACAACAACTAATCACTCCCCCATCCAACACCTCACCCCTTTTAAAACAGCAACAACCACCCACCCCCACCCCATCCAACACATCACCCCTATCAAAACAGCAGCAAGAAAGAAACAACCAAAGTAACATACAACGAAAAATAAACATAAAGTTGGAAGAAATTAATTATTAATTCAGAGCTGTTCTTTGTCCCAGTTATGTGAAAGTACGCTTAACCCCAGCCACCTCCACCGACTCTCCCCCCCCCCACCAATTGCCCCCGCCCCCTTCGCTCCCACAATCACCCCCTCCCTCCTTACTCGATTTGTGCGAGTTCCATTTACGAGAATTCGAATACTTATTTTCCGACGAACAAGTTGTTGTTGTTGAATTTCCACAGTGACAAACTACAAAGCCCTATATTGATACATCCGGTCTAATATTGAACGGGTGCTGGAAATAGACCCTTGGAAGACAGGTCAGTTTTACCCTACTAATAACAGGGCGTTGCTACGGTAATCCTGCTCAACTCGAGAGAAGCCGCAGACATTTGGTCCACGTACTAGGCTGATAAGCCAACGGCGCGAGGCTACAAGGTGAGGGATTACGGCCGAACGCCTCTAAGCCAAAATCCCGCCCAAAAGCTCAGCACAATTGCAAATGGAGGCTTCGACATGGTGGGGACCTGGGGCTCCCGCTCCAGCCCCGCCCGGTCGAGCGCAGAAAGAGGTCTCTGCCGTCCGCCGATCAAAGCGGGCGGGAAGCTGCTCGATATTCACCCCATACGGCGATGAGGTATGAAACCATTTGTAGAAGACTTAGTTCTCGGTCGGGGTGTCCTAAGCAGTAGATCAGCTACCTCACTGCGAACTGCTGAGACTCAACCCTTGACCATGAGATATGTCCGCACACCAGGCGAACACCATCTCCGTGCCGTGACCAGGCTTGTCCCCTGGTCAAATGCACTCCTTCGAGAGAAATCACAGGTCGCTGACATTTGGTCCACGTGCTTGGCTGATAAGCCAATGGTGCGAAGCTACCATCTGAGGGACTACGGCCGAACGCCTCTAAGCCAGAACCCCTTCCTAAATCTCAGCACCGCTGTGATGGGAGGCTACGACATGGCTGGGACCTGGGGCTTGCGTCTCAGCCCGGCCCGGTCGAGCCGCAGAAATGCACCTGGATAAATGCACTCCTGCCTTGCTCTGTACCTCTGTCTGCTATCAGTCATCCCAATGGACGCAGAAGAGATGCAGTCCAGCGGACATTGCACCCTCTGCCATATTGTGACAACCTCCCAGGTGGCGGAGAATGCTAGGCGTACCATCACTACAGATGAGCCGAGAAAATACAAGGAGCAAAGAGATACCTCACTCACATGCATATGTTACGTTTCTGGCAGGACGTGACGATCCTGGGACACAGTCACACTGGACTGCCTCTCTTCCGGGATAGTACAAACTAGTACATAGTCCATCATATCATTGCCAAACGCTATAGACACGAGTAGGGAAGACTCGATAGTCCTGCAAGACAACTTCCCAAAGAGAGACAACTCTGACCAAAAACAACTGCTGCCTTGCAGTTAGGCTGGGGACAGCCAAAGGCTAAGGAGGGCAACCCTACAGAAACGCCTGTTGAAATCGGATGCACTGAGCCACTGGCTTAACAAAATAAAACAGTGCAACGTAAATATCGCTGTAAACAGCGTACGATGAAGAAGAAGAAGAAGAATTTCCACAGTGGGAATCAAGACGCTGAGCAGCGCATGAGCTGCAGCGGCCAGCGACCTATAGTTGACTGCTAGCGTTCGGGTCAGCGGACCAGAGCTGCCAAGACCCTTCTACACCTCCACACGATGATCATGGATAACAGGCTGCAACAGAGCATACCGGTTAAGTAGAAGAAATGGAAGAGGGAAAGCCAACACGGTACTCAAAAATTCCTGCTGGGGTTGGATGTGGCGGACCGAAAGGTACAAATATCGCAGTCAAACTGTAAACCACGACACAACGTATTCTGTTCTCCGGACTACATCCTGCTACTTGCAAAGCCCTTGTCAGGACTTGTTGCAGCTTCCCTCTAACCTATGGCAGCGTACCTTTCAGGATTAACGCCAAGGACGAAGAAGAAGAAAAAGAAAATAAGAAGAAGAAGAAGCCCACAAGTTGTGTAGACAAAATAACACCGATTGAAGAACGTTAGAAAATGAAATCGTTGCAGTAGGGGTTTCATTGAAGGAGGCCCAAGAACACAGACCAAATTAGAATTCGGCAAATAGCATCCGTTTTAGCCCTTTGTTCGAATGGGACCTTGAAGGGTCAAGTCAAAACAAAACAAAATAAGAAATAAACAATAACATTGAGCCTGCTGCGCCACGATCAGGTCACGAATCTGACACAAGCTATAACCCTTGTCCCCCTTTGACCGAGCCGTACCAATGTATATTTTTTATCGACCTTATCTGTCTTGGAATATTAATGTGAAACATGTCGGCACTTCGCCAATATGTCGCCACGCTCACTTCACTTCAAAACCTGGTCCCCAAATTTGGGACTGAACATTAAGTACATTTATGTCTCACCAGGCACGCTATACAATTAAATAGAGATTACATTGAAGTCAGCTACTTTCTTATTCTTCTGTCCTTTATTTTGGAGCAAATACCGAGACCACTTTGAGAACAACAGATGGCCTGGTCGAAGCAAATGAGATAACAGTCGGGGATGTGTGTTGTCGCCCCTGCACTTCCACACATACATGGACAGAATAACGCTGGGGGTTAATAGGGAGCAGCTGCCAAGAAATACCAAGGAAGAAAGGACAGGTTGATCATCTAAATGAACTCCGTTTTGCAGATGGTCAATGTCTACTTTACGAGACAGAAGACTATCTGCAGCAACATCTGACTGGCGCACAATTGAGTACGATAGATAGTACGAAAATTTACACATTCAAAACAGAAACTCTGCAGACAAGCAGGTATGCCTGAAAACATAAACATTATGGTAAATGGAATCAAGATCAAACAAGTGCAGGAGTTCAAAATACGTGGGCAGTGTTTTCACACATGATTAAGGTCTAGATAGAGAAATTGAGATCTAGTGTCAAAAAGCAAATACAATTGCATACCAGCTGTCACCATTATTGAAACACCCTAACATAAACATGTCCACAAAAAAGAATGCTGATCAACATTATATTCATGCCAACTCTCTTTCTCTGGGTACCATTTAACAGGTTTAGAGTTCAGGGACACACTTTTATGGCTCAGGTGTTCCTATTGTGTTTGGTATTTTTGGACGAATATAATACATAATATATATATATACACACACAAATGTGTGTTTATAAGCAAATATGAACGTACGGATATGTATGTGGGTACGTGAGTTTATTCATGTTCATATGCGTACATGTGTACATGCATGTGTATATATGTATGTATACATGGGTGTAAGAATGAGTGTGTATGTACGCATATACGCATACATGTGTGCGCGCGTGTGTATATATATATATATGGATATATTTTATGTGCCTGTGAGTGTGAAAAGATATATGTATGTGCAAAAATTAATAGGTATGTATCAGCAAGTACACATGTGCATTCATTTATATGGGCATTCATTTATATGTGCATTCATTTATATGTGTATTCATTTATATGGGCATTCATTTATATGTACATTCATTTATGCTCTCACAAATAAATGTATTTCACCTTTCACCTCACAGAGTGTAACTCCGACCATCTTACGTTTCATCTCATGGGAATTTTCACCTCACATCACACAAAATTTTGTTTTTAAATTGTGCAATAAAGAATTTTTCAAAATTTAAAAAAAAAGTGCCAAATTTTAACTTTACCAAAAACTCTAGAGAGAAAGATCACAACATGTGAGATGAGATGTCTCCGGAAAACAAGCAACGTATCTAGGAGAGAGAGAATGAAGAGGTGAGAGGAATAATTGAAGCAATACCCTGCTCTGAATATATTCATGAGGAGAGAATAAAGTCGTTCAATCACCTAACGAGAATACAATCTGACCAACTACCCGTGTGCACCTATAGCGCACGTCGGTCTGGTTTTCGCAACCGTGGCAGACCGAGAACTAGCTGTATAGGAAATATTGCGGATATTCTCAATGGTCATGGGATGACGATTATTTCAGCTACGTGCCTGGCCATGTACAGATAACTACGGACAAGACAATTCAATCAGTCATTTTACTATCTATTGTAGTCCACCAACAGCCGTTACACTCGGGGATGAAATGTTCCTTCAATGGTCTGTTCAGTTCTGGTAAGAATCGATATTATTGCACTCCGGACAGACTCATAGGTGCTTAGTAAATGACGCAGAGTGTGATACTGCTAGTTCTCGTAGCTCGCTGATTGTATACAGAGGTGCTCCTTTATTCTTTACCCTAAGATGATTTCAAAATCCTGCATTATGTTCAACGCTCGTTCACCGACTGCGGTGTCGTCATCCAAAGACGGTCGTTGATCAAGTTCCCAAACTGGGGGTGCCCCTGGGGAGAGGATAGCAGCTCTCTCCATTGTCGTCCCCAACGTGGGTACCGCTGGTGAGAGGATGTCAGGTCTCTCCATCGCCAATGTCCCTACTGTAAGTTCCCCTGAGGAGAGGATGTCAGCTCTCTCCATTGCCAATGTCCCCACTGTTCGTGCCCCTGGGGAGAGGATGTCGGGTCTCTCCATCGCTAATGTCCCCACTGTTCGTGCCCCTGGGCAGAGGATGTCAGGTCTCTCCATCGCCAATGTCCCCACTGTAAGTTCCCCATGAGGAGAGGATGTCAGCTCTCTCCATTGCCAATGTCCCCACTGTTCGTGCCCCTGGAGAGAGGATGTCGGGTCTCTCCATCGCTAATGTCCCCACTGCTCTTGCTCCTGGGGAGAGGATGTCAGCTCTTTCTTTCCCGCATTACTTGTACTTTAATGGACAATTCGTCATTCTTTCTTCTTTTTCTTCTTCATTTTATCGTCATCATCATCTTCTTCTTTATTAATATTTACTTCTTCTTAATCTTCTTCTTCGTCTTCATCCTCTTCATCATTATCATTATCTTCTTCTTCATCATCTGCTTCTTCTACGTCCTCATCTTCTTCTTCTTCTTCTTTTTCTCCAGACGTATAGTAAAGTCAAGTTATACTTTACATCTTCAACCTGGTCTCTAGCCCCCACCAGTGAGCGATTTTAGCTTTCAAGTTGGCGATAGCAGAATAATTTACATTCTGTAGTAAAACTGTATTATTATTATTATTATTATTATTATTATTATTATTATTATTATTATTATTATTATTGTGGCTATGCAATGGCTTTGCAACCTGAGGAAACTATAGCAGAATGCAAGCAAACCAACAAAAGTGAATATTTTGAGAACCTGTGGTGTTCCCGTGAAAGCACACAGCTGTGAAATAAGGACAGTTGCACAGACCTCAAGAAAGAGAATCGAGTACTTCGAGTCGAAATGTTATAGAAAGGTTCTCAGAATACCGTGGATCGAAAAAAGAGAATGGAGACATTCGACAAGAGTTGAGCAAAGGGGAGAACTGGTTTGTAAACTCTGTCAAGGAAAAAAAATGAAATGCTTTGGCTACATCAAAAGACACAAAGTGCTTGAGATACGGTAATTGAAATGATGGGGCAGGACAAGACATGCAGATGCAGACCAAAAATGTGGTGGCACCAAGATGATAGAGAATTATTGGGCATGACTCTGGAGCAGGCTGGAGATTTGGCTAGAGATAGAGTTTCTTTCTACCAGAGTGGTCCGGTGGGGTCTTTGTGTATGACAAGGACAAGAATAGCACCACTGCCCCAAAGAGAGCATGTCGTAAGAGACGACTAACTGTGTGACATGGCATACCACCGGCCATGGTTAGGTGTTTTGTTTAGACAGCATAGATTGCGTTTAACAGGCTGCGGGTCTACTTTGCTCTAGTATTTGAGTCAATTAAGATGGATTTGCACATCGGTTAACCACCCTCCACGGAATTTGTCCCAGTAATAAGCTGCTTGAGCCTAGCACACTAAGCAGTAAATCCTCCTCCAAGCTACATCCAGCTCATAGCAGAGCTGGGACCTGCACAGGGGCATCGGCCCCTTGTAGAAGTACAAGTCGACTAAGTGGGACCTGCACAGGGGCATCGGCCCCTTGTAGAAGTACAAGTCGACTGTGGGACCTGCACAGGGGCATCGGCCCCTTGTAGAAGTACAAGTCGACTAAGTGGGACCTGCACAGGGGCATCGGCCCCTTGTAGAAGTACAAGTCGACTAAGTGGGACCTGCACAGGAGCATCGGCCCCTTGTAGAAGTACAAGTCGACTAAGAACAAAGTACTAAGATCGAGTTTCTTTCAGACGGGCTGTGATGTGAGCGACATTCTGCAAAGGACGTGTCACATGATGATGATGTTTTAAAAACATCCAAGGCCCTCAGGACTCGGTGGACGATCGAACAATTTTCTTCAATTTAGGTTTTAATGGGCGGTAAGACAAATTTAAGGTCACGAAAAGTTATAAAAGTGGGCTCCAGGTACAAAAAGGTTGAAGAACACTGATTTACATACACTGAATCTAAAATACCTGCAGCTATCGGCCCCACAAATCCGGTTTCAGCATCGATTTTTAAACCAGGTTTGCATTCCTTTTTCGGTCCATATTCTCTCAGCCAGGCAGCACTGGTGCAGCCTGCTTCATGTGTCGCCACTTGTAGGGGGAGTAGGGTTATGGACTATTCTGGTTCGCTGAACCTGCCACAGTCAGATATGAGTCGCTGAATGCTGCCATCTCGTCCATCGCATCTTCAGCCGGATCGTACGCGTTGGGATTGCTAGTTCCATACATGACCCACTTAAGTAACCTTAAAGGAACGTTTGAATGGATACAGCAGGTCGTCAGGTCGATGGCATCTTTAAATGTTCTTGTGACGCCATGATTTCCAGGACGTGTCGCATTTACTCGTTTGGATAAAGATGTCCAGCAGTGCACGCGCTGTAGAGGAAGACGACCCAAAACTGACTGCTAGCGTCAGGGCCAGCAATAGAATATAATAGTGTGCTCCTAACAACTTGTTTAAAATCTAACTTTGTGTCATTGGGCAGCGTGTAGCTTTATTAGTGAAGCAATCCATACATAGGTGGAACTCTTTGAGATAAGAATGGATAAAGCGGTTATGGAAGCTTAGAAACTAAGTAGCAAAATGAAACAGAATCATCCCAACAGACTTCTTGTCAAAAACTGGCAGCTGAAAAGCAGTATTAAACAAAAATTATGTACTCTACCATGTTAATGAAATCAAAGACAGATATCACCTCCCAGAGAAAAGACAAGGGTTACAGAGAGCAGTAAACGATGTTCCAACACAAACATTCCTTAAAACACCACAAATAAAGACAACATTAATCAATCATACAACCAAAAGTTCAGATTCAAGTACTCTCATGTGGACAGCTCAAAGAACTATTGATGCATATCCCTATGAATGGATACAGGAATATACTGATGGGTCTGCATTTAAAGCAGCCATCAAAGCAGGTTATGACGTTTATATAGAATACCCAGACAGATCCTCCGATGAACTGTCTCATGCTTGAGGGAAAGTTTGCTCTAATTTTGAAGCTGAAATCACTACACTTGAAGCCGTTTTGTATCATCTGAGGATAGTTTTATTATGCCTTACATTCAAAGGTCCAAAACATTGTTATTTTAATATACTCATTGTTCATTAGAAGACGATAAACATCGTAGAACTGACCTTTTCGAAATATAATCGAGATATTGACCCAATTACCATCTCCCATGTCGTCAAAATAGTTCTGCAGTGGATCCCTGGACACTCAAAAACATCTGGCAATGACAAGACAGACAGACTAGCAAAGAGGGGATCAAGACAAGATGAGCCACACACAGCACAACTTTACAAACAGCTAAATAGCTTTGAAGAATATCTAACAAAGAAACTTGGCTGCACATGCGGGCCATGGGAAACGGACATATGAAAAGCTCCAATCCAAATGGCAGTGTAAATTAACTCACAAGAAAGGATCAGAGCACCATTTTCAGGCACATAAACCAACACATCCAACATGACAAGCACCTGAACAGAACCCAACACATCCAACATGACAAGCACCTGAACAGAACCCAATACATCCAACATGACAAGCACCTGAACAGAACCCAACACATCCAACATGACAAGCACCTGAACAGAACCCAACACATCCAACATGACAAGCACCTGAACAGAACCCAACACATCCAACATGACAAGCACCTGAACAGAACCCAACACATCCCACATAATAAGCACCTGAACAGAACCCAACACATCCCACATGACAAGCACCTGAACAGAATTCAACCACAACATATTACAGAGTACCAGCTGGGACACAATATGAGACATGAAAGTCTTCTTCAGAAGATACTAGAGGGCAGGATTGAGTTGGCTGGGACACAATATGAGACATGAAAGTCTTCTACAGAAGATACTAGAGGGCAGGATTGAGTTGGCTGGGACACAATATGAGACATGAAAGTCTTCTACAGAAGATACTAGAGGGCAGGATTGAGTTGGCTGGGACACAATATGAGACATGAAAGTCTTCTACAGAAGATACTAGAGGGCAGGATTGAGTTGGCTGGGACACAATGTGAGACATGAAAGTCTTCTACAGAAGATACTAGAGGGCAGGATTGAGTTGGCTGGGACACAATATGAGACATGAAAGTCTTCTACAGAAGATACTAGAGGGCAGGATTGAGTTGGCTGGGACACAATATGAGACACGAAAGTCTTCTACAGAAGATACTAGAGGGCAAAATCCAGGGGAAAAGAGGAACGTTATCTGTAACGCTTCTTTAATACCACCAATCCTTCTTTTCTCAGTCTTTCTTTTGTTCTGAAGCCTCGCTGTCTAATGTTACAGTCTCACGTAATTGGTTGGTTTAGAGACAGTCGTACTACATATTAAAACTGTGGGGGAAGGGGGTGTCGGGGAGAAGAGGGAGCAAGAGGGGGAGGCTTAATAGACTTACACTAGAGCAAAGCGGACTCGCAGCCTATTAGGTGTTATCTATGCTGCTCTTAGGAAACCACCTAATTATGGCGGGTGTTATGCCTTGTCACACAGTTAGTCGCCTCTTACGACAAGCTCTCTGTGGGACAGTGGTGCTATTCTTGTCCTTATCATACACAAAGACCACGACGGACCACTCAATGCTCGCATATCAACATATTCTGCGCATCGCTTTGTCCATCCCCTAAGGACTCTGGATCCCCTAAATGCGGAGGATATAATTTAACCTATATCATCACCACGATGGCTAAAATTGCGACTAAAGAGAGTTGTGCACAGAGCTACCAACCACATTACGTTAAAAAAATTGTTACAGAAACTGCAAGTCTTGCTCTTACTAAAGAGTATCTGTAGTTCTTGCCATATGAGTATCTGTAGTTCTTGCCATATGAATATCTGTAGTTCTTGCCATATGAGTATCTGTAGTTCTTGCCATATGAGTATCTGTAGTTCTTGCCATATGCTTCGTTAGAAACGAAATTGAGAATTAGAAGAAAAAAAATTATTTGAAAAAGTTTTAGATTCCGGCTTTGATCGGGAGGTAACATAATTTTCAGATCAGATGGAGTAATTAATCCAATAACAACATGTTGCATTTTGTAGGCTCATTTCAAAATTGCGGCTCCAATTTCACAATTAAAAATTGCCTTCACAACCAATATCGTTACATTGCCCTATTTTAGGTGGATCGACTTCAAATTTTAAGAGATATTTATTTTAGATATGATGTACGCATGGTGCATTATCTTATGTGTGTGCATCCTTTAAGACAATTAACTTAACTTGGTGCAGCCACCAGATTGGTTGATAAGCCACTCTGTAGGAGGTAAGAACAGTAATTACCTTCAAACGCAACAGAAAACCGCTCTGTCTAATACAGTTATCCTATTTTCTACTGATTACATCATTAATAGTGTAATACACGTCCACAACTTGCTATGAATAATAATCTATAAGCGTTTTGCAGTAAACACACAATAATATGTCCATTACTCGTGAAGGGAACAAGATAACGACTTGAGAAAAGTTGCGTTGATCTTGAAATCGGTCATAGAATGTTCAATGAAAATGTCAGCTTGATATATCGTTTCATTCGAGGGTTATGATGTTTTTAGAGACACATTTTAAGAAATATAGAATAGATGTTATTTTGTTCGCCTTGTTTCTTAAGGTTGGGTGCACTTTACTGTGCTTTGAGTCTTAGGGCTCACTGCATCCGAATTTAACACGCACTGAGCTCACTTCTTATACAGTCACCACCATGCTGGTCTCAAATATTTACATGCTTGGATTGTGGGCGTGTTACTAACTACGTCATAACACAACCCCCTTCTGTCGAGATATTGGAATGTTGCTTTAGCACTCATATAGGTGGGTCGTGAATATGGCAATTTGCACTATTAATTAAAAACTTATCTCTTGACCGTACGTGGCACATCTTATATATGTAGACACGACTATGTATCTTTATTTTAATACCAGTTATGGCTTGTCTGAGAGGGGTTATCAATCAACCTTTGACACAGATGTGACGAAATTAATTTATGCCGACAACACAGAGGTGGTTGTCCAAAGAGATAGTTTTGAAGAGGTTAAATTGGGTCATACATATGAAGCAGAAATCCAGCAGTTAAGGTGCAAGTGAGAAACTGGTGAACACCAATGTCGGTCCATAACCTGTAGTATGTCTGACAAATGCAGAATCAGCACTCCAAGAACTGAAATCCGAGAAAATGTCAGATCTACAAGCTCTACTGTATGAACTGAGTAACCAGCACAATATTGTTTTGCAGTGGATACCTTCTCATTGTGGAGTACCAGGAAACGAGAGAGCAGATCGACTGGCAAAGGAGGGTGCTGCAGACAAGCAACCAGATGTGCCGGTGGCATACCAACAGAAGATAAGGATGATCAAATAAATCAGAAAGCCACCAACAGTAACACAAGACGATTACATAAGATAAACAGACAAGAACAAACTGTTGTGTTGCGCCTTAGAACAGGACACAACTGACTCCGCAGCCACATGTACACAAAATTTAAGATTGGCAACTCAGCTGCGTGTACATGCGGTCAGGCACCCCAGACTGCAGACAAATACCACAGAACTGCCCCGAATATGATATACAATCTCACTGGCCGCTGAGAAGCGTATACACTGCAGCGGTCAGTTACCCATAACTGACTGCTAGCGTCAGGTTCAGCGAACCAGAGCTGCCAAGACCCTTCTAAACCTCCACTCGGTGATCCTGGATAACAGGTTGCAGCAGGGCAGACTGGCTGAGGAGAAGGGATAGAAGAGGGAGGGCAACCCGGTACTCAAAAATGCTTGCTGAAGTCGGATGTGTTGGACCGGAAGGTGCAAATATCGCAGTCAAGCTGTAAACCACGATACAAAGCATTCCGTTCTCTGGACTACATTCCGCTACTTACAAAGCTTTTTTCGGGGTTTGGTAGCGGTAGATTGAGAACGAACAAAGATGAAGACTGGCTCATTGAACAACCACTGGAAGAGAAACTTGATGGACCTGTATGTGAACTACAAAAGACCGCGACGCTTATACAAGAGACAACACTGGAAGAGAAACTTGATGGACCTGTATGTGAACTACAAAAGACCGTGGCGCTTATACAAGAGACAACACTGGAAGAGAAACTTGATGGACCTGTATGTGAACTACAAAAGACCGTGGCGCTTATACAAGAGACAACACTGGAAGAGAAACTTGATGGACCTGTATGTGAACTACAAAAGACCGTGGCGCTTATACAAGAGACAACACTGGAAGAGAAACTTGATGGACCTGTATGTGAACTACAAAAGACCGTGACGCTTATACAAGAGACAACACTGGAAGAGAAACTTGATGGACCTGTATGTGAACTACAAAAGACCGTGACACTTATACAAGAGACAACACTGGAAGAGAAACTTGATGGACCTGTATGTGAACTACAAAAGACCGTGGCGCTTATACAAGAGACAACACTGGAAGAGAAACTTGATGGACCTGTATGTGAACTACAAAAGACCGTGACGCTTATACAAGAGACAACACTGGAAGAGAAACTTGATGGATCTGTATGTGAACTACAAAAGACCGTGACGCTTATACAAGAGACAACACTGGAAGAGAAACTTGATGGACCTGTATGTGAACTACAAAAGACCGTGGCGCTTATACAAGAGACAACACTGGAAGAGAAACTTGATGGACCTGTATGTGAACTACAAAAGACCGTGACGCTTATACAAGAGACAACACTGGAAGAGAAACTTGATGGACCTGTATGTGAACTACAAAAGATCGTGACGCTTATACAAGAGACAACATTGCACATTTGGACAATATTTTCAAGCGAACGAGAAGAAGAGTTTAAACACAAACCGACAAACGTTATTGTTGGCCTTCACATATATTATTAGAAAAACTACATCATCCCAAACTCCAACAAAATCCAAGTATGGGATTTCATTATTCACCTCAGACACGGTAAGCAAAAAAGAAAACTATGGACCAGATGACAAGGAAAGGAGCTGGAAAGCAGTACAGATCCCAAATATCTGGGTGTAAAATTGGATCGCCTTATGCGATACACTGCCAGGAAACGGAAGATGCGTGCGAGAAATAATATCATCTGAAAATATACTGGCACAAAATGTGGATCACAACCAGATTCTCTGAACATCAGCACTTCATCATCATGTAGCATGTCCTTTATAAAACGTCGCTCCCATCACAATCTCTCCGAAAGAAACTCTTTCCCATACCAAAACTCCAGCCTCCGCCACAGTTATACCCAGGCATTCCTGGATATCTTGGTGCAATCGTCTTCTCGGTCTACCCCTGCCTATTTTGCCTGGCACCATACCTTCCATCACTGTTCTCACAAGACCGTTGTGTCTCTTGATGTGACCAAAGTATTTAAATTTTCTGGCCAAAATGGAATTGATAAACCAGTTCTCCTCTATATTAAACGCTTTCCGAATGTCTACATTTGTCTTTTTCTCCGTCAGGGTATTCTGAGGATCTTTCTGTAACATTTTGACTCGAAGGATTCGATTCTTTGTCTAGAAGTTGTGGTAATCGTCCTTGACCTTGCAGCCAAATGCTGTCATAGGAAAAACACAGGCTCTCAACATCAGTACTCGAATTGTATTCCTACTTAGCTGAGTACGCAACACCAGTTTAGAAAAAAAAAACCATGCACATGTCAAACGTATGGATACGGTAATAAATAAGACTCGTCGAGTAAGTTACAAGGTGCCTAAAACCTACTCCAATTGAAAAAATAAACCCAATAATCGGCGTACCTTATCACCACCTGCGGAAGGGAGAAGTGTCGTATGTGTTGCCCCTGGTGAATGAATGTATGTCGTAATGTAGGTTTTGGTTCTGTATTCCTCTTAGCGCTGTATATGACCATACCTTTTAATGTTGTTTTTTACACTTGATATTTTCTAGCTACTGCAGGCTGCTGTTGTTTCAACGACTTTTATTTAATTTGTTCAACAACGGTTCCTCATTTAACCCATACAGATCTTTCCTGTTTCTGTTTCTAAGAATCGACGTCACTGTACTCCGGGCATACTCATAGGTGCTCAGTCTCTCTCATCAAATGGTGTAAGGTATGGATGCTGATGGTCCCTGTAGCTTGCTGGTTGTACACTCTCCTGCGCCGTCCTCTCGTGCGCCCCACTCCGCTCGAACCTCGTTCAATGGCGAAACTTTTGCAGTCTGTGGATTGCTGCTTCTTCTATTGCAGATTGTCATTGATTGATTTCAAAATGTCACTTCTATCCATCACTAATGTGCCCATGATGGGAGCTTGTGAAGCCAAGATGTCAGCTCTTTCATTGTCTTGAACCCCGGCATGAGCAGGACAGTAGATCCAGGTCAACGTAAGTTACGCAACATGTCCCGTTAGGCTATCATCCCACAGTGGTGGTTCAAAGAAGGAGAAGGTCTGCACACACACACACATACACATACACACACACACACATACATACACACACACACACACACAAATAGGATGATATTGCGAACAAGAAAACATGGAAGTCATACATTTTGAGAAAGATAGAGTAATCCTAGATGTAAGAAGAAAGCAGAACCAACCCAATTTGAGAAAAATAGAGCTATCCTAGATGTCAGAAGAAAACAAAACCAACCCACTTTGAGAAAAATAAAGCTATCCTAGATGTCAGAAGAAAACAAAACCAACCCACTTTGAGAAAAATAGAGCTATCCTAGATGTCAGAAGAAAACAAAACCAACCCAATGATGACTACAGCACTTGATCAGCAGGGACAGATCACTATTCTTCGCATCTGAACCGGAATCAACAGGCTGAATGAACATATGTACACGAGTAAACGGTCTGTTTCAGCCATGTGCGCATGTGAACAATCTGCTGATGAATGTACACTGGCATCAAGATTCGACACTGAACTCAAAAACGTGCGGAGCTAAACAGCGTTGGATTTCATCACAAAAACCTGTCTGGCAGTTTAAATATTAAAGATGCGATCAATAGTACAGCCATCCCTTCTGTACTTTCTGAAATACGGCTTGCGCGTCTGTCATGATGACTGCCTTTGTTATAGAAATTTCATATATCCATTTCAGTGCTGAGGTCACTGCTTCCGTCTCCATTCTCATACTGGAGGTTGTTGACATGTATGCCCTACTGCGCTCGTATTAAATGTTGCAAGTGGTTACCATTAGAAGAAAGGCATGCCTGCACACATCTCTCCATGTTACGGAAGGTATTCACCAACGCATCTTGAGTTAGAGACTCAATTTCCTACCGAAAGTTTTCTTGTAATTCCATGAGATTCTCTGGCTTGTTGAGAAACTCTTTCCTTTTCAGCATGCCTGTATGAAGAAATCAGGTAGAGTAAGGTCATGCGATCTTGGTGGTCAAAGTCCTTTGGAAATGATACGATCTTCAGATGGAAGCAATCTGAGCCATGCTGACATTTGAGATGGGGCAGGTAACTCCATTTTGCTGAAAATAGGCAGTACGTAGTACCTCGTCGCCCAACTGGTTAACAATATGACCATGTCATATTATATTGAATTAGGACCATTGGTTTAAAAGTTATAAGGGAAAACTGGGGGCCTGTAGCAAGTGGGACACCCTGTAGAAAACCTTATGATTCCGCGGCAAACCAGTATGAGAATCCCTGGTCTAAACTACCACAGATAACTGATACTGCAGTAAAACGGGGAACAGGGTGAGTGGTTAGCGTACTAACTAATGTCACGTGTACGGCCTAAGGTAAGTTGACCTACATTGTCCTGTTCTAGGCGGTTGACAAACGTCACGTAAGCACACGTGAGGTCAGTGTTTGTACGTAGTTTATTGTTAATCCATAGTTGTCCGTACTCGTAGTAACACAGATCTGCAAATCTTGATCTTAACTTAACTTAACTAAACTTAACGTCTTTATACTGGTTTAGAAGACCCTGCAGAGTCTGTATACAACCAGTTATCTTTATCGATTTCTTCATACCTTTCAAAACATGTACTGGAAATCAGTCAATGTGACCGACTGTCTGATCAATAAGGTCTCAGACAGCAAGCCATCCCAAGCTGAAGAACTATTGTCATGCTGTAAGAATTGATAGTTGGGCCTTTAGTAAAACAACAGCACAGCCTTGGTAAGTTCGGATTTTTCAATTAAGTCTGTTTGTTTTTTAATAAACTCGTATGTAGAATGCACTGGATTTTGTAATGCTATAAATTGGGCTCTTTAATGTGTGACCCACCCAACGTAATGTATGACCCACCCAACGGCGACTTCATGACACGTTCCACTGGTGTCTGTCCAATTCTGTCCACAGATCCGAATTACTGATCTTATCATATCATGTTCTTCTTCGTTCTCAAACTCCCGCTACCAAGCTCTGAAAAGGGCTTTCCAAGTAGCAGGAAGTAGTCCGAAGAACGGAATTCGTTATGTCGCTAGTTTACAGCTAGACTGCGATATTTGTACCTTTCTGTCCGACACATTCGTCTTCAGCAGATCATACCATGTCAGCCCATTTATTCTGTTCGTCCATCAACTTATGAAGGTATGCAATTTTGTTACTTTTACATACCATAATTTTTTTTTAAATTGTATACTTGTTGGTATCCCATAGCTGCTCTTGGCAGCCCATTGCCATTACTATACATGCCTTCCTCAGTTGTTTCATTGCTCCGTACAGCGTGTTGGTAATTGCCGGCAGTTCTTTTGAGAATATTTATTTGATATCCGCAAGCGCCGTGCTCGCAATGAGTAGGTATAGGCTTCTAACTGTTTCATCTGTCGCGTCAGAGATAGAAAGAGAGAAACAGGTAAATGACCCATGGCACTCTATGTTCTGACATCAGGTGCAGCGCCCAAGACTAAAATCAAGACCAAGTTTTTTACAGTCAACCCAGGCTCTACAGACTAGTACGGGAAATCGACGAATCGAAAGTTGGAAACAGCTGACACAGGTCCCCTTGATCGAGTTACGGGAGGAAACTGTACCTGGACATCTCTTGCCCTACGCAACATGGAAGTTACTAAATAGAATTCGAACTGCAGGAAAAACCTGAAAAGATTGAGATACAAGGATGATGAAACATGCAAATGTGGAGTAACACAAGACCAGGACCATCTGATGATCTGCTCAAACCTCACGGAGACTTGTACCATGGATGACCTGCTGAGTGCCAGTGACAGAGCAATCCCCTTGGTCGAATACTCGAAGAATGAAGTGTGACGTAGTGCCTAAGACACGGAAAGTAAGTATCAGGGAGAGAGCAATGTCTGCACAATGGCAGGTCCTGGGGATTGATGTGGTTCAAGTGGCTATTGACGCGGGATGTCCTGTTCGGAACTGAAAGATGAGACTTTGATCTCTTCTGCGTAGTTGTTTTTTCTTTTCTTTTTTTTTTTGTTAGTCATCCGCGTTTCAGTCATGCAATTTTTATTTTCATGAGCGGCAGGAGAGATGCTATTCATGAAGATTCTCAAGGCAGCTTGGCGCCACATGAAGATACCAAGAGACTGGGAGGTTGCAATAATAATATCAATATTTAAAAAGGGTGACAATCGACAATGTGAAAATCACAGAGATATTTCCCTTCTCAGTGTCCCCGGGGAAAGTCTACTCTAGGATTCTAGAACGGCGATTAAGAGGTCTAGCAGAGCCAAACATGGATGAAACTCAATGTGGGTTTAGGGCAAACAGAAGTACTCAAGACCTTATCTTTACACTCAGACAGCTAGGTGAAAAGGCTCTTGAATATAATAAAGAGATGCATCTCTGCTTTTTGGAATTGGAGAAGGCATTTGATAAAGTTCCTTGGGACAAACTCTGGGAGTGCCTGACAAGGAAGAACATCCCAGGACCCCTGATCTCTGCCATTCAGAGTTTCTATTAAACATGCAGAAATTATGTGCGGACATCAAATCAAAAGTCAGGAGAGTTCAAGACCACTAACGGAGTAAGACAGGGGGACATTCTATCACCGTACCTTTTCATACTTCTCATGGATGAAGTCATCAAAGCCTGCAAGGAATGGACAAACAAGTATGAAGTAGGGTACTGGAAGATGAGACCAAGTTACATATCGGAACTAGCATTTGCAGACGATGTGGCCCTGATCACGAAAACCGAAGTACATCTCCAGATCAACTTGCAGGTCTGGGAAGAAGAGTTGAAGAAGAGAGGAATGCACATCAGCAACTCCAAAACAAAAAACATAGTGATCGCCAGAGATGAAAAGAGACATCAGATAACCTTGGGAACACGAGCACTAGAGCAGGTCAGCAACTTTAAATATCTAGGAGTGGTAATAGACAGCAGGGGAGGAATCAAAGAGGAGTTAACTGCACGAAGGGCAGCAGCAGGTAGACTGTTCCATGCAATAAACAGAGGTTTCCTCAGTAGAAGAGAAATAAGCAGGAAAACAAAGATGGATGTATACCGCTCGACCTATGTGCCTGTCCTGACATACGGATGTGAGTCATGGGCAATGACTACAGTCCAAGAAAGGCAATTACAAACTTCAGAAATGAGGTACCTAAGAAAGGCGGTTCAGGTGACGAAAAGGGACAAGATCCGTAACCAGACAATACGTAGCTATCTTGAAGTTCAACCCCTGCAGACACGAGTGGAGCAGTCCCAACTACAGTGGTTTGGCCATGTCTGTAGAATGGAAGAAGATCGGATACCAAAGCGATCATGGGAGATCAAAAGTCAAGGACGCAGACCCCGAGGACGTCCCAAAATAAGTTGGGAAGACAACATACGACAGTCCCTAAGTGATAGAGGGCTGGATTGGAAAGAGGCCAGGAAAAAGACGACGGATAGAGCAGTGTGGCGTTCTCTTTGGCAAACCTCTACACCTCACGGTAGAAGAGGAGCGACTAAGTAAGTAAGTCAGTAAGTTAGATTTAATTTCCTGTTTTTATACATACGTTATCCAAAGCAATGAAATCCCCGCTTGCCGTTTCTATCAGTATTCTGACATGTACACCAGTGTCTTCCGTTTTGCAGCACTCTCTAGAGATCCTAGACAGTGAAACGTCCTTTTTGGGTCTGACTGTAGCCTGGGTCAACATCAAAGTTCAGACCCTCATTTCTGATACAGTGCCCCAGGACATTTGAAACCCAAGGCCAAACAGGCATCAAAGAACTCGCCCATCTCGGAAGCATTATCTTATGTGATAGGCGCAGCAGTCCGGGCATGTAAAGGCCGATCGGACTAACTGCACATGTTTTGCATGACTTCCGATGTGCACGGAGTAACGGCAAGATCTAACGTAGACCAAAAATCCCCATTTACCAGTCATGCGTGGTTCGAGTCCTCATTTGCAGCTACGAAGCCTGGGAATTACTCAAACATGATTTATTAGGACTAGAGGCATTTCACTATTAGGACTAGAGGCATTTCACTATTAGGGCTTTAGGCATTTCACTATTAGGACTAGAGGCATTTCACTATTAGGGCTTTAGGCATTTCACTATTAGGACTAGAGGCATTTCACTATTAGGGCTTTAGGCATTTCACTATTAGGACTAGAGGCATTTCACTATTAGGGCTTTAGGCATTTCACTATTAGGACTAGAGGCATTTCACTATTAGGACTAGAGGCATTTCACTATTAGGACTAGAGATATTTCACCATTAGGACTAGAGACTTTTCACTATTATGACTAGAGGCATTTCACTATTAGGACTAGAGGCATTTCACTATTAGGACTAGAGATATTTCACTATTAGAACTAGAGACTTTTCACTATTAGGACTAGAGGCATTTCACTATTAGGACTAGAGACTTTTCACTATTAGGACTAGAGGCATTTCACTATTAGGACTAGAGACTTTTCACTATTAGGACTATAGGCATTTCACTATTAGGGCTTTAGGCATTTCACTATTAGGACTAGAGGCATTTCACTATTAGGACTATAGGCATTTCACTATTAGGACTAGAGGCATTTCACTATTAGGACTAGAGGCATTTCACTATTAGGACTAGAGATATTTCACTATTAGGACTAGAGGCATTTCACTATTAGGACTAGAGGCATTTCACTATTAGGACTAGAGATATTTCACTATTAGGACTAGAGACTTTTCACTATTATGATTAGAGGCATTTCACTATTAGGACTAGAGGCATTTCACTATTAGGACTAGAGATATTTCACTATTAGAACTAGAGACTTTTCACTATTATGACTAGAGGCATTTCACTATTAGGGCTTTAGGCATTTCACTATTAGGACTAGAGGCATTTCACTATTAGGGCTTTAGGCATTTCACTATTAGGACTAGAGGCATTTCACTATTAGGACTATAGGCATTTCACTATTAGGACTAGAGGCATTTCACTATTAGGACTAGAGGCATTTCACTATTAGGACTAAAGATATTTCACTATTAGAACTAGAGACTTTTCACTATTAGGACTAGAGGCATTTCACTATTAGGGCTTTAGGCATTTCACTATTAGGACTAGAGGCATTTCACTATTAGGACTATAGGCATTTCACTATTAGGACTAGAGGCATTTCACTATTAGGACTAGAGGCATTTCACTATTAGGACTAGAGATATTTCACTATTAGGACTAGAGGCATTTCACTATTAGGACTAGAGGCATTTCACTATTAGGACTAGAGATATTTCACCATTAGGACTAGAGACTTTTCACTATTATGACTAGAGGCATTTCACTATTAGGACTAGAGGCATTTCACTATTAGGACTAGAGATATTTCACTATTAGAACTAGAGACTTTTCACTATTATGACTAGAGGCATTTCACTATTAGGGCTTTAGGCATTTCACTATTAGGACTAGAGGCATTTCACTATTAGGGCTTTAGGCATTTCACTATTAGGACTAGAGGCATTTCACTATTAGGACTATAGGCATTTCACTATTAGGACTAGAGGCATTTCACTATTAGGACTAGAGGCATTTCACTATTAGGACTAGAGATATTTCACTATTAGAACTAGAGACTTTTCACTATTAGGACTAGAGGCATTTCACTATTAGGACTAGAGACTTTTCACTATTAGGACTAGAGGCATTTCACTATTAGGGCTTTAGGCATTTCACTATTAGGACTAGAGGCATTTCACTATTAGGACTATAGGCATTTCACTATTAGGACTAGAGGCATTTCACTATTAGGACTAGAGATATTTCACTATTAGGACTAGAGACTTTTCACTATTAGGACTAGAGGCATTTCACTATTAGGACTAGAGGCATTTCACTATTAGGACTAGAGATATTTCACTATTAGAACTAGAGACTTTTCACTATTAGGACTAGAGGCATTTCACTATTAGGACTAGAGACTTTTCACTATTAGGACTAGAGGCATTTCACTATTAGGACTAGAGACTTTTCACTATTAGGACTAGAGGCATTTCACTATTAGGACTAGAGACTTTTCACTATTAGGACTAGAGACTTTTCACTATTATGACTTGAGGCATTTCACTATTAGGACTAGAGGCATTTCACTATTAGGACTAGAGGCATTTCACTATTAGGACTAGAGATATTTCACTATTAGGACTAGAGACTTTTCACTATTATGACTAGAGGCATTTCACTATTAGGACTAGAGGCATTTCACTATTAGGACTAGAGATATTTCACTATTAGAACTAGAGACTTTTCACTATTAGGACTAGAGGCATTTCACTATTAGGACTAGAGACTTTTCACTATTAGGACTAGAGGCATTTCACTATTAGGACTAGAGACTTTTCACTATTAGGACTAGAGGCATTTCACTATTAGGGCTTTAGGCATTTCACTATTAGGACTAGAGGCATTTCACTATTAGGACTAGAGACTTTTCACTATTAGGACTAGAGACTTTTCACTATTAGGACTAGAGGCATTTCACTATTAGGACTAGAGACCTTTCACTATTAGGACTAGAAGCCTTTCACTATTAGGACTAGAGACCTTTCACTATTAGGACTAGAGGCCTTTCACTCACTATTAGGACTAGAGACCTTTCACTATTAAGACTAGAGGTCTTTCACTCACTATTAGGACTAGAGACCTTTCACTATTAGGACTAGAGGCCTTTCACTCACTATTAGAACTAGAGACCTTTCACTATTAGGACTAGAGGCCTTTCATTCACTATTAGGACTAGAGACCTTTCACTATTAGGACTAGAGGCCTTTCACTATTAGGACTATAGACCTTTCACTATTAGGACTAGAGGCCTTTCACTATTAGGACTAGAGACCTTTCACTATTAGGACTAGAGGTATTTCACACATGCAACCAGTGGAGTATTCTACGCATTCGATGGCATAACTATATCCGCAACGTAGATGTTTTTGCAAAAGCAGGCTTGCATCCAATCTCGAAAACACTAAAGTGCTGGAGTCGAGTTTGCTTGTTCCGTCAGGTCGAAAGACTGGACCAGGAAACCCCGACCCACACGATTCTTCACAAAACAATCCTCAGCGCCAAAGGACTTCTCCCGACCGGCTGGGCGCGAAGATGAGGTTGCCCCTGCACAGTAATAATAATAGCTGCCCGTCGCAAGCGAAGGTGGCAACAGCATCAGACTTGTGCTACGAAATCTGTTCTCCAATAGCTACAGAGGTCAATCCTGACATGGCATACTTTACAGCACATGTACCATTTCTTCTTCTTCTTCTTCGTTTGTTCTCAATCTCCCACTACCAAACCCTGAAGTAGCAGAATGTAGTCCAGAGAACGGAATGCGTTGTGTCGTTGTTTACAGCTTGGCTGCGATATTTGCACCTTTCGGTCCAACACATCCGACTTCAGCAAGCATTTTTTGAGTACCGGGTTAGCATTCCCTCTTCGATCCCTTCTCCTTAGCCAGTCTGCCCTGCTGCAGCCTGTTATCCAGGATCACCGCGTGGAGGTGTAGAAGGGTCTTGGCAGCTATGGTTCTCTGGTCCTGACGCTAGCAGTCAGCTATAGGTCGCTGACCACTGCAGCTCATGCGCTGCTCAGCATCTTGATCCCACATGAACCACTGATGTGAAGAGTCGGTTATGGAGTCGTTGTGTGTCCTGCTCTTTCGGTTGAGCCTCCGCGGTGGGGTGTCGCTCTGCGATCTGAGCACCGTTGGGGATGTTAACGAGCCAGGTAGAACGGTTCTGTGAAAGCATCTCCCAGGAGGTGACACAAATGTTGAAGCTTCCAATGAGTCTCTGTAGCGTCTCATGTTCCTCTGATGATTGTCTGCCTGTTCTTAGCTCATCGTGTAGCTTGGGAATGCGTTCAAATAGTATGTGAACAGCACAGGTACCATTGACCTTGGCGATTTTGTTGCTGACCTCAGAGTCAATATTAGTTTCCCTGGAAAGTCTAATGATTGGTGTCGCTCGTTCTTGACTCTGATATCTGGGTCGCGATATGCATAACATGGGGCAGGCTGAAATATGACAAGGTTTTTTTCTTCGCTGCATAACATACAGACAGCGCAACACATTACAAGAATTCAAAACTATGTATATTTCATCAAACTGTTGCCAAATATGTGTTGTTTCGCATCTCTTTGTGTTTGGTCATTTCTCTTTGTGTTTGGTCATTTCTCTTTGTGAATAAATGTATAATAATTCGTGTATGTTAATGTTTACATTGAAAAGAACTTTTTAGAAAGGCCAGATAAAGATGATAAGTTCAGGCGTAATGAGCAACTAAGGTAAGTGAACGTCACATAGTATTTATATAGCAAACAGTGGGCAGGGACTAACAATATAGCCCTCATACACATGGAGGGGGGGGGGAGTCGGGGGGGGGGGGGGTTTGAGACTCTAGTCCGGTCAAGCACAGCATACTGACCAGGAAGAAACGTCAGGGTCAGGCACAATATACTGACCAGGACCACAATCTGTCTTCCGAGTCACGCAGATGAAGCCAAGCATAGCGCAACCGCCTGAAGGACTGCGACCCACCTTCATCAACACGCTCGGAATGTGAGAAAAGCGACTACAACCCACCTCTTAACGTCATTTTCAAGGTGTATAAAAAAGTTAACTTCCTCATTATGGGCATTAAACAACAACAGCTGGATAACTGGCTGGCCCATCCCTCACCGGCGGTTACACCTTTGCCGATTACAACTTCTCTTCCAACTGTCTCTGTCATGGACCACGCTGGACCAGTGGATAATGAGTCGCCCTTCTGTAACGTCCTGAATGTTGTTGTGGGATGCAAAGGAATTGAATCCAACATGCTGATCAGAATGTGTTTGTTTTTTTGTTGTTGTTTTTTTTTTGCCTTATTTATCTATTTCCCAAGGCGGTGTGCGTTGCACCATGGTTTTTATTTTGCGCCTGTCGGCCAAGTGCATCCGACTTTGGCATGCATTTTATGTCAGGGTTTGCTTCCCCGGAGTAACGGCCGGTGATGCGATCGGGATTGAACCCGGCACCTTTGTGTTGTGAGCCGTGCCACTTAACCACGTCGTCCCCATCAGAATATGTTAGTCAAGGTCAGATGAAACATGTTGATCAGACTATGTTATTTGAGGTCAGGTGAAACATGCTGATCAATGTTAGTCAAGGTCAGGTGAAACATGCTGATCAATGTTAGTCAGAGACAGGTGAAACGTACTAATCTGGATTTCTTCCTGACTTCCAAGCGGTTCTCCCAGGAAACGGGAAGTTCCATGGTAGTCTGGCTAATAAGGTGGGAATTGTCACTGCGATCCCCATAGCGGTAGGTTTACTGAGCAGCTTCACATTTCACTACAGCCAGCAGAACACAGAACCATCTTCTGATGTATGCCTCAAAATGTGAGGAGAGCCACTGTAACCTGCCTACAAAGAAAGTAATCAAGAGTATATAACTCAAGTATGAATGGCAATTGCAACGACAACCCTGTGAAGGTTATACAGCACTTGTCTCATTCAACGTGCTCTCGGTGTGTCAGTGGTCCTATTCTCGTCTTTGTCAGTCTTCTGCCCTATAGAGATTAGACCACAAGTCATGCCGAAGACGGATGTCTCGGACTGAAACATGCAAATATCGCAGTCAAGCTGTAAACTAGCGACACAACGCATACCGTTCTCCACACTACATCCTGCTACTTGCAAAGCCCTGTTCAGGGCTTGGTAGCGGAGATTGAGAACGAAGAAGAAGAAGAAGAAGAAGAAGAAGACGAAAAAGAAGAAGAAGACCACAAGTCAGTTGTCACACCCATTTACCCTATAGATATTAGACCAGACCACAAGTCAGTTGTCACACCCATTTACCCTATAGATATTAGACCAGACCACAAGTCAGTTGTCACACCCATTTACCCTATAGATATTAGACCAGACCACAAGTCAGTTGTCACACCCATTTACCCTATAGATATTAGACCAGACCACAAGTCAGTTGTCACACCCATTTACCCTATAGATATTAGACCAGACCACAAGTCAGTTATCACACCCATTTACCCTATAGATATTAGACCAGACCACAAGTCAGTTGTCACACCCATTTACCCTATAGATATTAGACCAGACCACAAGTCAGTTGTCACACCCATTTACCCTATAGATATTAGACCAGACCACAAGTCAGTTGTCACACCCATTTACCCTATAGATATTAGACCAGACCACAAGTCAGTTGTCACACCCATTTACCCTTTAGATATTAGACCAGACCACAAGTCAGTTGTCACACCCATTTACCCTATAGATATTAGACCAGACCACAAGTCAGTTGTCACACCCATTTACCGTATAGATATTAGACCAGACCACAAGTCAGTTGTCACACCCATTTACCCTATAGATATTAGACCAAACCACAAGTCAGTTATCCATTACACGCTTTCAGTGTGTCCGTGATCCTATTCTCGTCTTTGTCAGTCTTCTACCCTGTAGAGATTAGACCACAAGTCAGTTGACCATTACACGCTCTCGGTGTGTTCGTGATCCTATTCTCGTCTTTGTCAGTCTTCTACCCTATAGAGATTAGACCACAACTCAGTTATCCATTACACGCTTTCAGTGTGTCCGTGATCCTATTCTCGTCTTTGTCAGTCTTCTACCCTATAGAGATTAGACCACAACTCAGTTGTCCATTGCATGCTGTCAGTGTGTCGTGATACTAATCTTGTCTTTGTCAGTCTTCTACCCTATAGAGATTAGACCACAACTCAGTTGTCCATTACATGCTGTCAGTGTGAAAGTGATTCTATTCTCGTCTGTGTCACACACAGAACTTTCACTGAAACCACACAAAAACAAATATAAGAAATGTAACAACGAACTACAAAAGCAGCAACTTACGATCAAAATGTGTTGTCAGTGAAACATCTGCACGTCTAAAAAAAATCCAAGTTATAAAATGGGATTTACCTTAAACATTTTGTTAGCTGGCATTAATTTTTTTATTCATTTTGTTTTACAAACTTCGTATTCATAATTTGATGAGGGGCGATAGCAAGGTCACACCAAACTATCCCTTATCTGTAAGTGTTTGAAGTACGTTACGTTCCCAATTGCACAGACGTTAGGTTAACTACAGATAAGGTTACGTAAGACTGTTTTAGCCTAGCTAAAGTAAAAGTTATTGCCCACCGCGAGCGATGGTAGCCAGAACATCAGACGGTTGTGTCGTAATAATGCGATGTGCGCTGTGTTTGAATTATAGTGAGAGAGTAAATGCGCTGGTCAACAATTTCACTCTTATCCCGAGTTATCTTGGATCAGTGGCAAGACTATTGGCCGAGACGACTGGAGGTAACTCGGAATGACCTAACTACAAACTATGTTGCAGCATATGCTAAACTTTAAGACAGGGGATGGATGTCTTCTTCTGCAGGCATCCGAGGCAATGAAAGTGCAGAGGAAATGGCCAAGGCAGAGGAAAACAAGCAACAACCGAATATCCTCACAAACCTAAAGAACTTCCATAAAAACTGTATCTTAAACAAGTGCAGACAGTAATGGATGGACTGATGGGCACCAGCGGTGATTGCAAGAGTTCTGTGCGCAGACATAATGTAACGTAACTTAACTTCTTCATACTGGTTTAGAAAACTCTGCAGATTATATATACAACAAGTTTCATTTACATTTCCTTGCTCTAACAACTATGCGCATCCAATCAATTCTTAAATGCATAAATTGTTCCTGTCTTTACAACTTCTTGTGGCAATGCATTCCAAGCATTCACCACTCTCTGACTAAAAGATTATTTCCTAATATATAATATGGACCTTTCTTTAGTTAATTTGTAGCTATGCCCTCTTGTTCTTGTAGGTGGTTGTATTTATTTGTAGCTATGCTCTCTTGTTCTTGTAGGTGGTTGTATTTATTTGTAGCTATGCTCTCTTGTTCTTGTATTTATTTGTAGCTATGCTCTCTTGTTCTTGTAGGTGGTTGTATTTATTTGTAGCTATGCCCTCTTGTTCTTGTAGGTGGTTGTATTTATTTGTAGCTATGCTCTCTTGTTCTTGTAGGTGGTTGTATTTATTTGTAGCTATGCTCTCTTGTTCTTGTAGGTGGTTGTATTTATTTGTAGCTATGCTCTCTTGTTCTTGTAGGTGGTTGTATTTATTTGTAGCTATGCTCTCTTGTTCTTGTAGGTGGTTGTATTTATTTGTAGCTATGCTCTCTTGTTCTTGTAGGTGGTTGTATTTATTTGTAACTATGCTCTCTTGTTCTTGTAGGTGGTTGTATTTATTTGTAGCTATGCTCTCTTGTTCTTGTAGGTGGTTGTATTTATTTGTAGCTATGCCCTCTTGTTCTTGTAGGTGGTTGTATTTATTTGTAGCTATGCCCTCTTGTTCGTGTAGGTGGTTGTATTTATTTGTAGCTATGCTCTCTTGTTCTTGTAAGTGGTTGTATTTTTTTGTCCGTACGCAGACATGCCTCATGCCAATCTAAAAGATATCAACAACTATCAACGTTTCAGGTGTGAAAAAGACCTTTGTTGTTAAACAAACACCTACACAAAGAGATCGCAGACCTCTTTCGCACTTTAGATATTGAGGCGAACATGTGGAAACAGCAAAACACAATTTTCTGGACTGCCAATCATTATTTAAACTATGGTGATATCACGTGAACACCTGCAGAGAAGTTTACATATCAGTACCGTTGGTATCAAGCAAGTACGGAAACTCAAATACCTGGGTAGTATGTTCACTGATGACGTCAAAGTGGACAAAGATGTAATTCAGAAGGCGAACACCGTCGATATCGCATTGTACCGATTTTGAAACACCCTAGAGTGCTTCTTTCAACAAAGACAAGGCTGATAAAGTCACTGTTTATTCATACATTGTGTTACCAATGTCAATCTTGGTCCTTACTGGCAATACATAATCGTAAGATCCAGAGATGTGAGAAAAGCTGTGTGAGAAGTGTATCCGGAAAGACAATCCATGAAAGAATCCACAACACCACACTGAAGCAGAAAGTGAGGTCAAACCCAGTTAGTGTCTGCGTTGACTCCCAACAAATTTAGTGGGTCGGTCATTATGGCCAGACTGTAGCGAGAGCATATCATATGTAGGTCACAGGTCTGACTCACTCAGGAAGTTTTAACCAAACGACAGCACAAACCTCCCACCTGGCGATGACAAGAAATCTACTCATCCAGCCTCTCTGCGACGCCGCATGACAAGATCAGCAGGGCAAAAGAAGAAGAAGCCCATCATAGTCAGAATTACAGAAGAAACTACTGCCACCAACCCTCTTCATTAACAACACACTGCAGAGACGCACAAAAACAGCAACAACACACTGTAAAGACGCACAAAAACAGCAACAACACACTGTAGAGACGCACAAAAACAGCAACAACACACTGTAGAGACGCACAAAAACAGCAACAACACACTGCAGAGACGCACAAAAACAGCAACAACACACTGTAGAGACGCACAAAAACAGCAACAACACACTGTAGAGACGCACAAAAACAGCAACAACACACTGTAAAGACGCACAAAAACAGCAACAACACACTGTAGAGACGCACAAAAACAGCAACAACACACTGTAGAGACGCACAAAAACAGCAACAACACACTGTAAAGACGCACAAAAACAGCAACAACACACTGCAGAGACGCACAAAAACAGCAACAACACACTGTAGAGACGCACAAAAACAGCAACAACACACTGTAGAGACGCACAAAAACAGCAACAACACACTGTAAAGACGCACAAAAACAGCAACAACACACTGTAGAGACGCACAAAAACAGCAACAACACACTGTAGAGACGCACAAAAACAGCAACAACACACTGTAGAGACGCACAAAAACAGCAACAACACACTGTAGAGACGCACAAAAACAGCAACAACACACTGTAAAGACGCACAAAAACAGCAACAACACACTGCAGAGACGCACAAAAACAGCAACAACACACTGTAGAGACGCACAAAAACAGCAACAACACACTGTAGAGACGCACAAAAACAGCAACAACACACTGTAGAGACGCACAAAAACAGCAACAACACACTGTAGAGACGCACAAAAACAGCAACAACACACTGTAGAGACGCACAAAAACAGCAACAACACACTGTAAAGACGCACAAAAACAGCAACAACACACTGCAGAGACGCACAAAAACAGCAACAACACACTGTAGAGACGCACAAAAACAGCAACAACACACTGTAGAGACGCACAAAAACAGCAACAACACACTGCAGAGACGCACAAAAACAGCAACAACACACTGTAGAGACGCACAAAAACAGCAACAACACACTGTAGAGACGCACAAAAACAGCAACAACACACTGCAGAGACGCACAAAAACAGCAACAACACACTGTAGAGACGCACAAAAACAGCAACAACACACTGTAGAGACGCACAAAAACAGCAACAACACACTGCAGAGACGCACAAAAACAGCAACAACACACTGTAGAGACACACAAAAACAGCAACAACACACTTAACTTAACTTAACGTCTTTATACTGGTTTAGAAAACCCTGCAGAGTCTGTATACAACCAGTCACATTTACATCACCTTGCTCTAAAAGCTATGCGCATCCAGTTTATTCTTAAATGCAATAACTGTCCCTGCCTCCACTGGCAATGCATTCCAAGCAGACACCACTCTGTGACTAAAAAAATATTTCCTAATATCTAACCTGGACCTCTCTTTAATCAGCTTGTAGCTATGCCCTCGTGTTATTGTAGGTGGCTGTATTTTTAAAAAAAACTTGTTATAGTCTAATTTATCGATTCCTCTGATCATCTTATAAACCTGTATTAAGTCTCCACGAATTCTTCTCTCTTCGAGACACTGTAGGCCGGTTTTTCTGAGTCGTTCCTCATAACTGTAATTCTGGAATCCCACTATCATCTTTGTCGCTCTTTTTTGTATTCTTTCTAGCATGTTTATCTCCCCTCTATGATAAGGACTCCACACCTGTACACAGTACTCCAATCTAGGTCTAACTAAAGCTTTATTCAGTTTGATGATCACTTCCTTGCTCCTATGTTTAATATTTCTTTTTATCATACCTAACATTGCATTTGCCTTTTTCACTGCTACCTTAACTTGCTCACTCACCTTTCCTGTATGATCTATTATAACCCCTAGGTCCCTTTCCTTATCTATCTTTCTAATATTGTTTTCTCCCATTCTGTAATTATGTTCCATATTGGATCTACCCATGTGGATGACTGTACATTTATCTACATTAAACTCCATTTGCCAGCTTACAGACCATTCTCGAATTTTATCTAAATCCGACATCAATATATCCACTTCCGCTTTAGATGAGACACTACTGCATAGTTTTGTGTCATCAGCAAATTTTGCAATCATGGATCTCATATCTATGTCCAAATCATTTATATATATCAAGAACAACATTGGTCCCAAAACCGAGCCCTGTGGCACACCACTTTTCACTTCACTCCACTCAGAGTACTCCTTATTTATGCCCACCCTCTGCCTTCTTCCCGTTAACCAATTTTCAATCCATTTGGCAACTTCCCGACCTATTCCATGTGATTTTAACTTTCGAAATAATCTTTGATGAGGTACTCTATCAAAGGCCTTTGCAAAGTCTAGATAAATAGCATCCACTGGCTCCCCTTTATCTATGATTTTAGTAACCTCCTCCATGAATTCTAATAGATTTGTTAAGCATGATCTCCCTCTAGTAAACCCATGCTGACTATTTTTAATTAGATTAAATTTGTCTAAATGCATTACAATGTTTTCTTTGATTATTGACTCTAACAATTTACAGACTATGCTCGTTAAACTCACCGGTCTATAATTTGCTGGATCTGATTTTTTGCCTTTTTTTTAAATAAGAGGATCACTCCTGCATCTTTCCAATCCCGTGGAACAATCCCTTTTGTAAGTGATTGAGAACATAATATAGCCAATGGTTTTGCTAGTTGGTCTCTAATTTCATACAGCAATTTTGGATGAATACCATCTTGACCTGGACATTTATTCACTTTCAACCTCTCCAATTTTTTAAAAACCATTTCCTCTGTAATACAGATTGATCTTAATCCCGCTGTATCCATGTACAGAGACACACAAAAACATAGAAACAACACTCTGTACAGAGACGCACAAAAACATTGTAACAATACACTGAACAGAGACGCACAAAAACATAGCAACAGCATACTACAGAAGCGCACAAAAACATAGCAAAAACACACTGTACAGAGACACACAAAAACATAGCAAAAACACACTGTACAGAGACGCACAAAAACATAGCAACAGCATGCTACAGAAGCGCACAAAAACATAGCAAAAACACACTGTACAGAGACGCGCAAAAACATAGAAAACACGCATGTTGAGCGACATAGCACTAAGACAAGAAGAGCGAAAGCTCGCTATCCCAGCGATCGAAAATCTACTTCTTTCCCATAACCTATGATATGGTTGGCATGTCAAATATCACTGTGTTAATTATTGCCACTTTTCAGCTCGTTCTGTCCATCGCTTGTGTTGCTAACTTTTCCATAGGATGTTTTTTTTTCCCCTGTACATTTCTGAGCAGTATCTGTCCACAGATGAGAGATACAAATTAAAAGATAAAACAACACTCTTGTTTCATTTTACTCTGTCCAACTATCACACTCTTGCACAGCCACCTTTCGGGTGAGGCCCTTCCATTGCACTTTGGTTAGGCTGGCTTCTGAGAGCGCACAAACCTAGCATAGGTACATACAGACGCACACATACATCCAAGCACTGGTTTATGCTTCTTAATACCGTCCAATTGACTACAGTCTGGGGTGGGATTGACGCGTCTCCGCCAGTAGAAACTAGTGAGGCAAACACATATAATAAAAGATAAAAAAATGTGTTTATTGTTTCTTCTTCTTCGTTCGTCCTGGACAGGAAGTTTGTCGTATTGTGTCTTAGTTAGACTGATGTAGACGCTCTTTTGGTCCGACACATTCAATTTCAGCACTGCATTTTTGAGACGGTGTTGCCTTCCCTTATCGCTTAGTCAGGCTGCCTGGTTATAGTCTGTTTCAAGGGTTGGTACTTTGAATGGAATAGGGTCTAAGTCAGTTATGGGTCATTGACTCTGATGCAAGTGCTCAATTATGATGCATCTGCTTGGAATCCCGGTATTCAACCAGTTCTTAGTCGACCTGTACTTCTACAGGAGCAGATGCCTCTGTGCAGGTCCCAGCTCTGGTATGAGCTGGAAGTAGCCGGGAGAATGGTTTCCTGCTTAGCGGGCTAGGCTGGAGCAGCTTAATACTCCGCGGCATTGGGACAAGTGCTTACGGAGGGTGGTTAACCGATGTACGAGTTCATCTTAATAATCTCAAACACTAGAGCAAAGTAGATCCGCTACCTGTTAGGCGTCATCTATGCTGCTCCAAACAAACCACCTAATCATGGCCGGTGTTATGCCATGACACACAGTTAGTCGCCTCTTACGACAACTCTCTGTGAGGCAGTGGTGCTATTCTTGTCCCCGGCTGACCACTCGGGCATTCAACCAGTTATGTTGTGAATGCCTGTTGCCAGGTAGCCAAAAGATATCCATAGTAGATATGTTAATCTTCCTGCGGCTTACCAGGCCTAGGGGAATGTACAAATAATTTGTGTACATTTTTAACTAAAATTGTATGTGGACAGCAGCCGTTAAGCCTACCCTTTTTGATTTCTAATCGCCAAAAGATTTTTTAACATGCAAAAAACGTGCTCGACACTGAACACGGGAGTCCGATCTCACTACCCAGACATCAGGGGACCGATCTCACTACCCAGACATCAGGGGACCGATCTCACTAACCAGACATCAGGGACCCAATCTCACTACCCAGACATCAGGGGACCGATCTCACTACCCAGACATCAGGGACCCAATCTCACTACCCAGACATCAGGGGACCGATCTCACTACCCAGACATCAGGGACCCAATCTCACTACCCAGACATCAGGGGACCGATCTCACTACCCAGACATCAGGGGACCGATCTCACTACCCAGACATCAGATTCTAAGTCGCGACCTCCGGCATCCGAGGCCGGCACCTTGCCTCGAGACCACTGAGTCCCCGGTACATCTTTCAAACAATAGTGGCCTTTGTAATAGAGACTGATCTTGATCTGAAGATGGACCTAGACTTTGACCTTGACCTTGATCTGAAGATGAATAGGCATTGACCTTGATCTGAAAATGGACCTAGACATTGACCTTGATCTGAAGATGAACAGACATTGACGATCTGAAGATGAATCTGGACGTTGACCTTGATCTGAAGACGATACTACACTTTGACCTTGATCTGAAGATGAACCTAGACTTTGACCTTGATCTGAAGACGATATTAAACGTTGACCTTTATCTGAAGACGATACTACACTTTGACTTTGATCTGAAAATGAACCTAGACTTTGATCTTTATTTAAAGATGAACCTAGACTTTGACCTGAAGATGAACCTACCAAGTGGGTGTGGGAGAGGTCGGGGCTGGGGAAGCTATGCAAGAATTGAATGTATCCAGTGTACCTTGGACTTTCGCCTTTTTCCATAACTTAATGTTTCATTATTCCAGTTTCATCAGCTTTCTCCGACTGTCCTTGGTACTTGTAATTTCATATGCTCACTTGTGTATTACCGCGGCTTGAATGCAGAGCAAGTACCACTGTAACCTACCAGGCATGTCGGTTGGGCATGATGCTGGCTGTCCCATACTGTAGAAAATATAATCTATTTTTTGTTGTTGGTAATAGTAATATGAGGAGAACTATACACTACAGCAGCAGGGGGAGGACTTAAGTCTAATGTTAAGCTTCCTGATTGTTACTGCACCATCATCATCCATGAAAATTTGTTCAGTTCCCTGTGGAGCATTATGGGTAGAAGTTTCATCTTGTCATAGCTTTTTCATCGTTCGTTCTCAATCTCCCGCTATAAAGCCCTGAACGTTCTCAATCTCCCTCTACCCAGCCCTGAACGTTCTCAATCTCCCGCTACCAAGCCCTGAACGTTCTCAATCTCCCGCTACCAAGCCCTGAACGTTCTCAATCTCCCGCTACCAAGCCCTGAACGTTCTCAATCTCCCGCTACCAAGCCCTGAACGTTCTCAATCTACCTCTACTAAGCCCTGAACGTTCTCAATCTCCCGCTACCAAGCCCTGAACGTTCTCAATCTCCCGCTACCAAGCCCTGAACGTTCTCAAACTCACTCTACCAAGCCCCGAACGTTCTCAATCTCTCGCTATAAAGCTTTAAAAGGACTTTGCAAGTTGCAGGATGTTGTCCGAAGAACGAAATGCGTTATGTAACAAGATGTAGTCTGGAGAATGGAATGCGTTGTGTCGCTAGTTTACAGCTTGACTGCAATATTTGCACCTTTCGGTCTGACACATCCATCTTTGGCTGGGATCAGTCCTAATACTAGTTGTCTGAGCTAGATTCTACATTTGACCATATCATTTGGTTGATCAGTCCTGACTAGTTGTAAAGTTGTTTGAGCATCTCTCACCATTGGACCCTACTCTCTGCAGTGCTCTTCACTTCAGCATAGGTTCTTACAGTATTTCAATGTCTGTGCATGCCTGAGATGTAAAGGCGAGTCTCTGGCATCCCCTTCTTTCTTTCTCCTGGATCTTGCTCTATGGTATCTTCTATATCTTCTTCGTTCATGCTTAGATCAAGGAAACGGGTTTTCTTACAAAAGGCCACCGTTGTTTGTAAGGCTGTTTCATCTCCATACAGCTTTTGTCTCATATCTGTCTAGCGATGCCAGTTTTATTCTCTTTCCCATTGTGAGCTTACAGTTTTGTAGAATGTGTAGAATGATCATGGTATGCTCCCCACGTGGACACCTGCCATCTGTCCCAATCCTCATTTTGTTGTAAAGATGACACTTGAGTCTTATTATGCCCAGTTCTCAGTCTGAAGATGATGACTTGCTCTTCTCTAGTTAAGTTATAGTAGTTTTCTTTTCGGAAGTCGGGATGTTGATCAGCTCATTTCCCTATGACGTTGGCTTTAATTATGGTCTTGGTCTCATTATATGTGATACTCAGGTCTGTTTGTGGGGATGCTCCTTCACTATTTGCTAGTTTATCTGCAGCTTCATTGCTTTCAATATTGCAGTGGGATGGGATCCACTGTTAGACCAATCTTTAGTGTTCTGATGAGAGCTGTCAGGGAGTACATCCATTGTTCGAGATCTTCATGTTGTGCTGTTTTAACGCTGCTAATACTGACCCGGCATCAGTCATGAATACTATGTTTTCTTGGTGGATATCTTTATCTTGGATTACAAGCTCAATGCGGCCTTCAGCGTCTTTGCTTCTGAACGGAAGTTATTGGAGTATGTTCCTGTTGTTAATACTCGAGTTTTTTCTTCCCCGTTCCTTAGTCAGTAATGGGCCCCTCCACCTCCATTAGATATGCCTTTGTTAGATGAGCCATCTGTATACTCATATGTCCATGTTTCTGGCGGGTATAGCCTCCTTATATATTCTTTCATGATAAATGTTCTTTCTTCCTTAATCCCTCTATTGTTTCTTGGCTTGGCTTCGTTCGTTCTCAATCTCCCATTATCAAACCCTGAAAGGGCTTAAGTAGCAGAATGTAGTACAGAGAACGGTATGCGTTGTGTCGTAGTTTACAGCTTGACTGCGATGTTTGCACCTTTCGGTCCAACATATCCGACTTCAGCAAGCATTTTTTGAGTACCGTGTTAGCATTCCCTCTTCGATCCCTTCTCCTTAGCCAGTCGGCCCTGCTGCAGCCTGTTATCCAGGATCACCGCGTGGAGGTGTAGAAGGGTCTTGGCAGCTCTGGTTCGCTGACCCTGACGCTAACAGTCAGCAAGCTGCTCAGCATCTTGATCCCCTATTGTTTCTCATGGGATTTTGTGTTTTTTTCCCCACGGTGGAATTTTGGAATGTTTGTTTTAGATCTAAATCTACTACCTGGCCTATGATTTGGTCTGTTTACGCCAGAATTTTTTTTAAAATTTGAAGTGGTTTCTCTTCCTGTGTACCTTATCCTGTCATTCATTGCGTAATCTGGCATTCGTTTAAACTTCTCCCTTGCCAGAGTGTTTTTGGATCTCTATGCGTCTCCATACTTACGATTCTTGTGATGTTCTCCGTTGCGTTTATTGGTGTTGTTCAATGCCTAAAGGGGCAAATATCGCAGTCAAGCTGTAAACTAGCGACACAACGCATTCCGTTCTCCAGACTACATCCTACTACTTGCAGAGTCCTGTTAAGGGTTTGGTAGCGGGAGATTGAGAACGTTCAGGGCTTGGTAGCGGGAGATTGAGAACGTTCAGGGCTTAGTAGCGTGAGATTGAGAACGTTCAGGGCTTGGTAGCGGGAGATTGAGAACGTTCAGGGCTTGGTAGCGGGAGATTGAGAACGTTCAGGGCTTGGTAGCGGGAGATTGAGAACGTTCAGGGCTTGGTAGCGGGAGATTGAGAACGTTCAGGGCTTGGTAGCGGGAGATTGAGAACGTTCAGGGCTTAGTAGCGTGAGATTGAAAACGTTCAGGGCTTGGTAACAGGAGATTGAGAACGTTCAGGGTTTGGTAGCGGGAGATTGAGAACGTTCAGGGCTTGGTAACAGGAGATTGAGAACATTCAGGGTTTGGTAGCGGGAGATTGAGAACGTTCAGGGCTTGGTAGCGGGAGATTGAGAACGTTCAGGGCTTGGTAGCGGGAGATTGAGAACGTTCAGGGCTTAGTAGCGGGAGATTGAGAACGTTCAGAGCTTGGTAGCGGGAGATTGAGAACGTTCAGGGCTTGGTAGCGGGAGATTGAGAACGTTCAGGGCTTGGTAGCGGGAGATTGAGAACGTTCAGGGCTTGGTAGCGGGAGATTGAGAACGTTCAGGGCTTGGTAGCGGGAGATTGAGAACGTTCAGGGCTTGGTAGCGGGAGATTGAGAACGTTCAGGGCTTGGTAGCGGGAGATTGAGAACGTTCAGGGATTGGTAGCGGGAGATTGAGAACGTTCAGGGCTTAGTAGCGGGAGATTGAGAACGTTCAGGGCTTGGTAGCGGGAGATTGAGAACGTTCAGGGCTTGGTAGCGGGAGATTGAGAACGAACGCAGAAGAATAATAATAAGGTATGGGGTAGGACAGGGGCGTGTAAGGGATATCACATCACGGCAAGAGGCAGTCACTTCCTAGGGCAGGGGCGTGTAAGGGATAGCACCTCACGGCAAGAGGCAGTCACTTCCTAGGGCAGGGGCGTGTAAGGGATATCACCTCACGACAAGAGGCAGTCACTTCCTAGGGCAGGGGCGTGTAAGGGATATCACCTCACCACAAGAGGCAGTCACTTCCTAGGGCAGGGGCGTGTAAGGGATAGTACCTCACGACAAGAGGCAGTCACTTCTTAGGGCAGGGGCGTGTAAGGGATATCACCTCACGGCAAGAGGCAGTCACTTCCTAGGGCAGGGGCGTGTAAGGGATAGCACCTCACGGCAAGAGGCAGTCACTTCCTAGGGCAGGGGCGTGTAAGGGATATCACCTCACGACAAGAGGCAGTCACTTCCTAGGGCAGGGGCGTGTAAGGGATATCACCTCACGACAAGAGGCAGTCACTTCCTAGGGCAGGGGCGTGTAAGGGATAGTACCTCACGACAAGAGGCAGTCACTTCTTAGGGCAGGGGCGTGTGAGGGATAGCACCTCACGACAAGAGGCAGTCACTTCCTAGGGCAGGGGCGTGTAAGGGATATCACCTCACGACAAGAGGCAGTCACTTCCTAGGGCAGGGGCGTGTAAGGGATAGTACCTCACGACAAGAGGCAGTCACTTCCTAGCAAAAAAGGATGGCCTTGACCCTAATTGGTTCCGCCGCTCCTGCCTAACTCACGTATGGCTCCTAGAGTCTGCTAACAAACAACAGCGCCACCCCCCGAGCAGCGGCTTTGACTGGCCGGCTAAACTACGTGAGCAAACGCGGAGGAAAACTAGGGCGCAAATCCTATCATGCATGGGAGGAGCACAAAAGCCTTGACTGGCCCCCGCACAACGAGATGGAAAATTTGATCAAAATTCGGATATGGAAGATCCGCCAGTTGTGTAAGACAGCTTTCCTAGGAGAGGCAACTCTGAACCCAAACAACTGCTGGCCTGCAGTCAAGCTGGAAACAGCCAAGGGCTAGGGAGGCCCAAACAAATGCATGCTGAAGTCGGATACACTGTGCTACGGTGCATAACACAGTGAAACACAATGTGTTTAATGATGACGGGCACCAAAATGACCCAACGAGATGGTGCTCGACCCAAGGAGTCCCACCAGGTTGGAAGATTGCCGGACTCCCGCCTCAAAGGGGTCCACCAAATGCTACTGGTGGTCTCCTACCTCCGTGCCGTGGAGCCAGAGCACGGACAGTTAGGGAAACCACTACTGACCAAAACACAAAGAGAAGGACTCTAAACCACTACTGACCAAAACACGAAGAGAAGGACTCTAAACCACTAATGACCAAAACACAAAGAGAAGGACTCTAAACCACTAATGACCAAAACACAAAGAGAAGGACTCTAAATATACTTCAATGGAATGCAGAGGATGTCCTAAACAAGAAGTTACCGCTCGCTGACAAACTCTACGAGGAAAACATTGACATTGCTTGCATCCAAGAAACCCACCTTAACCAAACTCATAATAAAATCCTGATACAAGAATACGAAACCGTCGGCTTGACAGAGAGGGTCACAAAAGTGGAGTGTTCAGGCTAATTAAAAACTCTCTACCATGCAGAGAAGTCTAAAACCACACAAGCAACCAAGCTGAAATCATTAGTGCCGATGTCACTGTAGATGAACAAACCTTAAGAGTGATACATCTGTACTGCCCCTCCCCAGGGATCTCTCACTGGAATCAATAGAGGTGCAACACTCAAACTGGTTAGTTGTCGGAGACTTCAATAGCCACTCAGAACGATGGGGATACGCGGAGACTGATACACATGGCACTGAACTGGGAAATCGATAGTAACCTGCAGCTCATCAACAAAGCAGACGATGCACCCTGTGATTTACTCAAGAAGATGGCAGTCCACCTCAACACCCGACCTTGCATTCTCGACAGGAGACTTCAGTCACAAGATAAACAAAGTTGTCCTTGATCAATTGGCAGGCAGTGATCACAAATCAATAAAGCTGGTGATTAATATGAAACACACGGCCCAAGAACATAAGCCACTGCCCCGATGGAATTAAAAAAAAGCAAACAAACCTCTTTTCAACTCTGTTAGACATGTACTGCAGCCAGATTAACATCCGAAATATAAGAATCAGGGAATTAGCTGAAAGCTTCAACAGAGCTATCTTGAGAGCTGCCCTCGAATCAATACCCCGAGGGGCAAGAATAGACTACAAACCTTACTGGACACCAGAACTTCAGGAACCGGAAGAACAACTGACAGAAGCCAGAAGAAGAAATATCAAGTGAGGGTAACATCTCCTACAAACCTACTGCAGCAAAGTACAAACAGACACTAAATAGCTCAGCGAGAAACAGCTAGATAAAAACAACAGAAGCGCTAAATCTGGACAAAGACGGCAGAAAACTATGGAGGCTAGCCAAAGCCCTAAACAATGAGGACCGCAGGAACCATGAAACCTCAGTACAACTGAGCGGGAAAATGCTGACCAAAACACGTGCAGCTTTCACATTCATAAAAACATTCTCGCAAGCGAGCCAGATTCATATCCCTCCTGAAATAAAACAGGCAATGTTTACAGAGATAGATCTACAAAAAAACTCATTCACCTGCCCAGAGGAGCATATGACACTCAACCTCACCAGAGGAGCACATGACAATCAACCTGCCCAGAGGAGCACATGACAATCAACCTGACCAGAGGAGCACATGACAATCAACCTGCCCAGAGGAGCACATGACAATCAACCTGACCAGAGGAGCACATGACAATCAACCTGCCCAGAGGAGCACATGACAATCAACCTCACCAGAGGAGCACATGACAATCAACCTGCCCAGAGGAGCACATGACAATCAACCTGCCCAGAGGAGCATATGACAATCAACCTGACCAGAGGAGCACATGACAATCAACCTGACCAGAGGAGCACATGACAATCAACCTGACCAGAGGAGCACATGACAATCAACCTGACCAGAGGAGCACATGACAATCAACCTGACCAACCAGAGGAGCCCGTGACAATCAACCTGACCAGAGGAGCACATGGCAATCAACCTGACCAGAGGAGCACATGACAATCAACCTGACCAGAGGAGCACATGACAATCAACCTGCCCAGAGGAGCACATGACAATCAACCTGCCCAGAGGAGCACATGACAATCAACCTGCCCAGAGGAGCACATGACAATCAACCTGCCCAGAGGAGCACATGACAATCAACCTGACCAGAGGAGCATATGACAATCAACCTGACCAGAGGAGCATATGACAATCAACCTGACCAGAGGAGCACATGACAATCAACCTGACCAACCAGAGGAGCACATGACAATCAGCCTGCCCAGAGGAGCACATGACAATCAACCTGCCCAGAGGAGCACATGACAATCAACCTGACCATGACGGAACGTGATGCAGCCATTTACTCCCTCAAAACAAGAAAGTCACCTGGAAAAGACGAGGTAACCAACAATATGCTTATGAGATTGGGAGGCACTGCAAAGAAAATACTCCTCGTGATCATGAACTGCAGCTGGAAGCGTGGCAGTGCACCTCAAGTGTGGAAAGAAAGACGAATGATTCCCATACTGAAGAAAAATAAAGAAAAAACTTGACCCAAATAGCTATAGGCCAATCAGTCTCCTGAGCTGCACAGGCAAGCTCATGGAATAAATAATAAATACCAGACTCAGCTGGCACCAAGAAGAAAAACAAATCATTATACCACAACAAACAGGCTTCAGGCAGCACAGGTCCACGGAAGGTCAAGGAATCCACATAGCACAAGAAATCGAAGATGCTTTCCAGGATGGAAAACACACTCTGGCTGTATGGGTTGACCTGGAAAAATCCTTCGACCAAGTATGGAAAGACGGGCTGCGTGGGAAAATGCTACAATATGGAGTATGAGGAAAAATGTACAAGTGGATCAGCAACGTCTTAGAAAACAGAACAGCAAGCGTGCAGGTCCAAGGGCATACCTGTAAAATAAAATTAGGGAACAGGGTGTTCCGCAGGGTGGTCTCCTCTTCCCTACACTCTTCCTTATTTACATAAATGACATCGCCAACAACCTCCACAAAAGTACCCACTATTCTCTCTACGCTAACGACCTGGCCATGTTGACTACTGAAAAACTCATCACTACGGCCAGCACACGGATGCAAGGTTCTGTGGTAGCCCTCGAAAGATGGTCCAAGACCTGGTTACTAAAAATAAATGAACAAGTAACCACACATACCATCTTCTCCCTATCAAACATATAGGAGAAAGTAAAATTCCAACTAAATGGAAAAGAGATACGGCTAGATGAGGCTCCAACTTTCTTAGGAGTTTCCTTAGACCTGTGTCTGACTTGGAAAACGCAAATTTTAAAGACCCAGCTTAGGGCGAGGCTACGTATGTCCATCATGAAGAAACTTGCTGGTACTACATGGAACGCTGATGGAAACAATAAATAAAATTATACACAGGCACAGTGAAACCAGTTTTGGAATACGGCATTACAGCTTGGCACACAGCATCTAAATCAAACTTTGACAAAATAGGGCGCACCCAGAACCAAGCAGGAGTCCTGAAGTCCACACAAATAAAAGACCTGGAAGCTATGACTGGGCTACAACCAATGGAAAACTGCAGAGACTGCAGAATCCTACAGCAAGTGGAAAAATTCAAAAGAATCATGGACCGCCCGATGCACCTGACTAAATGGGCTAGGATGCGGCAGGCTGAATAGGAAAAGTTTTACAGTCCAGGCAAAAGAAAAGATGAAAAACAATGCTGCCCCCTTAAAATAAAAAAATTAACCAATACCAGCATGCTCCATCCGCTGCCTCTGGAAAGGAAAACCCTTCCCTGATCTTATATGCAATATCCCCAACATAGAAGACAAAAAAGTCACAAACAGAGGAACATAAAAAACAGTTACAAATTACATCAGCCAAAAATTTCCAGCCTGGAAACACGCCTCTATGGATGGCTCAGTCAAAGATGCGATTGGATTCGGGGGAGGATGAATCACTATAAAACGAAAAAGCGAAGTATACTCAGCAGCATTTACCACTAGGAGACGCTGCAGCAACTTCAGTGCCGAAGCCAGTGCCCTGGGACAAGCAGCTGAAACCCTTATAGACCATAGATGTAGGCAGAAAAGCAAGTGGTCATTCTCACAGACGCCCTTACAGTGCTAATGGCGCTCAAAAACCAGCACAAAAATGAACTCGGTCCTCTGACAGACTCGCTCGAAAGACTGTGCCAGTGCAACAAAGCATAGTCCAGTGACTGCAGCAGAGTGATACAGAAATCACATACAATGAGAATAGAGCATTGATCAGGGAAATATACAGTGCAAAATGAAAAAAGACCACCCTGGCCACATAGAAAAACGATAAACGATGCCTACCATCAACTCTCCAAGCGAGACCAGAGGACAAGCGATAATTCACAGGCTACGTACAGGTCACAACAGACTGAGATGTCATCTGTACAACAAGTTCAAGATTGGCACTACAGACCTTTGTGCCTGCGGCACAGTCCCCATGAAGGCAGAACATATTTTGCAGCCCTGTTCACTGTATATCGGTAAAAGAAGTAGCATTTTACAACAGCCAGTGTCCTTCCACGAGAACCTGTACGGAAGTGTACAGAGCCTTGATTCGACTGCTGCCTTCATTAAAGTCGAGGTCTGAAGACGAACGAGAAAGAAGAAGAATAAGGTGTTGTTCTCATAGCTCCAATGATGATACGAAAACCTTGGTTTTGAGATGTATTAATTGTTCATTTTTGTTGTTGTGGACTATGCTGCTATCCTGTATTCTAGCACTGGTCTCACAGAACATGTGTAGTTTGTTTAGGGTGCTAGTATCAGCTCCCCATGTTGAGCCTAATATCTTTCTCATTATGGTTATTCTGTTGGCTGCTTTTTGGATCTGGTTTTTCCATGTCAGCCTTGGGGCCATTGTTATTCCTAGATTAAGTTGGACTTATGTCTAGGGAGAGAGTCTGACCATTTACTTTTAGGACCACTTCTGGGGTTTGGGAGATAAGGAGAAAATTGTGTTTGTGATTTTGGATTTTGTTGATAGCGATTTGTCATTTCTTTATCTGTGTCTATATTTTATTTAGGGCCTCTTGCAATTGGTTTCTATCTACATGTGTAGACTCTTCGGATGTCCAGAGCCAAGTCATCTGCATATAGTGCACTGCGTACTCTTTTATGAATTTGTGCATATATAAAATATTCTTTTTTTTTCATTTCGCTTTTTGTCCTGCTTGTGCCTTTCAGCACCAGGCTATTAAGAGGTTTCTTGACCGGGCCCTAGTATGTGCTTCGTACACGGTGAGCTTCACTGCTTCTGTTATTTCTGCTATCCATCTTTTGCGTATTCGACTCTTGGCTTTGTATCCATTGGATCTGTATAGCATTGCTTTCTGAGGGATATTATCCGGGTGTTTTACGTGTCACATAGTCGAACCATTTGGTTTGTTGTCTCTTGATGAAGTCTAGCAATGGTGTTGTACCTACTTCTCTTCTAATATATTCGTTTCTGATTCTATCCATTCTTAATACTCCAAGCATTCTGCACAGGCATTTCATATCTGCTGTTATGTTTCTTTTATTTGTGTTCGTTACTGTCCAATTCTGGCACTGATAACAAACATATTATACCTACAAAATACAAAATTATTATAGCATACAAAATTATTATACCATACAAAAATAATTATAACATACAAAATTATTTTAACACCTCATCAGTCATCATCCTTCCCTCCGGCTGTTCTCTGAGCGACATTGGAAGAATGAAACAGGACTACCAGCGAGAAAGTTTTAATAGAGCTCACTTATAGATAAATAATTGAGTCACTCAACATAACATAATAATAAACTTAACGGGATCAAGACGCTGAGCAGCGCATGAGCTGCAGTGGTCAGCGACCCATAGCTGACTGCTAGCGTCTGGGCCAGCGAACCAGAGCTGCCAAGACCCTTCTACACATCCACACGGTGATCCTGGATAACAGGCTGCAGCAGGGCAGACTGGCTAAGGAGAAGGAATCGAAGAGGGAATGCTAACCCAGTACTCAAAAAATGCTTGCTGAAGTCGTGTTGGACCAAAAGGTGCAAATATCGCAGTCAAGCCGTAAACTACGACACAACGCATTCCGTTCGCTGAACTACATTCTGCTACTTACGCCCTTTCAAGGTTTAGTAGCGGTAGATTGAGAACGAACGAAGAAGAAGAATAAACTTAACAACTCTTTTGAGGAGGAAAACTAATGTCTGGTCAGGTGAAACATACTAATCCTACGTGTTAGCCAGGGACAGCCAAAATATACTGGCAAAGTCCCTCAACTTGACTTCCCAGCAGTCTTACATTGAAACAGGCTGTTTTTATGGCAGCCTGGCTTAAATGGTGAGGGATCGAAGTGATGTCTGTAGTAGTGAACAACACGCAAATGAGGTCAAGTATAGCACAACCGTCTTGAGGACCCCCGTCCACCATCAGCACACTCAGAATGTGAGGAAAGCTACAACAACCCGCCACTTAACGTCCTTTTCAGGGTGCACAAAACAGTAATCCTACTCATTGTGGACACTCAACAACAACAACTCTTTCAGAGCTTCATCCAGCATGAACAAAGTGTCCGAATAAAACAACTGGTTATAATGAATTTTTAATGTTAATTCAAATGTTTAACAAAGGTGCAAAATTTCACTTTTTGACTTGCATTCACCCGTTGACATATTTCTGAATCATACTTAAAACTACCAGATTTCCACTACATAAAATCATTCATAGCAATCGTTTCACATGCGGCTGGGGCACTTTATTGAAGAGTAAAGCAGGATACCACTGCACGCTACTATTGATCGACCAGTTCATTGTGTGAAGGATAGGGCATCCACTTCAGCCGGCCTCTTTACAGGATGCCTGTATCCAAGATTTGCAGTGGTGATTGAAGTGGCTTGACCTGACTTCGTTCGTTCTCAATCTCCCCTACCAAGTCCTGAAAAAGGCTTAAGTAGCAGAAAGTAGTCCAGTGAACGTAATGTGTTGTGTTGTAGTTTACAGCTTGACTGTGATATTTGCACCGTTCGGTCCGACACATCCGACTTTGCCTGCATTTTTATAGTACTGGGTTATCCTTCCCTCTTCGGTCCATTCTCTTTAGCCAGTCTGTTCTGCAGCAGCCTGTTATCTAGGATCACCGTGTGGAGGTGTAGAAGGGTCTTTGCAGATCTGGTTCGCAGGCCCTGATACTAGCAGTCAGCTATGAGTCGCTGACTGCTGCCGCTCATCAGCTTGTTGCAGTTGTGGCAAAATTCACAGTGCTGATTTAAATAGTAATGGTTTTACATTATATGAGGTTGTTATTCACATGTACAACCCTATTTAGGCAGATTTATGGCTTACCTTGAAGGTTACAGTGGTTCTCTTAACCTTGACCTGTAGCACTCCCCATAATTTTTTACGAAATTTGTGCAAATTTATTATTTTTCATATCTCGCTATGGTGGTCGACTTTCAAAATTGTTTACTCTTCTGTTTGTCTGTTAATAAATATGATTTTCTTGTGTTTAGAGACACTATTGAATAAAGAACTTGTGGATGTTATTGTTTTTGTTGTGTGTTTGTTAGTTTCTGAGATACAAGAAGATAAAGTTGAAAATTTATGGAAATCTCGGAAAACATTTGGACTCGGCGCTAGGCCTAGTCGCTCCGATAGAAGACAATGGATATCGCAACAACGTATCGATACTGTGTTTACAATATCGACACAACTGTAAGTTTCCAATTCAAATGTAGTTCTTTCATCTAAACAAACAAAATAAACAGATCTACTCAATAAAAATCTTTTCCAACAACCTACTTTACTTTTCGCAAAACGTCTGCTTGCCCCAATCGGCGTAATTAGAGGTGTTCGAAGAAAAATCGTTCAAAATTAATTTGTAATCTAACATACAATACCTTAACCGACAAAATATCGTGTGTAGATGGTGACGTATTCAACCTTTTTAAAAACTGGCTATGGGTAGGGTTTCCGTGCCCCCAAATTTTTTTTTAAATTCCGATTTCCTGGTCGAATGATACTTGACCGTAGCGTGCTGAAGGTTAAAACCCTGGTGCATATTGAGAGATCAAATGCGTAATATTTCCTGTGTAAATTGTGATCAAGGAGAGGAGGGATATCAAACCTGAAACTAGGGTCAAGATGAAACAGCAAATGACCTGACAGCAGCCAGTAACTCATAGCTGGCTGCTTGCATCAGGGTCAGAGAGCCAAATCTGACCAAGATCATATTCAGCCTTCACAGGCGGTCCTGGTAATAGACTGCACTAGTCATTAGTGTAGTCTAGCCAAGGGATAGAGGCCGCAGTGGGAAGACAAACCCTATACTTTAAAAAGCCAGATGAAATCAGCTGTTTTGGGCAGAAAGGTGCAAATTACAGTCTCAATTTATATTGCGACACGTCTTTTCAGGAGGAGCTACGAAGAAGGAGATACACAGAACCATCGCAAAGAACATGACAATACTCGATATAGTTCTTTGAGACGAGAATGTGGAGATTGATGGAACACACTCTCAGAATTAACCCTGATAATATAACTAGGCATGTGCCGAAATGGAACCTACAGAGGGAGAGAAGAATGAGAAGATCAAAGGAGCAACTGACAAAGAACAACGGAAAAGGAGGACAGGGTAGTTGTAGTCTAATTAGTGGATCATAAGTCGACAAGAATCACTGGATAGATTTGTTACAAGATGGATTAAGTGGAGCTAAAGATGCAGTAGTGAATGAGCTGAAAGCAGCCAGCGATTGATAGTTGGCTGTTTGCATCAGGGTAAGTGACCCATAGCTGACCAAGACCCTATTCTGCCTACAAAAGTGATGGCCCTGGAAACAGTCTGCAACCATGCAGACAAGCTAAAAGATTATGGATCAAAGAAAGAAGGTAAACCTGGCCCCAAAAATGCTGTGGATGTGTCTGGCTAAAAGGCGCAGATACAGCAGCATCATTATAAGCTCCGACACAACATCACAAACATCTTTTTCAGGACGAAAGTTGAAGAAAGAGATTAAGTCAAGTCAAGATAGGTTGTGCTTAGGGCTTGCATAATCCCATAAAATACAGTAAAGTAGGTTCACATCGCAAGTGAAAATAAATACTCAGACATAAGTGTCCTGTGAAAAGATAAAATGTTTGAAAGTTATAAACAATTAAAAAAAGCGGAGGCAGGGCAAATAGGAGTCATTTTAACAAGTCAACTATTTCCACAAACACAATGAGCATATAAACTATACATACATACATAACTAATTAGATTAATTCAGTTTTCTCGTGATGCTGTAATTATATGTTTCGGTTGCATTTCGGATATTAACAGTCACCTGCAACCAAAAAGATAATAAACAATTTAGTGTATTCCCAATTTATGTGAATCAATTAAAAAAAACATTGCTCCTAATTTACAGGAAAGAAGGAATAAAAGTGGTTTGGTCACATGAGAATGGAGTCTGATCAACTACTACTGCATGCCTACACCAAAATGATTATGTTACACTAAGTAAAGCATATGGCAGATAGATAAAAAAATATCAGAACTTCTACAACATGGGTTTACAGTGACTTAACTAATGAGAGAAAACTTCAACTTTCCAGAATTCTTGGAGGCAAAAATTGACGGAAGTAGTAAAAGTAAGGTTTCATGGACAGACAAACATTTCTAACATTTTATGAACACACTTTTGTAACTTTATGAACAGGTAACTTTTCTAACATTTTATGAGCATGCTTTTCTAACATTTTATGAACACACTTTTATAACTTTATGAACAGGCAACAATTTCTAACATTTTATGAGCACACTTTTGTAACTTTATGAACAGGCAACAATTTCTAACATTTTATGAAAACACTTTTGTAACTTTATGAACAGGCAACAATTTCTAACATTTTATGAAAACACTTTTGTAACTTTATGAACAGGCAACAATTTCTAACATTTTATGAAAAAACATTTTTCTAACATTTTATGAGGGAAGAGGACACTAACATTTGGTCAGGCAAAGCATACTGATCAGACACTGTTAGTCAGGTAAAATATACTGAACAAGATTCCCACCTCACTTTCACATAGGTCTCCCTTAAAATGCGCTGTTTTCATGGCAGCCTAGCTAACGAGGTGGGGGAATCATGTAATCCATGTAGTAGTGAGTAACACACAGACAGAACCAAGTGTAGCACAACAGCCTTGAGGATCAAAATACACCTTCATCAGCAAGTTCGGGATGTGAAGAAGGCTACTACAATCCACCACGTAACTCACTTTCAGGTCTCCATCGTGATTTGAACCCATGCAACCTCCAACACCCAAGCGAACACCTTACCTTGAGACCACTGCGTCCCCACCGATTGTTAGTAATTCATATGTTAAGAATGGTTTGTCTGTCCATAAAATGTACTTCTTCTTCTTCTTCGTACGCCGTCAGACGTCAACCTTTATTTTTTTGAAAAAAGCAGCGGTCATCCTGAAACTGTCAACACTGCCATAGAGCTTGTCTAGTGTTGTCACTGGTGATGGCCACATCTGCTTTCTCTAATCCTCGTATGTCGGGCAGTTTTGCAGCAAATGTTCAGCAGTCATTTTCCCGGTACCACACCAGCATTCGTCAGTGCCACCTATCTTCAATTTATTGAATAGGTGGTACCTCAGTCTATTGTGTCCTGTGCGAAGTCTGAAGACCACGACCTGCTCTCTTCAACTGGTAATAGGCATCGTTTTTTTGTGTAGCCAGTATGTTCTGTTTCCCATTTGGTCATGTATCCTGCTCTAATAAGCCTTTTTGACTCTTCGTAGGTCACACTAGGGTCTGGTTGTGGTAGTCTTGCTCCTTCTTTTGCCAGTCTGTCTGCCTCCTCGTTGCCTTGGATGTTACAGTGGGATAGAACCCACTGTACCACTACTCTTTTTGGTGCAAACTGCTGGCATAGTTGACAGAGTACTGCTCTTAAATCATTAAGTTCAGTATTTTTCTGGCTTTTTAGTGCTGTGGCCAGAGCATCTGTAAACAGGTTTATACGGCTTTCATTTCTTTTGCCTGTCACCATTTCTTCTACTGCAGCCCTCAGTGCCTCTGCTCTGAAATTGCTACTTTCAGGGTAGACAAAAGAGTAATCTTACATTGTGGGTATTCAACAACAACAGTTTATGAACAGACAAAATTCCAACATTTAATGAAAACACAAAACTTTTCTAACATTTGAACAGACACATTTTTCTAACATTTTATGTACAGGCAAACTTTTCTAATCTCATAAGCAGACAAGTTGTTCTAAAATTTTTATAAACAGACAAATTTATAGCATTTTTATTGTTGTGTGCATTCGCCTTATATTTGCGATTTTTATTTTGCGCCTGTCTGCCCAGCGCATTCGACTTCGGCGTCAGTTAACATTTTATGAAAATACAAACTTTTTATGAACAGACAAATTTCTTACATTTTATGGACAGACAAACTATTCGAACATTTTATGCTTTCAAACAAACCCCAAAATAAGTCTTAACGGCTAATATCTGCGGCCAAACAACAACCCAAACTACCTGGAAGTCACATTTGATCGGCGCATGATATGGAAAAGTCAGATCAAGAGAAACCGAATGAGAGCCAGAGAAAGAATGGCAATCATGAGGAAACTTGCTGGCACATGCTGGGGAGCAGATGAAAGTATACTAAAGAAACTGTACACTGGAAGAGTGAGACCAGTTCTCGAGTATGGCATTGCGGCATGGACAACAGCAGCAAAGGCGAACTTTGATAAAATTAGCAAACTCCAAAACCAAGCCATGAGAGTTATAACAGGAGGCATGAAGTCAACGCCAATTGTAGAACTAGAAAAGATTACAAATCTGCAATCCATGACCGACAGAAGAGACTGCAAAGCCCAGCAGCAAGCAGAAAAACTCAGAAGACTGACAGACCATCCAATGCATAAGAGACTAAATAATTTTGGAAATGGGAAACTAAAGCGGAGAAACTTTGCAGAAATAGCCAAAGCAAAGATGAAAGAAGACCCTATGAACGCATTAACACCAAAGCCCATCCTTACTGTACGCAAACCTACCTGGAGGCAGCATATATTTCCAGAGGTGGTAGAAAATATACCAGGTATTGGAAATAAGAACAGCCAGACTGAAAAAGAAAGAAGAGACATAACCCTGAGGTACATAACGAAAAACTACCCAAGCATGGACTGGACCCATGCATACACCGACGGCTCTGTAACAAACACAACACAGAACGGAGGGGCGGGGGTATTCCTGAGCCTACCAAATGGCAGAAAAACAACAGTATCAGTGGCAACTGGAAAATACTCAAGCAATTTCAGAGCGGAGGCAGAGGTACTGAGGGCTGCAGTAGAAGAAATGGTGACATGCAAAAGAAATGAAAGCCATATAGTCCTGTTTACAGATGCCCTGGCCGTAGTCACAGCACTAAAAAGCCAGAAAAATACTGAATTTAATACTCTGTCAACTATGCCAGCAGTCCGCACCAAAAAGAGTAGTGGTACAGTGGGTTCCATCCCACTGTAACATCCAAGGCAACGAGGAAGCAGACAGACTGGCAAATGAAGGTGCAAGACTACCACAACCAGATACTAGTATGACATACGAAGAGTCAAAAAGGCTTATTAGAGTAGATACACGACCAAATGGGAAACAGAACATACTGGCTACACAAAAAACGATGCCTATTACCAGTTGAACAGAAGAGAGCAGGTCGTGGTCTTCAGACTTCGCACTGCCACAATAGACTGAGGTACCACCTATTCTTCTTCTTCTTCTTCTGCGTACACAGTCAGACAGTAACCATTATTTTCTCGAAAAAAGCGGCGGTCATCCTGAGACTCTCGCCACTACCATACAGCTTGTCTTGCAGTTCCACTGGCAATGGCCACATCTGCTCTCTCTGATCCTCGTATGTCGGGCAGTTCTGCAGCAGATGTTCAGTGGTCATTTTACCAGTACCGCACGGGCATTCGTCGGTACACCCTATCTTCAGTTTGTTGAATAGGTGGTACCTCAGTCTGTTGTGGCCAGTGCGAAGTCTGAAGACAACGACCTGCTCTCTTCGGTTCAACTGGTAATAGGCATCGTTTTTGGTGTAACCAGTATGTTCGGTTTCCCATTTGGACATGTATCTGGCTTTGATAAGCCGTTTTGACTCTTCGTACGTCATACTGGTATCTGTTTGTGGTAGCCTTGCACCTTCTTTTGCCAGTCTGTCTGCCTCCTCGTTGCCTAGGATGTTGCAGTGTGACGGAACCCACTGTACCACCACCCTTTTTGGTGCGGACTGCTGGCACAGTTTGCAGAGTGCTGCTCTTAAGTCATTAAGCTCAGTGTTCTTCTGGCTTTTTAGCGCTGTGACTACTTCGAGAGCATCTGTCAGCAAGACTATATGGCTCTCATTTTCACTGTGTGTTACCATTTCGTCCACTGCCGCCCTCAGTGCCTCTGCCTCTGCTCTGAAATTGCTTGTGTACTTACCAGTAGCGAATGACAGTGTTATTTTTCTGCCATTTGGTAGGTTCAGGAATGCTCCTGCCCCTCCGTTCTGTGTAGTGTTTGTTACAGAACCGTCGGTGTATGCATGGGTCCAGTCCATGCTTGGGTAGCTTTTCGTTATGAAGCTTAGGGTAGTGTCTCTCCTTTCTTTCTCACTCTGGCAGTTTTTGTTTGCAATACCTGGTATATTTTCTACCACCTCTGGAAATATATCCTGCCTCCAAGTAGGTTTTCGTACAGTAGTGATGGGTTTTGGTGTTGTTAGTGCGTTTATGGGATCTTCGTGCATCTTTGCTTTGGCTATTTCTGCAAAGTTTCTCCGCTTCAGTTTCCCATTTCCCAGATTGTTTAGTCTCTGGTACATTGGATGGTCCGTCAGTCTTCGGAGTTTCTCTGACTGCAGCTGGGCTCTGCAGTCTCTTCTATCGGTCATGGATTGCAGTCTTGTAATCTTTTCAAGTTCTACAATTGGCGTTGACTTCATGCCACCTGTTATGATTCTCATGGCTTGGTTTTGAAGTTTGTTAACTTTGTCGAAGTTCGCCTTCGCTGCTGTTGTCCATGCCGCAATGCCATACTCGAGAACTGGTCTCACTCTTCCAGTGTACAGTTTCTTTAGTATGCTTTCGTCTGCTCCCCAGCTTGTGCCAGCAAGTTTCCTCATGATCGCCATTCTTTCTCTGGCTTTCATTCGGTTTCTCTCAATCTGACTTTTCCATGTCATGCGCCGATCAAATGTGACTCCCAGATAGGTTGGGTTGTCGTTTGGCTGCAAGATTTTGCTGTTTAGGCTTAATTTGGTACTTTGGGGTTTTAATGAGAGCGAGAATATTGTGCACGTGGTTTTCTCCTCGTTTATTTTGACCAGCCATGAGTTCGCCCACTCTTCCAGCGATGTTAGGGCCGTTTGCATCTGATTTCTTGCTATGGTGAGATTCTTTTCAGAGGTCCACATAGCCAGATCGTCTGCAAACATTGAGCTATGGACTCTTCTTGGTATATTCTCTGTAATATCGTTTATATATACCAGAAAGAGTGTGGGTGACAGTACTCCCCCTTGGGGTACTCCCTGCTCGAGTGTCACCTTTTTGCTCATCTGCCCTTGTACTTGGACTCTGGCCGTTCTTTGTTTGAGGTAGTGGTTGATCCACTTGTACATCTTCCCACAGACATCACTTTTTCTCAGCTTGACTCTAAGTCCGTCCTTCCAGACTTTGTCAAATGCCTTTTCCAGATCCACCCAAACAGCTACTGTGTGCTTCTGTGCCTGGTAGGCATCTTCTATCTCCTGGGCTATGAGGATGACCTGGTCCTCAGTGGATCTGTGCTGTCTAAAGCCGGCTTGCTGTGGAATTAGAATTCGTTTTTCTTCCAGATGCCACATCAGTCTGGTGTTTATCATCCGTTCCATCAGCTTGCCGATACAGCTCAGTAGGCTTATGGGCCTGTATCCATTCGGATCTGTTTTATCCTTTCCTGTTTTTGGTACTGGTACCAGTATTGCATCCTTCCATGCCTGGGGTACAATACCCCTTTTCCAGCTTTGGTTCAGGACTGATAGTAGTTTTTTCTTCGCTGTTTGGCCCAGCCCCATCAGCATTTCGTTTGTTATCCCGTCTTTTCCGGGAGATTTCCTTTTCTTTAGTGTTCTCATAGCCTCTTCCATTTCGCGCATGGTTAGTTTGGCCATCATGTGCTCTTCAGGAGCCGTATTTATGTTTTCGTGTCGCTTTAGCTCTTCGCTAATATCTGTATGCTTATCTGCAGGGACCTCGATGTGTACCACCTATTCAATAAATTGAAGATAGGTGACACTGACGAATGCACATGCGGTACTGGGAAAATGACCGCTGAACATCTGCTGCAAAACTGCCTGACATAAGAGGATCAGAGAAAGCAGATGTGGCCATCACCAGTGGCAACACTAGACAAGCTCTATGGCAGTGTCGACAGCCTCAGGATGACCGCTGCTTTTTATAAAAAAATAAAGGTTGACGTCTGACAGCGTACGAAGAAGAAGAACATTTTATGGACAGACAAACCATTCTTAAAATATGAATTATGAACTACTAACAATCGGTGGGGACGCAGTGGTCTCAAGGTAAGGTGTTCGCTTGGGTGTTGGAGGTCGCATGGGTTCAAATCATGATGAAGACCAGGATTTTTTCACGTGGATCATCCGATAAATATTTCCCCTGATCTCTGAGTAGTGAGATCAGACACCTGTGTGCAGTGGCGCGCACGTTAAAAATACCTTAGCAGTTGGAAATCTAAAAGAGTAGGCCTAACATCCACTGCTCGGGCAAAATTCAAATTAAAAACCCACTCAAATTATTTTATGGATATTTGCCCCACAGAGAATATGTTGCAAAAAGGGGACTGTGTGGCTATAACATCAGGTCTTGGTTATGTAGTTAGCGGAGCGGCATAGATGGCGCCTGACAGGCTGCGGGTCTACCTTGCAACTCTAATTTACGCTTCCACCTGCACAGGTCTCAAAAATAGGCGATCGTATATTCCAGGGGCTAACAGATGCTGGGATTGACCTGGCAAGTCACCTGTGGATTTTCACCTGCCAAAAAAAATATGAAAAAAAGGAGGTCACACCTCCCCACGCCGTCTAGCGACATAAGTGGACTGAAGATAAATAGATAAAACAATCGGTACCAAACTACGTGATAGTAACTGTTAAAGCTAGGGGTAGCCCCATAGCAGACACTGCTGTCAGGGATGAGGTGTTAGACACTTCATTGTACTAAGCCTTGTCATTTCAGCATGAGGTGGTGGTGGCCAGTTCACATCTTCACTGTCTTTTCTTCCCTAATAGTAAACTAAGTACACCATTTACAACTAGGTCAAATGGAATTTTACTACACTGACAGCAGAATGAAATTCACATTTGGGGCTTTACGTGTACAACTATCACCATCTGGTCATTCCCCTCTTGGCCGCTATCGGCTTATCTGGCCTTCTCCCAACTCCTGTGCCTAACTGGCAAGTCACATTGGCTCCTTGTTTTACCCACATGGTATCCTACCTCTGACAAGTCCACGAGTTATGAGACCTGTGACGAGTTATGTGCTATCAAGCTAAATACGTTTTCTTACTCAGTTATGTGTTTGTATCTGAGCTGCTGATTAGTGCAGTAGTACTGCCGAAGACGGATGTGTCAGACCAAAAGGCGCAAATATCACAGTCAAGTTGTAAACTAGTGACACATCGCATTCTGTTTGAAGGACAATATCCTGCTACTTGCAAAGTCCAAGTTCAAGGCTTGGTAGCGTGAAATGGAGATCAAACGAAGAAGAAGAAGTGCAGTGGTAGGGCACTTCCATTTTATGACAAAGGTATGGGGTTCAACTCACGCTGTAAATGGGTACCTGGCTGACCATAGGGAATGGAAAAGGCAGAGAGGAAGGGAACTGGCCATGCCTTCACAAGGCTATAGGTTGGTACGTCTTTCATCTTCTTGTCATTTGTCCTCAAGCGTTGCAAGGTCAATATCTAACAAACATCACTAGGTCAATATCTAACAAACATCACTAGGTCAATATCTAACAAACATCACTAGGTCAATATCTAACAAACATCACTAGGTCAATATCTAACAAACATCACTAGGTCAATATCTAACAAACATCACTAGGTTAATATGTAACAAACATCACTAGGTCAATATCTAACAAACATCACTAGGTCAATATCTAACAAACATCACTAGGTCAATATCTAACAAACATCACTAGGTTAATATGTAACAAACATCACTAGGTCAATATCTAACAAACATCACTTGGTTAATTTGTAACAAACATCACTAGGTCAATATCTAACAAGCATCACTAGGTCAATATCTAACAAACATCACTAGGTCAATATGTAACAAACATCACTAGGTCAATATGTAACAAACATCACTAGGTCAATATCTAACAAACATCACTAGATCAATATCTAACAAACATCACTAGGTCAATATCTAACAAACATCACTAGGTCAATATCTAACAAACATCACTAGGTCAATATCTAACAAACATCACTAGGTCAATATGTAACAAACATCACTAGGTCAATATCTAACAAACATCACTAGGTCAATATCTAACAAACATCACTAGGTCAATATCTAACATCACTAGGTCAATATCTAACAAACATCACTAGGTCAATACATTGCTAGGTCAATATCTAACAAACATCACTAGGTCAATATCTAACAAACATCACTAGGTCAATACATTGCTAGGTCAATATCTAACAAACATTGCTAGGTCAATATCTAACAAACATCACTAGGTCAATATCTAACAAACATTGCTAGGTCAATATCTAACAAACATTGATATGTCAATATCTAACAAACATTGCTAGGTCAATATCTAACAAACATTGCTAGGTCAATATTTAACAAACATTGCTAGGTCAATATCTAACAAAAGTCACCAGGTCAATATCTAACAAACGTCGCTAGATCATTTTCTACCAAACGTCGCTTGATCAATATCTAACAAACATCACTCCAAATTTGTATAGTTACAATAGATGTTTCAAACAATTGAAATCTCTACTCAGTCTTTAACTCTATATGAACACGTTGAAGGTAATCACTAAATTTACACCTATGTACACTCTAATATAATAGAAGACGGACATGACATAACATTTTTATACTGTTTATTGGATGTTAACTGATGTGCAAGTCCATCTTAATAGACTCAAACACTAGAACAAAGTAGACCCATAGCCTGTTAGGCACCATCTATGTTGCTCTTAACAAACCACCTAACCATGGTCGTTGTTATGTTGTTGTTGTTGCTTAGATGTTTGCCTCACTAGTTTCTACTGGCGGAGGCGCGCCATTTTCCATCCCAGATCGTAGTCCATTGGGCAATATCAGGACGCATCAACCAGTGCTTGGATGAATGTATGCGTCTGTATGTACCTATGCTAGGTTTGTGCGCCCTCAGAAGCTAGCCCAACCAAAGTGCAATGGAAGGGCCTCACCCTGAGGGCGCATGTGAAAGTTGTGCTAGAGTGTGACTGTAGGACAGAGTCACATGAAGCAGAGTGAGGTGAGAGAAGAGAGAGCAGGAAGAGTGGCCCCCAGGATGAGACCAGCTGATCTCCTCGACCATCTGGTCGTTGTTATGCCATGTCACACAGCTACTTGCCTCTTTCGACATGCTCTCTGTGGGGCAGTGGTGCTATTATTTTCTTTGTCATACATAAAGGCCCCGGCAGACCACTTGGGTAACCATACAACAAGTTCTGTGTCCTGCTCCCCAGCTAAGGTTTAAATAGCGCAAGAGAATGGAGATAATCAATATATTATCAAATGTTTTCAAACAGTTCGTGCTGATAAAAAAAAAGGAAAAGCTTATCTCCCTTTTGCTTACCAAGAAGCATAGAGTGATGGTCCCCGCAACTGCTCTTCCATCCTTACAGAAAAACTACCTCCCTTACAAACGCTTTCCAGATATGATTTCTACAGCAATGTATTTTATGTTATGAAGTTGACTGGTCCTATACACAACCCAATCATTGGGGCAAGAAGAGAAAGAGCAATCCCAATCACCATTGGCTCTTTTCGTCTTGCCAGACGATAGTAATTGAGCCCGGGCAGAAATATAGAGACCATGTGTTGCTCATGCAGTATAGTCCCTCTCTCGGTCTGCCTTGTTTACTCCAAGGGAAAGGTGATACCACTACATTTAGAACAAGGCAAGCTGCAGAAGCTGCCAGAGCAATGCTCTATCTGTTCGCCTGTCGGAGCTTCACTCCTAGACCAGCCGCCAACCAAGGCTAAGAGCCTGGTCTGCCCTGCCACAACACTCAGCTGAGGTTGCCTTTCCTTGCTCTAGGATAAGGCATTGTATCCTCTTGCGTGTGCTCCTTCGCACATTGTCGATTGTCAGGTTTTGGTAAATGCTGACCAACTTTCAGAGTTATCAGAAAACAGGCTGCACAGTCATATCTGACAAAACCTGACAAGATACGCCATTATTTGCAAGGCTTCAGATAGTTCGAATAAACTGAAGACAGGTGGCACTGACGAATGCACCTGTGGTACAGGGAAAATGACCGCTGAACATCTGCTGCAAAATTGCCCGACATACGAAGACCAGAGAAAGCACATGTGGCCATCACCAGTGGCAACACTAGACAAGCTCTATGGTGGTGTCGACAGCCTCAGGATGACAGCTGCTTTCTTATAACAAAATTCAAGTTGACGTCTGACAGCGCACGAAGAAGATGGTTTGAAATCAGAGTTTGCCTTCTCCTAGATGAACTGCCTTGCAAAAATCGGCCAGAAACTACGTCTTCCATCCCTTCTCCTGTTAGTCAAAACAGTTCTGCCGCGCGAAGGCCAGGAGCTGTACTTTGTTGTCATAGACTATATGAGACGCACACCATGGGAGCATTTAGTTGGTGTTGAGAGTTCATCCTCAACCCTATTCCCCCCCCCCCCCCCCCCCCAATGACAACATTTAGAACAAATTTAGAACATTTCTAAACATTTAGAAAGAGCACTCAGGATGTGATTATTTTCACCATAATTACCACTTGGGTCAGGAAATTATGTTTAACATGCAACTATTAAAATTTGTGGATAAGGGGCCAGACAAAAGGGCTGGCTGAGGAACCGGTGGAGCCCTATAGGTGTAGCTGTAGAACCCACCGGCGAGTGGTACATGCTCTGGGCTGCACCAATCTATTCCCAATTCATGGGTGAAATGCATTTTTGTTTCCTTTACTTTTTGTCCTCTATAATTTATCCACACGGATGACGAAGAGATGCAGGCCAGTGGACATTGCACCTCTGCCCCTTTGTGATGATCTCCCAGGTGGCGGGGATGCCACACATACCATAACTACAGGTGGGCTGACAAAACTGACGGAAGAATGATGAGACAGCTAACTCAAAGAAATATGATATGTCCCTGGCAGGACGTGACGATCCTGGGACACCGACACACTGGACTGTCTCCCTTTGGGGATACTCGAAATATGCGTCCATAGCCCCGCTTCACCATCATGATGCCTCTAAGATAACAGACTTTATACAAGACTGGACGTTGCCTCAAAAATTGAGGAGGACCTGTGCTTTAGTCCGGGAGGCATTGGGCTGTAAAGAGCTGTGGCTGTTGTTTCGAATGCCCACAATGAGTAGGTTACTCTTATGTGTGCCCTGAAAAGGACGTTAAGTTTGACGGTTTGCAGTAGCTTTCCTTACATCTCAAGCGTACTGATGAAGGTGGACCGGGGTCCTCCAGGTAGTTGTGTTATGTTTGACTTCATCTGCGTGTCGCTCACTACTATGGAGATCACATTGAACCTCACCTTGTTAGCCAGACTGTTGTCCTCGGCAACAGCCCGTTTCCAGGACGACCAACGAGGAGGTCAGGTGAGGGTCTTGGCCAGTATATTTCTCCTGACCCTGCCTAACATTCTCTGATCAGTGTGTTTTGCCTGACCAGATGTTAGCCTCACCGTCCGATCTAAACGGATTATATCGTCATTAATTGATGCAGTGCCTGGCAGTCAATCATTTAAAAAAATTGTAGTCATTTATTAGAAATCAAAATGTGTACAGATTAAAAACTTACTTCTTGTCCGTCAATCTCATGATAGTCTTTGACTATTGTATCTGCAAATCCTTCTGTCCCAGATATTTTGACAAATGCAACTCTCTGGTTAAAACCGTTGTCATTCTATTTGGTATTTAAGAAAAAGCATTCCATTTTAAAGCAACATGATCAATTACAAGGGGCTTGTCATAAGTCTTTACCCTTACCATAAGTAGGAGGAGAAAGTTGAAATTTGGCACAGTGCTTATTCCTCAATGTAGCCACCACCTAAATTTATACATTTCTGCCATCTCTGTATGACCTTGAAAATACCTTCAGAATAAGGTAACCTATTTTTCAAACTAAACCAGTTATCACAAGCCAGTATGACATCTTTGTCACTGTCAAAATGATTTTCTTTCAGCTGTTTTTTTAGGTTTTGGGAAAAGAAAAAAGTCTGATGGAGCTAAATCCTGAGAATATGGCGGGTGTAGAAGAATTTCAATATTCAAATCGTTGGCTGTTTGCAGCACAAGCCTTGCTTTATGGGAGGGCGCGTTGTCTTGAAACAAAGGCAGAATTTGAATGCACACTATTCCTCGTTTATGGTCAGTCTTTCTTAGTTTGGTAAGGAGATCTGCACAATATTGCCAATTAACCGTGTTGCCATGAGGCAGGTAATCTTTCAATATGACATCTTTGAAGTTCCAAAAAATAGTCAGCATCACTTTTCTTGCAGATTTCTGTGCTCTTGGCTTGGCATGTGTTGGTGAGCCCGGGGTTTTCCACTGCATGCTGGAAATTTTGGATTCTGGGTCATAATGGTGAACCCAAGTCTCATCTACTGTCACCATGGTCGACATGCTTTTCGACCGACAAATTTTGAGCAACTGGCCACAGCAATCAACCCTCCTTTGTTTCCGTTCACATGTCAGCAGACGCGTGACCCAGTGGGCACACACTTTTCTCATGTTCAGTCTGTTGTGTAAAATTCTCAAAACTGTACTTTCATTCAGTTTTGCTGACCTATATATATCTGCAATTGTCATTTTCCTATCCTGGTCAATGATTTTCTTCACTCTTGCAACATTTTCATCGCTGCGCTCTGAGGATGGTCTTCCTTATCTTTGAAGATCAGCAACATGGGAACGGCCACACTTAAACTGCCTTCACCAGTCTTTTACAGAACCATATGAAGGACAGAATTCCTCAAACACTGGTTCCATCTCCCTGTGTATTTCTGTAGGTGTTTTTCCCTGCAACATCAACAATTTTATCACAGTTCTGACCTCTGATTTCTCCATTTTGCTAACAAACCGTTAGAGTAGCAGATCCGATCAACAAGGTGTGTTGCGCATTGCACCATACCGGGTAAACCCGTCAAGGAGGGAAATTCATACTTCTCAAGTCCAATACTTCTTCTTCTTCTGCGTACGCAGTCAGACAGTAACCATTATTTTTTCGAAAAAAGCGGCGGTCATCCTGAGGCTCTCGCCACTGCCATAGAGCTTGTCTTGCAGTTCCACTGGTAATGGCCACATCTGCTCTCTCTGATCCTCGTATGTCGGGCAGTTCTGCAGCAGATGTTCAGTGGTCATTTTACCAGTACCGCACGGGCATTCGTCGGTACACCCTATCTTCAATTTGTTGAATAGGTGGTACCTCAGTCTGTTGTGGCCAGTGCGAAGTCTGAAGACAACGACCTGCTCTCTTCGGTTCAACTGGTAATAGGCATCGTTTTTGGTGTAACCAGTATGTTCGGTTTCCCATTTGGTCATGTATCTGGCTTTGAAAAGCCGTTTTGACTCTTCGTACGTCATACTGGTATCTGTTTGTGGTAGTCTTGCACCTTCTTTTGCCAGTCTGTCTGCCTCCTCGTTGCCTTGGATGTTGCAGTGTGACGGAACCCACTGTACCACTACCCTTTTTGGTGCGGACTGCTGGCACAGTTTGCAGAGTGCTGTTCTTAAGTCATTAAGCTCAGTGTTTTTCTGGCTTTTTAGCGCTGTAAGTCCAATACAAATTGAATGAGCTACAAATATGCCAAAAGTCAACTTTCTCCTACTACTCCTTCATAGTCAGGGTAAAGACTTATGACAAGCCTTCATAGTCAGGGTAAAGACTTATGACAAGCCTTCATAGTCAGGGTAAAGACTTATGACAAGCCTTCATAGTCAGGGTAAAGACTTATGACAAGCCTTCATAGTCAGGGTAAAGACTTATGACAAGCCTTCATAGTCAGGGTAAAGACTTATGACAAGCACCTTGTACATTTAAAAGTCTGCAATTCAAAATTAGCAAAATGTTAACAAGTGAGCTTAGCACACAAAAATCTGCATTCATTTTTGGACATGCTATGGAAAAGGCAAGAAAATAATTCAGAGACGAGGTACAAATGTTGAGGAAATAAGGATGATGATGAGCTGTGTAGCATCATGGCCTCAACGACGGGATTCGGTGAGTGTGTCTGAACAAATATAAAGTTTTTTGGTATATTCCCCCATGCATCGGTGATGTGAAAACAGCTACTGTCCGATTCAGGCATCTAAAACCAATATTCTGTCCTTTAGTCTAGGGCAAATGTTTACATATTTAGACTGATCTAAAGATGGCTGAATATCTGATGTATGTGCAGCTTTCGTTTAATGTAGTTATATCCATTAGATGGATATTTATGTTTTCTGTGAATTTCTAAAGTTGTGGTCCTCTGATTAATTATGACTGTCAAGATTCTAGAAATGACCTTATTTGATTAGACCAATAATCATGCACATGGATTTCACAATGATATTCAATACATCCGTTTCAGACTCTGAAAAAGATGACAGCTAAGGTGGTAATGCTTTAATAGGATGTTGTTGTTATATGCCCACAATGAGTAGAACTACTCTTTTGTGTGCCCTAAAAATAACATTAAGTGGCGGGTTGTCGATGCTTTCCTCACATGGAGGTGGACCAAGGTCTTCCAGAAGGTTGTGCATTGCTTGGCTTCATCTGCGTATTGCTCACTACTATGGGGATCACATCGATGCCTCACCTTGTTAGCCGGGCTGTCATGAAAACAGCCCGTTTCCAGGAAGGGCTACGAGGAAGCCAAGGTGAGGGTTTTGGCCAGTATATTTTGCCTGTGAATATTTTGCCTGACCAGACATTAGTCTTCCTTCCCCATTCGCAGGATTGTTGTTTGTGAATGCCCGCAATGAGTAGGTTACTCTTTTGTGCGCCCTGAAAAGGACGTTAAGTGGTGGGTTGCAGTAGTTTTCCTCACATCCCAAGTATGCTGATGAAGGTGACTGGGGTCCTCCAGGCAGTTGTGCTATGCTTGGCTTCATCTGCGTGTCATTCACTACTACGGGGATCACGTCGACCACTCATCCCATTAGCCAGGCTGCCATGAAAACAACCCATTTCCAGGGAGGGCTACCGAGGTGATGGTCTTGGCCAGTATGTTTTATCTGGCCATGACTAACATGTCTGATCAGTATATTGTGCCTGACTAGACGTTAGTCTTCCTCCCCGCTCCGCAGGGTAATTGACTGACAAAAATGTCCCAGTTCCCAACAATAAAACACAGACAATCTGCAAACTGGGGATGTAAGTAAATGCAATCACTCAACTCTCGACTTAAAATAATTGCATTTGTAAGAACAATTTCTCTTTAAGGCAAGCTCTTAAAGGAAACAGAAGTACTCAGATTGACAAGAATAAGTCCATTGTTCGAGTGGTCCGCTGGGGTCTTTGTGTATGACAAAGACAAGGACGGCACCACTGCCCAACAGAGAGGATGTCGTAAGAGGCGACTAACTATGTGACATGGCATAACATCAACCATGGTTAGGTGGTTTGTTTAGAGCAGCATAGATGCTGCCTAATAGGATGCGGATCTACTTTGCTGTAGTGTTTGAGTCTATTAAGATGGACTCGCACATCAGTTAACCATCCTCCGTGGCACTTGTCCCAAGGCAGCTGAGTAATATGTTGCTCGAACCTAGCAGGAAATCCTCCTCCCGGCTACATCCAGGTCATACCAGAGCTTAGACCTGCACACCAAGGCATTTTCCCTTGTATAAGTAGAGGTCGACTAAGAATGACGGTCCATTGTAACCATAAAACCATGTTAAAATAGACAACTGATGAGGGATATACATGTAGTGTTGCTCTATGCTTCATTTAGAGCAAACAGGCGGATCAATCTACTTCCTGGGATACATCTTGGATTTCTCCTTCTTCTTCTTCGTTCGTTCTCAATCTCCCACTACCAATCCCTAAAAAGGCTTAAGTAGCAGAATGTAGTCCAGACAACGGAATGCATTGTGTCGTAGTTTACAGCTTGACTGCGATATTTGCACCTTTCGGTCCAACACATCCGACTTCAGCAAGCATTTCTTGAGTACCGGGTTTTCATTCCCTCTTTGATCCCTTCTCCTTAGCCAGTCTGCCCTGCTGCAGCCTGTTATCCAGGATCACCGCGTGGAGGTGTAGAAGGGACTTGGCAGCTCTGGTTCGCTGGCCCTGACACTAGCAGTCAGCTATGGGTCGCTGACCACTGCAGCTCATGTGCTGCTCAGCATCTTGATCTCCATCTTGGATTTTATTTAGCATAAGCCTAGGAGTCAAGCATGCAGCAATGTGAATGAATTTACAGCAGCCATGGGTCAGTGATCCAGAGTTGACCAAGACCCTATGCCACCTCTAAGCGACTGCCCTGGAAACAAACTGCACTAGTGAATAGGGATTGCAGTGGGAAGGCAAACCCAGTACCCAAAAAAAAGCCAGATGAAATTGGATGGGTCAGGTCGAAAGGCATAGATATTGCAGCCTCACTGTAAACTATGACACAACGACCATTTCAGGACGACCTCTGAAGAAGTGAAGAAGATTTGGAGCTAACAGGTGAACCAATCAACTTCCTGGGATACATTTTCAGTTTTATTTAGAATATGACTAAATGAAACTATCAATTTTTAAATAATGCTTACAATAGGAATCTGTATTCTGGACACTTTACCAAACTTTGAGAAGTACGATCTGAGTTCATCTGCAATCAATGCAACAAGATTTAATATTTTAATAAACATAAAACACCACAGCATAAAATGTAAAAGCAAAGGTAGCCCCATAACAGACTCTCAAGTGGAATAGGATCACTTGCTCAACGCAATCAAGGCAGTGATAGTTGTCTTTCGTTTGATCGACTTTCCTCGTAGCTTGAATAAAGGATTTATTCTTGGAAGACTATTTTTATTTTTCTCGTGTTGCTCCTCCTTTGCTAACCTGTCTATTGTCTCATTTCCTAATATGCCACAGTGTGATTGTATCAACCGTAGTACTACCCTTCTCTTCTTTTAGTACGCCTAAGGCTTTATAAACAGTAGCAGTTTATCATTCTCGAGGGCTTGAGAACCGACATTACATCTGTAAGAAATACAGTTTGCTGGCATTGACTTGCTGTGTTGCTAAATTGTAGATGATTAAGACATGACGCTTACAAATAAAACCTCAGCAATCAGCTGAGAATGCAATTTAATGTAATAAAATTGCCAGTGTAATATATTGGATGTTTTAAATATAATTAATTGTAGGAAAGCAAAAGGTAGACAGGAGTACAATAGTACTTTAATTTACACTTAGTAATTGGAAGTGATGCATCAAAATATAGGATGTCTATCATTGTGCTAACATAGGATGTCTATCATTGTGCTAACATAGGATGTCTATCATTGTGCTAACATAGGATGTCTATCATTGTGCTAACATAGGATGTCTATCATTGTGCTAACATAGGATGTCTATCATTGTGCTAACATAGTATGTCTATCATTGTGCTAACATGGATGTCTATCATTGTGCTAACATAGGATGTCTATCATTGTGCTAACATAGGATGTCTATCATTGTGCTAACATAGGATGTCTATCATTGTGCTAACATAGGATGTCTATCATTGTGCTAACATAGGATGCCTATCATTGTGCTAACATAGGATGTCTATCATTGTGCTAACATAGGATGTCTATCATTGTGCTAACATGGATGTCTATCATTGTGCTAACATAGGATGTCTATCATTGTGCTAACATAGGATGTCTATCATTGTGCTAACATAGGATGTCTATCATTGTGCTAACATAGGATGTCTATCATTGTGCTAACATAGGATGTCTATCATTGTGCTAACATAGGATGTCTATCATTGTGCTAACATAGTATGTCTATCATTGTGCTAACATAGGATGTCTATCATTGTGCTAACATAGGATGTCTATCATTGTGTAAACATAGGATGTCTATCATTGTGCTAACATAGGATGTCTATCATTGTGCTAACATAGGATGTCTATCATTGTGCTAACATAGGATGTCTATCATTGTGCTAACATAGGATGTCTATCATTGTGCTAACATAGGATGTCTATCATTGTGCTAACATAGGATGTCTATCATTGTGCTAACATAGGATGTCTATCATTGTGCTAACATAGGATGTCTATCATTGTGCTAACATAGGATGTCTATCATTGTGCTAACATAGGATGCCTATCATTGTGCTAACATAGGATGTCTATCATTGTGCTAACATAGGATGTCTATCATTGTGCTAACATGGATGTCTATCATTGTGCTAACATAGTATGTCTATCATTGTGCTAACATAGGATGTCTATCATTGTGCTAACATAGGATGTCTATCATTGTGCTAACATAGGATGTCTATCATTGTGCTAACATAGGATGTCTATCATTGTGCTAACATAGGATGTCTATCATTGTGCTAATATAGGATGTCTATCATTGTGCTAACATAGGATGTCTATCATTGTGCTAACATAGGATGTCTATCATTGTGCTAACATGGATGTCTATCATTGTGCTAACATAGTATGTCTATCATTGTGCTAACATAGTATGTCTATCATTGTGCTAACATAGTATGTCTATCATTGTGCTAACATAGGATGTCTATCATTGTGCTAACATAGGATGTCTATCATTGTGCTAACATAGGATGTCTATCATTGTGCTAACATAGGATGTCTATCATTGTGCTAACATAGGATGTCTATCATTGTGCTAACATGGATGTCTATCATTGTGCTAACATAGGATGCCTATCATTGTGCTAACATAGGATGTCTATCATTGTGCTAACATAGGATGTCTGTCATTGTGCTAACATAGGATGTCTATCATTGTGCTAACATAGGATGTCTATCATTGTGCTAACATAGGATGCCTATCATTGTGCTAACATAGGATGTCTATCATTGTGCTAACATAGTGTGTCTATCATTGTGCTAACATAGGATGTCTATCATTGTGCTAACATAGGATGTCTATCATTGTGCTAACATGGATGTCTATCATTGTGCTAACATAGGATGTCTATCATTGTGCTAACATAGGATGTCTATCATTGTGCTAACATGGATGTCTATCATTGTGCTAACATAGTATGTCTATCATTGTGCTAACATGGATGTCTATCATTGTGCTAACATAGGATGTCTATCATTGTGCTAACATAGGATGTCTATCATTGTGCTAACATAGTGTGTCTATCATTGTGCTAACATAGGATGTCTATCATTGTGCTAACATAGGATGTCTATCATTGCGCTAACATAGGATGTCTATCATTGTGCTAACATAGGATGTCTATCATTGTGCTAACATAGGATGTCTATCATTGTGCTAACATGGATGTCTATCATTGTGCTAACATAGGATGTCTATCATTGTGCTAACATAGTGTGTCTATCATTGTGCTAACATATTACGAGATGACGGTTTCAGTTTCATAATTGAAACCAAACCTTGATGATACAAAGGCAAATCAGTAAATAGGTCACAAATGCTATTTTTTTTAAAAAACTAAATGAGATACAAACTCGATAACCGGTTATTATTGCACTTACATTGTCCCTTATTTCTCTACGTAATTTCCAATAATATTGACAGACTTATCCTATAGCTACATCTATCTATCTATTCTATCTATTTTCTGATCCTGGTTTGCCTTCCAACATCAGGTGTATAAGTGACATCTGGACAGCGCCTTGGTGTGCGTTTCGTATAAGGTGGAACTGGCCACCGCAGATATTCCGTCAATCCATCTTTTGCGTGGGCGGCCTCTAGCTCTGGTACCGCTGCGTTTAAGTGATATCTGTGGGACGCTGTTGTGTTGTTGTCGCGATATGTAGCCAAACCACTGAATTTGCTGTTTTCTAATGGTTTAGCACTGGCTTAGTGCCCATCTGTTTCCTGATCTCATCGTTTATAATTATGTGCCATCTTGTCACATTTAGCATTCGTCTCAGGCATTTCATTTCTGTTGTTTCAATTTTTCTCTTATCTGTTGCTGTCAGTGTCCAAGTTTGACACTGGTAGCATAGTGTAGGCATGAAAATTGTGTTGACTAAAACCAGCAGCAAAAGAAGTCTTTTGTTCACTTTCTCAACCTCATATGTACTTCTTGGTTCACTGCCTCAGCCCCATTTGTACTTCTTGGTTCACTGCCTCAGCCCCATTTGTACTTCTTGGTTCACTGTCTCAACCCCATTTGTACTTCTTGGTTCACTGCCTCAACCCCATTTGTACTTCTTGGTTCACTGCCTCAACCCCATTTGTACTTCTTGGTTCACTGCCTCAACCCCATTTGTACTTCTTGGTTCACTGCCTCAACCACATTTGTACTTCTTGGTTCACTGTCTCAACCCCATTTGTACTTCTTGGTTCACTGCCTCAACCCCATTTGTACTTCTTGGTTCACTGCCTCAACCCCATTTGTACTTCTTGGTTCACTGCCTCAACCCCATTTGTACTTCTTGGTTCACTGCCTCAACCCCATTTGTACTTCTTGGTTCACTGCCTCAACCCCATTTGTACTTCTTGGTTCACTGCCTCAACCCCATTTGTACTTCTTGGTTCACTGCCTCAACCCCATTTGTACTTCTTGGTTCACTGCCTCAACCCCATTTGTACTTCTTGGTTCACTGCCTCAACCCCATTTGTACTTCTTGGTTCACTGCCTCAACCCCATTTGTACTTCTTGGTTCACTGCCTCAACCCCATTTGTACTTCTTGGTTCACTGCCTCAACCCCATTTGTACTTCTTGGTTCACTGCCTCAACCCCATTTGTACTTCTTGGTTCACTGTCTCCACCCCATTTGTACTTCTTGGTTCACTGTCTCAACCCCATTTGTACTTCTTGGTTCACTGCCTCAACCCCATTTGTACTTCTTGGTTCACTGCCTCAACCCCATTTGTACTTCTTGGTTCACTGTCTCCACCCCATTTGCACTTCACATTCAACCTTTTCATCATTCATGAAACGTCTCCCACTAAGGTGGGGTTTTCAGTGCACCAAACAGGTGGAAATCGCTCGAGCTAAGACAGTTCTGTAAGGCGGATGTTCAAGAGTTACCACCATAGTTAATTTTATCCTGGGTTAACTCTTTCCCTTCCAAATATTTTGGACCTCTGGACACAATTTTTTTCTTATGTAAAACTGAAACACAGCATCACTTAGTTGCAATCTATTTATCTTCAATAAACGTTCACTGAAATAACCCATATTATATACCAAACTGTTCACAATTGAGGCTAGAATACAATGGAATACACATATTTTATAAATGGGAGTGTAAATTTGTGTTTGATGGATTAAAGTTGCATAATCGTTTGTTATTTTTTTACATTATGAACAAAAATGTTACATACATCAATACATTATTTAGCTCTAAACCAATATACAAATAACATAATGAATTTCTATTGATGGTAATCCTCAAGGAACGATGTTCTGAAAGTTGCACCTAATTTGGTGCAGTTGTTTTCACACTATTTACATTTTACTGAAGGCACGTGAAGTTGAAAACGTGGTAACAAATAAAAGCCCTGATCAACATCAGCGTGAGTGTTTACAATTTACGCGCACACGGAAAGAATGTTCCTGCTGTATTCAAAATATATACACACATATTTATATTATTCACACTAGAATGATTGTGCAGGATCTTGAACCTTAACTAAATTTGTGAATTGTTATTACCATTGCTTGAGAGAAAAGAGGGCACCGCCCCTTCGTCAGTAGATTTAATTTTACTTTCATCGCTCAACTTAGAACTGAGACTAGATAAATAAATTCAAACAGCGCTATCATAACGATCAATATCTTCATCATCAATACCATTAGCGATAATATAATTATCTATTCCCGAGCTTGTACTGAAAAAACTCTATTTGGTGTGGCTGAAGGTGCATGGGATAGCTTCAAAGTTGCTCTCCGAAAAAAAATTATATTTTCCAAGTTTTGAAACTAACCATTTTTTCAACGAAACTCAGGCTAACTCTCTTCCGGAATTAAAAAAAGGGAAAAAATCTGGACTTCTGCCAATAACCAAAATAAAACATTTAGGAGAACTAGGAATGGAAAAATATGTGATTTTGTGAACACAAAAGCAAAAGCCGATATGTCTGCTTCTGGGTTTTCTAGAAAAAAACCGGAAGCAGGTGCATCGACTCGTGGGAGTGAATGAGTTAATCGAGCTATATGTCATCTGCCATTTTCATGATTGAGCAGTAAGTCAGCAAGTCTGAATGTTGTCTTCAAATTGCATTTTGAAGCATCAACAGAACTCCATAGCAAGCATTTCTTTACAAATATCCTTTGTGGATATGATAGTTCTTTAGCCCGAAAAGAATACTTCTTCTTCTTCCTCGTTCATCTTCAGACCTCAACTTCGATGACTCTAACGAAGGCAGCAGTCGACTCAAGGCTCTGTACGCTTCCGTGCAGCTTCTCATGGAAGAACAGTTTCTCGTGGAAGGACACTGGCTGTTGCCAAATGCTACTTCTTTTGTGGACAGGACTGCAAAATATGTTCTGCCTTCATGTGGGCTGTGCCACAAGCACAAAAGTCTGTAGTGCCAATCTTGAACTTGTTATTAAGATGGCATCTAAGTCTGTTGTGACCTGTGCGTAGCCGGACAATTATCACCTGGAGAGTTGATGGTAGGTATCGTTTTCTATGCGGCCAGGGTGGTCTTTTTTCCATTTTGCACTGTACGTTGCCCTGATGAATTCTTTTGTCTCATTGTATGTGATTTCTGTATCACTCTGCTGCAGCATTCCTCCCTCTCTGGCAAGTCTGTCTGCCTCCTCGTTGCCTGGAATGTTGCAGTGGGCTGGTACCCACTGGACTGTACTTTTTTTTAAGCACTGGGACAGGCGTTCGCGCTAGTCTGCCAGAGCACCGAGTTCATTTTTGTGCTGGTTCTTGAGTGTCATTAACACTGTGAGGGCGTCTGTGAAAATGACCACTTGCTTTTCTCCTTATGGTCTATAAGGGTTTAAGCTGCTTGTCTCAGGGCACTGAAGTTGGTTAAGCATTTCCCAGTGGCAAATGCTGCTGAGTAAACTTTGCTTTTTAGTTTTATAGTGATGCCTCCTCCCCCGGAAAAGAATACAAAACAGCATGTTATTTGATTGTACACTCTGTAAGCACAGACATCATTTTGCATCTGAGTTATGCCCATGCATGTGACGCCCAGTGTCTGCTACCTACAGTAATCACAAAGCTTGATGTTGCTACCATCTAATGACACTTTTAGAAACAACAACTATATTTTGTGACCTACTTACTAACTTACCCTCATAATACAATTAAGTTGAGTCTTGACTCCCGTGCAAAATAAGAAGTATATTGTCCAGTGTTATTTTATTATAGTGATACTGTATTATAATTATATATTGTAAATATGAATTGAAAATAATGACCACACAGAAGGCGAGATCATCTAGAGATAGTATATAAAGAAAGGTTGCACCTTCCCACAGCGTTTAATCCCTCTAATAGAATATAAATGGCCAGATGTGAATTCCCACAACGATTAGCTTACTCTTTTGTGCGCCCTGAAAAGTGCATGTAGTGACAGGTAGCACTAGCTTTCCTGAGCGCGCTGATGAAGGTGAACTGGGGACTTCCAGGTGATTGTGCTATGTTTGGGTTCATCTGTGTGTCAATCACTACTACAGGGATCATATCAATCTCCCACCTCGCTAGTCAGGTTGCCAAGTAGAACAGCCAGTTTCTATGGAGAACTGTGATGAAGTCAAGGTTGGGGTGGGAGGGGGAGTCTTGGCCAGTATATTTTGCCTGACCCTGACTAATATGTCTGATCAGAATATTTTACCTGACCAGACAGTCTCCTCTCCCCAAATGGCCAGATACCATTTGATTGATTAAAGAAAGATGGGAAGCATATGGTTGAATGGTTTCGATGCCAGTCTGCTGACACGGAGGACAGTGGATCAAATCTCCCATATGCTGTTTTTCTGTTGGTGCCAGCATATGATGTGGCAATAGCAGTGGCAAAAGATGATCAGAGGAATCGATAAATTAGACTATAACAAGTTTTTTAAAATACAGCCACCTACAATAACACGAGGGCATAGCTACAAGCTGACTAAAGAGAGGTCCAGGTTAGATATTAGGAAATATTTTTTTAGTCAGAGAGTGGTGTCTGCTTGGAATGCATTGCCAGGGGAGGTAGTGGAGGCAAGGACAGTTAATGCATTTAAGAATAAACTGGATGCGCATAGCTTTTAGAGCAAGGTGATGTAAATGTAACTGGTTGTATACAGACTCTGCAGGGTCTTCTAAACCAGTATAAAGACGTTAAGTTAAGTTAAGTTAAAAGCGGCCTTAGTGCTGTCGAAAAATCACCTGACTAGTCCAGCAATATGGGAATACAATCGTAAGACAGTTTCTTTTCAATAAAAGAGGAGCAAAGAGAAATCATTGAAATCAGTGTCATGTGAAACAGTTCATAAAATATGAAAGTTACAAATAGTAACTGGCATGCTATTCACAAATAATATTTGAAATATGTAGACCCTATGTAAAAACAAATCAGAGTTCCTTAATGGCATGCGCTGCACTTTAATGTGGAATTGGGAATAGAATGCAAAGGTCTAAGGCTTGATTATGGTTGAGTCACAGTGTGACAAAGCAAGCAGTGTGAGTGTCACAGTTGAAAGTGAGTTGAGTCACTCAGAGAGAGAGAGAGAGAGAGAGAGAGAGAGAGAGAGAGAGAGAGAGAGAGAGAAAGAGAAAACTGGGGAATGGTTTGGTATGAAGGATCGTAACACATCAGGAACAGTGGAGGGATTTTGTTTCTGCCCTGAAAGATGTCAAAAGGCATGACAGTCACTCACTGTTTGCTTTTGACTGACAAACTGTCACAAAGAACGTTCTCACGTTTTCAATCTCCCGCTACCAAGTCCTGAAAATGGTTTTGCAAGTAGCAGGATGAGGATGTTGTCCGGAGAAACGGGATGCAATGATTGTCACATTGTGATTGTGTCATAGTTTACAGCTCGACTGCGATATTTCAATTTGCACCTTTTCATGCGACACATCCGACTTCAGCGGGCCTTTTGAGTACCGGGTTACTGTTAGCCTTCTCTTTTCGAACCCTTCTCCTTAGCCGGCTTAGCCAGTCTGCTCTTTTGCAGCCTGTTATCCTGGATCAGCGCGTGGATGTGTAGAAGGGCCTTGGCAGCTCTGGATCGCTTACCCTGACGCTTGCAGTCAGCTACGGCTACGGCTACAGTAACAGTACAGTGAGTACAGGCTACGGCTTGTAGGTTGCTGAGTGAGTGACCGCTGCAGGTCATGCCAACGACATGTCAATTGATTTGAATTTGATTATGCTACTTACTTTTAGTCTTTCATAATTTACACCGTTCGATTAAAACACAATGCTCAAATGGATACCGATTAATAGCAGCCACTTACGTCTGGTACAAGTCCAGCTAATATTTAAAACAGCAAGAACAACGCGCGACATTGCAGAAGGAAATTAGTGTCTTTCAGACGGAGCACGTCTTGTCAATATCAAACGTTCTTTGGATGAGAGTTATCTCCCTTCCTGAGACATCCGGTTTAAGCTCGCAGCAAATGATAAAAGAGTGATATTGTTGATACTATATGAAAGTACCAGTTACTACTATAAAACTACTGATTGTGTTACATCAACACAAATGGGCCTCACAACAGAAGGAAGACCCTTTTCAATTAATTTATATTGTACTCTTAATCCTTATGTATCAAGTATATTGTTTGTCATATTTTCCAATGATTCCATTTCATTCATTCTCGTTGTACACCTCACTACACTGCTATTTTCACAATTGTGTATAAAATGTATGATGGGGTTTTATAAAAAAAAAAAAAATTAAAAATACAAAAAAAAAGGGGGGATATATATATTTAAATCAGGAAATAAATAACGAGAGCCGAAGCAAGTATGAAGGAAAATAAATATACTCATTCCCAAAATGGTCCCAGGAAAACAATTGTGCATATATGTGCAAACACCTACGGCGGACAACGAGGATCATCAAAAGTGAGGAACAACTGGAGGAGCATCACGGAAATACCAGGCTAGGTACAAACAGATACACACACGCATCCAAGCACTGGTTTATGCGCCCAAATTGACTGCGGTCTGGGGCGGAATAGGCGCGCCTCCGCCAGTAGAAACTAGTGAGGCAAACACATAAAATTAAAAAAATTAAAAAAGATGCATTTGAAATCACTGCTGGTGTGAGACACGGATGTGTGATTTCCCCTCTGTTATTCAACATCTACGTGGAAAAAATCATTATAGAGACCAGTTAAATTGAGGCAGAAGAAGTAGAACCGAATTCAAAACACGAGTTGCTCTTTCAGGCTCTTTGCAGATGATCCGTGTCTGTTTTTGTACGACGATTAAAATAAACTTCAAAATCGCATAAAAGCGAACGCGATAACCTGTGTCACATACACTATTTGAATATGCTAATTAACCAGACGAAAACATAAACTAGGAGGATCAGCACAGCGACTGGGCCACTCAACATAAGTGTAAATGAAATTGCTTTTCAATAGCCTATTCAATAGGCAACCGAGTTCAAGTATTTTGGCAGTACTTTTTCAGCAGACGGTAGACTCGACAGTGAAATAGAGACTAGGTGTCAGAAAGAATATGTTGAAACTTATCAGCTGTCACCACTGCTTAGACATCCTAGCGTTAGTTTGGCAACAAAGCAATAGTTGATAAACAATATATTTATTCCGACTCTGTGCTACTAGTGCTACGCATTGCCTCTGTCCAAGACATGTCATTGCAGAATTTATACGTGTGAAATGAAGTGGCTGATGAAGGTCATTGGTGTTACAAGGAAAGACAGAATGCGGAACGACGATATTCGAAGTATGGTCGGCACTAAAATCTTGTACAGAGTCGGTCCCCTCATGAGAATGCACCCTCATCCCTGATGGTTTACAACGCTGGCTACAGTGTGAGGGGGCGGCCGCGAGGCAGGTGGACAGATGACATTACAGTGTTTGTGCACCGACCCTGTCTTACATTGCCCGTTGCTACGCACTTGGCGCAGAACATATGACTTAAACTCTCTAAACCGTTTAGCGGCACAAGTTGATATAAAACTAACTAGTCCGTCTTTTAATGCATGAATTACCGGGTCGAATACCTTGGTGAGGTCGATGAAAGCAAGAAATAGTGGTCTGTGTTTGTGTTGTTCTTTGCATTTCTCTTGCAATCGTCTCAGTGAAAAGACCATATCAACGGTGGACCTTTTTGTTAGTTGTACTTATAGCGCTCTCGATGTTTGTTTTATATATATATATATATATATTCTCTGCATTCCTAGCCTAAGGTTAAGATGCATCTCTGGTACTCTATCATTCTATTATCACCAGTGTGGACCCAATCTTTCTTCTTGGCTATCGTCTCAGCTAAAGTGACGTATTCGATTGTTGACTCTGCCCGCGCCATCCATGACGTCCCTCTCTTGATTTTTGATCCCTTGATGTTTGAGATCCTAATGTACAGAGGGTGCCGCGTGTCTGTGGTGACACGCATATAGACTTTGACTTATGTTAGTTTATGTCTGGATGTCACCGATAACAATTCCAACATGTACCGCATCATTACAATCTGGGTATCTCTAGTGCAGCTTAAAACCAGTCGCATACCTTCATTCTGGGTGCGTTCCAACCTTTGACACTGTGTTCTTGATAGTGTGAGGATGCCTAGTCCGTAATAAATGGCACACAACACGACCTGACGAAATAGGATGAACAGGAGGCGTTGTTCCAAGTCGGCATCAGCCATGGTCTTGTGTGCTCCTAACCCTCGCTTATATCTGTGTACGATATGGTCAACATGGCAATTATAGAAGAAACTGCGATCAAACGTCACTCCGAGGTATTTCATCCTGTCACACCTGTCAATGGTGCAACCATCAAAAGTGATGCCCGGGAGCTCAGCCTTTATTATGGAATTATTCAAAGAGCACCACATCATGCAGGCCTTGTTCCGATTAATGTTGGAGCTTTTGTCGCCGCACCACTGTGAGATTGCTTGCAAGGTTTCCTTTATGTCTTTGACCAACTCTTGCCTGTCTGAGCCAGTTCTGTACGTTAGAATGTCATCGGCAAATGTCAACGTTCGCCCTGTCCCTGTGGGTTGAATATTGGCAACTTTTACTGTGTAAATGTTGAACAACACCGGTGAGAGCGGAGACCCTTGAGGCAGTCCTGGACATATTCGCCTCGGTTCTGATGCCCACGATCCCACGTGTAGCGCAACTGTTCTTTCCATCAGGGCAGCTGATAAATCACACTTCTTCAGACATGTAATTAAAGTCCCAAAATCGACACTGCTGTATGCGTCTTCCAGGCCGAGTGACACCGCGACTGATTATTGCTTTGACTACAAATCGGTAAAAACTTTCATACGCGACAGTTCCAGCGTTACTTCAGGTCTCCTTTGCTGTTCTATATATTTTCCTGGCCACTATCTTCTCGAGTAATTTGCCATTTACAATTATGTATGGTGATTATTCGATAGCTGCTGAGAAGCGTGGAATCCTTACCAGGTTTAGGCAGTTGGCACAGATAGCAATGAATCCATTCCTCAGACATATGACTTCTCTATAGTGTGGTTAAACTCCTTCACCATATTTCTTATCTCTGTCTCATCCAACTGCCTGATGTGGCAATATTGTTCTCCATCAGGATCTGCGACAGTGGTTTTGTTGGTATGTAGGCTATTTCCGACCTCCACCTCGGTTATAAGGTCCACATAAGCCTCTTCCCTGATCGCTGCGTCTAAGATGCCTTTCGGAATTTCCTGACGAGCATCTCGGTCGCTTTTGTCAGTCTGGACAACATATCGGCTGAAAAACTCAGACTTTTTTCTTCCTCTGTCTTCATGTGAATTCCTGTGGTTTCTTGAATGTTGGGGATAAGCTAGCTTGCGGTCTTTCCATTCATCTTCTAATGCATGTGTCAGAACTTCTGGGGGGTACCCCAACTGTAATGAGCTCCTCCCATTGCTCACTTTTGGTCTCCCTAGCTAACGCTTTAAAGGAATTGGTAGCTTTGTGTTTCACCTCTTTCTTCTCGTTCAACGTGTCGGCATTAGTACCAGATCTCTTTCTGGCTTTACGCCAATCCTTTGTTGCCGCCTCCTTTTCTCTCCAGGCCGAATCAACAACTTGATTCCACCAGGGTGGTTGGACAAATGAAGATCTGGTGATCCTGCAGATTGTTCACTACATTATCCTGTTCAAATGTGTATCTGAACACCTGTTTGGCTTTCCGGTGTCTGGTGTGTTTTCCTCTGGATTTAAGTACGACATATGGCAGGTGCTCGCTCTCTTGTGTCCCTAATACGTTCCAGCGTGTGGATGGAGCACCATCACTGGATATAAGTGCTAGGTCGATAACCCCGTCCGTATCCCCTGGTCGATATGCTAGTCTAGTTGGACGTCCGTCATTCACATCGACCCCTTTGAGAGCGACCCATTTGACCCTAGCATTAAAGTCACCTGCAATAAGGCACTTGTTACTCTGACAGAAACTCTCACTTTACGTCCCCGAAGAGGTGATCTACGTAAACGTATACGTTGTAGATTCTCCATGGTGGTTGATTGTTACTACAATCCCTTGTAGCTCGACATCCTCAATTTGACAGGTGCTAGTATCTATCCATGAATGGGGAAGTTCTTCCTTCACATACATCGCCAGTCCCCGCTTACCGGGCCCGTATGGATTACTGTGGCACCTGTATCCTGGACACTTGATGGTAGCATTCTCCTTCAAACAGGTCTCCTGGATCATGAAGATGTCGAAATCGTACACCAATGTTTGGAAAGTGACTTCGCGTTGTGTAGCGCTGCGGCAATTCTAGTAGCCTATTGGTACATTTTTAAACCCAAGTCTATCTGACTTTCTTCGACATTTTCTCTTTCGGGCTCTTTTCTTTCTCTCTCTCCTGTCTCCCCTTTCTTTCCTTCTGCATCCACCTTTCTTAGTGCCATTTGCTGGAGACATTGACGTCAGAGCACGATCTCCGTTGCGCCCGCGATGACTCTTATGTGTGGTTTGTCATAAGAGTTTTCCTTCTCCTAGAAAAGTTGCCTGCGGGGCTAACGAGTCTCCTCTACTCAGTTTGTGATCGGTTGTCTCCGAAATTTTTATTGTGGTGTCACATTTTTGTGCGGGTAACAGTGAAATCCGACTATCCAGTCTTCAAATTCACTGTCAGCTGTGTAGCGAAATCACGGCACAATCGATGACGATCGATGAAATCTTGCTGACCGACACTACACATTTTGATCCTTCACCACTGAAAATTGAACTCAGATATTTAAAACGGGTGACCCCTTCGAGTTTCTGGCCATTAGCTGTTATCCGTCTGTTGAAGTCTTCAGCATTGTTGGTAATTAATTTTGCCTTTCCAGCGTTAATCTCCATATACATATATATATATATTTACAAAATGTGGTGGCCTCTGTCTGTCACTAACCCCCCACTACCCACATCGGAACGCCAGAGTGGTCAGCTCCAAACCTCTACCTGTACTAGACATATTCTTTCCCTCACACCCCCCCCTTCCCCCCCCCCCCTCGTTTTCCTTTGTCGACTTAGTGTCGAGACGGTGAGTTACCTTGGCACACATCATATGCAGGTACCTATGTTCTCAGACTCGCTGGCCCCATCACTCCTGTCATTAACGCCCATGCTCCGGTTGGAACTGTTATAATGCAGACAATGCAAAACATAGATGGGCAGGTCACATGTTAAGACAAAACGATGGTCAATGGAGCACAGCGACAGCAGTCTGATACCCTTAAGGCAAGAAGAGACCTCCGGGGAAGACCTCCAATGCGTTGGTCAGACTCCCTTGCTGTACGCTGTAACATCCTAGACACCTCTAGAGGAGCACTTACTGCGCATTAGACTTCTGTGGCACAAGACAGGGTCCGCTGGAGACGAAGTTGGGATCCGCAGCTTTGCCGAGGAACGGGTCATCAGGATCAAGATCAAGATATGTTTTATTTGATAATAGTTATTTATGTGTATTCTGGGTGTGTTTGTATGGTCGGCGATGCAGCATAGGGAATGAGCTGACAGCAGTCAGCTCTCGTAGCTGGCTTTTTGCAAAAGGGACAGCAAACCAGAGTTAATAAAGACCCAATTTCGCCTCCAAAATGGTGGTCTTACAAATAGACTGCACTAGTGTAGTCTGGAGGAGACTAGAGATCGCAGTGGGAAGTGAAACCCAACAACCAACAACAACAACAACAACAACAACAACAAAAAAAAAAAAAAAGACAGCTGATGTCGATGGGTCGGACTGAAAGGCACACATATTGCAGCCATGCTGTTTTGTTTCGAAAATGTGCGCACTGAAAATAACGTTAAGTGGCGTGTTGCCATAACTTTCATCACATCCCGAGCGTGCTAGTGAAAGTTAGCAGGGTTCCTTCGGGCGGTTGGGCTATGCTTGGCTTTATCTGCGTGTCACTTACTACTACGGAGATCACGTGGATCCCCCACCTTTGGCCAGCCCGTTTTCTGGGAGAACTGCGAGGAGGTCGAGATGGGTTTTAACCAGTATATTTTACCTGACTGATATGTCTGATATTATAGTGATACTATCAAGAAGTGCGGAAGGGCTAGAGCAGCTACTTTCAGCCGTTAATGGACATAGTAAAGATCAAAATCTGTTCATAAACATAAACAAAACAAAGATAATGACCACCGATAAAACACAATGTCAGCATAAATTTACAGTGGGTGGTGAGGAAATAGATCAGGTCACACATTTTGAATATCTGGGCTCCAGAATCGACAAAAATGGTGACTGCTCGAAAGAAATCAGAAGAAGACTAGCTATGGCAATGCAGAGACTGAACAGCCTGAAGAAATTATGGCAGGGCACCAACAAAACGATAAAAGTAAAAGTCTTGAGAGCCTGTGTTTTTCCTGTGGCAGCTTATGGCTGTGAAGCATGGACGATTACCAAAACTTCTAGACAAAGAATCGAATCCGTCGAGTCAAAATGTTACAGAAAGATCCTCAGAATACCCTGGACAGAGAAAAGAACAAATGTAGACATTCGGCAAGAGTTGAGCATAGAGGAGAACTGGTTTATCAATTCCATTTTGGCTAGAAAATGCAAATACTTTGGTCACATCAAGAGACACAACGGTCTTGAGAGGACGGTGATGGAAGGTATGGTGCCAGGCAAAATAGGAAGGGGTAGACCAAGAAGACGATGGCACCAAGATATCCAGGAGTGCCTGAGTATGACAGTGGCGGAAGCTGGAGTTTTGGCAAGGGAACGAGTTTCTTTCAGACAGACTGTGATGGGAGCGACGTTCTACAAAGGACATGCTACATGATGATGATGATATGTCTGATCAGTATGTTATGTCAGACTAGACGTTAGCTTCACCATCCCTGACCCTGGCTAACATTGTCTGATCAGTATGTTGTTCCTGACCAGATGTTAGCCTCACCGTCCCTGACCCTGGCTAACATTTTCTGATCAGTATGTTGTCCCTGACTAGACGTTAGTCTTCATCGTTAGTCTTTCTTTAAACTCTTTCACAAAGCCGCAATTCCCTTCTCTTGGCAAACACGGAAGATGAAGAAGATGATGACGACGACAAAGAAGAACGGAAGTCTTTAACCCTTTTTGCCACGTGCATCCTTGTCACCATACGTCAGAATATCACCCCCCCCCCCCCCACCCCCCTTTCCAAGATTGTCGGACTCAAAAGGTGTATTTCAAATAATATGCATATAACATCGAAGAAGTTATATTTTTCCTATATTCGTACATATATATTTACTTGGATAATTATTTCAAATGTTTTACAAAATTTAATACCACAGAATATGTTGATGGTTTGTATAACTTGAACAAAAGTAATTTTTTTTTAAATATTCATAACGAATTTCTTAACAGACTAAACTTGAAGCATAATTTCCCCATTAAGACCGGAAATTTCTCCCCGATTGAGGATCGCTGGTATAGAATTTGACTCTCTTTTTCGTCCTCTGTCAATTTTCCAAGAGTAACGATAAAAATCGAAAGGCAAGTATAAATACTATGAAAACACACATTCCCGACAACGGAAAACACAAATACCGACAACAGAAACACACACACAACTCAACGGACAACACACACACCGGAAATACTCATACCGGACAACAGAAAACATACATACAGCTCAACGAAAAACACACAAAATGCGCAACGGAGGTACACATACCAGACAACACGTATACCATACCATGGAAAACACACATACCGGACAACAGAAAACACAAAAACCGGACAAAAGAAAACACACATACTGGATAAAAGAAAACACATATACCGGACAACAGAAAACACACAAACCGGACAACACAAAAACTACAATTTTCGTGACGACATATGTGTACGCTCCCCATGTCCTTTCGATTGTTGTCGATGCTACCGGCATAATGGGACGATGAGGCTAACTTCTGGTCAGGCAAAACAAACTGATCAAACAATGTTAGCCAGGGTCAGTAGAAATTTGCTGGCCAATACCTTCACCTGATCTCCTCGTTGGTCGTCCTGGAAACAGACTATTGTCGAGGACAACAATCTGGCTAACAAGGTGAGGTTCGATGTGATCTCCGTAGTAGTGAGTGACACGCAGATGAAGCCAATCATTGTCCGGAGAGAACAACCGCCTGGAGAACCCCGGTCCACTTCATCAGCACGTTCAGGATGTCAGGGGGATCTCTGTCGAGCCCCCGCTTAAAGTTGTTTTTGTTTTTTTTAAATTTTAAATGTGCATTAGCAACCATGTTAATTTGCTGGTCTCAGAGTTTTCGCCTTTTTCTCGTTTCTTATTCTTATTCCCAGCAATTTTGTCCGTATCCCACCACTACCTAAAACATGACAAAACAGAACATGACAAAACATCATAACATAATAAAAAACATGACAAGGGGCAAATACTGCATGAATTGACTAGGTCAATACTTGTTTTAAGAGTAGTTTCCCCTCCTTGGTTATTTCGCGACACGTCAAGGAAACAACATGGCTGCTGGCCACAGATGCACACGCAGAAGTCTAAATTTAAACTGTAGAAGTTGAGCTTTAGTCACAGAAGGCTAGGAATTTAAATAAGGAGTGTAGGGTTTATAACGTTTTGTAGAACTTAGAAACAAATATGTCATGGATAGGAGGAAGTATTTCTTCCCTGACCGGCCAGTTGTCAAACTTAACAAAAGACATTCTGACAGAAGGAACTGAGGAAATTGATGGTAAGTTTAATTAGTTTTCGAACATATTTTTTAGTTAATTAAATTTTGTTTTATAATATAGTAATTATCTGCATACTTTTAGAAATATAGCGTGACTAATAACTAATTGTTTAGATTAACAATACAGTCAGAGAGTCTAGAATGATTTTAATAAAACGTGTAACGAATATCGGAATAATCATAATGTAAACAATAAAAAGTAAACAAACGTTAGCAAACTTGCAATGAACGAATCGTTGTTGAAGAGTGTATATAGTTGAATGTCAAGCCTTATAGAAGAACGACTTGATACGAAATAGAAGTCGTGAATCAGAGCTGAGGCACCTTATGAAGGATGACAGCAGACCATATGAACTTATGAAGTGGAGGGAGTTTAATATAACTTTTACTTATAATTATAACCCCAAGGAAAAGACATCACCCAGTAACTGAGTAAGATAGACACTGACTGCTTCGCAAGTCATTGATATAGGAACTACGAAGAAGTAAGAGCATAACAGTTTCAATATAATACCATAAAAAAACCATTTATATTAAGCCTTCCTTATATAGTAGTAACATGTTTACCCAACTCTTCACATTTACAAGAATTTTTTTTTAATGACTTGCTTTCTTGTCTGTGCATGCTTAGCATTTAAAAACCACACACTATTATACATGAACATGGTTATATAAAAGCTAGAAACATCTCCGTAGAGCATGTCCAACTAATAGAGCTGTTGATATATGGGCTTTCTGTGTTTCTAATAATATGTTGGATGTTTTTACATCAGATGTTTGCCTGTAATTCAATTTATATCACAGTTACACCATTGACAATTTCCATCTTTAGTTTGTTAAATAGATGGAATTTAATTTGGTTATGGGCCTGTGCAAAGTCTCAATATCGCCACTTGTTTATTTCTGTTGAGCTGGTAATATGCATGCTTTTTCTTTGCGTCTTGGATGCTTTGCTTTCTATTTGTTTTGATATCTGCTTCTGGTAAATCTTTTGGTCATCTGTAAGATATATTTGTATCAAAATCAGATAGTTTTTAATTGCTGAACATCTGCTGCAGAAGTGTCCAACGTTTGAGTAACTGAGTAGGCATATCTGACTATCTCGTGTTCGAATTCAATACAAGCTCATGGAGATACCAATGACCTCATGCGGCCCACTGATTTCTTTAGAGGCATTCAAGTTGGCATCTGAAAGTGTACAAAGAAGAAGAAGAACAAGATAGTTTTCTATTTCTCTTTGACAATCTGTCTTTTTTTTTTTTTGCAAGGTATATCACAGTGAGATGGGAACTGTTGACTCACAACTCTTTTGTATCTGGGCAAGAGTTGCGTGAGAGTTTATAGAATTCTAATAATAATTGTAAGTTTGTTTAGGAGTCGATCGGCCTGTTGCGCCAATAGACCATATCTGTGACCCACTGCTGCCGCTCAACTCCAGAGCATATGGGGAATTGCTATTTGTTAAAGCCATTTTGTGCGGGGGGACGACCTCTTCTGCGCATACAGACAGTCGGGGGAAATCCTTGGGCGCTGAGAAGTGACGTGTTAAGTACCTTGTGGGCCATTTTTCCTAGTCCAGCCGTGCGATATGACCAAACAATGAAACTCTTAGGCGGTCCACTGTTTCTGACATTTAGTAGAGGCCTACATTTGCAACGTGGAGTATTCTAAACGACTTTACATTTTTTTTTTTTTTTGTGTTCGCCTTATTTCTCTAATCCCCAAGGCGGTGTGCATTGCACTGTGGTTTTTATTTTGCGCCTGTCGGCCCAGTGCATCCGACTTCAACATGCATTTTACGCAAGGGTCTGCTTCCTCCTGCATTTCTAAGGGTTTGCATACCCGGGGTAACGGCCGGTGCTGTGTTGGGGATCGAACCCAGCACCTTCTGGTTGTGAGCCGTGCCACTTAACCACTAGGCCACGCCGTCCCCAACTTTTAATTTATATTTAATAAGCTAGTAAAGTAAAATTGAGCCAGAGTGTTATTGGGGCCTGAAAGAGGAGCATTTCATCATTCTTGAGGGCTTGCAGAACTGACATTGCATCTGTAAGGAATAGAGCCTGCTGGCATTGACTTGCTAGTTGCTAATGATTTCAGCAGCAATAATTAGTGCCTAAACTTCAGCTGAGTAGTTTGGACAGAAATTTCAGATGGATGAACTAGTTGTTTTGTTTTTTCACGGCTCTAATGTTGTTTGCAGCTCGCTTCCTATACATAGTTTTTGTTATTTTATATAATGGGCTTTATTCATTTCTAATGCTGCTTCTTCTGTGTGTCTTGTAATATCATCCAAGAATTTTCTTTTGTTTGCTTGAGTTTGACATCTTATTTGTCCACATGCCTTTACCTTTAGCTGTATCTGTGCCTTAAGTCTAGTGGGGAAGATTTTGTGGAACACGTTGTTTCCATTTTCTTGCGTATGATTTATTTTGTTATCTCTGAAATTTTTAAAAATATTTGATGTTATTCAATCTTGTATTTTCTATTTGCTGAATACCAGGCATAATGTAACGATTTCTCTGTATAAATTAAAACAGAAGTAAAGGTAGTAACTAAGAAGCAGAAATCTTCATAATGCTGTATATCTTCTTCTTCGTTCGTTTTCAATCTCCCACTACCAAACCCTGAAAGGGCTTAAGTAGCAGAATGTAGTCCAGAGAACGGAATGCGCTGTGTCATAGTTTACAGCTTGGCTACGATATTTGCACCTTTCGGTCCAACACATCCGACTTCAGCAAGCATTTCTTGAGTACCGGGTTAGCAATCCCTCTTCGATTCCTGCTCCTTAGCCAGTCTGCCCTGCCGCAGCCTTTTATCCAGGATCACCGCGTGGAGGTGTAGAAGGGTCTTGGCAGCTCTGGTTCGCTGGCCCTGACGCTAGCAGTCAGCTATGGGTCGCTGACCACTGCAGCTCCTGCGCTGCTCAGCGTCTTGGTCCCTAATACTGTATATAGGAGAACAGGACATAACTAAGACAAGTACGCATACAAGGCATGTTCAAAAGAAACTGAACCTAACTACACCAAGTGAATATACGTATGATGCACATGATGACGTCACTTCTGGTGTAAACAGCACATACCAACTGTCAAGTTTGTAAAATTTAATTATCCTCCGACTCAAAGTTTCCTCAGTAGACCGTTGAAAACATAGCGGGTGTGAGCGGGAACTGTTGGAAACAGAATCACCGCTCGCTCATCAACTCTGGACAGATTCCATTTCCCACCTGCCATGTTTTCAACAGTCTGCTGAGAAAACTATGAGTTGGAGGATAATGAAGTTTTACAAACTTGACAATTGGTATGTGCTGTTTACACCAGAATTTATGTCATCATGCGCATCGTACTTATGTTAGGTTGTTGCAGGTCGGTCCGGTTTAATTTGAACACGCCTCGTATTTAAAAACTTTTGCATCTGCAAGCAAAAGATCAGATTGGAGATGCACTTATGAAATAAAGAACATAATAGTCCATGCAAAATCAAGTCTTCCGGAGTACGAGGGGAATCTTGTGTAACCAAACCCTATCACTGTGATTAAGGATGAGAGTTCTTGGATGCTACATGGAACCAATACTGACATACGGTTACGAGTCATGGACAATCAACAGGCAAGCACGGGGATCATTTGAGGAAACAGAAATGTGGTTTTACAGAAGAATTTTCAGAATGCCATGGATTGCAAAGAAAGTTAAAAACATGGTACTTGAACAGGTACAAAGACAACTTATGATAAAATATCAGGACACGGCAGTCAGCCGTTTTCGGACA